>CM052365.1:6043503-6643503 GCA_028551485.1 Casuarina cunninghamiana
TCAGCTATTTATTGTGTTCAGAAGGGTGCAGCATTTCTTTTTCCTCCCTGAAGTTGAATTTTTTTTCCTTCTTTGAAGCTTGTCCTAGAAGATTATGCACGATATATACAAAAGGCAGAGCCAGATTGGAGAACTATATTACTAAGGTACTTCAACCCTGTTGGGGCTCATGAGAGTGGTAGAATTGGTGAAGATCCGAAAGGTATCCCAAATAATCTAATGCCATATATACAACAAGTTGCTGTTGGAAGATTGCCTGAGCTTAACGTATATGGTCATGATTATCCCACAAAGGACGGCACTGCGGTAAGTTCTTTTCCTAGCAAGCATCTGGGATAGGACTGTATAGGAATTTTCCTAGTTGTTGAGTATTATTCTTTAGTCCCATTCAATGAGTCTATTTGACGCTGACCATGTAAATTCGTGTATTCCTCTTTGCCTCCTTTGTGAGCATGCCCATAATATTTGACTTTTTGTTATCGCATAAGTTTAATTGAAGTGAGATAGATTGTTTCTTTTTGTTGATAAGTAGTCACATGCTTTCCTGATAAACAGATTCGGGACTACATCCACGTCATGGACTTAGCAGATGGTCACATTGCTGCCCTTAGGAAGCTTTTCTCTACAAAAAATATAGGTGAAAATTCATCCTTGTAAGCATATATGCATCTTGATGAATTTGTTGGCTCCTATTTAACTGCTTGTTAGGCATTCAGCACAAATTTCCTTGTCTTTGAGCAACTGCATCATCTTGGGTTTCTAGTCGAATTTTTTTAGCATTTGTGTAAGGCAAAAGTTGTAAGTGGCAGATGGTTTACTTTCTTAGGTTGCACAGCCTACAACTTGGGGACTGGATGTGGTACATCTGTACTTGAAATGGTTGCTGCATTTGAGAAAGCTTCTGGCAAGGTGGCTGTCCCATCTCTCTTCCTTTACTAAATATTGGTCACACACTAGATTTCTTTCTTATTTTGTATTGCTCCAGAAAATCCCTATCAAACTATGTCGAAGAAGGCCAGGAGATGCCACCATTGTTTATGCCTCTACCGCGAAAGCTGAGAAGGAACTTAGTTGGAAGTACGTAGCCCTTCTACTTTTTTAAGTTATTAAAAATTACTTGACATTAATATTACTTCAAACTTTTGTGATACAACTTTAACTATGAATCTATATTATACCTGATTGTACTACACTAACTATGTTATAGCAACTATTACACAGTTGATAAATGGCTGATAACGTTTGTGTGTTTCAGCATGGTTAGTTCATTTAGCTTCTTTGGTACCTTTCTCAGGGCAAAATATGGGATTGAGGAGATGTGTAGAGACCAGTGGAACTGGGCAAGCAAGAACCCATGGGGTTACCAGTCCAAGCCTTGAATGGTTCGCTGAAGTCCGTGACGCACAAGTTGTAGAAACGTTTTGGTTCACATTCCATGAAGTATATCCCATCTTCTGCCCAGAAGCTCCTGCCTTGCCCTCATAAAATGTAGTTTATTTAATAGAACTCTACCATCGTTGGGATAAATTTCATGACAAGTAATAAAAAAGCTTAGCATATTGGGGTATGGCATCGGAGCTCAATCCCTTTCAGGTAATCAAATAAGTCACGTATCAAAACTGTCTACCTCTTTTGATTTTGTATTTGCGGAACTTTGCGGCCGAAAGGGTCGGAAAAAATAGGTTCGTGCAAAGTAGCCGACAGAATCGATATGTTGGCCCTCTTTTGTATGTGAGTGGATAAGCCTCACATAGATTGGGATGCTGACTAATGCCATGGATAAGCTTCCTTGTTCTTATTTTTATCTTATTGTATCCCTATGACATTGCGTGCGGCAAGCTCATGCTCTGTACTTCAAAGCAAGAAATTAAAGGCTTTTTTATTTTTTATTTTAAGTTTGTCCGAAGAAAACTATGTTATTTAGCCAACTAGTTTAGTGGTAAACAAGGACTTCAACCATGAGGTTGGGGTTTGACACTCTACATTCAATTAACTTCAGTAAGCTTTATTTAGCAGAATATTTCTCACAAAACATGGACTAATAACCTAATGTTTTGTGAACTATATCTTCCACTAATTTGAGAATCAATAATATTTAACTGGAGTTCAATTAGGGAAAATAAAAGGTGTTTTGATCTAGTCTATTTGTACTCTTTAATATACCCAATTTTTATATTTGATTTATTCAATTAGCGGCGAACTTGTTTATTGTTGAAGTAGGACTAAGACAAAAAAGAAAATATTTCTATCCAAGAGGTTCTTACGTCTTTGCCAATGTCCACGTCAGAAAATTAAGAGTACACTAATAAAGCAAATTTTAAATCTATACTTTGATGTGACTAATAATTATTATTGAAAGAACCATATCATCCTATACAGCACGGCAAATACAAAATGACAATTCGTTGATAGCAGCAGTATGACAATTCATCTTATGTATTAATGTCAAACCCAGTACGGCAAATACAAAATGATATGCTATAGTTTCCAACAGAGGCCGGTTTTGTCATCGTTTCATCATCCTGTAGATTTCTACAGGTGTCACTGCATTCGTTTCTGTCCCTTCTAACAAAAAGTAAGAAAAAAGGACAAAAAAGATCCAGAAATGGAATTTCACAGCAGAAGGAAATTATAGATTGGCTATTAGATTTTGATTTTAGATTAACAGCGATGAGAGTGTTCTATTCCAGCATATTCATTAGAAGCTGGTGGTGGGAGTTCCCTGTGAGGTCGATTAACTGATACAAGAATGGGATAACCCCAAGAACATGCCTCTAATATATCTGAACAGAAGCAGGAAAAAAACAATGCGAGGAAAAAAGAGAACTGTGAATGTAGATTCAGAAAGAAGGTATGCCAAAGATGTAAAATGTCTGGTCAACTTAGAGCTGGAGTTTTTTCTTCGTCTTTCAACACAAGGTTGCCCTCTGTTAACTCACAAGCTGGAATGGGAATGCCAAGCTGCTTCTGCAGCTTCTTCATTACAAAAACTTCTGGCTCTTCACATATGCTTACCACAGTACCCTTCCTTCCGAGCCGACCAGCCCGGCCAGCTCGATGTGCATAATGAATCGAGTCAGTCGGTAATTCTAGATTAACCACAAGATCACATTCTGCCACATCCAAACCCCTAGCTGAGAGTTCATTTGTCACCAAAACCCTCAACTCCCCATTCTTGAACTTTTTTAAAGTTGTAGATCTAGCAAGCTTCCCAAGATCCCCATGAAGCTCAGCGGCTTTTATCCCGCGGGCCTCTAGCTTGAAGACAGCATCCTTCAGCTGCCTAGTGTGGTTCATGAAAGCTATCACAGACTTGGCATCAAGTGCATGTACACATCTTCGCAATGTATCAACCTTGTGTTGTAACTTGGTGACGCAATAGTAGTGTTTCAAAGAGGGGGGTAGGCTGCTCTCGACTGCTGCCTGTGGCTGTGATTTTGACTCTGAATTTGAACTGGACATAGGTCCTGATAGGTTATTGGGTCCTGAGGAAGGGAGGGATTCAAGTGGGGTTACCTTTTTGGCTTGCACTAGAAGTGGGTCACGCCCCCAGCCCCTGGCTGCCCTTATGACTGAAAATGGCATAGTTGCAGACACCATGATAGTCTGACGTTCAGTCCGTTGGGTGGGGGGACCTTTTGGTCCACGGGAGACCGCACCAGATTTCATACCTACATGTTCCAGTATACGGTGCATGCTCTCTCGAAAATTAAAAGAAATGAGTTCGTCCACTTCATCTAAGACCAAGAAACGACATCCATGGGTGCGAAGCTTTCCGGCTGTGCTAATCTCTGCAATCCGACCAGGTGTACCAACAACAATGGCTGGCTTGTTTTTCTTCAGAGCTTCTTCCTGTCTTGATCGGTTTGCACCCCCTACAAGCTGCTGAACTACCCTTTTATTTTCAGGCCCCAAAATCTTCTCAACCTCCCTAACTATCTGCATGCCCAGCTCCCTTGAGGGAGCCACAATTACTGCTTCTATGTCCATTTTCTTTGCAGATTTTCCATCATCATCAGCAGCTTTTCTCTTCAGTGGGCCTACTTCAGAGAGTATTGGAAGAAGATATGCCAATGTTTTTCCCGAACCAGTGTAAGACTGGATCACAACATCGTGATTCTTAAGTATGGTAGGAATTGCTGCAGACTGTACATCAGTTGGAGCTATAAAGCCCTCGCTCTCCAACCTCTCTATTAATAAAGGTGGGAGGTCAAGCTCAGAAAAAGACTTAGCAGAAAATATAGCTGACTCTATTTCAGCAGACTTTTTAGCCCCCACTGCCTTGATTTCATTGCTTCCAACAACATTGGGTTTACTCTTGGGAACTTCAATAGGAGAATTCAACTGCTTGTGTTTATCTGTTCTTTTCTTGTGCGTTGAATCAAATTCATCCTTCAACCCAAAGCTCGCAAGGGTAAGGGGCCCATTGTCCCGCTTTACCCTGCTCAGAAAACGTACACTTCTGTGCAACCAGGCAGTCCTAGACACATGTGACAACTTCTGAAAAGGCAGAGACTCTCCAACAAGAAGAAGCAACCGCGTTGAGGCTAATGTTGGCATCCTCTGTAAAGTTTCCATAAGGAGTCATTAAATAACCAATCCCTCGCACTGCAACTTTGAGCAAATAAAAACATAGGAATTGGAGCTATAATAATGGAAGAAATTCGTCACCTTCTAGCTCCTATGCATGCAAAGAACAAATTATCCCATTTATCCAAAACGTATGCATGCAGTAAAAATACCTCACAGACTCTACCATGTGAAAAAACCAACTTAAAAGAGACACGTTCACATAACTAAATTCAGTAAATCAAAAACTGCAGGCTATAGGCACTAGTAAGTTGACATCCTGGCTCTCAAATGCAAATAAAAATCCCCAATCATAGTGCAGCTGAAGCAGACAAAAGGTAATCTTCTTCTTATATAAACAAGTAAATTAGAAGCCTAGCTGCCATTAAAAACATCATAATTAAGCTTCAGCCATTCATTAGAAGGGGCTGAAATTATACACCTTGATAAAAATTCTTACGCATTAATATTTACTGTACTATAAAGCACGGAAATTTCTAATTCCTCAACGCCTTGAATAAAAAAAGAAAAAAGGGTTTCCCCTCCGGTAGAGGCACTATATCAAACAGTGGCTGTGCAAAGACATGGACATTTGTGGTTGACTGAAAACACGAACTAGGTCCAAACACGGCCGAGTAAACAACGAGAACCGGGTGGTTTTCCGAAGAAAACCATAAAAATTCAGAACTTGAAAATTCTGTACTAAGAAATAGGCAACAACACCAACACAAAGACTAAAACTTTGGGACAAGAACAACTGTCGCCATTTCCTCTGTAAAACCAAAAGACAAGGATCCACAGAGAGAGAGAGAGGTGAAGAGAGAAGTGAACATACAAGTTCGTTTACAAGCTCAGACAACCGCTCATTTTTGCCTGTTTGTAGCTTTTTCAGCAGAGCAGAGCAAAGTAACAAAGAGCGAGAGAATAAGTTGTCTTTTAAGAGGTTAATTAACTAGCGGCACACGGGGTCGCCTAGTAGGCCACAGATGTTTATTTTAGGATTCCACAAATCTTTGACTAAATTTTCTTCAAAATCAATTCAAGAACGGAACATTTTTATTTATTTATAAAGAAAAAACACGATGTAAATAATGTCAAAAAAATTATCACACAATTTCATTGTATATGGTGCAGTTTTCTCTTATAGCATATTCATAAAATTATGAAAATCATCTTCTTTCTACAACTTTTATCTATTCTTTTTTTATCAATCTAAATATGAAAGTACTCAGCTTAAACAATAACAAGTATTATTTGAGATCTATTAATCTTGTATTCGACACTTGATATGTAAATTTGAGTGCATACCTAGTATTAAAAACAAAAAAATCTAAACATCTCAAGTTCTAAATTTCACAAGGTGCCTATTTGTGAAAAGTATTTAGAACTGAACCACCACATTCCACTTTCTTGCATATCTAAAAGCATTGAAATTGCATAAGGCTGGAGGCCAAATGCCACACCGGTGTTAATATCAAGTGTAGACGCCACCTGAGTTGAGGTACATGCCGCCGCCGGGCATAGGCTCGATGCAAACTACGTAGGGTCAGTTGTTTGTAAACTATGATACCTCAAAAAATGATCATTCGAATATTTTATACACGAGTTTGATTTCTTCTAAGGATGAGTTTTAGTTAGAATGAAAAACAAGAAGATAATACTTTAAAAAATATTTTTAAAAAATCAACTACATTAAAAATTATTTAACTTTCTTCATATTACTAATGCATGATAATTAGCATTTTCAACATATATTTTTTGTCTTGAATGTAAAAAATCATAAAGATTTAATCTATGAATGATAAGACAATGCAATATACACTTGGTATATATCATCTATTATCTGATATACACACACAACAAATTAATTATTTATGAAACTTTAATTTCTTTTTAAGAAGAATACATGAAATATGTTAAAAAGTTTACTTTATTCCCTAAAATCATCCCCTAATAAACATGAATACATCCGCATATAAACAACGATGGTATTGGACATTTATCTAGAATTCAACATATCACTTTACCTCAAGGGTGAGAAGATAAATCCCACAAGTATATAATTTATTCAAAACCCATCGGCTTATAAAGAAGTAAATACTTCCATGTGTATAAAATATAATAAATTAATATATTAATAATGCGAGACACTTATGCAAAATTAAATATTAACCATATCAAAACCTAACCTATAATGACATGCAAGGGTGTTTCTCAACCGTCCATGACTTCTTTAAATATATTATTGGAAAACTTATTCACATTTTTGGTTCTTTTTATGCCTTTTTCGGAATATTATTAGGAATCCAATTCCCACATTTATTCCAGCTTTATCTAATTTCCAAGCAATTATCGGATCTGAAGATGTTGAAAAAGGTAACGATCGTGACGTAGTTCCTCCTTGTCATACTTTTACTTTGGCATCCATTGCTATCATTTGGTTCGGAAAAGGAGAACTAAGACAGTTAAAAGTGTAAAAAAAATTGCTTCATGATCTTGTCCATATTTACATTCTTACACGTTGTAGATTAAGAACGAGATAGATTTTTAACAACGATTGTGCAATGTTATTGGATTTTTGTAAACATCGAACTTTCGTACATGTTCAAAAACACAAAAGTAGTATGTGTTAGCAATAGGATGAACAAATTGAAACCCATCAAAATTGACTCTGATTTCATTGAAGGTGTAACAAATCTTTTTTTTTTTTTATATTACTACAACATTTTTTTGTTAATTTATTGTATGAAAATAACATAAATTTAGTTAATGAATTAGTAGTTCAATAGGTAAAGAGTTAGATCTTAAGTTTAATACTTAAGAATAATTCTTTTCTTAAAAATAAATTTTAAAAAGGAAACATCAAAATATAAAAAATATAAAATAATCTTAGATATTGATACTATGGGTCAACTCATGCAGAATCGAATGGTAAGACAAAAATCACATGGATGAATAAAAAAAAAAAATTAAGGAGGTGATCGTTGTGTTTAATAGCTTTAAATTTCAATCAGTTTATTATACAATGACTTTGGTATTATTTAAGGCTATATTTCTTAATAAAGAAGTAATTCTACTTTTCTGCAATTTACCGTTTTCCTATTAAAAAATATTCAAATTACTACAGGGCGGCGCTCCGGCTGTTATGGCGAAGAAAATCTTGGTCACCGGTGGAGCCGGGGTTACATTGGTAGCCACACGGTGCTGCAGCTCCTCTTTGTGGGGGTTCAGGACTGTCGTCATTGATAACCTCTCTGACTCCTCCTCCGTCGCGCTCGACTGAGTCAAGCTGCTCGCCGGTGATTTTGGCGGTTATAGGCTACTGTTTTGGTTAGGAAAGCTCTGACCTCCAATGGTTGGTTTTATTGGTAAATTGATTTGAACTGGGGTTTCCTACGTGTTCGATTTGAGTTTTAATATCATGCGTATATATATTCACATACGCATACATTTGCATGTATACATGTACGTATACGTACGCACGTGCGTAGGAATCTACGATGTTTTCGTTCGAATCATATTCGTTCTATCGATTTCTTGCTCTGAATAGAGAAGCGTGGCGTCGACGATTTGACACGTTTGTTCTTATTCTGCATCGGGGGTTTTGGGAAGCCGTGTTCTGTTTGTGCAGAGTCCCAATGGAGAAAATACCATCGAGCTGTTAAATCTTACCGTATAAATGATTGTTTTGGCCACTGGAGATGTTTCCCTTTTGTTTTCTGATTCAAATTTAGTTATAATTTTGTATCTTAAGCCAAATGGGATCAATCCTGCCAAAAGAATCAAAGAGATCTCATGTTGGACTTATAACTCTGTTCTTTTGAATGAAACTAATGGAGGCAATGGAGTTCTTTGCTGTGGGTGATTATCCAATCATCCAGGCGTGTGCCATTACTGACTTAGTGAGCTAATTTTGTCGTGTCAACTAGAGCTGTCTTTG
Source organism: Casuarina cunninghamiana (assembly GCA_028551485.1). NCBI lineage: Eukaryota > Viridiplantae > Streptophyta > Magnoliopsida > Fagales > Casuarinaceae > Casuarina > Casuarina cunninghamiana. Next base: position 6,052,013 of record CM052365.1, read on the forward strand.
AAATTGCAATCCGTATGCGGGAATGTAGATGGTGCTGATCTTTACATTCCATGTTTCTACTTGCCGGTAGACATCAGGGACAAACCACCTCTCTGAAAAAAAATTTGCCTCGACACAGTGAGTACTTATTCTCTTTGACAGAACTCGAAGTTTTACAGTTCGTTGAAACATTTCTTAGATAGGAATTCAGATGTCTGGGTCTTTCTATCTGGTTCTTATGTGCATTTTCTTGAGACTTTGCTGCTCATCGTTCATGTGCCGATACGGATTCTTCTGAAGCAAATGTAACCATATATTTTTGTATTCTCCAAGACATCTTCGAAGTCAATATCTTTGGTTCCTGGGGGTTTTCCTTTAGGCAATGAATTTTGCAGGGGGAAGTCACTAGTTTCTACTCTATAGAGGCAAATATAACGTTGCATGATAAGGACATGAGTAGGATGGCCAGACCCGAAAGTTGTGTTACTCATAAAAACCATTACAATAAAACCGCAGATTAGTTCTGTAAAAATATTGTAGTTTTGATGGGATCCTCATGCTTAATTACTTAGCACTGCAGATTCGATGCTGTCATTCACTCTGCTGGGCTAAAGGCTGTGGGTGAAAGTGTGCAAAAGTCATTACTCTAGCACGACAACAATGTAATTGGGTCGAAGACTTTCTTGGAAGTCATGGCTGCGCATGGATGCAAAAGGGTATTCCCTAGCTTCACTATAAAATACTGGCGGTCTAACTGTTTTTACTTTCCTCTTTGTTTCTCAACGTGATATAATTTTCTAAAAATTTAAACTGGAACCATTCAGGTTAGAAGTTCCGCTTGACATCTGTTTGTCATTATGCTCTTAGTTTTGCTTGTATTTGGATAATCTGGAGAAGAAACTGTTTTTGTTATCTTGCGTCATTATTTTCAGTTTGTAGTGTCCTGCACCAAGTCCCTGGCAACATTTCCGAGTTAGGATTTTCTTCTTTAAATTGTTAGCTTCAGTGACATTTTGGCTACGCCACAGCTCTGTTAATGCTTGTAGCGTCTGGCTTTTCTTAATGCGTCCCCAGTTGAGTTAATGCATAGAAGTGTCCAGCATGCTTATATTTTTTGCATTAGATTTTAAGTCTCATTTCCATCTGTTCTTTTGAAAGAAGGGTGGCATACTGTTTACTCTCCTAATAATGAGAATTGGACAATAACTCTTGGATGTTCCTACTGCTTTTTGTGCGATTTAACTTATTTCTATATTCTTGAATTATTTCAGTCTGTGTTCTCATCCTCAGCTACTGTCTATGGTTGGCCAAAGGAGGTCCCATGTACAAAAGAGTTCCCCCTTTATGCAACAAACCCATATGGACAAACCAACGTGTGCAGTTAAGATTTATTACACGCATGGTGGGCAACATACAAGACATCTATCTGTAACTACTGAACACTAGGAAAATATCATCCTGTAATCGGTCAAAAATAGAAGACTTGGGCAGCCCGGGCATTTGCTAATTGTATCTGATGAACCTCGTATTTCAGGTTGACGTTGAAGAACATTGTCGTGATATTTACAGTTCAGATGCTAAGTGAAAAATTATATTGCTAAGATACTTCAATCCAGTTGGTGCACTTCCTAGTGGAGATATTGGCGACGATCCCCGTGGAATTCCAAACAACCTCATGCCCTTTGTGCAGCAGGTTGCGGTTGGCAGGCGACCAGCACTAACTGTTTTTGGAACTGATTATTCGACTAAGGATGGCACTGGGATCTCTTGGTCTTGGATTTGACACCTTGTGGTGTGTGGGTGTGTTGAGTTAAAAAAAATTGAACTTATCCTTCTGGATTTTTATTATTTATTTTTTATTGTTTTTTTGGAATAGGAGTAGTATCCTTATTATTTATATTGATAACACAGGTAAACTAAGGTGTCAAACTTGTTAAAAAAATAAATAGAGCAGGACATAGTACCTAACTCTTTATTATATAAACACAATGAACAAGTATAAAACTTTTTGGAAATAAAAACATAAACAACTAACATGACTACATAGTCATTAATGAAAAATAAATTTTTTATCTCATTGAAACTTAACATAAAGTGAAAGTAATTGCCTAAGGATGCTTGCAATGCTCTAAGCCTAGTTGATCTTCCCATGAAATTTTCTTGCATCGACTTGGTAAAGAGCTAAGAGTTGTAAAAACTTGCAATTTTGTCATTGAATGTCCAAAATTAGCCAATCCATCAACTAAAAAATTTGCTTCACGAAATACATGAGATATTTGAACATTGGAAGGAATATAACTAAAACATTTGCATAATTCATAAGCCAATTTCCAAAGAATAGAGTGGTTTTCTTTTATGCACTGAATTATAAACTGAGAATCTGCTTCTATCTTTGACAATACAATTCCCTTTTGATGACATATTTCTAGACCTTTAAATAAGGCTAGGACCTTGCTTTTGCACTATCTCCATTTCCCAAATTAACTGCACACACTATCAGCACAGTTCTCTTCAATCTCACACCACTCCCCCTCCTATGCATGCACCACTAATACAAAATTCATCTGTATTTAACTTCAAAAAGTCTACAGTAGCAATTTCAACAAAACATTCGTCCTCTTGCAATGGAAGGTATTAAAATAGGAATATGTAAAACTTGCAATCGTGTGCAATCACTCACTGATAAAAATTTTGTACCTTTGAAAGATCCCATTAGAAGACAAACATCAAAAATCACTCCTCCTATCAACATTGGCAAGAGAAATCTCTTTTCCAAATAGATGACATTATTCCTTGCCAACCAAATACTCCACATAACATAGCAACCCACCAATGCTACCATTATTCCTGCCTGTGAAGATTCGTTGGCCTCCTAAATCAATTAGTAAGGTTTAGGTAAATCACTCCTCCTATCCTTGTGGATGCTAACAAGAAAAGTAAGGTTTAGTCTTTTCTTAAAATTAGTCATTAAGAAATGAACATTCTCGCATGTAAAGGGAATATTATGTCAAGATAATAAAAAATTTAGATCTCATATTATATTTAACACATTTCTTTGTCTTGAGTCACAAGGATCTAATTTCATTCACGATAAGATATTAAAAATGTATTTGAGCTATGATATTATGTTAAAAATATTTAATTTTCTCTAAAAATCAATTGTTAAAGGAGATGAATATTTTCACATATAAGGGCAATATTGATCAAGATATAAGTATTGTACAAGTTAATGAATGTTTCTACACTATGCCTTTGCTTGTGTTTGAGGTAATAAAGGAACTTGAAATCCATGAGTGAGAAGATGTAACACTTTTAACGTATGATATTATGTGAAAAATATTAAAAAACATTGTAAGGTTAATGATTAAGAGGGATAAATATTCTTATACACAACAAAAATATCAACCTAAAATATAAGTAATTTATTATTTATATATTTTTTCCACAATCAAAAACTACAAGCTAGAGGCACTAGTAACTTAAAATCCCTAATCACAGTGCAAGAATCAACATAAGTTGTGGGTTTTAGAAGGAAAGTATATATTATAAATTATATTGAATAGTAAATTTTGTGTATAATAGGTATCACTTCTTAATATTTAAATATTTTATCTTAGAAAGCATAATTTTATTTGAACGTATTGAGTTTATTTAGTCCAATAATTTTCTCATATTCAAATGGGATTAATCACCCAATTTCTAGCACCTAATACATAGTTAAATGTAACACTTTATACCTATCAATTATTTAGTGTAAAAATGTCAAGATAATAAGATAGTACCTTATCATGAGCTATAATTTTTAGCTTAGTGGTAGCGCGGATCTAGCAAAGGAAAAGGAATTTTTTTTTTTTTTGTGAATGAATGATATTCGGCAACATGAACGTACAACGGATGTTTGCCTAAACCCAAAGCATTCCCTTACTTCTGACCGAGTCATCGAAGCTCCGAAGCTTCCTCCTCTTTCGTCGCAGGTAACGTAAATGGCTTTAGTTTGGATAGTGGTGCACTGCGGGGCCATGGTAGCATCAGAAAAAGGGAAGGTGCTCCAACTTCTGATTCGCTAGGTTGATAGAAAGCAAAAGCACCAAGTTCTGCGCTTTTTAGACACGAACTCCGTTCCCTCTCAACCTTCTTGCTTTTTTATTATTTTATTTTGAAGATTTGTTGCATGGTAGAGGTATGATTTCACGACGATGAACAATGTCTTGGACCCTCCATATATGGGCCATTCTTTGCATCTTGATAGGGTTGGTCGGTGTTATATACATGAGAAATTGATTTTGCTCATGGTAATCACATGGTTTGTGCCTAAGTTTCTGCATTTCTTGCTTGAACATTGGCGTTTTGTTTACTGATTAGACTATTGGAAACAGTGGGTAATGAAGCGTTTGTGTCCTTGGACAGTAAGAAACTAACAGTTTTGAGGCTCTTTTTCGGTGCAGTCAGGCCAAATTACGAGTTCTCGGCCTGCTTTGGGCGTATAAGGCAACGATCATAGCCGGAATGAAGAAAATGAAGTAATTTATTCTGATCATCGCCTTTTGTTTGTTTATATTTATCGCCATTTACATTTTTGGTCGGGAGGGACGATGCTTCCCAGCTGTATGTCTGAGTGTTCGATGGCAGAGATTGTTTTTCTGATCTAGAATTTGGTTTTCTTATCCCGGTGCATGTGGGACAAATGCCCGAAAGCACAAATTAATCATATCAAGACAGGATCAAGACATAATGCAACGATTAAAGATTGTTCCTGAAGAAATTCCAATTTTGTCTCGTGGGAGCCCTTAGGTCTCAGATTTGGAAATGGGGGAATCTCCTTTGTTAATTATTTAATGGGTAGAAATTGGATGGACTCTGGCACCATTTCACTTTCTAGAAATGCGTTGCTTTCAATTGACTATTATCATGACCTTTCAAAACAAGGAAAGTAGATTAAATCTTACATTTGTTGTCGAGCGTATCAGCACCTGAAAGTCCGATTCTGGTTGTGACTTACAAATTTCTGTACCTTGGTGCTTAGATTTTACTCCAGGGTTGGTTCATTCGAAGATTAATCATGTGTCTCACATCAGTTTTGTTGCTTTTAGGGGGCACGTAAGATTCGATGAAGCTTATCTTGCTGAAATTGAGAGAAACAAGCCTGCAAGGAAAAAGATCGATGAACCCAAGACGCCATATCACCCAATCACTGAGGAAGACGGTGGGGTGAATTTCTTTCTCCCTTAGCAGCTCCATTTTGGAACCCATTGACATCATGCTAGTTATTATTCTTATAGGTTCACCGTCTCCTGCTCGGGATTCTGTTGGAAGCATCGGTCATTCTGCACATGCAGAAGCTATTAGAGATGCTCTAAATGAAGTACTTGCAAGTCAAAAACATCGTTCAGATTTGGAGGAATGGACTTCAGAATCAGAAGATGAGGCTGATGCCACGGAGCAAGATGAAGGTTATTGGACTTATTTATTTACATTCCGTATTTTCAATTTGCCCATGTTTTGTCTTAAATAGTAGTTGTCTTATATCAGCTAATAACTTGGTTTGATGTTTTTCAAAAAAAAAAAAAAAAAAAGGTATTTAACGTACCGTATCACTTGTGGACTAACCCACGCTCAAGGTGAAAAAGATCATTAATGGTGATTGTCCCATCTTATTAATATTTTGGTCTAATATTCTTATGTATTCAAGTGTCATCTTCTCCTGACAACTGGTATTTAGATGTTTGTGTATTAACTTTTTCTCTTTTGAATTATTCCTTCTGTTGCAATTTTTCTAAGATTTTGTGAAACAGCGCATGGCTTGAGCTTTGAAGATCATAGGAGAAAACATTATGACGAGTTCTGCAAGGTGAAAGAGCTCGAGGAAAAGGGATACCTTCGGGAGAATGAGAGTGATGAGGATAATGATCCTGGGAGGTGTGATTCCTCTTCATTCTCTAATGATGGGGAGGGAACAATAAACATTCAGGGGGATGATGAGATTCTGCGGACAATAGAGATTCAGGAAGAAGCAGAGAGTCTGCCACGAAGACAATTCCTTCCATGTGCAATAACTTAAAATCAGGCCTGCAAATCTGTAACTAAGTAGCTAATCTCCTTTACAATGGTGTATTGAATCACTTTCTGATTGATGAATACCATATGTTATGAACGTTGAACAACGCTAGAATTCTCAAGTTTGTGCTCATCATCCATGTTTGTTTGTGCATTTATGAGTGGTTCAGCTTGCTCTGCCTTTGTGTATGATCTTGGTTCTGGATTTGGAGCTTTCTCACGATTTCACAAAGCTTCAGGTGTTTTCATATAGGATATAATAGCTAATGTAAATCCGTCTATAACTCTTTAACAGTTTTCTCTCATTTATGCTTCTCCACCTCCATATTTATTACTCTTTCAAACAGTAGCATTCAAGATCTATCAAAGGTTCCTTGAATAGTGTTTAAACTTGTTGAGATTTGATCTTAACCTGATGTTATGGTGAATGAATGAGAGTTAGCCACTCATGTTAAACACATAAAACCAAAAAGAATTCCTGAAGAACAAGCAGAAGAGGAAGAAAAAAGAAAATAACATTATTATGATTGTGAAAAGGCATATGAAAACCTCATCCTTCCTGTTTTCTCCTTTTCTTTCTTAAGCCAAATGATAATTCTTTTTTAATCATCTTTAGAAAGAAAATAAAAAAGATAGAATGACTAAGAAAGGATTTTGTTAGGTATGAAGTCAAAATTAGTGTTAAGGATAGCATAATAGTTTTTAACATCCAAAGAAATATATTACTCTTATATCTTGAAATCTTTCAATTAGTGAGAAAATTAACTCTTAATAGTCATAATAATAATTTACTCTAGACCAATCAAATTTCTAATATCCTTCATTTTTATTATGTATTTGTTATTCAATTCTTTGCTTTCCTAGTAGAAAGGAAAGAAGAAGGGTTTATCCCACGCAATCACTACAGTCTGCAGCACTGTTGAGATGTCATAAAAAATTGGGAAGTGCATGACATTTCCTTCACTTTTACTGGTAAAAGGCATTATCATGCTAAATAGTTTTGTTGAATGCATGAACCAGATAGATCTGCAAAAGCTGTTTTAACTTTCGGCTCCAGTTAGGGCCAAATGCTATGATAAGTTTCAGTCAACTCAACATGGCTCGGAGAAGATATGCAATGTATCTCCCTCCACAAAACATTCTGCAATATACTTGAAAAAAAGCATGTCGTGCTACAGGATAAAAAGTTTCTTTTTGGCAACCAATCACCTAGTAAATAGATCAAGTTATTTAAGCCTAACTTCCACCTCTCTTTTTTCAATAGGTCAATGGCCTAATAATTCAATAATTGGCTAATTCGTATTTGATTATTAGCCTTCTAAAGCTTAAGTCATCTTCCTTTTTCTAATAGACCAATAGCATGTAGTCTTAAGTATATGAGTGTTGTGGACCTTGACATTTCTAAAAAACTAACTAAACAGAAAGTCTTGACTTTCAATATTTATAAGCTCAATTATTTATTTTCATGTTTTTAAGTTAAGATAGTATACATGTTTAACTTTCTTCCTCGTGTGCAAGTTGACATAAGTACTCTACACGTGAATTGTGAATAAACAATCTCAATATTAGGATTTACACAAATGATGGATAACAAAGTAAAAGTTTATCCCTTACTTTAATATCATATTAAAATGTTACAAGTATTTATATTTTCAAAAAGTTAGCTCATTGCAAAGTGGAGGTGATGCGAATCTTATAGTAAGCTTGAGCGAGCTCGGGTTAAGAAAATAACTAAAAAATTATTAGGAGGCCTATCTCCTAACTATGATATTATATTTTCAAAGAGTTAACTTAATAGGATGTCTTTATTTACAACACTTATAAACTCTTTCATAGGATAATATTTATTTTTAGCATTAAGTTCTAAATTTGACACTTCATACTTCCAAAAACCCTTACCTAAAAAGAAATTCCCTTTTTTTAAATTAAAAAAAAAAGCGCAGGGTCAAGAAATTCTTTCGATAGATGTCATGTTTGAAAACTGTTATCCGTAAAATCTTTGTTTTTAAAAAAAAAATAGTTTGTCAAAGTTTTTGATAAGTACTATAATACAAAGTCAAAAGAATAAGCATTTAACCCACTTCTGTACTTTAATTGAGTTCATCTCTATCCATCCGACTTAGTCGGATTCCCTTGACATTAGATATAGGAAATAGAAATACCAATTAGTCAATCTAATTATTTAGTTTAGCATTATATTGATAATAACAAAAGATCTGAAGTTCAAAGGAAGAAAAGACAGAATAATATCATAAAATTCCACGCCTCTGCGGGTGATCCAATCCCAGCCCCTAACTCCCATCCATTCCACTCAACATCCTTATCCACTGCTCGGGATTGGGATCTCCATCAGCGTACAGACACGTATGTGTCCGACCGGTCATTGCATAACACCTAATCGGATAATCCGGAAGCTTCTGGAAAACACCACCGAAAGACGTCGCCACGTACTCCCCTTACCCACCATCTTTCAAATCTTTTTTTTTTTCCATTATTCTAGTTTTAGTAAATAAAAAGAAATTGTTATTCTATTTATTTAATTATTTATTCCCCTCGTTCTTCTGGTGCCTTCTACCTTTTTCTTCTCTCTCTTTTGTGTGGGGCCCATACTCGTATGCCCTTTTTCCCGATCTTTCAATTTCACTTTCCTCCGCTTCTCGAACCAACGAATTTCCCTTTTCCCTTATCATTTCCTCGCACGCCCCAGAACCTTCTAGAAACAACAAAACCTAATTCTCTCTCCGTCTCTCTCTCCTCTCTCTCTCTTTGCGTCTCTCTCTCGCTCTCTCCACCCCCTGAGGGCTCAGTCCCGGCCGGTGATGCTGTGGTGACAAGGTTTCGCGGTGAAGCGGAGCGGGTAGCGGTTGCGGTCGAGTTCTTCTTGTTTGGTTGGGCAGAAAATCCAGCACTTTCCAGGTAACGTTGAGAAGAGAGTTTTTGGTTTGTTTATGCACCAGGATTTTTTTAGTTGCGGAAACTGGAAGAAAGGAAGTGAGATATAGGAGAAATCTTGATGGCTTCAACCTGTTGTTTCGTGTTGTCTATAGTTTCATAACCGGCGGCGTAGTTATGGGATATATTTACTTTTCTAATTCACCATTTCGTTTTTTAATTCGTTTTCTTGAACCTTCTCGGAGACCAAACGGAAGACACCATAATGATATATTTAGACTTGCAATTATTAAGATTTTGTCGTTATTTATCGAGTTTGATCTAAGAGTGCGTAAAATATCAGATTGAGGCAACACGTCAAGACAGTTACTATCTTTCAGTGCTCTGATCCGGGAGCGAGCTCATGGCGCCGTTGCCGGCCGAGCAGGCAGGCGATTCCGGTCCAGGAGAGTCGCAGAGATCTCTTCCCACTCCGTTTCTTATCAAGACCTACCAGCTGGTGGATGACCCTGCAGTTGACGACCTCATTTCCTGGAACGACGATGGGTCTACCTTCATCGTCTGGCGCCCCGCTGAGTTCGCTCGTGATTTGCTCCCCAAGTACTTCAAGCACAATAATTTCTCAAGCTTCGTTCGCCAACTCAACACATACGTAAGCGCCATGAAATTTTTCTCCTAGGACTCTCTTATGGTTTATCAGAATCCAAAGAGGATGAGAACTTTTACTTATGTTTCTCTCGTTGATCTTGTAGGGATTTCGGAAAGTCGTGCCGGATCGGTGGGAATTCGCGAATGATTGCTTTAAGAAGGGCGAGAAAGCGCTGCTCCGCGACATTCAGCGCCGGAAGATCTCGCCGGCAACAGCGGTAGCCACGTCTTCGGCAGCTCAGGTAGTAACGGTGGCAGCGCCTGCGCCGGCGGTAGGGAGAACGGTGTCGCCAGCGAACTCCGGAGACGAGCAGGTGATTTCCTCGAACTCGTCGCCGGCGGCGGCGGTGCAACGAAGCACCAGCTGCGTTACGGCGCCGGAGCTCCTGGAGGAGAATGAGCGTTTAAGGAAAGAAAACTCGCAGTTGAGTCATGAATTGACTCAGCTGAGGGGCCTCTGCAATAACATATGCGCTTTGATGTCGAACTACGCGACCGGTCACGTGGACGGAGTTGGAGCTTCCGTACCGGAGGGAAATCCGTTAGAACTTCTGCCATCTAAGCAGGTGGTGAAGGTCGCGGAGAATAATGGAGCCCTCAAGGCGGACGACGACGAGGAGCATGACGGAGACGACCAGGACGACGAAACGACGCTGCCCCGGCTGTTTGGCGTTTCAATCGGGGTGAAGCGCCTTAGGACGGACGACGAGGAACGGCAGGATGGGGGAACCAGGGAAAATTCCCAAGAAAAGGATTCTGGTTCAGATGTGAAATCAGAGCCGTTAGATGGGAACTCTGATCATCAGGAACCACCCTGGCTGGAGCTTGCAAAGTAATGGCAACGCTAACCCTCCGATCTGATCTCACGTCGATTGGCTCCCCTACCGGATCACGAGGGCTCACGTGATGGCAAACAATCACGTGACTCCACGTCGTTGTAAACTATGTAAAAAAGGAAAAAAAAAGAAGCAGCGCCGAACCGCTTTGCAGAGCCAGCCGGTCGTTGTTGTTTGAGCAAGCAATCGCGAAAACGCAGCCCGACGAGGATTTGCCAGAGCCGCAGCTTGGAAAGACAGTACAAGGGGTGGAAGACCGCAGCGAGTACAAGGTTTTGTCAAAGTTTGGAAAGCGGAGTGCAGAACCACCAAACGACGGTAAAACCAGTACATGCATGGCAGGCTGCAAATGGTCAAGACGTGAAGTAAATGTAGGAACGTTATTATTGCGTGTCAGACTAATGATGTCCACGCTTTGTCAGCAAATTTGGAATTCTTTTCTGATGCAAATCAGTGGTGGGAAGTGTCCATCTTTAGTCATTTTCGGAAATCTCTGTGTAGTTAATGATGAAGGATTGAATCCCACTTGGGATATTCAATTTGGGCCTATCGGCTTTGTGTGTGTGTGTATTGTTTTAGGCCTGTTCATATTTTGAGTTTTGTTCAGATCGAAGCCCATTCATTAATCTTTTTGGGCGGACGTGTCTGGCAAGGCCTGGGCTGTCTAGAGGCAATGTTTATAGATTCTGTACCCTGATCGAATAGAGTTCCTGATCTCACATTTAAGGTCACGGTGAAGTCATTTCTCGCTGTGCATTTTGGTCGGCCAAAAAGGACGAACAGTATGAAGAAGTGGCAGCACTAGGGCCATCAGTTATTTCCCAAGCAATTGTCCTTTCATGAAGAGACATGATCTAGAACGAATCAACTCGTCATGAATGACGAGATTCACTTTGGAGATTGTTGATACAATGCCGGTGGACTCTTGACTAAAATGCTTAAACTTTTGAATTAAGTAAAATATTTGAAGTACTAACTTTGAGTTGGGTTTTCTTTTCACTGTCTAAGTTATGGTCGACGTGTTGGGCATTAGTCATTCTCGTGTTCATAGGTTGATTAGATGTTGGAGAGTTTTAGAAAGCACTTGGTCATCGCTCCGTCACTGTTCTTTATCTATGGTATTATTCAATCTAGTCTCTTTCATTAGAGATTTTGAGAAGATTATTCAATCTAAATACTTATGCGACCAATGCTTTCATTGTTCTTGAACTCCCTTGCCGTCCTCTACTCCTCATCCTGGTCGGTGATGTGTTTCAACATTAGGCTAACACGTGTTTTTCCTTCTTCTTCTTCTTCTTCTTTTCCTTATCCCGGTCGGTGATTTGTTTCAACATTAGGCAAACACGCGTTTTTCCTTCTTCTTCTTCTTCTTCATCGCATGCTTGTGAAAAGAAGTACTACAGTGGGGTCGTTTTCAGGTTCCTGCTCAATGACTCAGCTGAGATTGACATCATAGAATTTTTCGCATCACATTCTAAACATGGTATGGAGTTCTCATGCACTGGTTTCTTACAGTATTCAACTTCCTCCATTTTGGGGCATACAATTGCTTATACATGAATTCCTAGCTGTATTTCACCAATACCTTTTACACGTGGAGGATAGAGTTTCACACTTAAAAAAATAAGATCTTACAATGAAAGTTTAAATAAACTTTTCTTTAAGCTAGACTATAAAGTTTTCTATTACCATGAAGAGAAATTTGAACTCTTTTGTATTTTGTGGGAACAAAGTAACTTGACCTTTTTGGTTCTAATGGCTCCCTCTCTTCATCTATGGGAAGATGGAAAGGCAAAAAGACAAGTAACTGCATGCTGCAGTAATCTCCTTATTTGTTGAGCTAATTATCTATTGAAGCCCACCAATTGAGTTAGCTTGAGTAATCATTGCTTCACAAATCAGCTGTGGAAAAGTAGTGATTAGTTGTCAGCACGACTCCCACCTAAAACCATTAAACATTCCTAACAACATATTCCCACTTTCCTGAGTTGGGTTAATGATTTACTGCCTAAAACGACTCAACATGATAAGACTTTTCCTTTTGCTATTATCTTACCAAGAACAGGAGTCGACATTTTTTACTATAATTTTTTTTTTTTCTTTAATTTTTTATTATAAACTCACACAGGGGAAGGGGAGGGACGGGATTCGAACCCCTGACCGGTGGGACGGCCGGTCAGGGTTAGGCTCAGAGAACGCCACTGAGCCAGGGCCCCCGCCCCAACATTTTTGACTATAATGCACAATACCATTGGCATCGCATTATGCATCCAGTCCTGTTGTGAACAAAGACAAAAAGAAGAGAAAAGAACACTCTTTCTGGTTTCTTCTGGTGTATCATAGTTGATTAGTCCAACCCTTCCTTGTTCTTGTTGCATCTTGTTCAACAATCTCCGCCGCCACGTTTTATAACTCTGTTTTGTTTCCAATTTGTCAAAATTCCACTTGAAAAGAACATAAACCTTGTATTACTGCCCTTGCAGAGGAAATATTTTCTGTGCAGTTTTTAGAAGGTAATAGATTTAGAAGAGAAGGAATGTTTATGTTGGTTTCATATTGTTAATACTTTTAGTCCTTTAAACGTTTTTTACAAATTATCAATATACTGCTTTTTCTACACATTTATCTCCACATTCTAATGGAGAATATCTACTAATAATTAGGATTTATAAAAAAAACCGATAATCCACTTATGGTAAAAACATTTACCGCATCAAGCACTAATATATTTTTAACATTTAATTAGAGCGGGTAATCATTCAAATTAAGAACAGAAGCTCGTTGCTTTTTTTCTCTATAATTGGAGCCCCGGACTCTATCCATTTATTCACTTAACCCAACTTTAAATTTATTTTTTTCCACGTCAAGAATTGAAACGTGAATTTGGATCGATCCAATAAGATAAAAATCAAATATTCTTAGAATTATCCATTAATACGACATGCTACTTTTTCCATTCCTTCCTTTAAAGATCAGTCGTGGTCTTACAAACTCTACCGATGGTATTGACGAATCCGTTGGTTCATACAAATGTGTAAAAAATGCTAGTCGCACTTAAAAGCCGAGTACTCTACCGTTGAGTTAGCAACCCGAATCAAAATGTATAGATCTAATCGTAATCAAAAAAGAGATTGAATTTCACAATAAGTTCAAGTGCAACACATCATTACTTATGCATTACATCCCTTTAATTACACTCCAGCTTTCCAAATTTAAGTGTCATGACTTCTTCATAATCAAGACAAGAACACATGTTGATATCTTATAAAAATGTTTATATTTCTTCATCTCTAAACAACTTGTTTTAAGGATTGAAGTTGGATTCCTTCTTAGCAATTGATATAAAAGAACAGAACTTCTGCTCTGACATCGTTGTGTTGAGAGCTTTGGATCTGGACTCCCGTGGAGGACCTTACCAGACATCTCTGTTTTCTATAAACCATTTGCAGAAACCGTGAAATGACACAGAAAGTGTTCATGCCAAGTTGTATGGATTACAGCAAAGACCAAGACATGGTTGACGAATGACCCCTTCTTTTTTTTTCTTTTTTTTTCCCCAGTTTCCTGTTTCCTGGAAATAAGTTCTTGAAGCTGCAACTCATTTACAAAACGAATGGAAGTTCTCACATGGGTTCCACCGCACAAAGTCGTCAGCACAAACATGTCAGGCGCCGATACAAACAATAAAAAATGCGGTGTGCAAGCCTTTCTACACGCTAGAAAATGCATCTAGTGCTGGGACCAATGGAGCCGGCCTGTTGTCCCAGAACAGTGAAAGGAGAATTGCATGCAACTGGTTTGAAACATTCTAAGGGCGCTGTGATCTATCTTTTAACAAAAGTGTGCTGGGATTTTCTTGAAACTCCTGGGAACTTTAAAGGAACCTAGGGGCTTTCACATCCCTTCTGACCTGGTAAACCAGACATCATTTCTTTCAATTCCACTCCAACGTGTTAAGAATGGATGAGAAAGAAGTCAGAGTTTTTAATAATGCTTTGAATCTTCTTTAAAAAAGGAAATTTTTTCTTTTTACTTTTAAACCGACTTTTAGACAAATTCGTTTTAACATAATATTATAATCTAAATTTCAGAAATAGTAATTTCTATATATAAAGTTCAAGATTTAAAGTGATCTATCAAAAGATATTTTTCATCCGTACTAAACATGTCTTCCATATTAGTTGTGATAGGACATATTAAGAGTAGTGTGATCAAAAACCTCACATAAAGACTTTCTATTTCAAGTTTTCGATAAAAATTAACTTTCCAATACCATAAAAATTAAAGCACCAAGAAATACAATAGAAGCAATACCGACAAGGATTTTGTCGTTGTTTAGGGTAAGTGTCCAAAATAGGAATAGGATGCTTTAGGGTGAGGAACTCTCAAAATGCATGTGGACAAGCAACACTTACGACAACCACGGGAAATTGACAGACAGTTTTGTGGAAAAACCAGAACAAAACGGAAAAGCAGGTCACCCATGGGTTTCGTGAGTCACGGTCAATTGCCAACTGATCAGGCTTCTTGACTTCGGCATTTCATTTAATTTCGCACCAATTTGTGGAGTTTTAGGGCTATAAGTTAGGTGGATTCCATCAATACAAGCCTTGCAATATGTATCCTTTTGCACCATTGGAAGGTTAAACACTCAGTGAAAGTTGCTTTTCTTTTAAATCTCATAGCTTTCTATAAAAAGGAAGTCCTGTGTAGAAATGTTTTGGTCTTATATTATGTGAGAAATTACAAGGAAAGCATTTAAAGGATATTCTCTTCTTGTTTTGTTAGTTGCACTAAAATTCTAGACATTAGTTTATTGATGATCTTATTCCATGAAGATGTTGGTTAATTACATTGATTAAGATGTTTTCAAATACGACATCAATTGAGTAGTCAAATTTCATTTTTTTTTCCTTTTTAATCAAAGAAGGGTTGAGGGGATTTAGGGAATTTATTAGGAGAGGAGGATGTTGGAACCCTAACCTCCGAAGTGGTAAAATCCCAAATATCACTAAATTACCAAAGCTCAGGCAATAGTGAAATTTCTATTTGAGTCATTTGTCCATCATGTGACTCTCAAAAGTTTAATAAGTTTAATTAGAATAATAAAAACTATTATCACAAATGAATTGAATACCAAATTGTGGCCTTTCAAAGTGGTGATGGCATAAGCTTAGTTTTCAATCTTCCAAGGAAGAAATGTTCCCCTTCACAAGTGTAAAACCGCTTGAACAAACTTGCCTTTTGAAAGTTTCCATTGGCTTTGGTGACCCGGTTGTAATTGCCCATGATTCACGTACTTTCCCTTGGTAAAACATACTTATATATAGAATTTTTAATTATTTTTAACATATCTTGTTACTCATTGCATCTAGATACCACTTAATGATATCTGAGAACCTTATCTTGGGCTTGTAATATATTTATTTATTTATTTATTGGGAGAAAAATTTTAAGTACTATATGTTAAGGATGTCGTCAGGTGGCACTAGTTGACTCCACATCCATGAAAAATCGTAGTTTGGTGAATCGTGGGAGCCTCCGCCGTATACATTTCAATTCCACGAGGAAACTGCACTGTGAGTAACCCATGAAGCTCCCAAGAACTCTCTGTCCAATTCTCTAATCTTTTACACATATACAAATCCCGAACCCTTTAAATCCAGTTGAGTGCTAACCAGAAGGGCTCCAGAGAACACAGCCTGGTGAATCGCCATGTTGAAGGAAAATCGTCATACGTTTATCCTGGAGATCACAGTTCTCTCAGCAGAAGGCCTCAGGACCAGCTCTGCGGCTCTCTTTTCCAACCGCATAAGGCCCTTCGTCACCTTCACGACTGCTGCTCCGGGTCCATACAACCCAAACAAGGCTGAGAAGCACTGTCAGTTATTCAGAACAAAGGTGGACGATGACGGAGGCGCCAACCCCACCTGGGGCGACAAGTTCCGAATCCCTCTAGATGCCACCTTCTTTGCTGACATTTACTCCTCCATTCATCTCCAACTCTACACAAAGCGTCTCATTGTGGGTCACTCCCAACTGGGTTGGTGCCAGATTCCCGCCCACGACATTGGGTCGCCACCGGTTGGGTCAGTCCGGCACCTGAGTTACCGGTTGAGAACCAGAGACGGATCGAAAAGCAAAGGGATTGTCAATCTTGCAGTAAAGTTGGAAGCTTTAGCCCCTGTTTCCGGCCAAAGGGTCTCAGATCCCGACAACGCAACAGCTGAAACGGGCCGGACGGTGATTGGGATACCGATCACGTTGCCTCAAACATGGGTGAATGGAAGGGCAATTGATAGGCTCATTTAGGTGTCAGTTCGTGAAGATGGCGACCGGCGAGCGGTTAGCTTTTAGGAAGTGGACATGTTTTTGGTGGAACCAATCCAGTCGTGGCGCATAACATTTGATGTCCGCTTGTGGAATGATTGCCGGGATAGGGCTCCCAAGAGCTTGACTTTTGCACCAGGCAAAAGGCAATCATGGCTGTTTGTGATATGAGTGAGTGCACTGTAGCGTGTATTTGTTACATTAAAGCAGTGGCTTTTCCTGGAATCAGGACAATTAGACTTGGTCTTCTTTGTTTTAGCCACTTGTTCTTTGTATTCTGCTGTTCATGAAAGGATCTGCAATTTCCTCATATAAATAACAACGATGATTTCCAATGTCTTGCTACCATACTAGTATGAATGGAATCCTTGTAGACAATGCGGCGCCGCAGCTTTTCCAACATACAAATCATAAATGCTTTTACAGTTTGGAATAGCAATAGCATAGCATGACCGAACAAATCAGGTTCACTGTATTGAAGAAAACTTTGTTACGTGAACAACTTGTAGTTTGAAATTTTCTAGGTTAAAAACTTTGACAGTGATGGGATGAGGATAAGATCCTCTGAATAGCGAGTGATCAAACGAATGAAAAAGAAACGATGTAGACTGAGGAGATTCTCTCAGTGGCTGTACTTTTAAGAGTTGCTGATTTTAGGGTTCATGAATGAGAAAAAATGAATGTTATGGAATATACAAAAGGTGATCTTGCCGACAAAGCTTTACATGGAATTAAAAAATGCCATCTAAATGACTACTGCGAGAAAAAAAGTCTAAAAAACCGACCGTGGAGAAATCGCTACCGTCGAAGTAGAGAACATCATCTCAGGATCACTACCATGCCATATTCCTCATATCGGATGTTGCTTCCTGGAATTTCTTCTTAAAAGATTTGAAGCTACTCGGGCTCTTACCATCGGACGTTGCTTCTTGGAGTTTCTTCTTAAAAGATTGGAAACTGCTCGGGCCCTTACTAGTCCAATGGAAAGAGGAGCTCCGCTTTAGAAGATCAGATATTAGAGGTGATCTCAGAGTCGAATCCTCTGATGGAGTGTCTTCATACTCTGCAAAGATATAACCAATTGACCAGCTGAATTCCTTTTCCTTCAATTGCGCTTACAAAAATCATGTTTAAATGCTACAGCAGATGAGTCTAAAACAGAGGATGCACGAAGAAATTTGAAGGGAAAGACCACAAAGAAGGAAAAAAATAAAGGAAAAACAAAAGAAGATCAATGCTTTTCTAGTGGTCAGAAAGGGGAGAAAAATTCTCTTCTTTCCTCCAAGAACCAGCATACCATCATCTTAACAAATACAGATCAATAACTATTCTCACTTGAACCAGGTACTCATTGGATAATCTTTCTCCTTGCAATAATAGTTTATAAGGCCATGAAGCTATTTCTTTCGGTGTGCTTATAAGAATGAGGCAGGAAGACCGATAACGACATCTAACACTCTCGAGGTGCTCTAAAGAACACGCCATTAGTAAGTAGCTTGTCTTGAAGGATAGGATGACAAACTAGCGCCTCCTAGACAGATATGCCATAGATGTTTATAAGGTGAAAACAAAGAAGGTTCAATCTTACATGTTCTCCTACTCTATTTCATGTACCTTTTAGAGGTGTTCCACGACAACATATGTATTACAACGGTTTGCAGTCACCATCTTGCTTGGAAATGTTAATTAAGATGCTAGTGTAACTCTTGAACAGTATAAAAAAATCAAAATAAGCAAAGCAGAAAAATCACCTGAAGAAGTTGGGAGCTGATATTGTCTTTTTAAGAACTTAGAGGCTTCTCTATCTTTCTTGTGGCACATGACTCGTATTAAAGTTTGGGCATCTTCCAAACCAACTTTATCAATATTATGTGAGCCATTACGAGGATATGATCCCATTGAAATTTGTTCACTTGCTGTCATCAGCATTTGGATAATAGTGCCAGTCTGCAGAAATGAAAGTCAAACGTAATGCCTGTTTCAACCATTAAATTTGCGTATAAAATTTGCAATTCCAAGAGACTAAACCTGAAGGGTGTAGAAGCTAAGAATTTGTTCAACAAGTTTCGCTTCTTGCTGCACTAATGATCGTGGCAGCCCTTCTCCATCAGCTATAAAGAATTCCTGGAAAGTTGGGTGGCATAGTCAATTAGCAAACAACATAAACTGGTAACATCTTGATAAAGCATATCAAGTGCACATAAACCAAACTGTCTTTATGCACCACGAGCTGCTGGAAAACTGTAATGGAAATACCATACTTTTTTTTGTGATTGGCTATTAATCAATGCCAGCTCTTAAACTAATTAGTGAAATCCTTACGCAGGCCTAAACTACTGAAACCACTAATCATCCAACCAGAAGAGCATGGAAGTCCATGAGTCACTCAGAGGAGATATTTCGTGTCTGGGCACACTTAAAATCTTTTGGCTCTGCAGCGAGTAAGCTGTTGCGAAATTTGCACAAACTAAAGGCCCTTAATATTAATGCCGTCGACTTGACCAGACTAAAAGTAACAAGTAATGATACATGGGGTGATGCCTATCTAAAAGTGCGAGGACAAGCAAGCTAAGCTTAAGTTTGTTTCTGCTCGGTGAACACACTATCGCTAAGCTGCAATCAAGTTGGCCTGCGATATGAACCCAGTTGACTATCTTACACTTCAAGCAATAAGTCAAATGAGTAAAGTGCTGCTGACCTAAAAGTGAGCCCAGAACATGCAAAATCTGGCTGTAGCAAAATAGGATAGGGAATGCCAGCTACTTCTCTGGTTATTCTACAAGCTAAATATTACTTGCTGATGCAGGTTTTAGAGTCATAAATGCCTTTTATTTCGTTGATGGACAAGCCCACTTGCATGCGACAAGAAAAATGTCATGTTTTCATCTCTTTTCCAGAAAAAGAAAAAAGTGATTCCTTCAATTCCAAGTAAAGGTTTGTATACTTATGCAACGACCAAAGGGTACAAACCTTCAATATGTCAAGGTCATCCTTCATAACTGTGATATCTGAATCAGAAAATGCCCGAGAAGGACCTCCATTGAGCAACACCCAAACGTAGCCTTCCTGAACCATGGACATATCCAAAATTAGAACCACATAGGAAAGGGCCACAACAGATTAAATTTTGAGGAAAAGAGCGTACCATTGATGCCCGACAGACACTGAAGACAACGAGGTCTCTTAAAGTATCATCAATTAAACCACATATATGGTCGAGAACCTACATCAAGGAGTCTTAGATTGATAGAGTCCACTAAATGGTGGGAGAAGAAGATAATCTAATCACAAAGGTTCAATTTCATCAAGTTTTCTCATAAAAGATGCAGATAAAAAAGTCTACTTCAATATCTTACAGTATCAATGTGTGGAAGAACCCCATCCAAGCGAGAACCTTCAACATTACCACGATATAACCCAAAGAGGAATTCATCTCTGAGATCCCAGAAAACAACTCTTGCACCTAGAAATAAAACTTCAGGCTAATTGTCTTTATAAAAACAAGTATGTAACTGGGCGGACGAGTAGTTAAGAAATTTATGTATTTTTCTTGAGAGTATGTAACAGGCATACTTAGTGCTAGCAAATAAAAATATTTCCGTCACAGACAGGCTCATAAGTGAAAATAGACTTTAAAACCTCACCGGCAAAGGTACAAATTCTGCTGATAGCATCTGTAGCAGTATCCCTGATGCTGCTAAAGGTGGTTACAAATAGCTCGTCAACTGCTTCACTACATGTTAGCCGTGAACTCTCTGAAGTTTCAAAAGAGTCTTCTTCAGCTGGATTATTAGGCATGCTATAAATTAGGAATCTCAGTTATCAATAATTTTTTAACTGAAAGATATAGTAAAAACAAAATGAAGCTGAGACAACTGAAATAATAAAAGTCATTTAAATCTGAAATGCCAATAATATGAATAAAACTTCAGGAATTGTAAACAACAGAAAATCCTGAGAAAAAGATGGAATCGTTCCTGATTCTTGTGCCTTCAAAGAAAATTTTTCCTCTTTTTGATCAGTAAGATTTGAATATAAGTCCTACTCCAAGCCCTCTCCCTTTCTACCACCCAAGCTAAAGGAAAAGGTTTCAGTTTCAATACTCCTCCCTCTGGTTAATCTTATCTCGAATAAGTCCAGCCTCTTTATCCAGTAGAAACATAAATGACTATTCTTTCCAGAAAAACAAGAGATAACTAAAAACATTTGTGGAGTTGTAGTCAGAGAACCTACTCTGCACGCCCAATAAGTGCATTTACAACAACCAAAATCAGTCCATTAGTTGGGCTATCGTGTATGAAGAAAACTCAATACTGGCTAAACTCCACTGCTTTTGTATAAACAGTAATTATATGGATGATTAGATTGCCATAGTTGATACAAAAATATTTTAGTGGTAGAGCAAAAGAATTCTAGGGAACTTGCAGGATGAAAACAAGACTGTCAGACATTTTAGAAAAAGGGAGCCAACTTGAGAATTTAGGATTATAGAAGCAGCTGTTGTGGCACCCAATTTGAAAGAAAAATGTTTTCGAGAAATATTTCAGATAAAACAAAAAGCCCTTCACATATTCTGATTGGTAATAAAGCATTCAAGCATCAAGTAGATAGATGCCATAGCCACGTTCTTATTTAATTTAAGTTTCAATAGTTTCACCCACGCCTTGTATTTGTGTTCCGTCTAGCGCAAAGGATCCTATGACTCAGAGATAATCAACCATGTGTGGCAAACTTGACAGATACAAAAGTGAAATCACGGAAATCATCAAATGGTAGGTTTTCCAAAAATACATAAAGGAGCTTACTGTATTCTTGACCAACTGATGGCATGACAAGTGCCCATGACTTTCTAATGCCATCTTCTAGCATATCAATTTGTTTCTGAATATACTGCAGGAGGAAACAAAATGTCATGCGGAGAGAATATAACAGGATTTGATTATATGATCCATGCAAAGTAAGCAACTTTACAACAAATACATTCTTCGGTACAATTTAACTCCATCAATAACCCTCAGTATAGTAGTAAGGTCACAAGAATTATAAAAAGCAACAATATTTCATTTCAAAGAATAAAATATAAAATATAAAGCATAAAACAGAAAACAACTATATTTAGTAAACGTTTCTCAAAAAATATTATCTAAATATGTTCTTTTTGGCCATTCAAGTTCCCAATACCAAAAAGAAATACAGTTATAGCATTTAAAGGGGAGAATTGTATGAGGCCTATCTGAATCAACACTTCCCTCTCAAACCATCTTAATTAACAATTAAGAAACATAAGATTATCTCTATTTATAAACCAAGAATCGCACTTACTTTAAGAGTGTTTAATCTGACACAGAGTTTGGATACTGTCAATTCATTCAACTTGTTCCTCACATCATCCTCCAGAAGTTTATGCTCTAGCACCTTCTTCTTCATAATTGGAATAACATTCTCTTCATAACGAGTCAAAGGAGGAGCCAAGGGATAGAGATGATTCTTGTCAACTGCAGTATTAAATACATTATGATAAAAATGCAACTCTGCACTAAATTTCTCCAAATAAACTATCACATTAACCAACTTGTTTTTGTTAACGTCTGAAAAACTTGTTTAAGCACTTCAGATTGGTCAGAAATTAATCTAGAGGAAGAGATAAAAAATTGTTAACAAAGTAAATGCATGGCCGTTGATCAGAAAGGAACACATGGTAGCCCTGAAGATCTCCGAGAAAAGATGAGACAAGATGAGCAGAACATCTATCACTTGATAATTCAAGAAAGCCAAACAAACCTCCTAAAATACCAAGGATACCACAGAATAAGATCTCCCAGGATCACACGAAAGCATGTAACACAACAATAACAAGAATAATGGATTAACAATCCCAAACTTCTGCAAAAAGTTAAATCTCCACACTCCCCCCAACCGACCCTACCCCCCACCCAAAACAAAGGGCGAACTCCTCATTTTTCCAAAAAAATCCCAACCAGGCAAGAAAAACAACCCACACTGTTTACAATTATAGACCTTGTCCTTCATCATGTCCACATCTAGCAGATTCAAATCATATCTGCTCTCAAAATGCGTATCTGATTTTAGAGCAGATCATGTGAGAAAAAAATTAGACAGCTCTTGATTATATACTCATTGCGTAAGATCTATGGATATTAAGAAAAACGAATCTAACAACCATATCCAGACCTTTAGCGAGAAGGAACCCAATAAACAAAAAGTAAATCAAATCAAATCAAAATAAAGATTATAAGAGGTAAGGAAAATTAAGCAACAGGACCAAGGCCTCTTTAGAATTAATCACGATTTATATTACAAGCACTGTGTTAAAGATACTTCACCTAGCTGGTTAAGCAACTTCAGCAAATAGGCGTCTAGGCTGTGAAAAGTTACAGATAGCAGAGCTTGCAAATGTGTCATATCCACTGAAAGATTCAAGCCAAAGAATTGATCGACAGTCTGCAAGTTAATTTCAATATAAGCGCCATGACATAAAAGAAGACCACAAGCACAATAATATTTAACCAAACAAACAAGTGTATCAATAAATACGAAGACAGAAATTTCAAAATGAAGGGAAACTCATGCCTGCAAGGAACTCAAAGATCAGCCTCCGTAAAGCTACCAAAAATGTCATTCTTCATAAATCAATTTACAATTTTACATAAGTATCATTAAAAACTCAATATCAATCACTAATATTATTATCATCATCATCATTACCATTATTATTTTTAACTTTCATAAGATACACCCAAATGATGGTTCCAGCAAACATCTATACCTCCTCTATTATCCTAAACACTTCAACTGCTGATGCTGCATGTCTTTGCTGAGATGATAAAGGCGCCCAGTCCTGCACAAGCCCAATGAACAAATTTGGTCTGGCAAAAAATTAATTATGCATAAAAAGATGGATGATATTCAGGCATAGTATTTTCTTTTCTTTATCTTCTTTTCTAAACCATTGCTTAAATCAATATAGAACTAGATGGTCAACCATTGTATCATCAAAGTTTTCAATGATGTCATTTTCCTCCGTATCAACCAACCTCAAGATCAAATACACGTCCAGTCCATTCCAAGATTCGTAAATTCTGAGCAATAACCCAGTCGAGAATTATTGGTTTAGCAACTTCTCCAATCTGCACAGAAAGGAAAGGGGCAAACAGGTCATTTCCCTACTTTTGTAGCTAGTTAGGCTGAAGCAGACCAACAATCACAGCTAAAAATTTGAAGAAAAAGCACTATCATATGGCAACAATTTGCTCCAACAAGTGCGTTATTACACCAAGATTGCCACTTCTAACGTTGTTTGTTATAGTGGACCCACAAGTATACAGAATGCACAAAAAACATTATCAAGTTACTGAATAGTATTTAGTCCCTAGAACAGAATGATCATCACAACATAACACTCTATGGAAATTATGTGAGATTCAACACACACATCAAATAGAAAAAAACCATTATAAATTGCCCAATTAATATTTTGTTAGAGGATACAAGTTTGAAAATTAGTTAAATAACTTATTCTTGCAACAGAACCATCACCTCACCATCAGCATTGATAACCAAATTGAAATGAAATCATAAACAAATGCTCATAGGTAATCAAATCTCAGAAGAAAAATTGTGGTAAACAAACCGGATAATGGTCCAGATCTTGATTGAGATGGTGTAGTCTATTCTCATCATGAGCAGAAATATATAGCTCAGTCAACTTATGATCCAACAAATGAGCAGCTGAAAGCACCGACCTCACATCTTCAGAAAGAGATGACACTCCCTTAAGAAATGGCTTCTGTTTTGTCAAAACAACCAAAGCCAGAAAAGACATAGCAAATCAATAAAGACAAACCAGCAGTGAAATTAAAGAAAGGTTTTCTCTGATAATTAAAAAAAAAAATACCAACCAGTCTTTCCCCATAAATTTGGTGTAGTAGCATGGATGCAATTATCCCAGACTCAGGACAATATTGACGTAGCACCGGGAAGAAAACACTGAACTCTCTCTGAGCCATCAATCTTAGCTCATTTGCAAGCAGGGCCAGAGGATGTGTCCTTACCACCTTGGATTCAAGATCAATGGTACTTGCTACCTAGCAGTAAAATCATATCCATTTTATCTAGCAGCAATGGGGCAAACAAATATAACTATATCCAAAGAAATATATAGGTGAAACAACAAAGTCAACTTACCCGTCTGTATGCAGCTTTGATTGACTTCTTAACACATGTTTTGAGTTTTCTAGTTGCACTCTCATTTGAAGCATCCAACCTGATTAACTGCATCAATTAAATGTAAAGGATTGATCTAATGATCTTAGCAAGAAAAGAAGGTTTGTCATTATGATTTATACAAGCAGTTATTACAGGTAGAACATGCCCGATCAGACAGAAAAGAAAAAATAATTTCCAAGCAACTCCGTACAGCTAAACTCACTGTTAAGCTCTTTGCTTAAGAGCATCAGAATTCAACTGTCTCTTTTCCCCAAGGGGGAAGGACACCTACTGATATAAAAAGGAAGAGAAGACATCGGAACAGCACACCATCTCATTCAAAAAGCAACCTTTTGCTTCTAATGAACCAGTTGCAACAAGATAAGCCTTTATTACACAAATGGAGTCCTGCATTCTAATCAAAACTCTTTCTCGAAAAATTCAGTCACTCAAAAGACTACCATAGGAAGGTGCCACAAAAATTCTTTCTAGGACCATAGACACCAATAAAGTTCTTGAAAAAATGAGAAAAGGAGATGAAATGCCTAAATAACGAAGTAAACGTTGATCATCTAGCAGCTGTGTACCTTGAAACATTTAGAAGAGAACAAGAAATGCTAAATAGAAAAGAAAAAAGCTGATGATCTAGCAGCTGCTGGACAATAACAATGAGATAAGCAGCTGTTCCTCAGTATATAGAGACAGAAAAAACTCCTTAATCAAAACCAAGAATCCATACATGTTGTTTGGGGACTCACATACTTAGCAACTGCCTACACTGAAAATTTTCGTATAAGACCTCTCACCAATTCGTAGGCAATGAACGCTAGTAAAATTGATTGCTGTGCATAAACCAAAATCTGTCAAATTTGCTAGCTTATTCCCTTTGTCCCTATCTCAGAAAGCAAAACATTAAGAGCTTTCATGATGTGAACTCACTTTGGACCACAATGCAATTTTCATGAAGGAGTTGGTCAAGATGCCTTGAAGTGAAAATTAGCAGAATTTTTTCTTTCTTGAATGTATTGGTTTTCAGTTCATTTCTTAACAAGCAAATTGATTCCCTGTTTTACATTTTTTCATAAAAGAAATAAAGATACACTCAACGTCTCCAAAGGGTACAAAGGAATTATATGACAAGCTCACCCACAAAAGAAAACGAAAAAAAAATATTTGTGGTTTATAAGCTATCTGAACATATAAATATAAGAGCTACAACATATTTATCAAGCACCAATTGGCTGAAAGAGAAACTTTTAAGGGCATGGAACTAGTACATGTTTATTTTATCACCACAAATGAATGTGAAACACACTACAGGAACAAACCTCTATATCACCAAAATCACCAGAAGCAAGAATTCCAACTGCCGAGAGCAAGTTCATAATCTTTGAGAAGTTATGAGGTTTCTGAAACAAAAATCTCAGAATAAGAAAAAAATTCCTAAGAGTAGTATATAAGGAACTCCAAAGGATATAAGTCAAACATGATGAACATTAGTATCCAAGATATGCATCGTCCAGAAAAAAGCACATGCATTTACTAGCATACTTACAATCTCAAAAAAAATTTACTCTCACCTAAATGGAGGAAAAAAGGGCATAAAAATATATGAAAACCATGTAAGAGAAATTAACCTGACGGAAATGCAGATGATAGTCTTCAAGTTTACTATCACACCAACTGCTTATTGAGAAAAAAATAGCCTGCACCAAGCTTAACTTTATTTCACTGCCATTGGATTCTCTCAAACATGCTATGCTATCCATGTAAGGCTTTTCCTCCTGATTGTCATTTTCGGCAGACACAACCTTCTGCAACTCAAGGTGTGCATATTCTAATAGCACAGCCTCATCTGTCCCTACATACTTCAATAGAAATTTTCCTTATATAAACATTAAAAATAATAGTGACGATGACTTCAAAAAAATGGGAAGTTATAAGGTAGTTCACATTAGAATGATGGCAACTAAGAACAATGTTATTCTTAAAAAAATAGATCATGAAAATATTTTGTTAGATCCCAAAACCAACGTATTGTTGTATAACTCGGAACATTCTTCTACGTTCAAGCAACTGTTATTCAATGGGATTGGCAAGCATGTGTTTGCCTACACATCAAAACATATTACTTCAAATTTAGGACCTTTGAATGATTAGAACGTGCAGTTAAAACTGGATCATAAGACGACTAGAAAGTGTGATTGAAAACAAAATCACCATTGAAACATCACAATGTGCATTTGAAAATGAAAACTAGACTCCAAACTCTCTACTATAAGTATGCATGAATAAGTGCATCATTGAACCAAACAAAGCAACAAACAATAGGACCAGACATTGATAAAGCGCCTTAAGTATATCACAAGTAAGCCTTCCATCATTTTTGGGTCAAGCACCCCTAATGCCATGAACAAATCCGTTGCCAATTCCATAAAACTCACCTGATACCCTCACGATCCACTCATTGTTCCTGACAAGGGGCTACACCCCTGTAAGGCAGGCTTAAATTAATAGAAGGATTGCTCAGCTCAAAGACGGCTGGCCTACACCCATGTACTTGCCTATATGATATGGACTCCAAGCCTGGCCCTACCTTATGAACCTCCAACATATCCTATGCACATCAAAACCAAAAATGACCAAGAAACAGGGTCCAAATGGACATGCACAGGTAAGCAATAGTTTGTTAACACGAATGCATATGCTAATATTTCCAGATAAGAAATCAGGAGGAAACAAAAAACTTCCATTTACAGTATCCTCAAGAAAGACAATAGGCTTTTCTTTTGAACCATAAATTACAATTGCATCAAATGTACGATAAACTCTATCTTGTCTACACCATTAAAACAAATTACTACAACAGAATCACATTAAAGAATTAGCTCACATGGTTAATAACAAATATGCTCAAAAGAAATTAAAGGCTGTTGGCATAATGTATACCTGCTGAAAAAGGACCCACCCATATATAGCATTATGCATTTTCTGTGTAATACCTAAAGTAGCCCACGTCAATTTGATAAGCATCAGTAGCTCATTGGATTCCTAGTTTCAAATAGTAAACTGAGCATCATTAAAAGCTAAAATGTCACAAACATGCTTGATTGAAATTAGGATACAAGAACATTTACCATAATGAGCTGGCCTTCATCAAGCACATCAAACACACCAAAAAGTAATTTCTCATAAAGTCTAATATTCAAGTGATAATCAGCAGTCCAATAATAGGTTTCACCCTGGATATTGAATTTTCCAGGCAGAGATGACAACTCTAAAGCCACTAGTGTTAGAGCCGATAGAATATCAGCACGTTCAGAAGATGATATTTTGCTATCCCACTCCTGCAATATCCAACAGACTTAAATCCATTACTCAATTGGCAAGGAGGTCCATGAAACTTTCAGAAAAAACCATCGTCATAAGTAGCGAGGTTTAATCTTATCAAAGTATGGCAAAATTTTATCATGACCATACCTTAGAGCTTCTGATCTTGGCAAGACAACTTTGAACGGTTAGACGTACAGCTGCTTCAAGATTAGCAGAAAAATAAAGGAGCTCCTCTAAGATACTAGCCTATAAAATGTTCACAAGACAATTGATAAGTCAAAACTAAAAATGACCTTTATTTGTAGGATGCTGGCACAACCAATTCCCATAGTCTAGCATAAAGACACCTGCAGAAGCATGTAAAAGCCACCTACAGCGTATTGTAGTTACTCTAATTCTCACTTACATAAGTTTTTTACCATCTATTTCAGCCTAAATAATCAACACTATAATCTTTTAACGGGATCAAACTGTAGAAACACGAATCTTTATGACAAATGATAGATCTCGGACAGATATTTTAAACAGTTTTATTTCCAAATGCTTTATAACAAAACATTGAGCAAAGTTGAGCCTCACCTGTCTACTCTTCCATTGCACGTAATACTTTTCGTTAAGGAAATCAGACTTGAATATGCTACCCAGTAGTCCCAATGAGATTTGGGGAATATCAATTTGTCCCTGCATTCTCCTAGCGGCCAATTGTGTCAACCTCTGCCTTATACATGCATCCATTGCTTCTGATATCTAGCAAACAAACACAATTCTCCACTTAATCAGTGGTTACAAATTAAGTAAGCAAATTAAAGTGTGAGAGAGAGAGATGCTCCAAATCATTAGCAGGTTTATTGGCCGCAGCATGGTACCAACATTCCTTAAAGCTATTTGTTTTATCAAAGTCTTAAAGTAGAGGACAAAGTCGGACAATAATGTCTAAAGGAGAACCCCAAACAAACATAGTATATATTTGTAAATTATAATAACTAAGTACAACATGGAATTGCTAATGATGCAAAACACGGGATCTACTGAACTCACAAGCTAGTATTTTAATAATTTACCTTGGCAGCAGAAGCATAGTGGTGATGTTGATGATGATTATCAACAGATAACTTAAGTAAACAATAGCAATATGTATTTTCATGCAACAAATACTAGTTAAATAACATCTACCATGTCATAAGTATGCAAAATCTATAGGGAAAATTTAAATTATTGAATTTTATTATTTCTTCTTTTTCATAAGAAAATTTTTAAAAGATGCCAAGGTGAGTACACTAGCAAATTACAAAAGATAACCACCTTAGACCAAATAATGATGATGACAACAATAAGTGCAGCACCAGTAGAAACAATAATAAATGAAAGGATTAAAGTCGGTACTTAAAGAGAAGATCCTTATGCACCAATCCAGAGGTCAGTATTAACCGTACTAAACATGAGAAAATATTTGTCAGACTTGACAATCAATTGATCATTACCCTGAAACAATCAGTTAGAACGCTTTCTCTGTGCTTTCAATATTTTATGCAAACCCAGCTAGAATTAATAGAGAAAAGGACATTTTAACTTGCCTGCATCTGAATGCGGATGGTTTCAGTTAGCTCTGACTGTCTTCCTTGAGACTGAGACTGCAAATGGATTTTATCCCTTTTACTCTTCAACCCCGACAGAAGTTTAGAACTCTTTTCTTTCCTTTTATCCTCAACTGTATAGACTTCTATCCTACTTATATGTAAAACAACAGTAAGAGATCAAGAATAAGGCAAAAAGCACAGATCGATCAAAATGCATGTGCACACAATTTACAGAGGCAGAGAGGGATTACCCAGAAAAAACTAAAGATGCAAGCAATAGTTCATATGCTGATTCTCGCAAATCATCATCCGACAATCCTTCAAGAATCCTGAAGCTTTGTATCAGTGTACTCAAAAGGGAAAGAAAGGCTTGGGGTAGTCCACAAGATAAAAGTAAGCTTTTCATCTATGGAAACCTTCATTGCATTGAATTTCTTTCAAATCATGATAAAAGAAAAGTAAACCAACAGATACCTGAATTCAGGCAGGGTAACCCTAATGGAGGAACTTTTACATCTTCTAAAGGCTTTTGAGGTGTGCATGTCTCTGCTTCAAGTTTACGACTATCTTCCCCAGACGCAGCAACATCCTCATCCATAAAAGAATCCAGTCTAGATGAAAATGATGCATGATCAGTGGCCTGGCTCACATCAGCTGAAGGTGGTGCTCGCCTAGGAGGTGATCCAGATGAATCTGGATCAGAGAGTAGAAAATAGGAATTCCCTAATTGGGAATGAATCTATCAATAAAAGAACATACATAAAAGTGAGTTTGAGAGTGAGATAACCACTAAAAACTCAACTTAAAAATCAAACAAACATCCGCCTGGACATTTAACTTGGGAGTAGTCCATAAAGCTTGCACAAAAATTTAAAAGTGTCAGAACTTTGGTTCCACAGTTTTATAAGCCGAGGAGTCCAAATTGACCTGGATTCCAAACGAACTCCCAGTTTTACACCTTGAAACTAAACTTCTTTTCTAGTAATAATTCACCGAAAATAGACAGCAAATTATCTAGGAAGAATACCATTATTCCGAGTGTAGTTCTGCATTTACCTTTCCGCAAACCAAAGGGCAAAATGAAATTACTATTAATCATTTTGCTACTAAGGGAGAACTTAATAATTATGGCAAATATGTACCTGGCTACTACCAATAAACTCAAAAAGTATATAACCCCAGAAGCATCTTTACCATAACTGGATACGATGATTCAGCGAAGTACTTCTTAGTTGCTTCAGAAACATCCAGCACTCCACCTAATAACATCAACCAAAACAACTTATCAATTAGAGCCAAAATCCACAACGAGCAATCAACACAAACTCCGTTTAGAAAACGACAGAAAAACTTGACAGGGACGGCCTAACAAAAAATCCACAATTCCGCCATTTGGTTGCAGATAAAACGAAGGGAATATTGACTCTCATTTCCAGCATCTCCTTTCATATTACAAGGAAAAAAAACGAACAAAACGATTAAAACAAGACTCGGTCGAGTAATTCACTGTTTCCTCGTGTCCACAACCAAAAGAACGTTCCAAACACTTCCACAAGCTTTCCTAGAGCTATTCCTCGTGTTTTCTCGGAAACAAACAGAGCAGAACTTAACATCAAAGACTGACCAGATTCTATGCAGTGGAGGACGTAATCCGCGTTCAGTTTATCCAAGTCGACGTCGGAGAGAGCGGCGACGGTGCCTGCTTCGTTTCGCAACTCTCTGATCAAGCCCGATGACAGGAGGAACTCTAGAAGCTTACGACGGTCCTCTCGGTACCGCTCCAAGAGGAGCCAACGCGGCTGCTCCATCGGATTGAAGCTTCAGCAGCAAAAGCGATGGGAAAGTAATAATCAGGAAGCGACCCGGTGCAAAAGCACTATATGGCTGGTCCTGCATTCGGAGGAGCGCGAAAGGGCCGAGAAGAGGGCAATCATGACATTTGGATTTTTCTTTTCTTTTCTTTTCTTTTTTTTTTTTTTTAAATTTTTTTATTATAAACTCACACACCCGGGGGAGGGGAGGGACGGGATTCGAACCCCTGACCGGTGGGACGGCCGGTCAGGGTTAGGCTCAGAGAACGCCACTGAGCCAGGGCCCGCCCTACTTTCTCTTTCTTTTGGGGTCGTATCTTACAGATAGAAATAAGTTTCATCTGAGTAAAGATTCTCTTGTTCCTCGTTTTGGTCAGATGGTATCTCGCGTGGATCGACACTCTTACGGCTTTTAGCATATACAGCTTTATTTTTCTTAATATTTGACTATTCTTTACAATCACAAAGTATCCGTTATTTTTTATATTTCTTTGTTAAGTTTTTGTCTTTATTATTATTTTCTTTGGCCTTCTGTCATGATAATGATGCCAATATATAGAAAGTCTTCATCACTACAATGAAAAATTACCAATAAAAGCAAGGTTGAGATAAGGTCAAAAAGACTGCTTAAACAAATCACGCTCGAAGAGCCATTTAAGCTCATTATTTAAACAAATAGATTCCTTTAACCCCTTTAAGAAAATAATTTATTCTTATAATATTAAAAGAATTCCATGTCCAATTAGAGAAGAAAATTATAAATGGCTCTCTTGAGCTAGAGGTAGCAACATGCAAACAACAAAGGAACTATAATGAGATCACTTCCCTTACCTTGTCTGCTGATTAGATGATGTACTATCCTTTCCAAGCTGACGGATTTCGTGTGGTAAATTTTTGCTTATTTTATACAATCGGTAATTGTTAAATTGTAAACTCTTACAGCATTGAGTATAAAAAGCCACACCTGAGAAGTGTAGATAGAAAAATAGAAAAGCCATTCACGACAGACAATACATGTCAATACTATAAGCCCCCCCCCCGACCCATAGCTAAAAAAGTGTATAAAGGAAAGAGGTGACCAACAGCTTTTGAGACAATGAAAGCCGAGATCCCCGGGGAACATCTTTCCAGAAAAGCACTTCGAGATTCCAGAGCAAGGACAACCAAGAGACAACTACTACTATGACTAGAACAGGTAACAAAAATAAAAATGATAACAGCAAACGACAGTATATGTTGGGGCAGTTTAGTAGTGTTGAAACACTGCACATAGAGATACACTCCAGCTAGCACTATGCGAAGCCGGCCGGCATGCCAAGCATGATGCTTCTTTCGAAGTCGTCTATGCTTCCTCTTGACCATGACTGCTACTCTTCAAAATATTGTACTTGCAGAGGGGACAGGTAGCGTTGATATATAGCCACTTGTCTACGCAGGCACAGTGGAAATGATGACCACATGGAAGTTCTCTGAGCTCAACTCCATCGTCATAAGCAGAAAGGCAGATGCAACACTCCTACAAATTACCATAAGCAGGATTTCAAATATGCAAAACCACTCATATAGAATCAATAATCACTTGCACAAAAATTCTAGCACGTTTTTTGGAAAAGCGTAACATTCTTTAAATTTGCAAAAATCAACCAATCATAAGAGGCAAAGAAGAATAGTATTTTGACTACATACCGCATCCTCCTGCGAAAGAACATGTTCAATGGGGGAATCTGTGCCACATTCTGTCATTTTTCCCCCCTGAAATCCTTGGGCGTCACCACCAAGTTTCTCGTTATCACCAACTCTTCTGAATTTGAATTTTGAGAGCTGGTCAATATCTTCTTTTGTTGCCCCTTCCTGCTTTGATAAGAGGTAATAAGGAAAAATTTAATGCTTAGAAGGAAGAAGAAAATCAACAAATGTTACAGAATTTTAACCCGGGTATAATTTAAACAATGGTATTCTTCCTCCTTATAGTGGAGAATATCTTACGTATAACCCACTTAATTTGCAGGATTTGTGAGGATTTTGGGGGTCAGGGGCCCAAGGGTAACTTTATCATTTAAGTAGAAAAAATCAACAAAGCTTTAATATTACTTGTGAGCTGAATATCAGTAGAAATAACATTTCAACATATTACTCTTCTATTAAGTACCAATTTTCACATAAATCATATATTATATAGATTTAAGCCCAAGTGATGAGTCAAAAACTATACATCAAACAAAATAAAGGTAACAAAATTTAGTAATGAGCGTAATTCTAAAATGGTACTTCCTGCCCTGAGAACTGTGGAAAGTATGGTGGTAGATTCAACCCCACTGAATCCAGTTTAACTTTCCATTAATATACATATAAAATATCAGCAAAATCACCTCCAATCCCAAGACTGAAAGGTACGTAACATGGAAAATTGGTTTAGTTAGGGACAGAAGGTGAAAAGAAGGAACGGACAATGCTACGTTGACTTGAGTGTTCCAAGATGCACATTCCCATAGGCAGAAGCAAACGTGCCCTTTGAAGCTACTTTAAACATAATCCCTTACTAAAGATAAAAGGTCAGTCACTGCCCCTAGTCTACCAACAGTAATATTCCAAACATCCAATGGAATCTCGCACATTGAAAAGTCTCCATGCACCTTTGAATCTCAATTGTAAAATATTTGGTTCGGCACATTTGTTACCTATGAGGAAATTCTTTACAGAAAACAATATATTCGTTAGCACTCTAAAACTACATAAACATGCACGGCCAGCCATAGAATATGCCAGCTCACATATTGTACATAGCAAATTCTGGTCCACATAACTTGTTTGAAAGGGACATTAATCTCCATGTAAAATCTTCTTTTCCAAAAGGTCCACACTGGCCTTTCACATTTAAGTTTGCTATCCAGACACCAAACTACCTTATAATACGCATCATTCAATGTACAAATCTACCATGCATCCAAACCTGATCTCTAGTGCAAGAGAAGGCTAACCATGTCAGATGCATAGAGGTTATAGCAATCGACCTCCATTTAATTTTCTTCATGCTATGAGGCAGCCTCCCCACCTCATTATTAAGGATTGTGGGTCTATGAGGTTTTTCCAGTCAACAGCAGAGTTGCCAGGAGCATGGGACATTTGGCTTTATAGAGAGTGAAGAACGGCAGCATCCCATGCCCACTATGATGGAATTTTGGGATAAATTTTTTAGAAAAAGGACAAGATCACCAATTAACTGTATTCAAACTTTGAACCACTGTATATTCAGGGTGTTCTATTTTTGAAAATAGAACACTATATGCTCCTCGTACACAAATAAGACAATTAATATGTGACACTAATTAGATAAGAGGCTATTCAGAGAAAACAATTATCTTGTGGATTAAGATGACATAACACCAGAAATTAACCAGAAAGAAGGGCCCTTCAGGCTACTGCTACTTCAGTAGATAAATCAAGAAGTATGCAGCCACATTTATCCATCTTCTTCATAATTGTCCCTATTCTTGCCTTGCATTCATAGGTCTATGGAAATTGAATTCCTTGTTGGAACACAAACAAATGTGCTCATGCAATATTTTCTACAGACTTAAACCTAAATTACCCACATTAAAACTATTAAATATCATATTCCAACCAAAGACACTCAGAAAGAGATTAAACAATCAGAAAACCCTACAAGCAGCAGAAGGTAATTAGCGGCTGAACCAAATTAGGGGAGGGACTAGCTTTCCAGTTACTTTCACAAATTGAAGAAGAGTTGTTTGGTGGGCAGGCAAAGCTTATCAGAGCTGACTATTTTATCACCATCGGATTCATGCATTGAATTGAACACATACCCACAGGAGTTCACTCTATTTAGTTAGTTCTGCCACAAGCGACATTTGAGCTGGATACATCAATTCACCAAAGTAAATAGACAAATTGAGTACTTTGAGAGATGGGTAATTGCAGGACCAACACCATCACAGGTAACTTCCTTTCACTCTGACTCAACCCTAACATTTTAAGCAAGTCTTGCAGTAATTTTAATTTCAGAAGAAAATCAGTTGAACATAGTTTCAATATATGAGCAGTTTAAAGTGTTAGGTCCATCAAATGAGTCACTGTTTTTAGATTTTCAACCCCATATTGAAGTATTGTAACTAGTCAGCTGCTAATATTGCAAAGAACTAGCTGAAAAGCATATATGAGCAAAACATGATGCTTATGGCAATGGAAAAGGGACAAAACAAAAAGAAGGCAGTACAGAAGTGCTACCTGGTCTGCCACCGCATATAAAAGTGCTATGATACACGGAAGACAGCAGCAAACAGCAATACCGATGACACATGCCAGTGCAACACAGAAAACGACAAAGAACACGTCAAAACCCAAGAAAATTATACACAACCTGCATACCACATCATATAATCCAATGTAAGATTCAGAAACATATAATTTTTTGATATCAAAGAGAGAGGGAGAGAGACAGTCTCAACACAAACCAGTAAAGCTGAGGAGAGCCATGAGCTAAAGCTTGACTATCTGCAGACACCCAGTAGAACCCAACGATCCACCAGATAAATGAAAACATTGTATTTGCAGATTCCAAATGTTTTGCAACACTGCTGTAAGGATAAAAACAAGAGGTTATGAGCACATGTTCTAGGAGGACCAAGTAAAAAATCATTACGTACTGCATGCCATGAACAACAAATATTGGAGATATCATCCTGATAAACATATATTTTGAACCCCAAAAAATAAAGCTGACAGATAATCAGCAACCCATAAAAAAGGAAATCAGTCAAGTAAAAAATGCGAAAACCACATTGTCTTTCAACTTTCTAAAGCACCGGTTGAGAAACCAACATGTCACAGTCCACATGCTGCATTTTCAGAAATGTAGCCAGCACTAAAAGTTCAAAAACAAACCAAAGAAATTGCCTACAATAACTCGTAAAGGAAACCATAACACAGAAATGAGTGAGAAAAAAATATCAAATTCATCTGTTATACAACCATGGAAACATGTTGATCTTTGTACAACATGCCATCAACCACACCCCCAGTACTCTTCCTCATTACACACTTTTGTACAAATGATTCTAAAAACATAGAACCATTACAAGTATAAAATCTTGAGTCTATTACGGAAGAAACAACATAGAAGGCAAGGTTCCAAAACACAAATACCAAAAACAATGAAAATACTCTTTTTCCTCAACATTTATGAGTCCCCAGGCATATCAAAAACTACTTTCGCGGATAGAAACCAATAAAGAACACTTCAAGTCGCAAATATTGAATCTTCCCCTAGAGAAAAAAGTAAACATGAAAAAGCGAGGTTTTACAACATGATTACCAAAAACGAAAAGATATGTTTATTTATGTGGCTCAAACTACATCAAAAACCATTTTCAGCCATATAAACCAATAAAGAGCACTAAAAAGACCATTTTGCGACTTGAAAACTTGAAATTATATCGTTTTTAATTTTCAACTCGAAACTATTTCATACTTTCAATAACTGCATAACAGCATAGGCTTCCAAACCTCTTAAACACAAATATGA
This sequence comes from Casuarina cunninghamiana, assembly GCA_028551485.1. Taxonomy (NCBI): domain Eukaryota; kingdom Viridiplantae; phylum Streptophyta; class Magnoliopsida; order Fagales; family Casuarinaceae; genus Casuarina; species Casuarina cunninghamiana. The sequence goes on from CM052365.1 coordinate 6,089,241, forward strand.
ATTACGAAAAGATAATGAACTCTACAATTAAAATCCAAAAAGATAAAAGATAAATAACAAAATCGGGACAACCCAATAAACAAACTTTCAACAAATCCCTTGCAAATCTTGAAAGCACCAACATGATCGTCCATTCATTCATGAAAGTAAAAAAAGTCATAAGGTAATAACAAATATGCATTTTTTGCAATTGGAAAAAAATGCAACCGAGGAAATGCTTCAAAATTTATCAAACAACGACACAAATACTCGAAATTAAATTCTTTAAAAGCAAAATTACCCGCCGCCCTCCTCATCCAAATGGTCCGCTAATGTCACGTATTGCCCCGAACCCTCTCTTGGCCCTGCCGGGCTCGAATTTCCGCCGGTCTCGCCCAAATTAGACACCAGTGCCCGGCCGCGCCTCCGGCGCCGCCGCCTTCGATACTCGACGCAAACGCACACCATGTGCAGCACGCACTGCAGGGCGTAGCCGATAAGCCAGAGCCGAAGAGGCATGGTCGGCGTCTCGCCCCGGCTCAGCACAAGCACCGTGGCAGCTACCACCACAAACGCGAAGTTCCAGATGATGTCGAGCACCACCACGGGCTTCGAGTACGCCCAGTCGCTCTGCCGCTCCTCCAGCTGCTCCGCCGCGGTCTCACGTACCAGCATCGACGGCTCGCGCATGGCCAGCCGACCCGCGCCTCCGCTGGCCTGCCGAAGGAACCGCGCAGCCTGGCGCAGGCTCTGCCGTTGCACAAATCTGCGGCTAGGGTTGGCCTCATCGCCGGACCCGCTCGAGCTGCTGAGCAACGGCGACGTATCTACGTTATTGGAGGAAGCCATTTGGCAAATCACGATTCGAGATTTTTCGGTACCAAAAACCCTAACTCGGCGAGTCGAATGATTCAGCCCATGAGAAACTCGGCGAGCCCTTGAAAACCAGATCAAACAAAATGATGGATTCGCACAAGTGTTCGAATTGGAAGAAAGCGAGAAATGGTGGCGTCAAAGTCTCTGCGATTACGGAAAAAGTACCAAATGATCAAGAGACGATGAGGGGCTTTGTATTTTATTTTCTTTCGTTCTGTCTCAGGTACGTTTGGTCCGGTGATTACGGCTTATCCGGCCGTTAGTAACGGACACAAATACGAGATTAATTTTGAGGGGAGATCGAACGGTCAAGAACCATCCGATTTCAGTGTCCAGCTTAACGACAGGGGGGTCAATCGGGTATTTGGTCGTACCGACGTGGCCTGGCGTCTGGATTTCTGCAGCTGTTATGTACAGTATTTTGTTTTTTCTGTTGTGGGGATTATATTTGGGCGTGAAATTTGATACTAATCCGTTTGTTTTTTCTTCTTGAATTTATTAATTAATTTGTTTTCTTTTTTCTGAAAATGACCTCCTCCCTTTGGAAAAACCGAAAAATAAAATAAAAACCTAGGATTCCACGGTCAAGCTTGAATAGGTGTAGTTCATTAGTAAAAGAATATTTTTAACTATTTTCTAATCTGATATTGTTTATTAAAAATTTTACGTGTTTAAATATTTTCACATCTATCATGTTCTTTATGTGTAAAAATAATATTATTTGTAAAAAAAGAAAAAAGAAAGTGAGTATTTAATATAATATCAAAACTGGTATTTTGTATAACGCGCCCAATTGCTTATAAAATAATCTCCACTAAATGTATTTCCCCATACTTTGACAATTAACATATTAAAATTCTGATGGTGTTTCATGGTGTTAATATTAAAAGATTTCAAAAAATTGAAAGTAGTGAAAAGAAAAGAGTAAATGTTTTTTGTTTGGTAAAAAAATAAATTTAATTTCTATATTTGTTATCTTATCTTCATTTATACACAAATTGACCAATTTTTTTATAACTAAAAATCTCAAAAAAATTTACTTGATAGTTTAAATTGAAGAAAAGCAATTCATCTAAAATATGTTCCAACCAATTAGAAAGGCAGTCATTTAATTGAAGTATACAATCATTTACAAAATACATCTCACGATTCTTTCTTGTCGTTTGCACTTGCTCATCTTTGTGGGATCTATAATAGTGACCTCTTGTATGTACTCTCTTGTTGGTAGATGACCCAATTGGGTTGTCTCTGAAAAAGAGCACTGCTAGGATGGATATAAACGGATTGGTTCTCGACTAAGGTCCTATAGCCCTCCTGCGGATCCTTTCTTGCAGCATGGAAAAAAAATCCTACGGCAATTGCCTTCTTGATCTTTGTAAAATTCCTCCCAGCACTTACAGCGTTCAATTTGTATTTGTCCATGATGGTGAGTAACTCCTTGACGTTGTGCTCCTGAAGGATTTAGATTGAACAAAGTTCTCAAAACACCATGGCCTAGAAGACTTATTAAAATTGGAAGTAATGTCAATGGTCTCCTTATGGCTGGAAGAACTTGGCCTTCTTATGATTTGTTTGGGTTTGTTTTTGTTAGAAGCCCAAAACACATCAGGTGTTATGTCTCTGCCATGTCATCTTGATGTATCTGCCACGGTGCCCCACTACCCATGTAAGTCACGTTAGTTTTAAGTTTTGGTTTTGAGTTCAGTTTTTTTAAATTTGTTGAATTCAAATGAAAATTTCTGAGTTTAGTTTTTAAAAGTTTGTTGAATTCGTAAAGTTTATAAATCTCAAATTAGGGTTTGTTTTAATTTGGAGATTTCAAATTCTTATTGAAATTAACCTTTTTTTTTTAATTTCTCCCTAAGCTTGTAGAAGATATTTTTTATCCGAATCATTGCAATGATTCTAAAATCTCATCATTGCATCCAAGGTCCACACAAGCTAGCAGCATTTTAGACAATGGCGATCAAGAGGAAATTGTGCCATTTTGCGACCCAATTTGGTTAGAAGCCTCTCATTGTCAAGAGCTTCTAGATTGTACAGTTGCTTCATGGTAGAAAGAAGAGCTTAAGGTGAAGGTGGCTCCATGAAATCAAAAGAAGAAAGATAATTTATTCCCGTAGCTTTCATGGTAAGTGTAGTCATCCCAAGATTTATCCTTAGGATCTTTGGAATGGAAGTAGGAGACTTCTTTTTTCTTCTACAAAAAATAAGATGATACGTGACAAATTTTATTAATAATAATAAAATTAAGCGTAATAACTATATATAAAATGAGTATAAAGACATGATATAAGCCTAACTCTTAAAAAACATAAAGTGTCTTACATATCAAACTACTATATAAAAACTTGAAATAAAAATATAAAATATATTAAACAATATATTCGCTTGATCTTATGATAATTTATAGTTACCTAGGCCTAATTGATCTTACATGGAAATTTGAAAATTTTATTAATAACAATTAGGTTGAAACATTATCAGGACCTATACACCCAACAATAAATTTTTGAATATTTTCCAAAATTACTTAACATTCTTTATTAAAATAACCTAATAACATAACCCAATAGAATTAATAACCTTATAACATAACATAATTAAATAGAGTTAAATGTCATGTTTAGGGTTTTATATGTCATGGTTCTTATTCAAAAGTTGATCCAAATGGAATTTTTTCTTGAGCCTCTTAATAATATTACTTATATATTCTCGACGGCGATGCCTTTGCTTAGACAATGCTTAGCTATTGACAAGATGACACCTTAAGATTAAATAAACAAAAACGAGAAGAAAAAAAATACAAAAGAAAAGACTTTACAACTTTCTCCGATTCTGTTCAATTTCCCTCCAAATCCAGTTTCTCCCTCCAAATCGAAAGGGTTTTCTGCGAGGGTTTCTGTCGGGGCAACCCATTTCTCTACTTGGGTTCAGCTTGTAATCGATCATCATTTTTCACGGCAACGATGGCTGCCTCTTCTTCGTCTGGCAGTGCTGGCCATGGCTACGACATGCCGTGGGTGGAGAAGTACCGGCCCAACAAGATCGCCGACATCGTGGGCAACGAGGATGCGGTGTCCAGACTCCAAGTTATCGCTCGCGACGGCAACATGCCCAATCTCATCTTATCTGTACGTTATCTTAGGCTTTCGCTCATGAAATCTGGGGATATTTTTTGTTTTTGTTGTGCCTTGCTTGTCAATCAAGACCTAATGCCCATTTGGCTCGGGAAATGAAGTTTGCATAGTAGTCTCATAGGTCTGCAATTAGAGGAGGAATGGAGTTGCTGTACTTCACCCCAATGGGGATTTTTTCTTAAAAATACATGCATATGAGTCTATGTTCTTTTGTCTTGAATGCTGAAAAAAGTAATTCAATGGAGCCAAATTGTTGCATTGGGCCTGGCGAGGGATGTCTTACGTGTTTAAACAGCAAAATGGACAGGATTTTTGCGCATCTCAGTGCGAAGTTTGCTTCTGATTTTTCTTTGATTCTGTTTGTACTTGAAAGATCTTTGCAGCTGCATGTTCTTTATGCATTGCTATTTTCAGGGTCCTCCTGGAACTGGTAAAACCACGAGTATACTGGCACTTGCACATGAGCTTCTGGGACCAAATTATAAGGAGGCTGTTTTGGAACTAAATGCGTCAGATGACAGGTGGCTAAAATTTGGGACTTCTTGGTGTCAGGTATTTTTATTTTCAGTCTCTAGGTTTCCTTCTGAAATAATTATATCGTCACCCTGTTTTTTAGGGGAATAGATGTTGTGAGGAACAAGATTAAGATGTTTGCTCAAAAGAAAGTGACACTGCCCCCTGGACGTCACAAGATAGTAATTTTGGATGAAGCTGACAGGTACTTCCTAGAAATGTCTCCTGAAAATGGTGACACTCTACAATAATTGACAATTTACTCGTTTGATGTGTTCCATCCCATCTTATAGTTTGTTTTTGATACTATGTTGTTTCCTCTCGGGTATTTTTTTTCCATTTATACATATGTTGGGTATTTTTTGTCAATAACCTTTTCCAAATTCAGCATGACCTCTGGAGCACAGCAAGCCTTGAGGAGGACTATGGAAATATTTTCTAACTCCACTCGTTTTGCTCTTGCTTGCAACACATCCTCAAAAATTATTGAGCCCATTCAGAGTAGATGTGCTCTTGTTCGATTTTCAAGATTATCTGATCAAGAGATACTTGGTCGTCTGATGGTGGTGGTTGAAGCTGAAAAGGTACAGTTGGTTTCCTTTAGAGACAATATATCAGTGCTGCATATTTACGAATGCTTTATAAGCATTTTTGTTGACGCAAAATGCTTTCAGGTACTAGTTTAGCATCCATTCGGGGGTTGATATTTCTTTTGCTGTGCGACGATAGACTTGTTCTCTTTGCCTACTTTTTCAAAACCAATTATCACTTATCCAGTCGATGTTTTGTAGAATATCTTGACGATCATTCAGTTGAAGTAATTATTCAGGTCTTTTTTTTTCCTCACATCATATTTGTAGTTGTAAACACAAATTGTCTTTTCGGATCACTTCAAGCAACAAATTTTGTCTGATCTGCATGTAGTGAAGTCGGAATTCAGCTCAGTTCTAGACTCTGTCTTTGATGTTTGAATTTGAGCATGTTTATCACTTCTTAAGAATAAGTGTTAAGTTTCAACCGCTTAATACTTATTATGTTAAATGGTTAAAGTATTTACTTTAAGTGTGGTCTGAAAGATATCCTATTCTTCTGATTATTCAGATTTAGTATAGTGTTTCAGTTTTACCATCATATTATAAATTGACACCGTTTAAAGATACTTATCTCCTTCTGTCCCAGAAAATAGATTGAATTTATTTTGGAGATGGCTCTTTCTCTCAGTCTCTGTACATGTGTCTAGCACATTACTTGAACTTTGAAGATATAGATACCAAAAGGTTTCATTCCCTTAATTCTTTTGGGTTACACCTTTAGGTACAAACTATGATGCTGAGGAGTCCGCCACAAGATTTTCAACATTACACAATTTGCAAAGTTTGTTTTATGCCTGTCCTAATGAAGATCCTCGTCATCTTCCTTAGACTAAGATCTTGATGTAGGAGCATTTTTAGGATTGCATCAACACAATTTTCTTCCTGTCGTGCTCTAGAATAATAAGTTTCTTTAAGGGTATGGCGTTTGATTGATCACCATGAACTGGTTAAACTACTAGTTTGCTTATATATTTTGGCCTTGTTAATTGTCCAGTGGAATGAAAGCTAGTTATAGATCTTAATTGATAAATGTTTGTCAAAAGTGCAGGTTCCTTATGTTCCAGAGGGGCTTGAAGCCATAATTTTCACTGCTGATGGTGACATGAGGCAGGCTTTGAATAACTTGCAGGCTACATATAGTGGGTTCCGTTTTGTCAACCAAGAAAATGTTTTCAAGGTTTATGAATTGAAAAACTTGGCAGTTCAGAGATTCAATATAATTAGATATACGTTTGTGTTCACTCTAATGTCTATGGTTGGTTTTCAGGTCTGCGATCAGCCTCATCCATTGCATGTAAAGAACATGGTCCATAGTGTTCTGGAAGGGAAATTTGATGATGCTTGTTCTGGTCTCAAGCAGCTTTATGATTTGGGCTATTCTCCCACTGACATAATCACGACTTTATTCCGTATCATTAAAAATTACGACATGGCGGAGTATCTGAAACTGGAATTCATGAAGGTACAGATGCCATACCTGCCTCCGTCAATTTCTTTCATCTATTCAAATGCCACGTTATCTACAGCGCAATATCAATGCTTGTCCTGTTTGAGTTTCAGGAAACTGGGTTTGCGCATATGAGAATCTGTGATGGAGTTGGTTCATATCTTCAGCTCTGTGGTCTTTTGGCTAAGCTTTCTGTTGTTCGTCAAACTGCTAAAGCAGCATAGGTATTAGTAATTACAACCTGAACCGCCCAAAATTTGCCTTGTTAGATAACTTTTTGTGAACATGAGAATTGGCTCGTAGTTAGATATTTTTAGCAAGCAGGCATGAAATGTCATCATTGTAAGGGAAGTTCCTAACTCATTTTTAGTAGTGGAACACTTGAGTTTGATCTCTACATGGGATTTTCCCTTTTACATGATCTCAACAAAGGATGCTTCTGTCAATTAACTGATAGACAAGTAGAGCTACTAAGAGCCTGGGACCTCGTTATTTAAGAGGTCTTAAGCTTGACATCCATTTCCTTTACCCAACTTGGGGGAGGAAAAAAAAAGAAGAAGGTTGTTTCTAGCATTGAATTTGGAGATATTAAAATGCTGTTTGACTTTTCAAGGCAAGATGATATATTATGAGGAATCCATACCATGCTCATGTGTATACTATTTGGGCATGGGCATGGAGGCACTGTCTTTCATTATAACATTGTTTATAAAATGTTTGTGGAATCTAATCTTGAAATATTATAAGGTGGTTCGACCCAAGGGCAAAATAACATATTATTAGGAATCCATTGCCATGATGATGTGCATACTATTTGAACATGAGCGTGGAGGCATTGTCCTCAATGATGACATTGTTCACAAAATGTTTGTGGCATTGAAATCTTGAAATATTAAGGTGGGTTGACTTTAAAGGCAAGACAACATATTACAACGAATCCATACCATGATCACGTGGAAATTATTTGGGCATGGAGGCATTATTTCCATGATCACATCTTCAAATCACAAATTATTTGCGTGCCTTTTGCTTTTCTGTAGCCCAATTGAAGGGAATGATTGGCTTCACTTGGCTGACAATCATTAGATGCTGAACTCTCTATTCTTAGATCAGTAATTTACTCATAAAGTCATTGATGACTGGTCATATCACGCTTAAAGTTGATTAAAAGATTAAGGTAATCAAAGAAAATAAAAAGGGTATCTTATAGATAAGCACTAGTTATTTTTTGAAGTTGACTTGAACAAAAAGCTCCTTTAAAAACTGCTATACTTAGAAATTCTATTTAGGAATAAATAAGGTACTTTTTTAAATGGTTGTACGGTCATATGTAATGCCCATTTAATTAAATAAGCTCTTAAGGATGATTTATTTATTTATTTATAGAGAAAATGTATCTTATAGGTAAACAACAGTTTCTTGTTGAAGTTGACCTGTAAAAGAAATAAGTATTATATTTTAAAAATTTATTTAAGACGTAAGCTAGTTTCGGGCACCGAAGCCGATCCCCTTGTTAGGCTTCCATGAGCCGGCGAGCCTGTGAGCCCATCAGCCCAATTGGTTTCTTAAGGGGTAATGAGCCGGTGTCGTTTTTGATTCCCCAGCGATGCTTTAAATCTGCTTGGTGCTAGGGTTTCTGCAACTCACCGGGGTTTTACAAGCGGAGCGGCGCACCGTCCTTGGCCGCCATGGTTCTCAAGTACGTCTCTCTCTGCCTCATTGTCTGTAGATGATTTGGTTTTATGATCCATTCATGGATTCAATCTACTTGAACCTTTTAGATCTGAAAATGAACCTTGGAAAATTCGTAAGCATAAATCTTCTGGAATATAGAATCGTTCGGAATCTTAACAAGCCGCTTCATTTTTTCGAAATAATCTGATTGCATAGATATATTTCTTGTCTTGGGCTGAGGGAACTCAAGATTCGTTAAAATTGTACTACTAACCTGCAATTTTGCATTTGAGATATGTACTTGTTTGTTCTAGTTGCTGGTTGTGCCTTTTGTTTTGCTCTGATTGTGTCATGCAAAAGTTGAAAAAGAGTTGCTTGGTTTAATTGCATCAGATGCATTTACTCTCTGTTCAAATTGGTGGGCATTTGAGTATTTGATTTTTGTGTTTTAGGACTGAGCTTTGCCGCTTCAGCGGTGCGAAGATATACCCCGGTAAGGGCATCAGATTTATACGGTCAGATTCTCAGGTCAGTTATGTAGCTGGATTTTGTTTTTTTTTTTTTTTTTTTTTTATCATAATGAAGATTTATATTCTAAAACATGCCCGCTCGGTTGATTGCTTTAGGTTTTCCTCTTTGCCAATTCGAAATGCAAGAGGTATTTCCACAACCGCCTGAAGCCATCAAAGCTTACATGGACGGCCATGTACAGGAAACAACACAAGAAGGTGATTTAATGATAGAAATTCCTTTCAGTGTTCTGGGCGCCAACTGATTTTCGAGTTTGGTGTGCCAACTTTGGGTTATGGTTCATAGTGCTAGGCTTTATTAGGTACGCCAGTTGTTGATTGGTTGGGTACTTTCTATTGCTTCACAGGACATTGCTGCTGAGTCAGTGAAGAAGAAGCGCCGCACGGCCAAGAAGCCTTATTCAAGGTCTATTGTTGGTGCCACCTTGGAAGTCATACAAAAGAGACGGACCGAGAAGCCGGAGGTCAGAGATGCTGCACGTGAAGCTGCTCTTCGGTATGAGTTGAACCCACAATTCTAATGATTTGCCAAGTTTTGAGGTGTTAACCCACAATTCATTTTGGCACTCAGTCTAGTTTTTTGATGTTTAGGTTTGACCTTCCTACTTGCATTTTGTACGAATTTTGAAATTTTCAGGGAGATTAAGGAGAGAATCAAGAAGACCAAGGATGAAAAGAGGGCAAAGAAAGCAGAGGTAACATCCAAGAAATCACAGCCCAAGGGTAATGTTCCCAAGGGTGCTGCACCGAAGGGCCCCAAGCTTGGAGGAGGTGGTGGAAAACGTTGATCTACTTTTATACCCTTCTCTTCTAATGCATGAAACTACCATAAATTTTCCCTTTCTGAATTGTTTTGCTTTGTAGGCAAGGCTTCCTTTATTATTTTTCCCATGACATTTTATGCATGGATCGACAGATCTGTATCATTTTATAAGTTTAGCTTTCACATAGTATCAGTAATTGGCTTAAATTCTGGTCTTTTTCTTCTGGCTTGTTTGGATGATTCTTGTTCTTCTTATTCATTTTCTTTGGAAGTCCCAGTCTAGTATCAACAGACGTGGTGTAGGTGCTCAGGTCATTAAGCGTAGGTGTTATAAACATTCTTTTCGCTATTCCATCAGACTAAAAAGAGTAATTAGATTATACTAACTAAAATAAATGAAACGGCATAATTTTAACAAAACTTATTGAAGCTAATACAAATCCAGAGTTAATGGGTCGTGGCTTACTACTTTTTTTTGTCTTTTGTTTCAAATCCTGTTGATTTGCTCTTCTGAAAACATGTCTTAAGTGTAAAGACTGCTCGTTACTAAACTTTGTCGGTCATTAATTGTTAGCAACAGGGGTTATTTGGTATTAGATACACCAAATAAGTAGAGGTACGATATGTGAGAGTTACATATAATATTTGTGCGAAATCAGGTCGTTGCTAAATAATAATAGATCAAAAGAACAAAAAACCCGAGTAAAAATAAAAATGGGCACAATCCAACCCAGATAACATTTAAATTGAAATTAAGGCTGAGAATTATTAATTTTTCATATCACAGCAAAATCAGCAATATATACTATTTCTTGGTCACTTTGAAAGTTCCCAAGCCTCCTGGGGCAGAAGAACATGTACAATAGTTGCTAGTACACGATGGGTTTTAAATAAACATTTCCCTTAAATTCTCCACATGAATTGTCACATTCATTGAAAACTCAAAAGCCTTATGCTAAGAGTGTCTCTTAAATATTTCAGAAAATGTGTAAAGAAATCATTATTATTCTCAAATCAAAGCTTAGTGTAAATATGACATAAATTTTTTTCTATTTTGTGTGGGAAAACTACAAATTACATTTCTTATATTTGTCAAAAAAAGTCAAAAAAAGACTTATGCTAAAAGAATGTTTCTAAAATATTGTGGACAAAGAAGAAGCTTTTTGTTACATTAGGAAGTAAAAACTATCAACCAAAATGCAAACGTACGACAAATTTATTTGAGTTTACTAACATAATATCTTATATCTCGTATGTCATTCCAACCCTTAGAACCCTAGTATGTGGAATGGACATGACTTTCTCTCCTTGCCTAAAGTTTTTTCTCAAGAAATCATAGGTGTAGTTCACAATTACTTTCTTGAAGAAGGATGAATTGGGTTGTGCTACCACTTCTGTTTCCCCTAGGAGATAAACAACACCGTTTTCTATCTCTCTCTTCACCAACCTCAACTCCTCCGCTTCTTGGATAGGGACAGAGATGTTTCGGCCAGAAGAATTTGCTGACTTGGGCACATTTAATGATTCAATAGAATTAGAAGTTGATGAAATGCGAGCTGGACTATGTTGCTCTAATGATTCATCAATCTGAACAGTTGATCTTCTTGTTTGTCCATCTTGCACCAATGGATCAGTAGCAACCCCTTCAAGCATGAGTTGTTCTTGGTAGATGAATTCTTTCAACTGTTCCATTACTTGGTGCTCAAATTGCACGGGCTCCACATTCACATCATTGTAGCCAAACCTCACCACACAACGAAACATGTGAGCATTCCTTGGTTCAACTCGTCGAAACAGAAACCTCTCTTCCTCTTCAACTTTGGAAATCGGAAGGGACTTAATCGAGATCAACACTATGACAGAATGGATGGATCGCATATTAGAGATGAAGTGACTAAAAACTGGAGGAATTCCCTGTACGAGCTCTGAGTAGAGTAGTGCCACCCCTGGCACCCGGCTTATATTTCGGTTGACGACTAGTGTTTTAATGACATCAGTGGAAACCCTGTTCTTGAACTCAAATTTGTATCTCTCTTTGTGAACATAATGCCAAATCCCCATAATTATCATCAGCACAAGAGCAATGGCCAGGGGAAAGTATCCACCTTCTACGAACTTGTACAGGACAGCTGATAGATATACTAGTTCTATGGCTCCAAAAACTACCACGAAGAGAGCAATCCACCATATGCTTATCTTCCAGATGACGAGCATTATCACAGCAAGCATACTTGTTGTGATTAACATTACAGAAACCACAGCAATTCCTGCCCAAATAAGTACCAAAAAAAAAAGAGAGCTTATCATTATAGTTGTTATTGTCGTCGAATGTGCTGGTATCTTTTATGATGTCTTTTTTAGTTATAAGAGGCATTACCAAGCAAGATTTAGAGAATATGAAACTTCTGCAATGTTGTTCTAAATAGGATTCCTTTTAAATCATTTTTGATTGCGGGTTCTAGACATGGTTGTACTGTTTCTTGAATCTAGGTTTTGATATCAATTAAAAATTTTAATCATTTTTCAAAGTCAACTTAAGAGTTAAAATTTCTTTTTTAACAGCGGGTGGTTTAACCATGATATGATTGCTTTGCTAACAGCAGTAGCCTAGTTGTGGGAGGAAAAGTTATGTACTTGGCGGCGCAGCTAACAAAAGGAAAATGTTTGCTATAAAGTTCTTAAAGCTTACCATATGCATTCCCGAGCTTCTGGGTAGTCTTGAAAGCTAGTGTGATGATTACACAAGCAATCATGAGAGCGTAGTTGGCCTCGGGGATATATACCTGACCTTCATACTTAACAGATGTATGCTTAACCAAGATCCTGGGAAAACAACCTAGACTTTGCGATTGGGAGAGAATTGCAAATGCACCAGATATCATAGCTTGGCTGGCAATAATGGCTGCAGCAACAGCCACAACAAATGTCGGCCAATATAATGGGCCTGCACACCATTTTACTTATGAGTTAACTGCTCAAGAAACGCAGTTGGAGTCACCTGTTTCGTGCTACCAGAGATAAGCTAACCTGGTATAGAGTCATAGAAAGAATTTGCCACGTTCTTGGGGAATTTTCTAAGATATGCTGCTTGCCCAGTGTATGCTATTACTATTGCAGGAAACGTGATGCAAGAGAAGCTTATCTGCAGCATCATGGTGGAAAGTTAATGTTCATATTTAATTGGAAGCTACATGATTGATAATACAAGGTTTAACCTGGAAAATCAATTCTGTTATTCAAGGTAAAAACATTCAAAGATTATGGTATCTGCTTACTTGAATTGCTCGAACATTGAAGTGACCCAAATCAGCAAACATGGCTTCGGTTCCTGATTCATGTCAGCTGTCAAATAGAAAACCAAGGGCAGACGGTGGAAACGTGCAAGTAAATACTACCATGCTCACCTGTAATACACAGAAAAACTCCACCAAGGGAAATCCATCCTTGTTTACCATTTCTTTTGAGGTAATATACAATGTATGCTGGATTGAAAGCACGTAAAACTCCAACGTCATGTTTGATCAAGTTATAGAGACCGATACCACTGATGAAGCAAAACCACACGAAGATGATAGGGGCAAAGGAAAAACCCACTTTGTCGGTGCCAAATCGTTGAACACCAAAGAGAAAAATCAAGATTGCCACCGAAATCCACATAACAGCATCTGGATGAATGATTAACAAATTGGAGATACTCTTTGTTGTGTTACCAAAATCAGAGTCATAAAACTTGGTGTAATGTTAGTACCTGTTCCTAGAGAGTGTATCCCACCTACCGCAGAAAGAACTGCATGCAAAACCCGTTTGGTAAATTTTAACAGAAGAAAGCATCTTTGGACTTGTACTGCTTCACTCAAGTCTAAAAATTTTGAGTGAAACTCACCTGAAATGGCTGGAGTAATAATCCCATCTCCAATTACCAGGGAAGTTCCCATGATGGTGATAAAAAAAAGAAGAACTTTTGAAGTATTACTTTTCTCGAGCTTCTCCCTAATCTTATAAGCCCGTTTCGACTGCTTGGATGGCATTTCAAGTCTGTAGGTGGACAGTTCCCTGTCCTCTGGCTGCTGATTTGGCAATAAGCTTATCTTAGCATGCCGGCATAGCAAGGAATAGAGTGCAAATGTTCCCCCTATAGTTGAGATAGATATCACGTCGTGAGATAAAAAGTGATGATGAACATCAAAATCACCTCACAGCCAATACATTCTTACCATCACCATTGTCGTTGGCCCACAAAACGATAAAGACGTACTTGAGCATGGGAATAAGCGCAATGGTGTAGATGATGAGGGACAATACCCCAACAACGTCGTCTCCATGTTTAATATCATCGGTGAAAGTACTAGAATAAACATAAAGTGGAGATGTCCCTATATCACCGTATATCACCCCGATACTCTGAAATGCAAAACTTAATGTCCTCTTCCAGCTCTCCTGTTCCAAACCCAAAAACACTAATCAGTCAGAACTTAATCCTTCCCATTTACAAATCAAATGGCATGAGCGAGAGACCTTGGAGCCATGGCTGTGCTGCTTGGAAACTCTTCCGGCCTCCAAATACAGCTTGGACCATGACATCTTTCGCTCTCCGGCACCCCTCACTTCCCTTCCTTCCTTCGGGTCTGCTTCTCTTATCTCAACCTCTTGCTCCGCCATCTTTGGTGGCTTTCTGTGTTTCCGATGTTTCACCACCCTGGAGCTTTATAGGCGCAAAAGGCAAACATGCAAGTCAATTCTGTTATATCTGTTATTGTTCTTATTTATTTTAAGGCTTGTCAGGTGTCCCTTCAATCTCTCTCTCTGTTTCTACTTATCTACTTCGGAAGCCTGAAACGGACCGACAGGAGCTTAATATTAGAGGTTCGTTGCAGATTAGCATTCGCCTTTCAAAAGCAAACTGACTGTAAAATCTATTGGTTTGCGAGGCATTATTGCAATCACCATCACTAAAGTAGCATTTTGGTCAAAATTGCAATCAAGAATGTGCTTAAGGAAACCGTTCTTCCACAACAACCGCTGGGGTTGTTATTTTCTATATCTAGAATTTGGCAGCTTTAAATTCCATGACCTTAAAATCTGCAGCTGCACGAATCAGTTATATCCTTCGTATTTGATCAGAAACCTGGTTGGAGGAAGAAAAGGTGTAGCTACAGAAGTGATGAGATTAACATGCAATAAGCTTTTAAACGTCTCTCTGTCTTTTTTTCTTTTGAAGAAAACTGATCCGTTTACGATTTACTGTAATGAGATCTTCCACTTCCTTACATATCTGGAACTAAAAACTATGAGTTTGTGAGGAATTAATAATGTGTTCAAGTTAACCTTGTTGGGTGCTTTCTATTGCTTCACAGGACATTGCAGCTGAGGCAATGCAGAAGAAGCCCTGCACCGCCAAGAAGCCTTATTCAAGGTCTATTGTTGGTGCCACCTTCGAAGTCATATAAAAGAGACGAACCGAGAAGCCGGAAGTCAGAGACGCTGCACGTGAAGCTGCTTTTCGGTATGAGTTGAACCCACAACTCTAATGATTTACCATGTTAGGTGTTAAGTGCGTTCATTGTTTGATGTTTAGGTTTGATCTTCCTATTTGGATTTTGTACGAATTTAGTAATTCTCGGGGAGATTAAGGAGAGGATCGAGAAGACCAAGGATGAAAAGAGGGCAAAGAAAGCAGAGGTAACAGCTAAGAAGTCACAGCCTAGGCTTGAAGGAGGTGGTGGAAAACGTTGAAACTATTGAAACTGTTCTGGATTTCCTGTATGAATTGGTTTGTTTTGTAGGCAACGCTTCCTTTGATACTTTTCTCATGACATTTTTTGCATGGATCGAGAGGTTTGTAACATTTTATATGTTTAGCTTTCTCTTAGATTGTTTTTTTTGACACATGTATTATTAGTGGATTGTCGGTTAAGATTTGACTTAAAGAACACCATTAAGCCATGAGTCTCTGCTAAATTTATTATTTTTTATTACAAATCACACACGTTGGATGGACAGGCTAGGAATGCTTGACACTTTTGACAATAGGCCAAAGGGGACACCCAAAAGAAAGGTATTCATTTGTTTGGATGATTCTTTTAGATTGTTTGCATGATTCTTTTGTTTCTTATTCATTTTCATTATAAGTCCTCGTTTAGAGGAAATTGTTAGTATCTTTGGTAGCAACAGACGTGGTATCAACAGACGTGGTATCGGTCCTTAAGTCATTAGGCTTAGGTGTTAAAAATATTTCTTTTCCCCTTCACCAGAAGACTAAAAAGAGTAATTAGATTATACTAACTAAAAGAAATGAAACGACACAAGTTATAACAAACTTATTGAAGCAAACGAGACCAATACAACTCCATTATAACAAAACTTATTGAAGCAAACGAGACCAGTTATAACAAAACTTACTGACTAGGTTTTGTATTTGCTTCCAATCGTTGTTTATAGGTTTTCTTTTCTTCTTCTGCGTGCACGAGAGCTCACTTTGCCAATCTAGGCACCGGACTCTAACCGAGCAGTCAACTTTTTATGATGTCCAATGATGTAATCTAGCAATTTATCTTGAGGCGGCATACATTCTTTGATAATAGGAACCTCAAGAAACTCTTTAAACCAAGCATCGAGTAAAGGCATGATCTCTGGCTCTATGAGGTTTGAGCCAATGACTTCCCCCACCATTCGAACCCAGCATCCAAGCCAGCCGATGGCAATGTCCGCAAAACCTATTGTTTCACCTCCAAAGTGCTTCTCCTCGAGACCACTTTCCAGATTCTTCATAATCTCCCGAGCCTCTTTAACAGCTTTCTCTTGTTCCTCCCCTGTTTTGCTGAACGCAGCTATCGCTGCTGGCATACACTGAAAGAAGTAAATTGATAAGTATTTTCTAGTTTGAAACTCTTGTGGTTCTTTCCTTTGAAGTTACACTATTTTGAATGGAGGTGGTTTGGAATCTTTTCTTACCTTCTCATCAGCATATTTGGCCCAGAACCGAGCTTTGGCCCTTGCATATGGATCTTGTGGAAGCAGAGGGTTTTGCTTCCATACCTCGTCGATGTATTCAATAATTACCAGGGACTCTGCAAGGGGTTTACCTTTATGCAGAAGGACGGGAATCTTTTTGTGAACAGGGTTGCTTTGCAAGAGCAGGGTACTTTTGTTTGATAGATCCTCTTCTACATACTGGTACTCAATCCCCTTCAGTTTCAACGCCCACTCAACCCTCAGGGAGTAAGGGCTTGCCCAGTTACCCAGCAACTTCACACTGTCTCCTGACATTCTTCAAACTTTCAACAAAGCACCTCCCGGTTGTCTTCTGGTAATTTATAAAGCATCTTAGTTGATAACGCAGTCCAATTGACAGCCGAGCCACCAATATGGACTTTACGGAGGCTGTTCTAGACGCTTGCGCCTCCATTACAAAGAGATAAGACTCAGCCGTCCTCTAATTAGCTAAAGTAGGGACAGCTTCTCCACGTGTTTGGACATTTTGATCGTTGGAAAGAAAGTCAGGGATTCTTATCTCCAATATGAAGACACCAACAAGAAATTCAGAGTTGGGTTCTGTTGGTCCAAAGCAACCAAACAGGGAAGAGAAAACCCTTCTCCCACTCTTTGTGTGTGCATGTAATAAAAAACAAAAGGAAAGAGAATCAAGTTATTTATTTATTTATTTAAATTATGTAAATTAACAATTTTTTATATTTTAAATCAATTCAAATAACAATTAAATAACACATACAAAATACAATCACACAAAGATAAAGATTTTTAAAAGGTGATTTGGCTCGAGTTATCTTGACACTCATTTTACCATATTCTAACAATTTACTACAAGTACTCTTTAATTAATTATTCAATTAATTATAAGATATAATTAATCCAATTAATCTAAGTTAATTTTTTTTAAATTTAAATTTCAAACTAAACTTCTAATAAATATGCAATATATAGTTCAAAATCTTTTATCTAATGCTAAAAAATCAATATAAGGTGATATGGACAAAAGTTTTAAAATTTGTACAAACGTTTACACTGTTTACTTATAAAAAATTTTATCAATAAAAATATATATTAAAAAGTAAGATAATTTACTATTAAGTGTAATAGTAAAGTAATCAACATAGAATCGAAGTCACAGAAGAATGAGCAATATTGTGAGCTCAAAAGTCACGAGTCTTGAAACTTTTCATTGGATTTCCTTTTGTGTAGAAACAATTGGTGAAAACAACTTTATAGACGATCTATCATTGTCCTGTCATCCTTTCTAACTGGAAGATTTCAAAAACTGAGCTTCAATAGGAAGAAATAAACTAGGCTTGAGGTGCTTTGTGTTGAAGTATGCATTCCGTCGGCCATCCATGACATGTCGCAAGAAACCAACACATAAGTCAAACCTTGGAAGAGCCACGCCAAGACAATAGAAGCCATCATCTAGAATCATAGATAGAATGGTCAAAAGCCACTGTCTTATAATAGAATACTCATAACCATCATGTAATTATCTTTGATATATATAAAATGGTACTTGTAAAAAAAAAAGTTATCTATTGGTTATTTGTTCCTCATTACGCTCTTTGCTTCTTTGAATGACGAGGCAATTTTGAGGCTTTGAGAAGCTAGTAAAGGAAGTTGGTGGGAGAATTATGTGGTTGAGTTCAAGTTGTTTTGGTGGCTACTGAGCCACTAATGCGGACTTGTGGAAGCTATTGTTGTCCTCTTTCGCCTTTGGCCGTCCAATAATCAGCAAAAGTAGGGATAGTTTCTGTTGTTTGGAGCAAGTTAGGGAACAACTTTCATAGTATAAGAAATTTAACACTCCATGTGTTCTGACATTTTGATAAGAATAGTGTCCACAAACTCTTATCTCTGATATACAGACAGCTAGAAGAAATTCAACATTGGCTTCCACAAGGTTTTCTTTTAGTCTAAAGCTATCTTGAAATTTGAATAGTTGAGAGATACAATTGAGTTTGTTTTGAGAGAAAGACAGAGATGGTTTTGCTGTCAAGTTGCTACATTGATAGAAGTAGAGGTAGGATTATTGACCCACATGAAATTGGAGAAGGCTAAGGATAATAGTGGGTTAATGGGTCAAAACTTGTAGAAAAAAAGTAAATGTTGAACACCTTTTTAATTTATCATTTCATTAGAACTACATTACCAATAAATATGACTAAAATCACTAGTTTGTTATCTATGAAGAGGTTAATTCAAGATCACCTCAAAATGGTTTACCTAGTGGGTGCACTATTAAGGAATTCATAGAGGTAGTGACACTTAAGTATTGCATTTCATCCAATGTTGAAACTAGAACTCTTCTACAAACATTATTGATATGAAGTATGATAGTACTAGTGGTGTAAGAGATTACATCATTGAATGACAAAATTTTAAACAAAACTCAAGGATTTAAATGTTTCACATCCTAATCCATGTATTTTCCATTAAGCTTTAAATACTCTTCCATCAAAATTTGGGATCATTAAGACCACCTATAACTCTCAAAATGAGAGTTGGTTTGTCAATGATTTGATAACCAAACTTGTTGCCAAAGAAGAAAAGTTGAAAAAAGAAAAGTCTTATGTCATCATGTACTTTCCTAGCTCTAGCTTGGATAAATGCAAGAAGACAAATTCATTAAGTTGTACAAGTACTCCTTCTAACTCTAAGAACTCTTGGTCATCTAGCAACAAGGTTAGGAGTTAAGAAATCATCTTTTAAGAAATACAATAACTGTTGCTACTTCTATAAAAAGAAGGATCACATGAAGAAACATTGCAACAAATATAAGGCTTGGTCACCAAAGCGTAAGCCTAAAGGGATTCATAAATCAGGAGAAAGCCAAGTGAAGATAAACTATCACTTACATTAAGGAATAATTTCATAGTGAACATAAAGTTTATGTGAGAAATTATTTTGATTTTAGAATATAGTTATAAAATAATGTTAAAAGACACTTTTTATGTATTGTCTTTTAGACGGAATTTAATATTTGTTTTTGTTTTGGACATGAGTGGTTATTCTTTTGAAATAAAGAACTCTACGATTCGTTTGTTCTTTAACTCAAATCAAATTGGTTCTTCTTGTATGTTATATGAATTATATTGATTTTGTTTATCTCTTACAATATCTATGTCTCTTATAATATTGAGAGGATTATTCCTAAAAGATCTCTATTTAAAAAGTAATTATACAAATTATGGCATAAAAGACTAGGCCACATATCTAGAGAAAGAGTAGAAAGGCTAATAAAGTCTAACATCCTTCATTCTTTTAAAAGCGGTGTAAAAACATGTATTAAGTATTGTAGGGGAAAAATGACCAAGATTAAAAAAAAAAATCTATGGTTCATAGTTTTGGCTTGTTGGAGGTCATACACACTAATTCTAGTGGCCCTTATATAGTAACATTGTGTATAAATTCAAATCAAATTGGTTCTTGCACTATGTTATATAAATTATATAGATTATGTTTATCTCCTATGATATCTATGTCTCTTATAATGTTGAGAGGGTTATTCCTAAAATACCTCTATCTAAAGAGTAATCATACAAATTATGGAACAAGACTAGGCCACATATCTAGAGAAATAGTGAAAAGGCTAATAAAGTCTAACATGCTTCTTTCTTTTAAAAGTGATATGAAAACATATATTGATTATTGTAGAAGCAAAATGACCAAGATTAAAATAATAATAAAAATATGCAGTTCATAGTTCTGGCACATTAAAGGTCATACACACTAATACAGGTGGCCTTTATGCATTAACAATGTGTATAAATTCAAATCAAATTGGTTCTTACGCTATGTTATATGAATTATATTAAATTATGTTTATCTCATACAAAATCTATGTCTCTTACAATGTTAGGAGGGTTACTCCTAAAAGACCTTTGTCTAAAGAGCTATCATACAAATTATGGCTTAAAAGACTAGGCCACATACCTAAAGATATAGTGGAAAGGTTGATAAAGTCTAACATCTTGCCTTCTCTTAAAAGTGATCTAAAAACATGTATTGATTATTGTAGAGGAAAAATGACCAAGATTAAATATAAAAACAAAATCTACCGTTCATACTTTTGGCATGTTAGCGGTCATACACACTAATACTAGTAGCCTCTATATAGTAACATTGTGTATAAATTTAAATCAAATTGGTTCTTACTCTATGTTATATGAGTTATATAGCTTATGTTTATCTCCTACAAAATCTATGTCTTTTACAATGTTGAGAGGGTTATTCCTAAAAGACCTCTATTTAAAAGGCAATCATACAAAGTATGACACAAAAGACTAGGCCACATATCTAGAGAAAGAATGGAAAGGCTGATAAAGTCTAACATCCTACATTCTTTTAAAAGTGATCTAGAAACATGTATTAATTATTGTAGAGGCAAAATGATCAAGATTTTTAAAAAAATCTACAATTCATAATTTTGTCCTATTAGAGCTCATACACACTAATATCAGTGGCCCTTATACAATAACAATGTGTATAAATTTATATTTTATTATACTTATAGATGATTTTCTTATTGCAATTATTTTTACTTGATTAAGAAAATGTTTAAATCCTTTAAGAATTACAAGGTCTTTAGGACTGAAGTTAAGAAAAAATTGAGAAAAAGCATCAAATTGGTTATATCTGATTGAGGTGGTGAATCCTATGGTAAAATGGTGATGATGGATGGTTTAAATGCCCATTTGCTCAATACTTGGAAGATATGGCAAGGAGTATGGTTAATAAGACCAATCTACTTGATTTTCTATAGGAGGTGCTTTGAAAATAGCTCTTTATATCCTTAATTGAATTCCTTTTAAAACTGTTCCACTCATTCCTTTTAAGTTATGGATTAGACATGAACCTAATATAAACCATCTTAGAGTTTAGGGATGTCTTATAGAAGCAAGATTATACAATCCAACTTTGAGAAAGTTAAATTCAATGACAATTTGTTGTTATTTTATTTCTTGCACTAATTATTCAAAAAGGGTGTTAATTTTATAACCTTTCCAAAGGTGCTAGGATTACACTTGGATATAAAAACCATATAAAGCTTCACTATTCGTTGGGATTGGCTTTAGTCTTTTCCTATTCAACTTAGGTGGAAGGTGAAGAGGGCCCTTTTTGAGGAGGCTTAAAGCCACCAATGAGATACCACTTTAGAAAAGCTAAAATTCTAACCTTGTGTCAAGATCAACGAGCCAAGGGATAGTCTTAGGTAGATAGTTTCTATAGGGCAAAGGCCTTTTAAAAGGGAATTAAGGCATGCAAAGGTTTCCCCGGAACAACAGAGATTGGCCCTCCTTAGGGCCATTGATATCAATGTATATGACTTCTAATAGGCCATAATTAGCCTACTTTTTTGAATGGAACTTTTGATGAGAAAGTTTATAAAAAACAACTTAAGGGTTTTGTATTGGATGGTCTAAAGCAACTAATGTGTAAACTCAAAAAATTTATTTATGGACTCAAGTAAGCTTTTCAATAAGGGTACCTAAAATTTGATAGTTTTATAACTTCATGTAATTTTGTGAAAAATAAAATAGATCGCTATATATACACTAAGATTAGTGAGAATACACCAATATTTATTGTCCTTTTTGTGGATGATATCTTGTCGCAAGCAATGATCATGAGTTACTCCATGAGACAAAGTGATTGTTATCAAAGCACTTTGATATGAAAGATCTTGGTGAAACAACTTTTGCAATAGACACTGAGATCCATAGGGATCATTCTTGTTGTTATTGGATCTTTCTCAAAGGACATATGTTGATTATATTTTGGAAAGGTGTGCCATCTAGATTGTAAGCCTAGGAATATTCCAATTTTTAAGGGTGACAGGTTGAGCTTGGAACAATATCCTATGACTGATACAAAGAGATAACTAATAAAGAAGGTACCTTAAGCAAGTACACTTCAAAGTATTATATATGCTCAATTTGCACTAGGCTTAATATTGCTTCTGTAATAGGACTTATTGGTAGGTATCAATCTAATCTTGGTCATGACCATTAGATTACTTCCAAAAAGATTAAGATACTTAAAAGAAATAAAGGATTATATGTTGACCTATAGACATGTAAATGACTTGCAGCTAGTGGGGTATACTGACTCAATTTTGCTAGGTGCAAGGATGACTAGAAATCTATATTAAGCCACATGTTTTTTATGATAGGTGGGGTAGTATCATGGAAAATTATAAAGTAGACATTGATTACATCTTCAACCATGCAATCAAAATTTATGGTATGTTATGAAGCATTTGTTCAAGCAATTTTTTATCTAAGGAAAGAGAATTAGGCTAACAAAGTAGATAACATAGAAGGTAGATTTTTATAATATTATATGGTTGTCATGCTATCATATTAAATCCGTATCTAGTAAAGTTAAGAACTTATGTAACTATGGTAGTCCTTTGTCATTTAAGAGATGCATCTATTGCTATTATTTGGAGTTTGAGACTTTATAAGATGGATTAATTTTAAGAATTATCTCTAGACCAATATAAAGGCACACACAAATAATCGTTCTAAAAAAACTTATTGTTCTTATTATTATTTTTTATTCTCATTAATAAAACCCAAATGGAAGAATGTTAGCCCAAAATCTATTGGACTTACTGATGTGAGCTTATATTAATGGATACAATATTGTTTTAATAAAGTGAGATAGATAGTTTCATAATAATTAAATATAGAATATCTAGTGTGTACCATAACTTACTAAATAGGATTATGATGAGTAAGGCCTATTGGGTAGCATATAAAGAACAAGTTAGGTCCTATCTTCTAGCCTTATATATAGTACCATAAAGAATAGGGAGACAAAGGTTTTCAAAAGCTTCTTGCAAGATAGCCTCATTATACTAGTGTACTAAAGTGAGAATAAAGGATAAGAATCTTACTTGGAGATCCTATTTTGCATTTGTAGATCTTCCTCATGGATTTAAAGAATGAATGTTTTCTTATTTTAATCTCATTTATATAATTAGGTTTGTTGTTTTCGATCTGAGACATTTTTATTTCCATTATTTTAATCCTAGACATATTAAGTCTAACAATTATTGCAATCACCATCACTAAAGTGGCCTTTTGGTCAAAATTGCGATCAATAATGAGCTTAAGGAAACGGTTATTCAACGACGACCGCTGGCGTTGTTATTTTTTATATCTAGAATTTGGCAACTTTAAATTCTACGACCTCAAAGCCAGTAGCTGCACGAATCAGTTATATCCTTTCGCAGTTGATCGGAAACTAGGTTTGAGGAAGAAAAGCTGAAGTCACGGAAATGATGAGATTAACATACAATAAGCTTTTAAACGTCTTTCTGTCTTTTTTTCCTTTGAAGAAACATGATCCGTTTACAATCTACTGTAACGAAATCTTCCACTTCCTTACCCACCAACTCTAATCAGGTTTAGGGAATAGAGGTTATACCTTTGAAGCTTGAAAAGGACCGAAGGAGTTTTAATATTATGGCTTCTTTACAATTGGTGGGAACTTGCGTGTTCGTTAAAATATGTCATTAAGGAGTTAGAAGTCTTCGCCGAATGCATGCGACGTTCAGCTTCTGAATTTTAAAAGCAATCTGAGTATAAACACTATTAGTTTTTGAGGAATTGATAATGTTTTTAAGTTAACCCTTGTTGGGTGCTTTCTATTGCTTCACAGGGCATTGCAGCTGAGGAAGTGAAGAAGAAGCGCAACACCGCCAAGAAGCCTCATTCAAGGAATATTGTTGGTGCCACCTTGGAAGTCATACAAAAGAGACGGACCGAGAAGCCGGAAGTCAAAAGATGCTGCACGTGAAGCTGCTCTTCGGTATGAGTTGAACCCACAACTCTAATGATTTACCAAGTTTGAGGTGTTTCGTGCGTTCATTGTCTGATGTTTAGGTTTTTGTACGAATTTAGAAATTCTCGGGGATATTAAGAAGAGGATCAAGAAGACCAAAAGGATGAAAAGAAGGCAAAGAAAGCAGAGGTAACAGCCAAGTCACAGAAGTCACGGCCTAAAGGTAATGTTCCCAAGGGTGCTGCACCAAAGGGCCCAAGCTTGGAGGAGGTGGTGGAAAACGTTGAAACTACCAAAACTGTTCTCTTCTGGATTTTCTGTATGGATTGGTTTGCTTTCTTGGCAAGGCTTCCTTTGGTATTTTCCCGTGACATTTTATGCATGGATCGACATTTGTATCATTTTATTAATTTATTAGTTTAACTTTCACATAGTATTAGTTATTGGCTTACATTCTGGTCTTTTTCTCTTAACTTGTCCGGATGATTCTTTTGTTTCTTATTCATTTTCTTTAGAAGTCCTAATTTAGAAGAAATTGGAAGCATCCTTGGCAGCAACAGACGTGGTATAGTTCCTTAAGTCATTAGGATTAGGCGTTAAAAATGTTCTTTTCCCTTCACCGTAAGACTAAAAAGAGTAATTAGATTATACTAACTAAAATAAACGTGAACCACACAATCATAACAAAATTTATTGAAACAAATGAGACCAATACAACTCCACAGGTCGTGGGTCCAGGCCTACTATTTTAAAAAAAATAGTTTTAGGAGGACCGGTTCTACCAACTCTGTTTTTTCTCGCGTGAGGGGGGGCATTTTTCAATTTTTTTTTCTTTCCAAATCCTATTGACTTATTCTTCTGAAACGATCTTGGGAGGGGAGTAGTACTCTTTCCAAGCATGTCTAAATGGTAAAGATTGCTTGGTACTAAAGTAACGTACTGTGAGTAAAGTTGAAGTCCTGTACTACAAGAATATTTTCAAATATAGTACCACAAAACGTTGTGATACCTCTCTTTTATAATATCATGAAGTGAAATTATGAGTTTTATAAGTAATATTACAATGAAGACCTTGCACAAGAATTATAGGCAATGGTAAGATCTTATTTACTTAAATCACATATTCAAAGAACCATATTACAAATTGTTTAACTTTCTTACTTAAAACTAATCATTAAGAGAACAAGCTAAAATATTGATACTTATAAAGTCATTGTTATTATTACACAATAAAGGATTACATGATAATAACAAGTCCATAATATTTATTATTGCTCATAATCCATTAACTTTTTGGTACACAGTAGGTAGAAGACCTCTCTCCCTGTGTTTCAACCAACCCTAATGCTATAACGATCAACAATCGCCGGCTTCTATAATGAACGGTGAAGATTGATTAGATTTTGTATTTGCTTCCAATTGTTGTCTAAATGTAGAGCTTGTATAGATTTTCTTTTCTTCTTCTGCGGGCACGAGAGCTCACTTTGCCAATCTAGGCACCGGACTTTACAAAGCAGTCACCCTTTTATGAAATCCAATGACGTGCTCTAGCAATTTGTCTTGAGGCGGCATGCATTCTTTGATAATAGGAACCTCAAGAAACTCTTTGAACCAAGCATCGAGTAAAGGCATGGTCTCTGGCTCTATGAGGTTTGAGCCAATGATTTCCCCCATCATTGGAACCCAGCATCCAAGCCAGCCGATGGCAATGTCCGCAAAACCTATTGTTTCACCTCCAAAGTGCTTCTCCTTGAGACCAATTTCCAGAGTCTTCATAATCTCCCGAGCTTCTTTAACAGCTTTCTCTTGTTCCTCCCCTGTTTTGCTGAACGCAGCCATCGCTGCTGACCTACACTGAAAGAAGTATATTGATAAGTATTTTCTAGTTTGAAAATGTTGTGGTTCTTTCGATTGAAGTTTTACTATTTTGAATGGAGGTGGTTTGGATCTTTTCTTACCTTCTCGTCAGCAAATTTGGCCCAGAACCGAGCTTTGGCCCTTGCATATGGCTCTTGGGGAAGCAAAGGGTTTTGCTTCCATACCTCATCGATATATTCAATAATCACCAGGGACTCTGACAGGGGTTTACCATCGTGCAGAAGGACAGGAATCTTTTTGTGAACAGGGTTGCACTGCAAGAGCAGAGTACTTTTGTTTGATAGATCCTCTTCTACATACTGGTACTCGATCCCCTTCAGTTTCAATGCCCACTTGACCCTGAGGAAGTAAGGGCTTACCCAGTTACCCAGCAACTTCACACTGTCTCCTGACATTCTTCAAACTTTCTACAAAGCACCTAACCTTGTCTTCTGGTAATTTATAAAGCATCTAAGTTGATAACGCAGTCCAATTGACAACCGAGCCACCAATATGGACTTTACGGAGGCTGTTCTAGACGCTTGCGCCTCCATTACAAAGAGATAAGACTCAGCCGTCCTCTAATTAGCTGAAGTAGGGACAGCTTTTACTTATTAAATGTTTCATTCCAAAACAGTAACAGCTGAGTCTGGTTCAATTCAAATAACATTTAAATAACGCACACAAAATACAATCACACAACAGATAAAGATTTTTAAAAGGTAATTTAGTTCAAGTTATCTCAGTACTTATTCTATCTCATTTTAACAATTTATTAGAGTCACTTTTTGATTAATTATTCAATTGATTATAAGATATAATTAATCCAATTAATCTGAATTACAAATTTTCTTTTTAAGAATTTAAATTTAAAACTAAACTTCTAATAAATATGCAATATATACTTCAAAATCTTTTATCTAATGCTAAGAAATCAATATAAGGTAATATAGATAAAAGTTTTAAATTTTGTACAAACTTTTTCAATATTTACTTATAGAAAATTTTATTAATAACGATCTATATTAAAAAATAAGATAATTTACTATTAAGTGTAACAACCAAGTAATCAACGTAGAATCAAAGTCACCGAAGAATGAGCAATATTGTGAGCTCAAAAGTCACGAGTCTTGAAACTTTTCATTGGATTTCCTTTTGTGTGGAAACGATTGGTGAAAACAACTTTACAACCATCTATCACTGCTGTGTCATCCTCTCTAACGGGAAGATTTCAAAAATTAGCTTCAACAATAAGAAATAAACTAGACTTGACGTGCTTTGTGTTGAATGATGCACGTCATCCATGACGTGTCGCAAGAAACCAACACACAAGTCAAACCTTGGAAGAATGAGTATTGCTTGGTGTCCACGCCAAGACAATAGAAGCCACCGTCTAGAATCATAGATAGAATAATCAAAAGCCACCGTCCAAAGCCATTGTCTTGAAGAATGGGTAGATTTTATGGATCTAATCAACACCGTCCAATTATCATACTAATAGTCTATAAATAGGATTGAGAGAAAGCTCTTAATGTATTCAGGACAACTCCTTAAATATGTTGTAGAAATATAGTAGGGCGTTTAGGCCCTGCAATAATGGCTTCTAACGAGTTTCAGGGTCATTGAATAGTCGGTCAAAATTTGAAGCAATAAAGCGCTTTTTCAAGGACTTGACATCCAGTGCACGTCGTCTTCGTCCTTCCGTCTGTGGTAGGTATGCTGACCCTGATCGGTAATTAGGAGACTGTTGCAGTCCTAATTACTGGTAAGTCGTTTACACTTGATACACACCGGTTGTGAGATTTAAACTTCAACCATCTCACGGGTTCCCTTCTGGAGGCTATTTGTACCCCTTCGGTGATATGCTTGTCCATCACCATCCCTTCTCTTGTTCATTCCTAAACAAGGCATGGATTTCTCTCCATACCTGTTTTATCTTTTAATCCTGTGTCTTTCCTTCTCTCTTAGCGTCATCTTTTACAAACAAAAGTCGACTCGTGCCAAGTTCCCACCTGGTAAAAGGGGATGGCCCATCATTGGAGAAAGTCTGGAATTTGCAATGCTCGGACGAAGGGGAACACCTGAGAAGTTCATCAACGACAGGATGAGCAAATACTCACCGGATGTCTTCCAAACATCCCTGTTTGGGGAGAACCTGGCGGTGTTCTGTGGTGCTTCCGGAAACAAGTTTTTGTTCTCGGGAGAGAACAAGTATGTCACCTCTTGGTGGCCTCCGTCCTTGAACAGAGCTTTGATGTTTCCTAAGCTATTGAAAATGTTAGCTTATTTTGTAAGCTCATGTAATGTGGGCTTTATCAATGAGCATAAATGATTCTCTTATAAAGGTGTGTTAATGTAAAAATATTGGTTATTAGTTAATTAGACAAATTTTGTGACCTTATTGCGAGTATGGTGCTAGCCTGTGGGCCTTAGTGCACTTTATAGAACTATGATGAGTCAGGACTATTTAGTTAGCACGTGTTATGTTATATCGACTAAGTCCCCCTCTAGCTTAAATTATGTGCATTAGCTCAGTATACGGAATCAATGTTTGTGGTAGGGGTATAATGGTCATTTCACCGTAATCACTATTCATAGTTACTGTTCACAATATCTGTTTAAAAGAGAAGACATTTTCTCTTTTTCGCGTCTCTTTTTGAGCTTGCTGTCCCGACCACTTAGAGAACGTTTTTGTGATTCTGATTCCATTTCTGACTCTAGCTTCTCATCAGCTTCTAATTCCATTTCTGATCTTAACCTCTATTACTTAATCGTGCTAGCCGATGAGAAGCTGAACTCAGAAACGGAATCAGATCAACAAAACGTGGTCGGAAAGTGTTCGAGGACTCTAGCTTCTCATCGGCTTCTAATTCCATTTCTGATCTTAACCTCTATTACTTAATTGTGCTAGCCGATGAGAAGCTGAGCTCAGAAACGGAATCAGATCAACAAAACGTGGTCGGAAAGTGTTTGAGCAGCTAGCACGATTAAGTAACAGAGGGTAAGATCTTAGCCAAAATTCTTCTATAAAGATGCAGTCACCTTCAGGTATGTTTTTCTCATTTTGTTTATTTTATTTCAATTCATTATCAACCTATAATTGATGTTAAATCCTGGTTTGAGAATTGTTTGAGACAAAGTTTTTTCCAACAATTGGTATCAGAGCTTTTAGCATCAATTTGGGTCGAAAAATGAGTTCTAAAAACGAGTTTTTTCGAAATTTATTTAGATCAGAAATTTCAAATTCCGATCTACAACAAACCGATGGTTATTTTTTAAAATAAACACCAGATCTATAGTCCTCGGACTCTCAGGAGTTCATTGATACCTTTTTCAGCCACTGTTCATTCATGGCCGAAGAGAGAAATCAAGATCTCTCTCTTGTTAGACGGATTTTTGTATAAAATCTGGTATCCATAGATTTGTAGTGACCTGATCTACGTTTTGGTAACTTTTGTGTTACCGGAAACGGCCAAGAAATGGCTCAAATCGGCGAAAAACTTGCCGGACAGAAAAACGGGTCTTTTATGACTCGTTTCAAGGTTGAAGATGACACTGTACATTAGTACTGTTTGAGGTACTGTTAAGTACTGTTTGAAATTATTTGAAGTACTGTTTACGAGTACTGTTTGACAGTTGACCAAGCAAATTTTATTTGAATTTTATTGTTTTTATGCAATAAATTTATATGTGTGATGTGAATTTTTGTTTCACACATTTGTATGGTAATTTTGTTATATGCATTATGATTTAGAATAAATTATACCATAAAGAATTGCATACTATTTAATTACGCACATATTTTTGAATAAATAGTATGTTATTTATGCAACACTTGATTGTTGTTATTTTGTGTAATTTAATGACGAATGCCCCTCGTCGATTTGTGATTTGAATTACATATTTTGAAGTGAGTAATTTTTTGAATTAAATCCGCGGTACAAGTGGGTCTCGTGATTTAGTTAGGTTGTGACTACCAAAGTGGCACAACTTGATTGAGTTATGGGATTTCTATTTTGTGCTGTAGTAGGATTTCTTCGATTCTAGTGTATGGTTACACTCCCAAAGGAGGTGACTATGTATTAGAATTTGAAGAATAACATAGTTTGTATCTGTGAGTTTTGCTAATCTAAGTAGTCTAGACACCCAAAGGTGGTGGACTATGAGGGTGTGGTATTGGCTCATGATTACTACTATGTTGAGAGTGTTACAATTTTTGTGTCATTCATTCAGCCCAAAGGTGTTTGAATGATGATGTAAGCTCTCATTTGGTTTATTCACTAGATGCTAATTTTCTTTTGCATTGTTTTTGTTAGTCACATTCTTTATAAACAATGCTTAAGTCACTGTTGAGGTTCTTACTGGTGCTAATTACAAGAAGTGGAAGGAAGATATCTTATTTGCTGTGGAAGCAGCAGAGATTGAAACTGCTCTCAAAATGGATAAGCCTGCTGATTTGACTCTAGAGAGTACTGAGGAGCAGAGGCTCAACTATGCTAAATGGGAAAGATCTAATAAGTTTTGCCTTCTGACTATGAAGAGGACTATCTAGGAACACCTTAAGTGTGATTATCCTGAGGAATGCACAGCTAAAGAATTTTTTGAGGTTGTTTCACAACGCAACAGAGTGCCTTCTCATGCTGAGATAAGTTCCTTGATGCAAGTTCTTTTCAGCATGAAGTATAATGGAATTGAAAATATCCAAGATTATATTATGAGGATGGTATAGTATCAGATGAAGCTTAAGGCTTTAGGAATGGTATTTTCTAAGCAGAGTATTGTGCATCAAGCTTTAATTAGCTTTCCTGCTGAGTATACCATTATCAAGACAACTTATAACAACAGTTTGCAGGATTGGAGTGTTGATGATCTTATAGAGAAGCTTATAGCTGAAGATAATAAGTTGAAGAATGAAAATTCTCATTCAGTTTTGTTTTCTCAAGCTTCTACTTCTGATAAAGGAAAGAGGCACTTCAATCAGCCTCATAGGGAGCAAAAAGTTACTCAACCTAATAACAAGGTCCCAGGATCTTCTAATAAGAAGTTGGCAGTGAACATGAGGAATATTCAATGTTTGTTCTGCACGAAAATGGGACATATGAGGAAAGACTGCCATAAATTTAAGAAATGGTTAGCTAACCGTCAGGGTAAAAAGGTTCAAAAACAAGATGAGGCCAAACCTTGATGTAAAATACCTTTATGTTGAAAACAATCTGGAAGTAGAAGTAGAATTTGTTGGAGACGTCATCCTTCTTTTGGATAGTAGTTTTAGGATGATTTTGTGTAAAACTTTTTTTTTTTATGTACCATCGTTTAGACGGAATTTGGTTTTATTTTCTGTACTTGTCAGTTCTAGATATGTATTTGAATTTAAGAATACAGAGTTTACTACATAACAAAATATCATAGAACAATAAATGTAATGAAATATGCATTACTACACAATTACTCTATAGAGACCACTAATATCAGTGTGAATCACTTCTAATAACTTTGAATTATGAGCTGCCTTAATGTCTACAATAGTCTACACAAATCTCCAGATCATTATTAAGAGCAGGTAAAATATTGGATTTGATCAACCCGTCCATTCTATCTCTAGAGATATGGCCAAGTCTTTTGTGCCACAAGGTGTAAGACAAGTCCTTAGTCATAGGTCTTTTGGAAACATTTTTATCAACAGTAGAAGTAACATAAATTTCATGTGGAGATAAAATCAATCTGTACAAGCCATTCGACATAACACAACTTCCAATTACATTTGCATTATAAAATATTGTCACAATGATATTTTGTTATAGAGTAAACTGTCCAACTATCCCAGAATTCTGTAAATATTGAGCAAATGGACCCATAATCTGGCCTACATCACTATGTCTGCCATAATATTCACCACCCCGATCAGATCTAACAATCTTTATACTTTTCCCTTACTGCTTTTCAACCTCAGTTCTGAACACTTTGAATTTCTCAAGTGATTCAGATTTTTCCTTAATTAAGTAAACATATCCATAACGAGAGAAATTATCAATAAATGTAATGAAATATGCATTACCACACAAAGTTACTCGATAGGGACCACTGATATCAGTGTGAATCACTTCTAACAATTCAGAATTATGAGCTACCTTTTCTTCTTTATTTTGGTTAGCTTACCTCTACAACAAGGTCAGTGGGAGTACGTTGATTTTCTTGATCCTTTATTTGGATGATATCTTGCTTGTATGCAAATGATATGGTGTTACTTCAAAAAACTAAAAGATGTTTGTCTTTAGAGTTTGATATGTAGGACCTTGGTGAAGCATCTTTTGTCTTAGGCATTAAGATCTTTAGAGATCGTTCATGCCGTATTTTGGGTCTTTCTCAGAGGACATATATTGATTGTGTGTTAGCCAGATTCAGATAATACAGGCTATTCTAATGATTTGAAGTCTTCATTTGGTTAAGCTTTCATGATAGCTAGTGATGCAGTTTCATGGAAAAGTTCTAAGCAAACTTTGATCATATCTTCCACTAAGCACGTTTTGTTCACGGGTACTGTTCACAGTATCTGTTTAAAAGAGAATTCACTTTCTCTTTTATTGAGAAGAATCTGATTCGAACAGCTCTCGAACACTTCCCGACCACGTTTTGTTGATTTGATTCCGTTTCTGACTCTGGCTTCTCATCGGCTAGTACCATACTCGCAATTAAGGTTAAAATTTGTCTAATTAACTGAATCAATATTAATTATATTAATACACCTTCATAAGAGAACTGTTTATGCTCATTGATAAAGCCCACATTACATGAGCTTACAAAAATAAGCTAACAGAAAACTCTTCCAAGGCAGAGTCTACTAACCAGAGGAGCTTCCTGCTCGAGTTTCTCAAGCCAGAAGCTCTTCAACATTACATACCTATCATGGACTCCATGGCAAAGGAGCACTTGGAGACATATTGGTCTCCTTACAAACAGGTCAAGGTTTTTTCACTCTCCAAGAAGTATACCTTTGCGTTGGCTTGCAGGCTATTTATGAATATCAAAGATCCTAACCTTGTGACGAAGTTTGCCGATCCCTTCGCTATGGTCACATCCTGCTTAATGTCAGTGCCCATAAACTTTCCAGGCACAGCTTTCAACAGTGCAATCAAGGGAGGCAAAATTATTCGGGAAGAGCTATTAGAAATGATTAAACATAGGAAAATGGAACTAGCGGAGAATAAAGGGACGACTGCTCGTGACCTGTTGACCCGCATGCTGCGTACGCCAGATGAGGACGGCATGGTCATGAACGAGATGGAGATTGGTAATAAGATTATTGGTTTGCTTATTGCCAGCTATAATACCACTAGCACTTCCATCGCGATGGTACTGAACTATCTTGCAGAGTTTCCTCAGGTTTATGATGAGGTTTTCTAAGGTATTTCTTTAACAAGTTGTGGCTTCTTTGGTAGATTTTAGAAGGTGTAGTTTTGAGAGAAATGAAGACAGAGATATAGAAAATCGCATACAAAAGTACAAAGACAGTTTGGTTGTATATAGAGAAAAAAAGAAAAAGAAAAGAATTAAGGTAGACTTATTTTAGAGTTTTTTATTCATTGAATTCATACATAGCTCTTATCATCTCAACTATACTCTTTCCTTTCAAAAATATATTCACCAAGTCTTTCAATCATCCAACAAGTTCATCGTAAAATGGTATTTTGATTTAGAAAAGAGTATTCTGTACTACATATATAGTTCATTTCATCTCTGTTTTCATCTTCACATATGTGAATTGGAAGAGATTAGTCAACTATGTTGGCCCAATTCAGTTGTGCCACTGGGGTTTACCTAAATTTGGTTGGCGTGCTGTATTTATGTGGCTTAGAGCTTAAACTGAGTATAGAAAGTTGTGATCTAATGAAAAAGTGACTTATTTTGTTACACAGAGCAAACAAAAATTGTAAAATCGAAAGGTTCAAATGAATTGCTGAATTGGGAAGATATTCAGAAGATGAAATATTCTTGGAATGTGGCTTGTGAAGCCATGAGGCTGTCACCACCGGCTTATGGGGCATTTAGAGAGACTATAAATGACATCACCTATGCAGGTTTTACAATCCCTAAAGGATGGAAAGTATGTCACATTTTTCAGCATGTATCTACACCAATTTACACAATAATTCCCTATGATTTCGCCATCGCTTAGAGCTCTATTTTTTTTTTTCTTCTTTTCCAGACATTTTGGACAGTGCATTCAACACATAAAAATCCTAAATATTTTCCAGAACCTGAGAAGTTCGATCCTTCAAGATTTGAGGGGAAGGGGCCAGCATCTTACACTTTTGTACCATTTGGTGGAGGACCGCGAATGTGCCCTGGGAAGGAATATGCTCGGTTAAAAATTCTTGTGTTCGTGCATAATGTGGTGACGAGATTAGATGGAAGAAAGCTATTCCAAATGAAAAGAT
Organism: Casuarina cunninghamiana; assembly: GCA_028551485.1. Lineage (NCBI taxonomy): Eukaryota > Viridiplantae > Streptophyta > Magnoliopsida > Fagales > Casuarinaceae > Casuarina > Casuarina cunninghamiana. The sequence goes on from CM052365.1 coordinate 6,123,841, forward strand.
AACATACAACCCAAGCCCCATTCCAGTTAAAGGTCTACCAATTCATCTTGAACCTTTAACAATTTAGATTGTACTGAACTTGGTGACACAACCATCTTTGTAGATGTGTTTGTGTCTTTCTGCATGCATGAGATGGAAATAATAATCATCACATATGCGATCTACCTATTTATCAATAAAACGTTTCTCTTGGAATAAATGTATTTTGATTTATCTCCTAAATTATGTACCTTGCTGTTCACAACTTAATTCCAAGTCTAATCATGTTCTAATAATCATTCATATTTCTAGTTATTTTATAAGTCGAGAGTATCATGAAAATTGTCTTAAGTGTTTAGGATTTTGTCTCATTTCTTAGTTTTGATAATTAAAGGCCAAAGTTCTAGTTTTTGATCAATAAGCTCAATTTTCAAATGAAAAAAATGAAGGAAATATATCTAAATACACGTCATTTAGTACTATAAATGAAGATCCTAGAGGTGGAAGATGGTTTCACCCAATCTATCCATATAAGGTTGTAAACCCATTTCACAAAGCATGGATGGATAAATCCCTACTTATAAAAGGACAACAAAAGATAAATCTTTTAATTTCTAGATTTCTTTTTGTACCCTTTTGAAAGAGTAAAGATCTCTCACCTTCGTGAAAAGTAGATCATAAATGAGCCACTCTCGTCATGCCCTTCGGAAGGATGGAGATTTCACTTGAGATACACTCTTTGCTCTAAACTTAAATCTTTACGTAATATGCTGTCGGAAATCTGGTAATGGACTTACTTATCGTAATTTATAAAGCATTTTAGTTGATAACGTAGTCCAATTGACAACCGAGCCACCAATATGGACTTTACGGAGGCTGTTCTAGATGCTTACGCCTCCATTACTAAGAGATAAGACTCAGCTATCCTCTAATTAGCTGAAGTAGGGACAGCTTTTGCTTATTCAATGTTTCATTCCCAAACAGTAAAAGTTGAGTCTGAGGGTAGCTCTGGCTCAATTCAAATAACATTTAAATAACACACACAAAATACAATCACACAACATATAAAGATTTTTAAAAGGTAATTTGGCTCAAGTTATCTCAGTATTCATTCTATCTCATCTTAACAATCTACAAGAGTCACTTTTTGATTAATTATTCTATTGATTATAAGATATAATTAATCCAATTAATCTAAATTACAATTTTTTTTTCAAGAATTTAAATTTCAAAGTAAATTTCTAATAAATATGCAATGTATAGTTCAAAATCTTTTATCTAATGCTAAGAAATCAATATAAGGTAATATGGACAAAAGTTCTAAATTTTGTACATATTTTTTCAATATTTACTTATAGAAAATTTTATCAATAACAATATAATTTAAAAAACAAGATAATTTACTATTAAGTGTAACAACAAAGTAATCAACATAGAATCAAAGTCACTGAAGAATGAGCAATATCGTGAGCTCAAAAGTCATGAGTCTTGAAACTTTTCATTGGATTTCCTTTTGTGTGGAAACAATTGGTGAAAACAACTTTACAACCGTCTATCACTGCTCTGTCATCCTCTCTAACGGGAAGATTTTAAAAACTGAGTTTCAACAATAAGAAATAAACTAGACTTTGACAAGAATGGGTATTGCTTGGTGTCTACGCCAAGACAATAGAAGCCACCATCTAGAATCATAGATAGAATGGTCAAAAGCCACCGTCCAAAGCCACTATCTTGAAGAATGGGTAGATTTTATGGATCTAATCAACACCGTCCAATTATCATACTAATAGTCTATAAATAGGATTGAGAGAAAGCTCTTAATGTATTCAGGGCAACTCCTTAAATATGTTGTAGAAATATAGTAGGGCATTTAGGCCATGCAATAATGGCTTCTAAAATGTTATTTGATGTCATTGTCTTTCCTTTATATGTGTTTGTAATAGAGTTGTTTATATTATTATTTCTTTAATCTCCTTATTTGTGTTTGAACTACTTCTCAAGATGCTTTCTAATTGCTACTCTATCATTATCTTTCTTTTATTCTTTATTATAGACTTGTTATTCTTTGGTTCAACTTATTTATCAAACCAAAATACTAAAGGCTACAAACTCTTATTTTCTTCTCTTTACCCTAGTTTTCATTCTTTCTCCAAAAGACGAGATAGAAGTCTGAAGCACATTTTGTGAAGCTGACTTGTTTTTGCTGCTTTCAGAGAAAAACCCTCTGCTAAGAAGGACGACATCGTCTCAATTTGGTTTCTTCTTGAGCTTCAAAAGAAACGCTGCAATGTTGGGCTCTCTAGAGAAGGTTGAGAAGTTTTTACCGGTACAGCTCAAATGACTCCTGCTACTTTTCCTTCATCAAATTCTCTTTCTTCTTTTTACCTTTCAATTCTTGTTTTGAAGAGTCGCGAGGAGTGCTCAACAAGTTTTCACTATTGGACAAAAATCTTGAAGACTTGTGACTTCTCTTCATTTTTTTCATGGCTCTCAAGCTTCCACCTTAACCATACAAGTCCAGATGTTTTAAATTCTTTCTTCACATGGCAAACTCTTTTCTCAAATGACCACATGTTGCAAATTAGAAAAAAACGTGCTGCTAAACATAAAATATAAAAAAATTAAAAAATTTAAAAATAAACATTTCTACTTATTCTCAAAAGATGTTCCTGTACTTATTGTTTGTTTTTGTATTTTATCTCTATATTTTTATCTCAAAATATTTCTACATATTTATACATTTATATCACTAAAATACTATTGGAGAATAATATTTTTAACAGGTTCCATAAGGTTTTCTTTCAGTCTATAGCCATTTAGAAGTTAAAATAGTTGAAAGATTCAATTGAACACATTGTGTTCCCATTCTCGAGAGAACAGAGGTGGTTTACCGCTATAAGTTTGCCCTAAGAATAGTAGTTGAGATAGGATTATCAACCCACAGGTTCAGCCATGAAATTGGATGATACCCAGAAATTCAACTTTGGACTCCGTGGATTTCAGTGGGTTGCTTTAAGGATAGAAGCTAAAGTGTAAGGATTGTTGTGGGTTCATGGGTCTGAACTTACAGCTGAGATAGGATTATCAGCCATGTGTTCAGCCATGAAATTGAACGATACCCAGAAATTCAACACTGGAATCCGTGGATTTCTGTGGGTTGCTTTAAGTATAGAAGCTAAAGTGTAAGGATTGCTGTGGGCTGATGGGTCTGAACTTACTGCTGAGATAGGATTATCAACCAGGTGTTCAGCCATGAAATTGGATGATACCCAAAAATTCAACACTAGAATCCGTGGATTTTTGTGGGTTGCTTTAGGGATAGAAGGTAAAGTGTAAGGATTGTTGTGGGCTGATGGGTCTGAACTTACTGCTGAGATAGGATTATCAACCACGTGTTCAGCCATGAAATTGGACGATACCTAGAAATTCAACACTGGACTCCGGGGATTTCTGTGGTTTGCTTTAAGGGTAGAAGCTAAAGTATAAGGATTGCTGTGGGCTGATGGGTCTGAACTTACTGCGAAAAAACAAGTGTTAACACTTTTTTTTTTTTTTTATCATTTCAATGAAACTACATTAACAGGTAAATGATTGAAATTATGTATACAAGTTTTACAGCAGTTAGTAAGTTTAGCTTGCAGATATAAGCCATCAAAAGGTTTTTCAAAAGATATTAAAAATAGCTGAAAACTTATATATTTAACAGATTTGAAGACTTGAAAAAACTATTTTTATTTTAATGTAATTTTATGCAATCTTATTATAAGAGAATACTCATAACCAACATGTAATTGTCTTTGGTATATATTAAATTTTACTTATAAAAAAAAAAAGTTATCTATTGGTTATCTGTTCCTCATTACCCTCTTTGCCTCTTTGAATGACGAGTCGATTTTGAGGCTTTGAGAAGCTAGTAAGGAAATTGGTAGGAGAAGTACGTGCTCAAGTTCAAGTTGTTTTAGGGGCTACCGAGCCACCAATGTAGACTTGTGGAAGTTGTTCTTGCCCTCTTTCGCCTCTTCCATTAAGAGAAGAATTGGTTGTCCAATAATCAACAAAAGTGGGGACAACTTCTACTGTCTAAGCAAGTTGGGGAATAACTTTTATAGTATGAGAAATTTAGCACTCCATTTGTTCTGAAACTTTGATAAGAATAGTGACCATGAACTTTTATCTTCGATATAAAGACAACTAGAAGAAATTCAACATTGGCTTCCAAGAGGTTTTCTTTTAGTCTAAAGCTATCTTGAAATTTAAATAGTTGAAAGATACAATTGAGTTTGTTATGTTCTTGTTATCGAGAGAAAAATATAGATGGTTTTGCTGTCAAGTTGCTATATTGATAGAAGCAGAGGTAGGACTATCAACCCAGATGAAATTGAACAATACCTACAAATTCAACATTGGACTCCATGATTTTCTTTTCAAGGCTAAGGATAGTAGTGGGTTGATGGGTTAGATCTTGCAAAAAATAAGTAAATGTTGAACACCTTTCTAATTTATCATTTCATTGGAACTACATTATTGATAAATATGACTAAAATCACTTTTATAAATATAAATTCACAGTGGTTGGTAAGTTAGCTTGCTCATGAATGAGGTTATTGCTATGAAACATTTTATGAAATTTATGAGTTTAGTCCTACTTTGTACTAACTAAATCTCTTTAAGAGTTCAAATGCCTTTTAGGGTCATAAATTATCTTCATTGAAATTATACTTAAACTTAAAAGAAAAGAGTTAAGCATATTTTTCTTTTATTAAAAAATACATTTTTATGTTAAACTTAACATATAGAGTTAAGCTTATTTAAGTAACAATATTGTTAGGTTTTCGTCTCACATCAGAAGTGTATGGCCTTATCTATGGCTAGGGTTTATCATCTTTTACCTGTAAATTTTAGGATGGACCTCTTAGCCTTCAACATGGTATTAAAGCATTATTTTGGTGTTTTGGGGCAATAGCCAAAGAGGTCTTTTACATTAATTGAATATCACTTCCTAGTATGGAGGGGACATGTTAAGATTACACTTCACACCAGAAGTGTTTAATCTCTATATGTTTAGTGCAAGGGCATTGAATAGGATTTTTAGTAAGTTTAATGGTATTTGTGTTATCACAGTTTAGAGGTATAGAACTTTCAAGAGAATTAAAATCAACAAGTTAATTTTGCATTCAAAAAACTTGTGCATAACAACTACACAAGGCAATATATATATAACTTTTATAATAAAAATAGCAACATTGTTGCTTCTTAGAAAACCATGAAACTAACATATTTTCTAAGAATTAACAAGTTCCACTAGTACTCTTACAATTAGTTTTACAACTTGCATAATCTACATCACTATAGGCATGCAAATGAAAAGATGACTCTTTAGGATACCATACACCTAACTTAGGTTTGTGCTTGAGATATCTAAAGCTTTTCTTGATAGCATCAAGATGAATTTCTTTAGGATTAGCTCAGTAACATGCATAAAGACTTACACACAAAAAAGAATATCAGGTTGGGAAGCAATGAGATAGGATAATGAGCCTATCATGCTTTTATAAGTCTTACCTTCTAAATTAGCATGTATGTGGATAAAAGTACACATAGGAGTGACTATTTCTTTACCTTTATCAAAATTAAACTTCTTAAGGAGTTCACATGTAAATTTACTTTAAGAAATAAAAATATCATAGGTTATTTGCTTCATTATTCCCTGGGATTGGCCTTAGGCCTTTCCTGTGCAACTTAGGTGGAAGGTGAAGAGGGGCCCCTTTTGAGGGGGCTTAAGCCACTAATGAGATACCACTCTAGAAGAGTTAGAATTCTAACCTTGTGTCAAGACCTATGGGCCAAGGGATAGTCTTAGGTAGATAGTTTCTATGGGGTGTAGGCCTCTTAAAAGGGAATTAAGACGTGAAAAGGTTTCCTTAGGCCAAACAAAGATTGGCCCTTATTAGAGTCATTGATATCAGTGTGTATGACCTCTAATAGGCCACAATTAGCCTACTTTTTTTAATGGAACTTTTGATGAGAAAGTTTATATGAAGCAACTTGAGAGTTTTGTATTGGATGGTCTAAACCAACTTGTGTGTAAACTCAAGAAATTTATTTATGAACTCAAGCCAGCTTTTCAGTAATGGTACCTAAAGTTTGATAGTTTTATAACTTCATGTAGTTTTGTGAAAAATAAGTAGATCATTGTATATATACTAAGATCAATGAAAGTACACTAATATTTATTGTCCTTTTTATGGATGATATCTTGTTGTGAGCAATGATCATGAGTTAGTCCATGAGACAAAAAGATTGTTATCAAAGCAATTTGATATGACAGATCTCAGTAAAGTAACATTTGCAATAGACATTGAGATCCATGGGAATTGTTCTCGTTGTTATTAGATTTTTCTCAAAGGACATATGTTGATTATATTTTGGAAAGGTACACATGTAGATTGTAACCCTAGGAATATTCCAATTTTTAAAGGCGATAGGTGAGCTTGGAACAATATCCTAAGACTTATACAAAGAGAGAACTAATAAAGAAAGTACATTATACAAGTGCACTTGAAAGTATTATATATGCTCAAGTTTGCACTAGACCTAATATTGCTTTTGTAACAGAACTTCTTGGTAGGTATCAATCTAATCTTGGTCATGATTACTAGATTACCACCAAAAAGATTTTGAGATACTTGAAAGAAACAAAGGATTATATGCTGACCTATAGCTAGTGGGATATACTGACTCAATTTTGCTAGGTTCAAGGATGACTAGAAATCTATATCAAGCCACATGTTTTTTATGATAGGTGGGGTAATATCATGGAAAAGTAAAAAGTAGACATTGATTACATCTTCAACCATGCAATCGAAGTTTATGACATGTTATGGAACATTTGTTCAAGCAATTTTTCATCGAAGGAAAGATAATTGGGCTAACAAAGTAGATAACACATAAGGTAGATTTTTATAATATTATATGGTTGTCATGCTATCATATTAAATTCATATCTAGTAAAGTTAAAAAAATTTGTAACTATGGTGGTCCTTTGTCATTTAAGAGATGCATTTACTACTATTATTTGGAATTTGAGACTTTATAAGATTTATTAATTTTAAAAATTATCTCTAGACCAATATAAGGGCACGCACAAATAATTGCTCTCAAAACTTATTATTATTATTACTATTATTTTTATTCCCATTAATACAACCCAAATGGAAGAATGTAAGCCCAAAATCTATTAGGCTCACTAATGTGAGCTTATATTAATGGATTCAGTATTGTTTTAACAAAGTGAGATAGATAGTTTCTTAGTAATTAAATATGGATTATCTAGTGTGTACCATAACTTACCAAATATAACTATAATGAGTTAGGCCTATTAGGTAGCACATAAAAAATGAGTTAGGTACTATCCTCTAGCCTTATATATAGTATCATAAAGAATAGGAAGAAAGGTTTTTGAAAGCTCTTTCTCTTGTGATAGCCTCATCATGCCAGTGTACTAAAGTGAGAATAAAGGATAAGAATCTTACTTGGATATCCTAATTTTGCATTTGTAAATCTTCCTCATGGATTTAAAGAACGAATTTTTTCTTATTTTAATCTCATTTGCATAATTAGGTTTGTTGTTTTAGGTCTGAGACATTTTTATTTCCATTATTTTAATCCTAGACATATTAAGTCTAACAATTATTGCAATCACCATCACTGTTCGGTGAAATTTAGATGCAAGTGAACATGTCGAACAAATAATGTAATGATAAGAAAGATATCGTCCCACGAAGATTGGTGATTACTAGACCAACTAATTACTAATGGTGAATAACTCCTAGAATTTATCTAACAAATCCAAATAATAAATTATAGGTTAATTAACTAAATCTAAGAAAATTAAATATATAAAATATGTTAGAGCAGATGATTTCACCAAAACTAGTAGGTATTAATAATGATTATTTATGCTTGCAAGAGGGACAATATCTATGTGATGGCAGAATTTCCTAATTTATTTACTATCCTATGTCTAGGTATAACAAACCTATTTAGCTCATTAATTCACTATATCTCTATATGTGAATTGAAACAAACTAAATGCATTAAGATCTATGAATATTCCCAGTTTACATCGAAAGCCACACAAATAATATGGTATATGTCTATCCATATTTAATTTATGGTTACATATTACAAGAAGCAACTGCATATCATCTCCTGTCGGTCTCAAACATGCAAATCAGATCATTCAAGTGGTAGCTAATCACTTAAAAGCATTAAACATAGTAATATGTAACTTCACATACACAAAATATCTTGCAAAACATAATAATCATAAGATTCATACCATCATAATTAGGTTACATCGTAGCTCCAACAAAAATAAACTAAAACATAAAGAAATAATGAGGAAGAATAGTAATAAGAAATAAAGAAGGCATCTTGAATCAAAGAACAAGAAGTCTGTCACCCTTTTTGTCTTCTCTTCAAGAAAACCTTGAATTCTTGGCCTTTCTCTTGAGTTGTGCTCAATTTCCTCCTCTTCCTTTTTCTTTTGCCTCTTCTCTTCTCTTAAATAAGATTTAGGTTTAGACCTATCTCTTATCCTAGTAGAACTAGGTTTTAAAGACCTAAAACAATTGGGTTTTGAACTTCTAAATTAATTAGGATTTGAATTCCTAACATGACTGAGTTTTCTAAATAAATAGAAAACCCAACAACAATAGAAAATCTAATAACAATCATCCAAAGCCCAAGCCCATCTTGACTTTCTTGATCTTAATATTACGATTTTGCCACACAATAAGCATCAGGTTCTTTATGTTCATCCCTTTTCTCTTTGCCTCATTGTGCTACATAAACAAGATAAATTTAGATAAATAAAGAATAGTTCAAATGTTTTCTCATAATTATTAAAGTTATTTATTACCTAAAATAGGTAGAATAACTCTATAAAAATAAAGTTATCAATCACTAAAGTGGCATTTTGGTCAAAATTGCATTCAATAATGAGCTTAAGGAAACAATTCTTTGATGACGATCGCTGGTGCTATTATTTTCTATCTCTAGAATTTGGCAGCTTAAAATTCTATGACCTCAAAGCCGATAGCTGCTCGAATCAGTTATATCCTTTTGCACTTGATTGTGTTAGAATTACAAACTGAAACAGAATTGTTGAAAATCTTGCTAGAATTAAAAATAGAAACGAAACTGGCGAGAACCACTTCTAAATCAAAAATCAAAAATCAAATTTTAAAAATCAATACGTCGGCGATATCTGAAGAAGAAGCGACAGTTATTGAAGATAAAGCAGGCACGTGTACCACACGCACCATTCTACCAAGGCAACTCACGGACAATATAAAGACGCGCGCGTGTAACTCATGCGCGTCATCTTCTTCCTCACGCCCGCGAGAGAACAAAGATTCATCTCTTTCGTTTGACAGTTATACAAAACAGTTGAAGGTGAAATAAGAGGCGTTTTAATCAGACGAAAACGATCTCTTTATTTCAATAAAAAATAAAAAGAATCATAAACTCTATTAATGACATTTTCTGCTTAAAATCTAAAAGGTCTTAGGGTTCTTCAAATCTTCGATTTTTCATAATCAATTGTATTGATCATCATCATTAAGAGATGATTTACGTTTATTTTTCCAACCATTATAAAAAGGTAGTTGGAGTGTACTCAAGGATTCATTCAAGTAATACAAATTACTACTTTTTTATTGTTTTTTATATTTTTATAATAATTTCTACAATATATTGTATAAATTGTTATTTTAACTTGGTATCAGTTTAGCCTTTTGGCGAAAGCTCTTTTTTTTTTTTTTCCTTTTCTCAATCCTTTTACAGATGGCTTCCAATGTCACCCACATTCATGTTGCTACTCATGCGCTTCCGTTGCCCAATCCTGGTCCTCTTCCTGCCATTGGTGTACAACTCAAAGGTCCTAATTTTCTTGTTTGGAAAGCTCGAATTAAGCCTTTCCTTCAAGTAAATGGGTTACTTGGTGTTGTTAATGGCTCATTTCCTTATCCTGACGAGTTTCTTACCAAAACTGATGAACAAGGCAACATCACTCATGACTCCAATCCCACTTACCAAGATTGGATAATTCGGGATCATACTGCTCGTGGCTGGATTTTTTACACTTGTAGTGACACTATTGTGACCACTGCTAGGCAATGCAAAACCTCCGCTGAGATATGGCAGGCCTTATCATCTAAATTTATGGCTCATAGTTCTGCGCGAGTTTCTACTCTTCGCCTATGCCTTCAAATAGCAACCAAAGGGCATCGAATGGTAACTGAATTTCTTCAAGAAGTTGATGATATTGTTGATAAACTTTCCCTTGTAGGTGAAGTTATTTCAGAAAATGAGTACTTAACTCATGTTTTTCGAGGTCTTGGCACACCTTATGCCCTTCTTGCCACTGCTGTTGCTATTCATACCCGCACTTCATCTCTTCCTCGCAAAGATCTCCGTGGGTTACTTCTTACTCAGGAAGCTCACATTGAAATGGCTACCCAAGCCTCACCAATTGTTGCTGCTTTTGCCACTAGTCCTGCTCCCCTTCCGGCTACTCAACATTTTTCCCCATCTTCAGTCACTCCAAGAAGCCGATCCACTCATATCTCCACTCCAGGACATACCTCTATTCCTCGTTATAGTAGTAAACCTCGGCGCAATGTTCTTTGTCAAATCTGTCACAAACTAGGACATCTTGCGCATCAATGTCGTTATAGGTATGTTCCCTCCAATTCTGGGCCTACCAATAACTTTCAAGGCCACCAGAATATTCAGGCAAATATTGTTAAGAATGCTCCACACCAACCACATCAAGCCTCTCATGAAACTGATTGGTTCCCTGATTCTGGTGCTACACATCATATCTCACCAGATGCTTATGATATTATGCAACTGCTCAATTATGATCGGAATCAAGCTGTTACTGTAGGGGATGGAATGGCACTTCCAATAACCCACAAAGGTACTTTATTAACCCCTACTCATATCAATGTTTCTAATGTACTTATTGTGCCTAATATAACAAAACGATTGTTCTTTGTTTCAAAGTTTACCAAAGATAACAATTGCGTTTTATCATTTTTTCCCGATTTTTGTCGTGTACAGAGTCTGACAACGGGACAGATCTTACTCCAAGGACCAGCTGAAAATGGCCTTTTATCGCATCAACTTGAGTACTCTTCAGTAATCACCAAAGTCTTTTCATATTTCTACAATAAATGTAATGGCCTGGCATTACAAATTAGGCCATCTTAATTATGCAAATGTAATAAGATTGTTGAAACTTTTGAATATTCAATTTACTGGACATCTTTCATCATCTTGTACAGTTTGTAGTATCAGTAAAAGTCGACGACAATTGCATTTATCTACCCATAATATTTCCAACACTCCTTTGGACTTAGTCCATTTTGATATATCGAGCCCTACACCAATTACATCATCACAAAGGAATAGATATTATATTTGTTTTGTTAATGATTATTCCAAATTTACATGACTCTATTCCATGAAAATAAGAGATGAATTTCTTTAGATCTTTACAAATTTTCAAACATTCGTTGAAAATCAACTTCAAACTACCATCAAAACCATTTAATTTGATGGAGCTGCTGAATTTACTTCCAAAGACTTTAAAACTCTATTATCCAATAAAGGTATTTATCAACGCATATCAAGTCCATATGTGCCATTTCAAAATGGGATTACTGAAAGAAAACATCGACATATCACTGAATCCGGGTTATCAATGATGAATCATGCCTATATACCACTTCAATATTGGGATTTTATCTTTGAAAACGCCACACATATTATTAATCGCCTACCAAGCTTAGCATTAGCCAACACAACCCCATAGGAAAAATTGTTTCATCAACAACCTAGTATCTCTCATTTACGAATTTTAGGGTGTTTAGTATTTCCTTATTTAAGACCCTATGCTTCACATAAACTTACTATATGTTCCAAACCTTGTGTTTTCTTGGGCTATCCTATAGGATATAAAGGCTATCATTGTCTTTGTTTACAAACAAAAACAATTTATATTGTTGCAGATGCCATATTTGATGAAAATGTATTTCCTTTTCAACACGTAAATACACCAAAAGTTGTTACCAATACAATAATACCACCTTTTTCTACTGACATTACATCAGAAAATACTACAAAGCACAACACAACAAGAGAAGCTCATGACATGCTCCCACAATCCTCCACTAAGAACCATTCCATGGTTACACGACTAAAAGGAGGTACAATATCCAAACGCACTTTATTGCGTGATCATACATATGCTTTAACAACCTCTGTACATCCTTTTATTGAACCTAAAAACTATACAGAAGCCTCAAAATATCCTAATTGGCGTGCTGCTATGGTTGAAAAATATAATGCTTTGTTAAAAAATAACACTTGGGAACTTGTCCCTTTACCTCAAAATATTATTCCTATAGGATGTAAATGGGTATATAAAGTTAAGCAAAAATTTGATGGCACCCTAGAATGATATAAAGCACGATTGGTTGCTAAAGGATTTCATCAACGACCTGGTATTGATTATCATGATACATTTAGTCCTGTTGCTAAGCTAGTTATAGTAAAAATTATCATTGCTTTGGCATATACTAGAGGATGGACTATTAAACAACTTGATGTCAAAAATACCTTTTTACATGGAATACTAGATGAAGAAGTATATATGACTCAACCACAAGGATTCATTGACTTTATTAAACTACTCTGTTTGTCAACTAAAATGATCCTTGTATGGATTAAACCAAGCTCCAAGAGCTTGGAATCATCGTCTTACTAAATTTCTTCAACATATTAGGTTCAAAATTTCCTAAGTAGACTCTTCATTATTCGTATTACATACAAAAACATACAGTGCATTTCTCCTTGTGTATGTTGATAATATTATTTTTACATGAAATTCTACTGCACCATTGTCAAAAATCCTTGAACAACTTAGGATTGAATTTGATATTAAGATTACATTATTTTTTGGGAATTGAAGCTAAATATTTTACAAATAGTCTTTTGCTTCATCAACCAAAATTTGCTCATGAAATACTTTTTCGAGCCAAAATGAATGACGCCCGCGGGGTGTCTACCCCATGCACAACAAATCATCCACCATCTATAACCGATGGTGAACCCTACTCAGATCCCATACACTACCGTAGTATTGTTGGATCTCTTCAATATTTAACACTTACACGCCCTGATATTTCCTATGCTGTAAACACTGCATGCCAATACATGCATGCCTCTACTCTTACTCATTGGGCATTTGTTAAACATATCCTACGATTTCTGATTGATACCCCTAGATATGGTATTCAAATAACAAAATCATCAAATTATAATCTCCATGCATATTCTGATGCTGGATGGGCTGGTGATCATGATGATCGCAAATCCACTAGAGGATTTTGTATTTTTCTTAGAACAAATTTAATTTCTTGGAGTTCTAGAAAACAAAAAACTGTTGCACACTCCAGTATAGAAGCTGAGCTCAAATGTCTTGTTGATACTGCTGTAGAACTTATTTGGTTAGAAGCTCTATTACAAGATCTTCATGTCAACCAATCTAGTCCTCCCACGCTATGGTGCGATAATTTATTAGCACTTTATCTAACTACTAATCTTATTTTTCATGCAAGAACTAAACATGTTGAGGTTGATTTTCATTTTATTCGTGAGAGAATCAAAACAAAGAAACTCTCTGTGCATTTTATTTCTTATGTGGATCAAACAGCTGATATATTTACAAAAGGCCTATCATCGACCCGTTTTTAACTACTTCAAAACAAGCTCACGGTGCGGACCGACACGTCAGCTTGCGAGGGATGTTAGAATTACAAACCGAAACAGAACTGCCGAAAATCTTGCCATAATTAAAAATAGAAATGGAACCGGCAAGAATCACTTCTAAATCAAAAACCGAAAATAAAATTTTGAAAATCAATACATCGGCGATATCTAAAGAATAAGCGACAGTTATTGAAGATAAAACATGCACGTGTACCACACATGCCATTCTTCCAAGGCAACTCACAGACAACATAAAGACGCGCACATGTAACTCACGCGCGTCATCTTCTTCCTCACACCCGCGAGAGAACAAAGATTCGTCTCCTTTGTTTGACAGTTATACAAAACGGTTGAAGGTGAAATAAGAGGCGTTTTAATCAGAGGAAAACGATCTCTTTATTTCAATAAAAAATAAAAAGAATCATCAACTCTATTGATGAAATTTTCTGCTCAAAATCTAAAAGGTCTTAGGGTTCTTCACATATTTGGTTTTTCATAATCAATTGTATTAATCATCATCATTAAGAGATGATTTACGTTTGTTTTTCCAACCACTATAAAAAGGTAGTTGGAGTGTACTCAAGGATTCATTCAAGTAATATAAATTACTACTTTTTTATTGTTCTTCATATTGTTCTTCATATTTTTATAATAATTTCTACAATATATTGTAGAAATTGTTATTTTAACTGATCCGAAACTAGGTTTGAGGAAGAAAAGCTGAAGTCACGGAACTGATGAGATTAACATGCAATAAGCTTTTAAACGTCTTTCTGTCTTTTTTTCCTTCGAAGAAACATGATCCGTTTACAATCTACTGTAATGAGATCTTCCACTTCCTTACCCACCAACTCTAATCAGGTTTAGGGAATAGAGGTTATACTTTTGAAGCTTGAAAAGGACCGAAGGAGTTTTAATATTATGGGTTCTTTACAATTGGTGGGAACTTGCGTGTTCGTTAAAATATGTCATTAAGGCGTTAGAAGTCTTCGCCCAATGCATGCGACGTTCAGCTTCTGAATTTTAAAAGCAATATAAGTATAAAAACTATTAGTTTTTGAGGAATTGATAATGTTTTCAAGTTAACCCTTGTTGGGTGCTTTCTATTGCTTCACAGGGCATTGCAGCTGAGGCAGTGAAGAAGAAGCGCAACACCGCCAAGAAGCCTCATTCAAGGTATGTTGTTGGTGCCACCTTGGAAGTCTTACAAAAGAGACGGACCGAGAAGCCGGAAGTCAAAGATGCTGCACGTGAAGCTGCTCTTCGGTATGAGTTGAACCCACAACTCTAATGATTTACCAAGTTTGAGGTGTTACGTGCGTTAATTGTTTTTGTACGAATTTAGAAATTCTCGGAGAGATAAAGAAGAGGATCGACATTTGTATCATTTTTGTTTCTTAACTTGTTCGCTATAGTTCCTCAAGTCATTAGGCTTAGGCGTTAAAAATATTCTTTTCCCTTCACCATAAGACTAAAAAGAGTAATTAGATTATACTAACTAAAATAAATGAAACCACAAAATCATAACAAAATTTATTGAAGCAAATGAGACCAATAATACTCCACTAGGTCGTGGGTCATGGCCTACTATTTTAAAAAAATAGTTTTAGGAGGACCCGTTCTACTAACTCTTTTTTTTTTCCACGCGAGGGGGGCATTTTTCAAACAAAAAAAAAATTCAAATCCTATTGACTTATTCTTCTGAAACGATCTTGGGAGGGGAGTAATACTATATCCACGCATGTCTAAATGGTAAAGATTGCTTGTTACTAAAGTAACGTACTGTGGGTAAAGTTAAAGTCCTGTAGTAAAAGAATATTTTCAAATACAAGTACCACGAAACATTATGATACCTCTCTTTATAATATCATGAAATGAAATTATGAGTTTTATAAGTGTTAGAAGGGAAGGATAGATGGTCCGAACATTCTAGGTTCATTAGAGAAGAGAAAGAGAAGGAGATTGGAACCATAGATTTGTGTTGTATAAAATTCTCAACAATTTACAAGGATTGATTGTGATCCATTTATAGAGACATTTACAAAATCAAATTATAAACAGAAAAACAGAATTTATATTCAAAATTGAATCACATTGAAATCGGATGGAGATTCTGGTAACAACTGCGGCGATAGACTTTGATTATGTTGTGCATATTCCAATAACCGTGTGAGCTACAACGATAGACTCAGTTAGCAATAGGCTTGGGTCATATAATTGCGTGATCTCGAGCACATTCTAACATTTCCCTGCAAGCGAAAGGGGTAACATGAACCATAAGCTTGGATCAAAGAAGGTGGAAGTGAGCAGAGGAGAGCCCCTTGGTGAAGATATCAACAAGTTGATCAAATGAGATAAAGTTCAAAGAGAGTTGACCACAAACAAAGTGTTCACGAAATTTCCAGTGGTTAAGAGAATTGTATACTCTATTGGATTTAAAGAGAAGGTAAAGAAAAATACCATCCATGTTTAAGAAGAAGACAACATCGGCATCATGCAAAAAGAATAAGGTAATAGCATGAAATATATTTGAGAAAGAAAGGTAAGAATCCAAATAGATCGGACTAAACCAAGAAGGAATGAAATGATTTTTCCTAAGAATTAGCCCTGGAATTTCTCAAACGGGAAAAGAGAGGAGTGAAGAGAGGCCTTGATTTGTAGAACATCCCTAGAGTTTTTTCAACTAGGGGAAAAGAGAGGAGTCAAGAGAGGCCTTGATTTGTATAAGAACCCTGGAGTTTTCTCGAAAGAGGAAGTAGAGAGATCTAAATAAAATAGGAGATTTTTTTTTCAAAAAAAAAAAACATTGGCATAAAAAGAAAAGAAAATAATAACTAAAAGGTTGGAATGAGCATCGGCAACATAAAATAAGATAAGAGGCCGGAATGAGCATTGGTAGAGTAAAGAACCAAAAATAGTAAAATAAAGAGATATTTTACTTATTGAAAGGAAAGATAGAATTCTAAAATAAGGTCACAAAAGCTATGAAAAGGAAATAAATTTAACTTTAGAAACTGATTGAAGAGATTGAGAAGCACAATCATAGAATATGATTAGAATACCGTAAAAACCTAAACATGAATAAAAGAGACAAAACATGTTAGGATAGTAGAAAGAGAGGTTTGGGACTCATATTGGAACATAGCGGAAGAGGTAAGGGAAGACATTAGGTTCCGGCAACAAAGGTGTTAGCCAATGGCTCTGTTACCATGTTAGAAGGGAAGGATAGATGGTTAGAACATTCTAGGTTCATTAGAGAAGAGAAAGAGAAGGAGATTGGAACCATAGATTTGTGTTGTATAAAATTCTCAACAATTTACAAGGATTGATTGTGATCCATTTATAAAGACATTTACAAAATCAAATTATAAACAGAAAAACAGAATTTACATTCAAAATTGAATCACATTGAAATCGGATGGAGATTCTGGTAACAACTGCGGCGATAGACTTTGATTATGTTGTGCAGATTCCAGTAACCGTGTGAGCTACAACGATAGACTCGGTTAGCGATAGACTTGGGCATACAATCGCGTGATCTCAAGCACGTTCTAACAATAAGTAATATCACAATGAAGACCTTGCACAAGAATTATAGGCAATGGTAGGATCTTACTTACATAAATCACATATTCAAATAACTATATTAGAATAAGCTAAAATATTCAAACTATCAAATCATTGTTATTATTACACAATAAAGGATTACATGATGATAGCAAGTCCATAATATTTATTATTGCCCATAATCCATTAACGTTTTTGAGACACACTATGTAGGAGACCTCTCCTCGTGTTTGTTTCAACCAACCCTAATGCTATAACGACCAACAATCGCCGGCTTCTGTAATGGATGGTGTAGATTGATTAGATTTTGTATTTGCTTCTAGTCGTTGTTTATATATAGAGCTTGTATAGGTTTTCTTTTCTTCTTCGACGTCCACGAGAAAGCACTTTGCCAATCTAGGCACTGGAGTTTACACAGCAGTCAGCCTTTTATGAAGTCCAGTGATGTGCTCTTGCAATTTGTCTCGAGGCGGCATGCATTCTTTGATAATAGGAACCTCAAGAAACTCTTTAAACCAAGCATCGAGTAAAGGCATAGTCTCTGGCTCTATCAAGTTTGAGCCAATGATTTCCCCAGTCATTCGAACCCAGCATCCAAGCCAGCCGATGGCAATGTCCGCAAAACCTATTGTTTCACCTCCAAAGTGCTTCTCCTCGAGACCACTTTCCAGAGTCTTCATAATCTCCCGAGCTTCTTTCACAGCTTTCTCTTGTTCCTCCCCTGTTTTGCTGAACGCAGCTATCGCTGCAGGCATACACTGAAAGAAGTATATTGGTAAGTATTTTCTAGTTTGAAACTCTTGTGGTTCTTTCCTTTGAAGTTATACTATTTTGAATGGAGGTGGTTTGGATCTTTTCTTACCTTCTCATCAGCATACTTGGCCCAGAATCGAGCTTTGGCCCTTGCATATGGATCTTGTGGAAGCAGAGGGTTTTGCTTCCATACCTCGTCGATGTATTCAATAATTACCAGGGACTCTGCAAGGGGTTTACCTTTATGCAGAAGGACAGGAATCTTTTTGTGAACAGGGTTGCTTTGCAAGAGCAGGGTGCTTTTGTTTGATAGATCCTCTTCCATATACTGGTACTCGATCCCCTTCAGTTTCAACGCCCACTTAACCCTGAGGGAGAAAGGGCTTGCCCAGTACCCCAGCAACTTCACACTGTCTCCTGACATTTTTCAAACTCTCTACAAAGCACCTCCTGGTTTTCTTGTGGTAATTTATAAGCATCTTAGTTGATAACGTAATCTAGTTGAAGTCAATGTTAGTGGTAACAGAGCCACCAATATGGACTTTAAGGAGGCTATTCTTGGCACTTATGCCTCCATTATTAAAACTTTAAACAAAGCACTTCCCGTTAGTCTTGTCGTAACTAATAAAGCAAGAGATAAGAAAGAAAGTCATGAAGTCTTATCTCCAGTATAGAGACACCTGCAAGAAATTCAACGTTGGCTTCCATGAGGTTTTCTTTCAGTCTAGAGCTATCTAGAAGTCAAAATACTTGAAAGGTCCAACTGAGCTCATTATGTTCTCATTCTCGAGAGAACCTGAGGTGGTTTACCGCTATAAGTTTGCCTTAAAGATAGAAGCTATAGGATTATCAACCCACGTGCTCAGCGATGAAATTGGACGTTACCCAAAAATTCAACACTGGAATCCGTGCATTTATGTGGGTTGCTTTAAGGATAGAAGCTGAAGTACAAGGATTGTTGTGGGTTGATGGATCTGAACTTATTGCAAATAAGCAAATTTTAACACCTTTTTGTCTTATCATTTCAGTTAAAGCAGATTGTTCTTGAGAAATTGAATATTTCTCAAGAACACGAAGAACTTTCTCAAGAACACGAAGAACCCTAGAACGGTGAACAAAAGGGATTTGTGTAATTCGATATTCATTTACAAAAATTCAAGTCTAATTTATAGACCTATGCAATGTGTACAAGAAAGGAAAAATAAATCACTGAATAAATCAAGATTAACTACAAGATCAGATTGTCTATGAAACAGAGGTGAGATCGGCGAGGTTTTGGAATGGTTTGAGATTGATACCGATTACCTTGATTGGGGATGCCGATTCTTTCCTTGATGGTGTTGATTATCGAACGATCTGGAAGCTGGCCGATTATGGAAGTATTTCCGACGACGTGTTTCCGGCCAGGTGCGTGTGGTAGGTGAAGCGGTAGGTGGAGACTTCTTCGGGGACGAAGGCTGCGCGTTGAGTTTGCGATGCGCAGGGCTGATGTGGCATTGCAGTGCCACGTGGTTTATGATCGGTGATGTGGTACCACGTGGATCTGATGTGGCAAGGTGGACCGCATGTTTTTGATCTCTTAACAATTTCAAGGGAACTACATTAAGAGGTAAATGACTGAAATTATGTATGTAAGTTTACAATAGTTAGTAAGTTAGATTGAAAATATAAGCCGTCAAAAAGCTTTTAAGAGATAAATTTTATTGCATTAAAAAATTCTCAAAACAACTAAAAAATTTTATATTCAACATACTTACAAACTTCACAAGACTATTTTATTTAATATCATATTATGTGATCTCATTATTGGAAAATATTCCTAACTATCATGTAATGATCTTTAGTATACATTAAATTTTACTGGTTAAAAAAAAAGTTATCTCTTCCTTATTATGCTCTTTGCCTCTTTGAATGACAAGGAGGCAATTTTGAGGCTTTGGGAAGCTAGTAAGGAAGTTGGTGGGAGAATTTCGTGTTCCAGTTGAAGTTTATTTTAGGGGCAACCAAGCCACCGATGTGGACTTATGGAAGTTGTTCCTGCCCCTTTCTCCTCTTTATGTAACAGAAGAATCGGTTGTCCAATAATTAGCAAAACTGGGGACAGCTTTTCCTGTTTTGGTTTCACAGTATTAGAAATTTAGCATTGCATGTGTTTTGACTCTTTTAGGAGAGTAGAACAATTAGGTTAAATGTATGATTGTAATATTTTATTATATTTAAAAATATTTATGTAATTGTAGAAACTAAAGGTTATCTTTTTGTTATAGTAAATTTTCTTAGTAGTATCTAATTATAATTTCTTTAGTACTAATCTATAAATAAAAAAAATATAGAAAAATCAAGTGGACAAGTAGAGAGAATCCCTTTTGTGAGCTAATTATTGGAGAGAACTCCTCTTTTGAATACTAACTCATAAAAAAATTCATAAAATACATGTTTGATGAAAGGAAAAATATGATAAAAACTAATAAAAAAACAATTCCTATATATGAGTAACACAAGTGGTATCAAAGCCGCTTGAATCTCCAACAAGTCTATTAGAGCTACTTGAATCCCTAACAGATAAGAATAATATCCATGAATTTTTATCTCCAGTATAAAGACACCTAGAAAAAATTCAACATTGGCTTCCATGAAATTTTATTTTAGTCTAAAGCTATCTTGAAATTCAAATAGTTGAAAGATACAATTGAGTTTGTTACGTTCTCATTCTTAAGAGAAAAACAGAGATGTTTTTCCAGTCAAGTTGCTCTATTAACAAACACTGAGGTAGGATAATTGACCCACATGAAATTGGATGATACCTAGAAATTCAAGATTGGACTCCATGAATTTCATTTTAAGGCAAGGATAGTAGTGGGTTGATGGATCAGAACTTGCAGAAAATAAGCAAATGCTAAACACCTTTCTAATTTATCATTTCATTGGAACTACATTACAGATAAATATGACTGAAGTCACTTTTATGAATATAGATTCACAGTAGTTCGTAAATTAGCTTGCTCACTTTTGCTTGGTCGTGCCCTTCATAAAGTTAAGTGATAACCCCAGGAAGATTGAATGTTATTTCCAAATTCTCACGCTAATTCAGCAAGAAATCCGTTGAACCAAGAATCACTGCAGAGACGTGTTACAATTATGTATAACCTATCTAGTGATGGGTTTAGGAACGATCGGATCCTCTAGGAAAAGGTTGCCAAATCGTTTCTTCTAGGCCAGATTAACCAAGAGAACAAGACACCTGTTTCATTGGGGATAAGTGGACTCCTTTACTGATTACCAAAATAGTTACCTTACTATCCATTTCCTTTCTCTATAACAAGCTCACTAGGGAGACAAAATATGAGAAAGTGGTAAGGCCAAAGCATGTGTTGTGGCACACGCAAATGCAAAATACAGAGGATTAGTCTAATATTTGTACGCAACCCTCCTACACTTAGTACTACAAATGTACTACTACTCCTAACTAAAAGTACTGCTAAACATGATTACACCTACCACTCACGGATGTCCGGCACCCGTGTCGATTATCATGGCTATTATCAAAAAAGGGTGCTAATGTCCTGTGAAGTGTGCTTGGTAATGTGTTGTAACAGATACCCCTTCCCATTTTATACCTTGGCCTCAAGGTCTGCTTCTGGAAACGCTATTACATGTCTTCTAATTCCTCCCAAGTGGCGTCTAATGGTGACAGACCTTGCCAGTGAATTAACACTTGTTTTCATTTGTTGATAATATGACTCTATGGGACTGCCTTAGGGAAAGCTAAAATTGGGCTGTCCCCTTTCCCAAAATTGGGCAACTCTTCCAGAACAATATCATGGACCTTGATGCACCGTTTAAGACATGAAATGTGGAAGACAAGATGGATCCTCAAGCTATCACGGAGCTTGAGCTTGTAAGATAACTTCCCTACCTTTTCGAGAACCTTAAAGGGACCAAAGAAACGGGGTGCCAGCTTAGCGGATCAGTAGAGAGAAACTGAAGTCTGATGGTATATTGCTAAAAGTGGTGGTATACTTGATCTCCAACTAAAAATTCACCCTTCCAATGGCTCTTGTCAAAGGAATGCTTCGTACGAGCTTAAGCAGTGCACAGATGCTGCTTGATGAGGGCAACAACACAATCCATTAACTCTCGTTCTACCGAGGCTACTTTGGTCGTGCCCAGCACATAAGACAAAAAGGTGGGGAGAGAGCGACCATATAGTACTTTATAAAGGGTCACCCCTTATTGCTAAGGATAGTGGTGTTGTGGCAAAACTCTGCCTAAGCCAGCCACTTAGACCAACTTCCTGGCCTGTCATTAATAAAGCAATGAAGATAGCATTCCAACAAATAATTAACCACTTTCGATTGACCATACATTTGGGGGTAATACGGCAATGAAAAATTGAAACTTGTCCACTGCATCCGAAACAACTCCTTCCAAAGAAGACTCGTAGAGACTGAACCCCGATCACAAACAGTATATTTAAAGAGCATATATACAACGTAAGATGTAATGTTCCGAATTCATATGCATGTACATTTCAGTAGGACCTCAAAAGAGCATCCTAAACATTTCACATGAAAAAATACGAGGTATTCATACATAAATAACCAAAGTTCTACAACCTGTACCCAACACCAATGCATTCGCATCACACAGAATCAGAGAAGAAAGTTTACATGACAACCCTAGAGTAACTAGGTAAGCATCTCAAAGTTAAATATGACTTCCAATTTGGTTAGCATTAAGAATATTTTGATAGCTTAGATGTGGCCTCTATCTTTTTTCCCTTCCAAATAGTGTGAATCCAAATCAATTATTTAACTGGAAGATTTACAGAAGAGTTCTAATTTCTCGTACAAATCTCATGTTCTCGAGCTCAGACTTCAAAATTTTACCTAGTACGTCCGCCTAATGGCCAGCAGTTCTCTCTTTCTTCCTTTCCCCTTCAAAGTAGGGTATTTTCGTAACTAGAAAATAAGTTCAAGAGGAAACAGAAGTGATAAAAGATATGAAAGATCAAACCTTATCTGGAGTGACGGGGACATCATGATCTGCTGCCTTAGTTGTTGGTGTCAGTATGTTGGCAGGAAGCTTTTGGTTTTTTACCAAGCCTTAACTAGATGTTAAAGCGACCATCAGAAAATATCTCAACATACAGATTCAAATCTCACCCTCTGGAAGGACATTGCCAAAATAATTTCGCACACCTTTCTTGTAGGCGGCCCATAATGATGTTTCGGTACTTCCAATCACATAATCTCTAACCATAAATTAGAAGCACACTTGGGTCAATTGAAAAGTCAATGGTACGATCAAATAGGAAAAGGATGGCTACAGGAATTTTCATCTTTGAAGATATGCAAGAAAAGGTCTACTAAAAAAGAAAGAATAACCACAAAAATTGAGGTAACTTGGACTTCACTTTACTCATATTGCACGATATGCATTGTGTTGTATGATAAGTTTCCTCCTCTTTTTTACCAAGATATTATTAAAATCCGAACCAGAAAAGAGTATAGCTTATTATCTGACCACGTCTAAAAGCAATAGCTTTAGGATACCAACTGCCTCGTACTTGTTACCAACCTAGGTGCTTATGATGTGTTGTGATGTAGTTTGTGCTTATTATGTGTGTAATTTACGGGTTGGGTCTGTGAAGAGTTATACGGACAAGCTTATAATAGATGCCAGGTTAGAAAAAAAAAAAAAAAAAAAAGTGACTTTTTAAGCTTATAGCAGATGGCTGGGTGAACTTATGTGTGACGAGCCTTCATGTATTCTTCTTGCTTAGTTCCAAATTCTTTTGAGGATTTTGTGCTCCACGAGGGTTCGGACTCACGAACCCATCACCTGGTCAAGGCTAATGCTATTGCTTCATACCAGCATCAATGATATTAGACTTCAATATTTTTTTAAAAAAAAATTCAAAACATTAACAATTTAAAATTATCATTATTTTTAAATCTAAAATTTATTATAAGCACTACAAATAACACAAGGTCAAAAAAACCTTATGTTAAAAGAATGTTTCTAAAATATTATGGTTGTTTCTTGACGCCAACCATAAAGCAACAAAGAAAGAACATGTACAGAAGTTGCTAGTACGCTATGGGGACTAAATAAAACGTCTACCCAAAGTTCCCCACATGGACAGCATCGGATTCTTTAGATAACAAGAATGCAGAACAAGACACGCAGGATCAGTCGAGAAATATAAACAGTAGACCCCGTAGACTTGTCCCTTTTGAAAGAAAGAACAATTGATGTTCACAAAGATATTGTAGCTGTTTCTTGACGCCCACCATGAATTAATCAAGCAAAGAAAGATCCAAAGAACCGCTGGACGTTCTTTTTCATCCCTTTGGCATTGTCGACCATCAACACCGTAGGCATCCCATCAGCAAAGCCAGAAAGGTTGGTCCATGTTGCTGTCGACGTATATTTTATTGGTGGCATAAGGGGGTCAGCAGCCACATGGCGGGTCTACAGGCCGTTGCTTCTAAGCAATGGCTGCCAACTGGCTCGTCCCCAACCACCGACCCTTTCTGCCAACTCACACCACTCGCCGGCGTTGCTGGTTTCTCTCTCCGCGCATCCGCGTCAAAGCCGTGCCACGGCTTCTTTCACGGTCCCACGACTGTGTCACCGACCGTGCCCCTCGGAACGTGCATTGGAGGTCCAATGTCCGAAATGACCCAATTCTCCTCCCCCTCCGACGTAATTATTATTTTTTGAACAAAACGTTAACTTTGACTCTTAATCTAATTAGTCTTCACATTTAATAATCTTAAGTTGGGTAGGATTCTGTCTTTTAACTCTTTAAGATTCTATCTTTAATTTTTAATAAAATTTTTGGATAGGGAAGATCGTAAATAATCTTAAACTTATCATGCATAAAGGTCACGCGGATTACAAGTTGTGATTATTTAAGTTATTTGTTTGTTTGAGAAAGGGCCGTTGATTTTATTTAATATTTTACGGGCTCACAAGTTCTTCTTGTGCTTTGTGCTGCGGTAAATATATGATGATAATTTACTTTTTCTAGCATTATTCAATCCTTATACTCATAAGCTTTATCATATAGTATTTCAAAAGTAGAGAATCTTGCTCTTGGAAATGCATGAAAGGTAGGAAGTTGTGGGTTCAAAGCTTATAATATATTAAAAAGACAAAACCTTTTCCAGATTCTTCCGAACGTTAATGTTGGCTTTTTGCTTGCTTCACAATTTGGTGGAATTAGAATAAAGATCAATTAATTAATGTAGAGGAATAACGACTGCAATTACTTCTCGTGTTCTTTAATTTTTTTAAATTATTGAAATAAAAATTTAAAAAAAAAAACCCTCAAAAATTGAACCAACTTTTGATGTCATTTGAACGTTATAATTTGTTAAATTCAATCTATATTTAGCTTATAATGCAAGAAAATAAAACTCTTTTACCCCAAAATATTTAAAATCGTAGAAACTAATTTTCAAATTTTTATCAAATTTTGGTTGTTGTAAGGGAGGATTCTTCAAAATAAAGGGTATGGAAAAAGCAACACTTCTAAAAGTATTTAAAAGTTAAAATTCCTTTCTTCTTTAGTTGTTAGATTCTGATTCAAGGCACTCCTTTTAAGTCGAAAGTAGCTACTATTTTTTCTCATCCTTCCCACACACAGAGGTAAGCCTATTTTTCTTTTATTGGAAAATATACTTTAGGTTAAACTTACTTGCATTTTAATTAACAACACCACAGGGAAGCATATTATAAAAATTACATATTATAAAAATTATTAATAAACTTTTAACCATTTGAAAATTTTCCCAATTAGCTGATAACCAACTCAAATTATATTCACTAATATTTTATGCACAATTTTGTGTAACTACAATTCTTTTTTTTGTCAAAGGCTATAATTGTAATTGAAGTTGGTTCTTGCGCGTCCTTGTCTTTGAGACAGCCCAGCCAGGAGAGCTACGCACATCGTGCAAGTTACAATGCTAAAACAACGGTTAAAACTACAAAGATCTGTAACAGAACTAGAAAGTCCTCTGTCCTTATTCTGATTTCCTGGAACCGCGTCTTCCTTCCTTCGAAGCTACTTCTCAATCTCTCTGTTCCCACTACTTATTTGTTTATTTTTGTTATTGGGACTGCTTCTCTTCTAAATATATACAAACTCCGTGGAACCTTTCACTCGCATATTGCAGAGAAAGTTTCAGACGGAGAAAGAGAGGGAGAGAGAGAAATAGAAACTATGGCTACCGCTGATTTGGAGAGAGGAGGAGGAAAGGGCAGGAGGGCCACTGGCCGCCCCGAGAATTACTATGTTGATAGCGCGGATCGCGAATGGACTTCGTGGCTGGTTCCGATGATTGTTGTGGCCAATGTTGTGGTCTTCATAGTGGTCATGTACATCAACGACTGCCCAAAGAAAAACCAGGGTCTGTACGGGACTTGCGTGGCCAGGTTTCTTGGCAGGTTCTCGTTCCAGCCTCTCCGTGAGAACCCTCTCTTCGGCCCTTCATCTGCTACGTGAGTTTCTTGCCATACCCAGTTCTCAAGATTGATTCTTTTGCCTTTATTTTGATATGGGTTGTATTTGACATCCTGGTTAGGTCTTTGGGATTTTTTCTTTCTGCAATTTTGCGTTTTGTGCAAGTGGGGAGGAGTTCTGGCTTGTGGTCTCTGTAATTTTGCGTTTTATTTGCTAGTTTGAGTTTAGGATCTGAGCTGCCGCTCCTCCATAAATCAGTTGGTGGTTTGGGAGTATGTCGAGCTTCGATGTTTGCTTGTTGCGCTAGTTACTAACTGTTTATGTAGAAATTTCTTGTTTTTGGTTAGCTTACGTTAATTTCATTTACAGGAGATCTTGTTCGTAAGTTTAGGCTTACGAAACTTTTAGTTCTATGGTTTGCTTTTGATTCAGTGGTAAGAAGTTTAGGGGGTGGAAGAATTCCTTGTTGTTGCATTTTTAACCGATTTCCAATTCTCATCACCTGCCTTCTCTTATTCTAATCTGGTTTTATGGTGATTTTGTGAAGTTATCTGGGTACGAATTCGTCACCTACCTGAGTTAGATTTAGTTGGTGTTCCGTTCTACCTAAATTTGGGAAGAAATTTTATTTTAAGGCTGCAAGTTGTTTGAGATGCATGAAACTGATCCCTGGTTGCCATACTTTTATCATCATAGTTGATGGGTCATGGTTATTGAGTTTTCTTTAGTATATTTATGGCACCGAATGGATGTGACATACCATCTAAAAATGAAAAATTAAAGTCAGCCCCATAGGTGATTAGCTGGGGACGTTTGGGAAACAATTTCAACAAGATTCTTTTTTGAAAAAAGTCTTATTTGACCAATACAGTGCAATACTTACATTTTGTAAAGACTTATATATAAGGAGGTCTTAGTTCTATTATTTGTTCTTGAAATTAAAATGGTCCTGTTGATGCACATTTTGGCAGTAAAGCCAATGGGCCGGATTTCAATGGTTGAACTTCAAAGTGCAATTCGTTTGATTTACCTCTTTTTGCCTTTCTCACTTAGTTGATAGCATCGAGTATGGTTATAGCAATATCTTAAATTTCATTCCAAATTTTGCAGACTGCAGAAATTAGGAGCTCTGGATTGGGACAACATAGTGAATGGGCATCAAGGATGGAGACTTGTTAGTTGTATGTGGTTGCATGCTGGTGTCATTCACCTGCTTGCAAACATGTTGAGCTTGGTCTTTACTGGGATCCGCCTAGAACAGCAATTTGGTTTTGGTATGTCAAATCTTTAATTTAAACCTACACCTACACCTACATCAACAAACATAATTAGCGGAAGGAGTTAATGTATTCAAGGTGTCAAGAGATTAATATATGCAAGTTTATTTTCAGTTTGAGTCAAATCTGTAAACACAAAAATATATCGTTTTTGTCTTTGTATTCTGTTACTTATGATACTCCAAAAGACTTTAATCAATGGTTTACCGTTTATGTTCTTATCGATTTTATTGTTTTGAGGGATTTATTGTGGTTTTTGGCATTCATACATATATATTGGTTATTATTTTACAGTGCGGATCGCTATACTCTATCTGCTGTCCGGATTTGGTGGGAGCATATTATCTTCCCTCTTTATTCAGAACAACATCTCTGTTGGTGCCTCTGGTGCTTTGTTTGGCCTTCTTGGAGCAATGTTGTCAGAGCTTATAACTAATTGGACTATTTATACCAACAAGGTTTGCCACTAATTCTTGGTTGTTGTACCACCATCGTTGTCACTATTATATGTCGTCTCTTGCATTAGCATAGTTTGGCTAATGTTTTACATCTAGTGAGGCTTCCTCC
This sequence comes from Casuarina cunninghamiana, assembly GCA_028551485.1. Taxonomy (NCBI): domain Eukaryota; kingdom Viridiplantae; phylum Streptophyta; class Magnoliopsida; order Fagales; family Casuarinaceae; genus Casuarina; species Casuarina cunninghamiana. The sequence continues at coordinate 6,152,302 of CM052365.1, forward strand.
TCTGAACAATATGACAAGCCAATGCAAAGGAGATGAACATTGTAATTAAGTAGGGGTCTTGTCCTATTCCCAGTACAGAGACTTTAAAAAAAAAACTATTGGACAACAAAAGAAAATTGGAAAAATTATGAAGTTGATGGTTGGAGAAAGGCTTTACCACATTTTATATTGTCCGTGTTGTCTTCTGCATTTTTAGCAAAATTTGGTAAGGTTTTTAACCATGCACGTTGCCGTTTCTCTACCATTGCAGGCTGCTGCTCTATTCACCCTTATCGTCATTATTGCCATTAACTTGGCAGTTGGAATTCTTCCCTTTGTTGATAACTTCGCCCACATCGGAGGATTCTTGTCAGGTTTTCTCCTTGGCTTCGTTCTGCTACTTCGGCCCCAATTTGGATGGGTGGAAAGCCAGTATCTTCCAGCTGATGACCGTGCCCGTTCTAAGTACAAGCCTTACCAATATATTTTGTGGGTGGTAGCCCTGGTGTTAATAATTGTCGGGTAAGCTCGTCACTCCTAAATACTAATTTAGTGGTCGGACTCCACTGTCCATGGGATCTATCCATTTTGCTTTTGTAGTGTTTTCCTGGCACTTGATTCAGGGTCATTGCACACAGAATAAAGTAACATATCTCTGAAAAGAGCAGACGATATTAATTTCTGCAGAGATCCCCTCTGCGTTATCAAAATCCTCTCTTAATGGTTGCATAATGTAGTAACATATGTACCTGTTTTATGGTGGATAACAATGTTTATTATGCCCTCCTTTGAAAAAACTAATTCCTGGTATATTGTTGAGAATTGCAGATTTTCTGTCGGATTGGCGATGATTTTCAAAGGAGAGAATGGAAACAAACACTGCAGCTGGTGCCATTACCTTAGCTGTGTGCCTACCTCCAAATGGCACTGTTCTAACTGATCGAGGTCGCTGCCTCATCACTATACCTTCCATCTTTCCCATCTTCGATTCTTTTTAGTCCAGCTATCATTTTTTGTTTCTTTTTATTTTTTATTTTTTGTTTTTGTCTGATTTGAGTTTGCTCATGTACATGAATATATTTTCGTAGTTCACTGTGGACATATACTGGTATTAGGTACAGTTCCTACAGAAAGTCTTTCCATTGTACACAAACTATGGAGTTATTAGACAATTATTTTTTTTTTTTGTTCTTAGTGGTTTGGTGGCCTCTCTCTGTCTCTCAATCATATTTTTTTCTCTCTTAAGGCTGCTTTATTGGAAACATTCTAATCAAGGAATTTTTTCCTGGTATGTTTACCAAAAAAAAAAAAAAAAGAATATAAAGCTTTAACCAGATGAGTATAAGATGGAGAATGAAAAAAACACCATCTAAGAAGAGCAAGTGGTTTTGCACTATTCTTTCCAAAGATGGTTCAGAAAACAAATACCAGTTTTGAACAGATGGGATAGAAGACAGGATTAACTTTCTCTTAGGTTTCATAAAACAAACAGGGTTCAAGAAGGTCTTCTTTATGCAATTCTGTGCATTTGCTTAGTAATGCATAATCATCAGCACCCATGAAAAAGTGTCTGCAACCTTCGGTCTGTTCCTGTGGGGGGAAGGATCCCACCATTTTCACCCCTTATCCTCTCTCAAGACAAGGCTTTAATTCGGTACTGTCACACCATCTACTCTGCCCGCTGAAAAGTTTGCAATTGATTCCGGCGGGACAAGAGGATCCCATCATTTGCTCCCCTTATCCTTCCTCAAGGAAGACAAGGCTTTAATGCATACTGTCAAACGTTCTTCAATTTTTTCAGTTCATGAATTTTTTTCTACATTTTTTTTTCCTTTTCTCTAAGGGATATAAATACCCATAATCTGTTAATCTTTTACTTTTAAATAAAGTTTGAAAGCTGGAACTTGATCCAAGCCACAGATGATAAGAGTTTATTAAACATAAATCTTTCACTTTTTTCACCCTTTTGCTAAGTGAGGTAATACTGTACTTACCCTCAGGAGCAGATGACTGCACATATGAAAAGTGATCTCTTCTTGGAAAACTCTTTTCTCCAACTCGTGTCCTTCCATTTTTTCTGTTCCAGAGCATGGAAATTATACAAACCACATCACATATGTTGAAGCTTCCGTAAACCTAAAAGTAGAAATAAAAGGTAGGGGGATGAGGAGGACGATAGAGAATAACGCTAAAATTATGAGTTCAGAGAGACAGAGAGAGGTGAGAAGAGATAAGTTGACTCGAAACTCACTTCTATTGTTCCATTCGTTTCTCCCCTTTCCATCCCAACTACTCACAGTATAGAATGTTCCAATTTTGAGCACTTGGGTCAACACCCTTTGGGATAATTTTTTATACATAAATTATTTCACAAGTTTATAATTTAGTAATATAGTTTTTTTTATATATCTTAACACATCTCTCGTCATAATAGTTAAATCATCAAAGTATTATAGTACCATATTACATAAATAATATATGAACTCAAATCAATAAAAGTCTCTAAGAGATCCTAAACATAGATCCAATTATGATGTTCTCTGAGCCATTTGATCGAAAATCTTACCCGTTATAGGTTCAAGTCTTCTCTTTTTTCTTGGGTTTGTGTGTTAAAAATATATATATATATATATATAGACCTAATTATGATATTATATTATAAAGTTTATTTTTCTCACAAAAATTAACTTAAGAGAAAAAGGACAATTCTTTATATATAAACTACTTCACAAGCTTATACCTTAACAATAGTGTCCCTACACTCTTAGTTGCCAAAAATTGAAACATAAATCATCTCATGGCCTTTGGTAGCCGTGGATGAAAAGTTTCAACGGATGCAGAAAAATAATAATTGTGATCCCTTCTAAAGTCTGTTGCACTTGTTGGTGTCCCTCAAACAACAACTTCTGATCCCAATTGATAAAAAAAGCATGAGGATTGGAATTCGGAATGGTTATTTCAAAAGACAAGCATCAAAATACCTTAAACTAATTTAGCTTTCGTGTTCATGGATTAATCACGCGACATCTACGTGATTATATATGTCCGACTAATATTTTATTATGCAACACAAAACGAACTGAGGAAGGTTATTGGTTACTAACATTCCCCAGTTGATCTTCTCTGTTTTCCGACACCGAAGCAAAGTATATTCGAGGAGGGGGGCAGCGGAGAAACTTCCGTGTCGTGCTGGAATTAGTGGCAACAGTTACAACCTAGCTTCCGGGAGTGGTGAGTTGGAAGTTAACATCCCTGCAAACACGTCAGTCGAGTGTTGCTTTGAATGTTCATTCCCACCGGGTTACTGTAAATAGATATGAAGTTCAGAGTCTATCCATTTTCTTGGGAGAACGGCTGCTTCGAGAAAACCCGTCTTCTTCCGTTTACGCGGAACGCTTGTATAGCGTCCGACGTCGGAAGAAAGGGTTTCGGAGAGAAAACGAGGGAGAGAAACAATGGCTAGCTCTGATCCGGAAAGCGGACGAGCGAACGCCAGATGGGCCAATATTGCCTCCGACGATAACTACGCTACTAGGGTGGATAGCAAGTGGACTCCGTGGCTGATTCCGGTGTTTGTGGTGGCCAATGTCGCAGTCTTCATTGTGGTCATGTACTTCAACAACTGTCCGGCGAATAACCAGGATCTCAATGGGAATTGCGTGGCCGGGTTTCTTAGCAGGTTCTCGTTCCAGCCACTCCGTGAGAACCCTTTATTCGGCCCTTCATCTGCGACGTGAGTTTTCTGCATACCCAATTCTCAAGATTGATTCCTCTGCTTCTGTTTTGATCTTTCACTTGGATTCGTGATTCTGGCTCTGTGAAATTTTGTGCCTTGTGTTATTGGCTAGGTGTTTTAGCTCGTGGGTTTCTGTAATTTTGCAGTTTTATTCGCTAGTTTGAGTTTCGGATTTTGGGATTTTCGGAGTTCATGAAGTTTCGATGGTTGGTTGGTATCTTTGTAGTTGTTTATGCAGAAATTTCTTCTTTCTGGTTGCGACTATGTTTAATTCTTTCGTTAGATATCTTGTTCTTAAGTTTAGGCATATGGAATTATACGCTCTGTAGTTTTGCTTCTGATTCAGTTATAAGATGTTTACAGGGACTGGAGTTACTTGTGAATTCTTAAACGTTCCTACTCTCAACATCTGCTTTCTCTCATCTTAATCTGGTCCTAGTGAATGATTTTCTGAATTTATATGGATCACCAATTCGTAGTCTGTCCCACCAAAATGCTTATGGTAGTAAATTATTTGGTGCTTGCATATTATCTGATTCAGTTTGGGAAGAAATTGGAGTTCATGGCAACCATGCGTTGCAGATCAGCGATACTGATCCCTGTCATGGTTTCAACTTGGTGTCTCAATGTCATTGAGTTATCTTTTACAGATTCAAGACACCCTAAGGGAAGCGACATGCCATCTAAAAATAAAAGTATAGTGAATCCCGTTAGTGATTAGCTGGGGATGTTTTCCTCTTTGGTTTTACCCTGGGGATTTGTGGTTTTATGTTCATCTGATTAATTTAATCTACTATTCTTTCTACTGTTTTGTTCTTGTTAGCCACCTTTCCAGATAATGCTAAAAATAAGTGGTGTTTCATACGGTCAATATCTTAGTATTAAATTATCTTTAATGTTAAAGTATTTCCTCCTTTTAACGACTAGTTTTAGACTAGGGAGTTAGGTCTTTTCTAACATGACATCATATCCAAGTTCAAGTGTGACATCTCATCACTAGTGGATTAGATTCCTGTAATTTTTTCATGTTGTTCCATAACTTATAGACTAAGTCTTCATAAGTTTTTCACACTTAAGAGTGAAGGAACGTGTCCAAAAAAAAATGGTTGTCTCACATCACAAATATATAGGCACCTACTATCCACCTTATATGTTCCCGTGTCCTCTCTTTTTATGACTAGTATTAAGAGAAGTTTGGCCCTTTCTTACATATATGTTCAGTCTTCATTCCTTCATCTTGTACTTTGGTGATAGCATCAGGAAGTATAGTGAGGATAATATCTGTACTTCCATTACACTCCAACTTTTGCAGATTGGAAAAATTAGGAGCTCTGCAGAGGTACAAGGTGGTGCAGGAGCATCAAGGATGGAGACTTGTTTCTTGTTTCTGGTTGAATGCTGGTTTTATTCACCTGCTGCTGAACATGTTGAGCTTGGTCATTATTGGGGTCCGCCTGGAACAGCAATTTGGTTTTGGTATGTTATGTCTTGAATTCAAAATCCTTCTTTGTACGTTAAAAAGAATTTACTTTATCATCAACGATCAGGTCCCTTGAAATTGGATTTTTAATCCTTTCAAGATAAGAGTTGGAAATTTTGCAATCCTGCGTGATCTGTAATATTTCAAGACATGAACAGATTCAGTTTGGACCTTCATCTTCCATATGAGATAACTGGATCTATCTGTGCATTTAAATGCTATGAAAACAAAATAAATTCTTCTTTTTCATTTTTGGTATTCAGTTTGGATCTTCATTTTTTTTTTTTATCATCTTGCAGTCCGGGTTGGTATACTCTATCTGGTGTCTGGATTTGGTGGGAGCATATTATCTTCCCTCTTTATTCAAAACTATGTCACCGTTGGTGCCTCTGGTGGTTTGTTTGGCCTTCTTGGAGCGACTTTATCTGAGCTTATGACCTCTCAGGCCGCTTATAGCCATAAGGTTTGCTTGTAATTGTTGCCGATGCAGTGATTCTTACATTCTGTCTTGCACTAGGACTGGTTACCTCATCTCTTATATCTAGTAGTCGGGCTTTCCACCTCTGAACAACATGAAAAGCAAGTGCAAAGATAATGAAGTCGTTGGCTGGGGAAAGACATCGTTATATTGCTCATTTTTTTAGCTGAATCATGGGTTCTAATATTATCTTAGAAAGCAAATTTCATCTTTAAAATCTGCACATAAAGATGTAGGTATATCCTTCATTTTAAAGAAGATACAAGAAAAGATTTAACTGATCGGAACACACATTGTTTTCAGTAGGCTTTTACTCTTTTTACTGGGTTGTTTCTGGTTGTTGTTTTCTGCAACTTTTTCAAAATTTGGTGAGATTTCTTAAGTTTGCCTGTTGTTTTGCCATTGCAGACTGCTGCTCTATTTACCGTTATAGTCATCGCTGCCATTAACTTGGCGGTTGGGATATTTCCTCATGTTAACAACTTCGCCAGCATTGGAGGATTCATCACTGGTCTTCTTCTTGGCTTTGCTTTGCTACTTAGAGCCCAGCATGGATGGGTAGAAAGCAAGCAGTATCTTCCACCTGGTGCCCAAGTCCAGTCTAAGTACAAGCTTTACCAATATGCCCTCTGCTTGGTTTCTCTGTTGTTATTGATTGCTGGGTAAGCCTTCCACCCTAAATTATAGTTTCACAATGAATATTAGAAATTGCTCAAACCTTTTTTTTCTAAAAAAATATTGTTAAAAGATGGAAGATCTAAACATATAAGGACAAAATCATGGGAACCTAATCTGTAATGAGTTGTCATACTCAAACTTGAACTTTAATATCCTACTAGAATCAAGATATCGGTGATGTAGGACAACCATTATAATGCCCATCTAGGAGAAAACTGATTCCCACTATATTGTTGTCAATTGCAGATTTGCTGTCGGATTGGTGATGCTGTTCAAAGGAAAGATTGGAAATAAGCACCAACTTGGAAATAAGCACTGCAGTTGGTGCCATTATCTTAGCTGTGTGCCTACCTCGAAATGGAACTGTGACAGCTGATCGGAGTTTGTTGCTTCGCTTACTTTGCTTAGGAAGATTTTCAGGCCTGCAGCTCTTTTTCCTTGTTTCTATACCAAGTGCTGTCACTAGTTTACATGCATGGATTTCTGCAATTCACTGTGGACATGAGGAGAGGAATTCAGGTGCAGTTTGTAAATATTTTGATTGCCCACAAATTAGTGAGTTAGGAGAATGTATTCTTTAATTCTTAGTTACGTCTCTCTGTTGGTTGGATAGCTGGCTTTATTTTACAGGAAAATATTCTTATTATAGATACTTTGGTTGGGATCCATATATCTTTGCAAAAGTAGTTTAGAAAAGAAATGGTGGCTATAAATAAACGAGTATAGGGTTGCTATGATTGACAGGGGACAAACCATGAGTTTGGAGAGTGGGAAGAAGCAGAAAGCAAAGGAGACGTGTGTTCTCTACAAGACTAAATAAGCCAGTCTCAATCAAGAGAGGTTTGGTTATCTGCCATTTGTCATAGGCACAATCCAACATGCAAAAACCATTCTTGGGCTGCAGCATTTTCGCAATTTCACCCCAAAGTAATGACTCTGGTGAGTTAAAACATTTATAAAAAACAAAAACAGACAAATTTGGCGTCGCCCGGGTTCGAACCGGAGACCTTCAGTGTGTTAGACTGACGTGATAACCAACTACACCACGACACCATTTGCGTAATTCAACATTTGTCATCAATTCCCTGTACGTTTTCTTTAATTGAGGATATTATCTTACTAGCCTTCATGATACACCTTTTTTCAAACCGACACTAAGAAGGAAATCGATTTCCATGGAAGCTCTCACCTACCATATCCTTTGAAAATCTGATCCCATTATCTCCAGAAGTCTCTTCCTTCCATATTAGGTGACATATTCGACCGTACGTGCACCGCCCCTGATGAAGTCCTCGTAAGTTGTTACCGAAGTGGTTGCGGAGTCGACTCCTTTTGGCAAGAAATGTCTTCCACACCTCCTGCCACCATTCCAAACATGCCCTGTTTTTTAATGCACACAGCCCTACCCTGGCAGGCATTGTCAGAAATCCATGTCCTGAACCCACCTGAATCACCGGCAAAGTCTCCCCCTTTCCCACGCACAGACTTTCTGAATCTTGCCTTGTTATCCGGTCCTTTTTCCTCATGTGGGCCGCCATGGTTGAACGCAGTACTCTGCCTTTTTCTCACGGAAGTCCTTCCATGTGGTGCTGTTTTTTCAAACTGGTTTGAACCATGGAGTGAAAAGTAAAAGTAAAAGTAAAAGTCTTTCATCCAAAACACATTACCCTTGTATTAGACTTTTGAAATTTTAAATAATAATTTCTTTGAAGTTTTGATATGATTGCTTGATGTATAATTGCAAAATACATTATGGGTTTTGGGAGAAAAGGAACTGACATGGGGAAGTGTGTTTTATCCAAACCTTAACAAGTTATCATTACTGATCTTGTGAAGTCACATCCACTGGCAGTAAGCAGCTCATAGACTTGAAGATTAGAGCATTTAACATTCGTATCTACTAAATTAGACCACACTTAAAAGTTACATGCACTAACATTCATTAAGACTTAATACACTGGTTAGCCAGATTAGATGATTGACCAAAGAGGAAACGATCTCTATGAACACATTAGCATCTGTAGTACACAGGCATCCCTAGCTTGTCCAAGCGGCCAGATCCCGGGTAGGCTTTATTTGCGAAGTTAACATGCAAATTGGAGAGCTTTTGGGTACTTGATCTTGATTCACCGACGCCATGAACAGAGTATCTCTTTGTTGAGCTAGACCTCTCATACTGCGGCCGTTGTCTTGGAGCGCTGAGAGATCGAACCTTAGCCCGGGAAGATTCAGTGTAAGCCATGTAGTTCGGGTGGTCTGAGTAACCACTCAAGAGGCTTCTTGAGCCATCGCTCTTTGTTGGAGTGAATGGGCTTCGATTCAGAACACCGCCTCTGGATGAAGCAGAGTAAACCTGGGGGCTGTTTTCAGCGGTGAAGAAAGAGCTGTCCTCAACTTCATGGGGGAATTTCATGGGGCTTAGAGATTGAACTTCAAAAGAAGATGGACTTGGGGTGTGATGGGTAGTTGAATCCTTTGAAGTAGTAAAGCTATGACTATAATGATCGGAGCCTTGAACATGATGAGAAGAGTTGAAGAGGTTTTTCCGTCTAGCAGTGAAGTGGGGTGGATTTTCACTATCGACCTCAAGGATTTTATCACTTTTTTCATCGTCCGCTGCCCCAGTCCTTGTTGAAAACCCCCGTTGATCCCATGATCGTTCATCTCTGTGACTGTTAGACCTATTCCAGCCCAAGTGTGCTTTATCTTGATCGCCAATGACCCTCCCACTTGATTTTGAGCCATATCTCTGCATTTGTAATAATAGAGTGTGAGCCAAAGTGGTATCCGATCTAAAAGATTGTTTAATCGTGTGAAAAGAATAACACAAAAAGGTACCATAAGCAAACCTTTAGCATTGGAGACTGATCATGTTTCACACTCTTGCACCTGATGACATGCTCAACCTTTTCAGGGGTTGCAGGACCCTGTAAATACATGTACATTAAACATGAACAACCGACGCATGTAAAAACGTTTGGGAACAAATTGTTGTCAATCCATAAAGAATATTGTAAAGTATTGAGTATTTTTTTCGGAATGACTATCTAGCAATTAACTTAAGATTGTACCAAGATACCAAAAGAAATCCAGCTGATTCTAAAAGAGAAGTTATTAGGAAATATATTCAAGCGTTAAATAAACTTTGACTTGGCATTCTCTAGAGCAACGGGTATTTAAGTTTATTATTGGCCGTGAATCATGTGAATAAGAGTTGCAAGGAGCAAAAAGTATCACATCCCTAAAGTGTCGAACCTTTATCAAGGAAACTCCCAAAGAGGCCATTGAAAAGATAGTGTTATCAGTGAGAAAGTTGAATTTTGCTTACAGTGTGGGGCAAGTGAGAAGACTTGCTACTTGAATATGAAGACTCTGAAGTTTGGATCCGCCCCGCACGTGCTCGAGCCTGGGCTCGCAACAATGTTTGCATCCTCTGCAACCACTCTGTTGTCCTTTTCCTTTCAATGTGACCTCTGACCAGTGCCTGGAGCTTTACCAATCCTTTCAATGCTCGCAATGCCTTTCTCGCCTTTAAATCAAAGTGCAATCAAGAATATGATTAAAATGATTGGCCACGAGGGTCATACTATAATCAAGCTATGGTACACTATGGACAGATTTAGTTAACATGATCTTTGTGGTCCCAAAATGCCCATAAAATAAACACCAAATAGAACAGCTTGATTAGCATTAGAATGAAGAGTTATTACAACCATGATAAAGTTACGATCATGAGATATGGTATGAGGACCACGGTGTTCCATTTATTGACTTAAAATTTGAAGTCACTCTTCAAAAAGATGGCGCCAAGTGGAAGCTTTGCGGGAGGACCACATGAGCTTTTGAACTCAACTGGCCACTGAAAGGAAGCCATATGCATAGCCAAGTTCTGGAGGAAAGTCTGACGTGACATGAAGAAGATAAGGACATCCTACTAGCCGCCCTACAAAAGGTCATAAAGTTTAAGCAACGTCTGACCTTTGTGCGCAACCTTCACTACAATTTAAAGCACCCACCCAACCAACTTGAGGCTGAAAAGTCATAAACAAGCCACTCGGGGAAACACTCTCTAGAACCCAAACTTTTGGTGGTTGGGACCCAAGTCGTCCACCAACGACGGTCCTACAGGGCTTGGAATATATGCTCAGTCACCAAAACAACAATCATGTACCGTACTTAATCGTTTGTCGATCACAAAGGTCACAAGGCGCACATCCAAAGAGATAATTTAGCTGCTCTACTCTCCACTGTAAGTCAAAAGCAAATGTTTTTTTTCTTTTCAATAACCAATATGCTAATTCTGGAGTGTAATGGGTGTGAAATAAACCACTCATTGATTTGACATGACATTCCAAGCCTTCATTTACGCAAAACTACAGGTACAGGATTCAAAACCACGTTGAAAAGGAAGGAAAATAATAAAACTTTATGGGGAAATTGTCGGTTCAATTAAATACCAAGAACAGCATGAAGAAGGTGACCCGCATTTATTATAAGTTTAATGGACATCAAAGACTAGAAATGGAAGCAAATGACGCCATGACCAACAAGCTTAAACTCAAAACGGTAAAATAGTAAGGATGTGAAGGTTCACGCGACAGGCCGCTCGATTTCTGGGACAAATAGTTTACACTCACAAGGAAAACGTAAAAGCTTCCTTTACAAAGTGAAGTTTCTGTCGGTGTTACAGGGTTTGAACAAGACGACAGGAGAGAACAGCTCGGATGCAGTAGATTGGAATGGATTTGGAATATTGCGCTCTGCAAGGACAGAGCATTACGACAAACGTTTGGAAGTGACATTTTACCCGACGAGGTAACTGCCCTGATCCATGAACCGACGTTGCAGAAATCAACAGGACCATTTTGTGGAAACTCGAATCTCAGAGGTGGAAAGGCGATTTTGGCTTAAAACGAAGACGAGAAGGATTTCGAAACTTTTCGTTGGAAACAAAAACCAGGAGCTGGGAAGAAGAAGGAGAGATTCGTAAATCTTCCAAACCACCGGCAAAGCATGTCTGTGAAATCCGGAGTGCAAATCCCGTAAACTTATCGAGATTACCAGCCAATTATTATAACAGAAATATGGTTTTATTTGCTCATCGTAAAAGGTGAAAAGGAGGAATGAATAACGGAAAAGCATGGGGATATGAGGGAGTGGGTTGAGGGAACCTACCAAGCAGCCTCGAAAAGCGGACTGAATCCTCAACGCGGCCCACTCTTCACGCGCCCCAACGACGAGTCTGCCGCCAGCGTACGCCATGGGGTGCCCGTCGGACCTCCCGCTACCGGTCAACTTCACCACAGCGGCAGCGGCTTGTGCCGCTGCCTGCGCAGCCTCAGCCACCGCCGCGGTCGCCGCTGCAACCGCAATCGCGTGCTTGCTCGGATCCCCTGCCATGCCGTCTCCGCGTCCATGGGAAACCGCCGTTGTTGATGTCTCCCTGTTCGTTGTTGTTTCGTGGCTGTGTCTAGTAGCATGCTGGTCTTTCTCTCTGTACGACTTCACGAAGCTCCATCTCTTCTTCTCTTTGGGAGGCCTTGGAGCCGAGGAGGCCGGAGTGCGCCCCTCGTGCTTCTTCAGCCCCAGCAGACCCCGGAACCACTGCGTAGCCCTGCCCATTTGCTCAGTGATGGTGCAGAAGAACAAGCGGGCTCCGAAGTTTCATCAGCAGAACACAGAGAGAGATGGTAAGTGTGTGTAGCATTGACTGTTGGAAGGAGAGCAAACAGCTGTCGTCGTCGTTGTTTATACCAATTCAGAGAAGGCGTAAGGTCCAAATTGCCACCGGAAAGCATGACGTGGCTTGCGCGTGAACACCACGCGGAAACTTATAGGCCTCACTGTTTGGAACAGGAAGTGGCTCCGTGAGGCCTAAACGCTACAAACAAAGTAGGCAAAATAGCTGCTTTTCGTACTTAACTTTACGTCATGTTCTCAAAATGCAAATAGAAACCTTACTTCAACACTGCTTTCAATCATGTTCTAATTGAATAAAACTTGATATCATTGCAAGTCCAAAATTGAATAATAACATTCATATGAGACATACGTGAATTGTCTCATCCATCAATATCAATTTAAAGTTCTCAAGGACTAATCATAGCAATCTCATAACATGGAAGATGAGATTATTCACTATAATTATATTATTTTGTCGGCAAACCTTTAGTTACATTATTTGGATTAATGTAATGTTTAAGTGACGTGGACATCGGCGGTACATGTTTTCATGGGGAGCCAGTCAACTCCATGCACGAGCTATGGAGTCACAGTTCACACGCGCTCGTCAACTTTGAGCGGCCCTTCGATGGTCCCCGTCTTGAAGCCATGAACGAACAATAAATGAAGCGAAGGTATTGCTCGCGATCCAACCGACGGGCTTATTCAAGCAGCGTCGCCGGGAATCCCAAGCGCGGAGAGGGAGATGTGTGGATCACGGATCCTAGGGATCCGCGGGCACGATGTCTCATTCCAGAATGTTATGTCAACTCAGAACGTCCTCCGCAGAGCTCTCTGCAGAAAATCTTTCGTCGTGTCGAAGACGCAGGCGAGCCTCGGGAAGCGTGGACGAGATGGTCAGAAACTGAGAGAAGAGAGTGTCGGTGTTTGGACGAAACAAATCAGACGGCAGAGACAGAACGGAGGGTAACATCATTCTGAAAAGCCACTGCAGAATCTACGAAACGCAGACAAAATGGAACTCGTGTTCGTGTTGTTTCTCCATCTTCCAGACAATACACCATGTCTGTGGCCTACACCTAGAAGAAACCAAAAAGAAAGTTTTTATAAGATTTTCTTAAACTTTTTCCAGATTCTGATGTGAAATCTCAGTAAAAGAAAATGCGCCCTGTGATCCAAAATCAACATTATTAGAGAGCGAACCGATCACCGGTCAACATTCTGGGTGTTCTATATTCATACAAACCCTGAACAAGATCTTCACCAGTATCTGATTCCGACCAGTAGGATTGACTGTTTAGGACCCTGAACAAGAATTTTCTACCATTTTTTATCTTGTCTTTACGTATAATCTTGTAATCGAAACATTAATTTGATTTAAGCATATGATTCTTGTAATTATTCTATCTGATGAGATTTATGATTAGGTGAGGGATTGGTTGGATGGGGTCCGAGTGAAATACTTATAATTTAGATACATTGGGTGGTTGGGGGCAGATGGGATTAGAAAGACGTGGTCAACGAAAGACATCTGGCTAATCGATGTGGTACTGTTTCGGGGACTGGCCGTGGGTGTCTGACAATGGGCCATAGTTCTCTGCTATCACTGAGTGTTTGGTTGAATGGGTCATGCTTGTCTCCTCGGAAAAGCACCAGGAAAATGAGTTTCGCATTGAAAATTGTGGAAGAAAGAGGAAATAAAGAATAAAAAGCCAGCCTATGATACATAAGCATGTGATCTGCGTCGATTTTTACAAATCAAATCCAAACCCTAAATCACAAATCTTAAAATAATATGTAAAAACCTTAAATCTGTCTCGTCAATTTTTTAATGAGTTAACAAGTGCTTAACTTAATTAAAAGTATATGTTGTTATAACCAAGTTACATTTAACACTCGAAGATTTGGGAACGTGAGTATATGCATGAGTTTAAATAAAAATACCAAAAAAAAAAAAAGAAAACCCCTTAATAAGCTCTTACTTCCTAACCCAAAAGTGTGAATTCGTTTTCTTATGTAAATATAACCTCGGTTGGGGATTTTAGTTCGAGCAAAAAGGACCTATCTTCTCTCTGTTGATTTCACAACTCTAAAGCAGCTATTAGCTCTTTAATTCCTCAGCTTGGAAACCTCAAAAAGCCCAACACTCTGCATCCCAAAGAATCCTAATCCTTTACCTTTTCAACCTTAAGTTTTTGATCAGCACAGTTCCTTTCAATCCAACCAGCCAATAATTATATAAACAGTACCTAAAATATAAAATCATTACATCCAGATGTAACGATGGACAGAATTTGATATATATATATAATTGCAAATTTTATGATTTTCTAAATAAATTAAAAAAATTAAATTTGAATAATGGTAGAAAACTCATAATCATAACTTAAACCTCAACTCAAAAGATTAACCCAACAAAAAGAGTAAATAAGCCACTTACATGGTTAAGATTCCTTACTTTTCTTGGACTATGACACAGATTATTCTTACTCAAAAATCAACTCAATAGTCATCAAAGGTATTTTCTCTCTATAAAAAGAATTATTAAGAAAGATTTCAAAGATCATTTGTTAACCGTTTTTAACATAAGTCATATATCAACAATTTCCTCGCGCAACCCAAAAATGAATGAACAAAAGACCTAAAGTCACAAATGGAGGAACGCCTTACAACTCCTCCAAATTGCACGGTTCGCCGTGAATACCTAAGGTGTCAGTTCACATTTACAAATCACTGTAGTGATTTCTTGTAAACACCGGCTCTAAAATCTAACCCTCAACCATCCAAATATGTTAAAACTATCCTCTTCAAAAAAAAAAAAAAAATTAAAAATATTGGGTTTCCTTTCCTGAAAAAAACTGTGTATGTATCCAGTCGTTGTCTTCGAGTCCGGAAGTGTTGGCAATTCTATACTTGACCCAAAACACATTGCAATTCTAAGGTTCTGAGGTCCTCGAGGTTGACACTGCTGTAGCCTTTTGAAGCAGGGTCATCATTCTCTCGATTATGTCTTCAAATGATGGGCGCTGCTCTGGATCACTGCTTGTTTCCAAGGAAACAAAGGTTTAGGACAACTTAGATTTTTAATGTGATACGCAGAAAAAGAATGACTGAAAATGGAAGCACCTTAGCCAACAGTCTTGGATAAGAGATGCTACTTGGGGATCAAGGCTTTCTGGTATGTCTAACCTTCTGTCCATGAACCCTACGACTCCAACAACCTTATAAAATGGAAGAGAATGGTCAGAGACGAGCTTCAACGCACGTGCAAGCATGAATGCGTGTGTGTTAGAAAGGTAGAGACCTGTAAAGAGTTCAAATTGTTCCATGGAACGGATTCTGTCATTAATTCCCAGAGTATGACACCGAAACTGAACACATCAGATCTGCGCAGAAAGAACGAATCTCATTATTGCAGGAAACTTTTTTACAAGATTACCACTTTACTGCCAGCTCCAAAAGAAAGGGAAGAGAAACTTTTGGAGTTGAAGTTAATTAACTTACTTTTCATTTGAAGGTTCATTTCGAAGGACTTCAGGGGCCATCCATTGAGGCTGCATGTGAATAGACAAACAATTCAAGCCATGTTTATTGACCACAAGTATACACGAGTTAAGGAGAGATTTTTAACGAAAAAACGACGACGAGAGAGATTATAGGTCATTACTGTTCCTCTCCCTGATTTTGCTGTTATATAGGTTGTATTCTTCCACCTTGACAGGCCAAAGTCACCAACCTGACAATAAAATGGAATGACCTATAAGCAACTATTATATGATTAATCTGCATGGATAATTTAAAGCGATCAACCGCCACAAATTACCTTGACATTCCAGTTTTTATCAACAAGCAGGTTAGAAGATTTCAAGTCTCTATGTACTATTGGCGGATTTCTGTGATGCAAATAATTCATACCTCTAGCCTGCATTGAAACAATGGAGTGTTTCTCTTACTCTCACGTCCTAAAAGTTAACAGACATAAACACACTCGAGGGGAAGGGGATGGGGCAGAACTTACAACATCAAGGGCCATCCTCAGACGCCGTCTAAGGTCTAATGTCTGATTGTTCTTGTGAAGTGTTTTGAATAGGCTTCCTCTGCCATACAGGACAAAGTCAATTTAAATGCTGGCATATGCATCTCAAAAAGGTAAAAACGGGGGACAACATGTATATATAACGCAGCATTAAGTATCCAAACGGGTTCTTACACTAGTAAGGCCAACAAGTGGCGTTTGTAAAAAACCCAAAATAAGGAATTGACCAAGGAAGAAGAAAGCAGGTGTGCTGCCTTTGTGAACAAGAAACTCATAATAATAGAGAATAGAACACAATTTAATATGACAACCAAATACATCTCTCAGAGGACTTCAGGTACACATAATAGCAAGAGGTTAACCACTCCGAGGACATTAAGAAAAGAACAAAGAAAAGAAAAGAAAAAGAAAGGATACTTCATTACCTCGGTAGGAACTCTGTGACGATTGCAAGTCGCTCCTGTGCATATACTGCTCCCATAAACAGCAGCACATTTGGATGTCTTAATCTCTTCATTATATCAATCTGAAACATATGCAAATGAGGTCCTGGGATCATGTGCTTCCTTTCCGCACTAATATAGACAAGCAGTTTTAAATTAGATGAGTTTTGGAGTACCTCTTTTTTGTAGTCATGTAGATTTCCTTCACTGTAGTCATTCCTAAAGAAAACCTTAATGGCGACATCCTAGTTAGGAAAAAAAATTCTTAAGGTCAATGCATTGAATACTTTATATATGGAGCAGGAAATCAAGTAACTAGTGAGTTCGAAAAATTACTGATCCATTCCAAAGTCCACGATAAACAATAGCATAGGAACCTGAAAGGCAAAAACCAATAAAGGATATAAGAAATCACAAAGGCCAATTGCTGGCTGTAAATATACGTATTACATATTTTAAATCCATATTTCCATACTTTGAGCCTAAATCTTCCACAAGAGGGAGATGGAAAATGCTTCCCATTGACAGTTCTTCTGCATCCATCCAGGATCTATTTCCACTGGGGCCAACTTTAGGCCAAAGCACATATAGGCACACTTGCCTCAGGTGCAAATGTGATTGTTAGGAACCATGTTTAAGTAATGCTCCAACAGTCCAACGAAAGTTTAATCTTTTTGGACTCAAACCCACAGTTATAAGTTCTTGTATGAGATGGTGGCCATTATCTTAAATCAAAGCTCCAATTGGAGGTCCCCTATATATTATTTTCTTCAACAAGTGTATCAATCCGAGGGTTCTACTTTCCATAGGATATGTGTCCAGTTCTTACTAAAAAATTTAGGATTTGTAGTAGACTCACATACAGGAAGGAGTTCGGTTGATTTGATACAAACTCACACATTAGGGAAAGATTTATCGACTACATGTTTCAGTGTTAGGTTTTATGCTCGGTAATATAACAGAGGGTGCTGACATAACATCTTTGGGCCAAAACTTATTGGCTTTAGCTTTTACATTAAATGGAAACACCGCATATTAAATCAAGGCCTCACTTGAAGACTATCTAGGGATCATTCTCCCTAACATAAACACAAGCATGTTCAAACAAGAATTAGCGACTCAAGTTTACCTTGCCCAATCTCCTCCCCAAAATTTAGATCTTCCCAGTGAATCTCACAATCTAGTATAGAGTTTGATTCTTTATCCCCTCTGCTTGATGAACTCTCTTGGCTGCCAACGCTGCCTGAACGTGTCAACTGTTTACTATCAGCTTGTTTTTGCATCTCATCTTCTATTTCCAAAGCTTTCAAGTTGGATACTTCTGATTCCAGCTCCTTCGCATTGATCATGCATCCTAATCTTGAAAATGGATCTCCAGTTCTGGGCACTCTAAAACATTCAATACACTCTCTTGAAGAGGCCACAAAAGAAGTGTCCTCAAAGTCATTTGGAGTCCTATGCTCAAATGCATTTGAATATGCTCTCCTAGCTTCAGAGGAAGAATCTATATTGTGGGGGAATTCTCCCTTCTCCTCTGTAGCAACTGTGCCGGGATATGACGTTGATGCCTTTGAATCTCTAGAAGAACAAGGGTCAATTATAACCTTTTTAGCTGAAGAATCGTTGGCAACATTTTCTTGACTTCTTCCAACATCTTCCTTTCCAAAGTTGTGAGCTCCCTTAATATGGAGTTTTGAGATGACCTTTGCTGCCTACAGTTATCCCAACCAATTAATATATCACAAATGTGAATTAAAGCAGAGGCTACTTATGGTAAGATGAGAGAATATTTTAGGTGAATATTATTTGTAGCAGGCAGTGTCATTACAGAGTTTCCCAATGTTTTAGTAACTAGAAAGACAAAAGAAATAGAGGCAACATGACAGCCTACCAATTAACATAAGTTCAGACACCAATGATGGGTAGGGGTAGAAGAGCAGCATAACAAGCACAAAGTATCAAAAGGGTCACCCTAACCAAGTAATGGCATTTCATCAGCAGAAGAGTTCCAACAAATTGCTTGAAAATACCAAACCCATTATTCACATCCCTATAATAAACACTTGATCCCACTGAACGATAAAAATCTAGAGCCCAGTAGTAAATATCTGAGACAGCTATAGGTAGTGAAGAGATATTTAAAGAGTCAACAGTTAGAAAAATAATACAGTTTCAGAATCTCCTCATCAGAAATACAGACACAAATTTGATCTGTAATCCAATGTAAAAGAGACTTACTAGTGTACTGGGTTTCTTTAATTTAACATCTTCAGATTTTATTGCAGTATCCTTCCTGTCCATGGATGTGGGTGCCACTGAATCTAAGTGTGAGGCCTGATTGGTCCAAGTGTAGAAGCATTACAATATAATCTAAGAAACTAGAACTTATTTTGCTAGTTATAATAATATAGGAACTATAGAAATAGGAGGAAAGAGAATGGAAGGAATTGTAATAATGTAACTCATAAGCACCAGATTGGAAACAGAAGATGCAATCTGTGGCACCGGTGCAAGTGGTGGACGTGGGTGCCATTGAATCCTTTTCATGTTTGACCACCGTACTCCTGGTTGGCCATTGGCATGGACTTGATGTGTTCTCAAGTTGTCTGAACCTATACTGCTATATAATGCCGCATCACTTGAAACAGTGATAAAACCAGCAAGCTCACCATCCTCATATAATGGGCTTTTTGTCACAAGCGCCAAAAATATTTCACCGGACCTCTTCTTAAAAGGAAACTGACCTGACCATGACTGCCCAGTGCTCAAACCATCCAAGATGTTCTTAAGAGGCGCGTAATATTCTTCAGCAACTAAGAGTTCAGCAACTTGCTGTCCAATGACTTCATATTCCTTCCATCCATAGAGTTTTTCAGCAGCACGATTCCTGAAGTAGATTTTTTCAAAAGATAAAAGCAATATGTTATGGTGCTGACATGCACAAAAAAGTACTTAGTAAAGAGCTATTTCTTTTGTAATCTTAAGTGGAACCTCTTGACACAAAAGATATTTCTATGAGAATCACACAGCCAAGAATATGGAGAATATTATGACAGATGGAGGGATTGAGGCCTCTACTCTTTTTTCTGAAGTATAGCTTTAACAGCGGCTTAAAAGGTAAGTATTGGACCCTAAGTTAACACAATATTTCTTTAAACATATCTTCAAGTACGTTTGGAAATGATGGAATGAAACAATCATAAGCAGGTATTTAATGTCTCGTTTCATTAAAGGAAGAAAAAAAAAACTTCTATATCCCAAGCAAGAGAAAAGTCGCCAATTCAACGTATTAGGCACTAGTTGGATCTTAACAAACCATTTACCATGTCAGATCTACAAAAACCTGTAAAGATTTTGCTGACTGATTGCTTACCACACAATTTTTAGCGAGATTTGTCAGTGAAAGTTTGAGTCAAGTGAGTTTGAACAAGTTAAAATAGAAGAAGATTAGTATTGAATTTCCTTATTTTGATTAAGAACTTTTATCTTTGTTAGCATATGAGATAAGCAAGAAGGGAAATGACGCACAACAATCCTCAACAAATTAGGCACGAGAGGCAAGTTAAACTCATTACTGACACAGATAGACTCTAATTTTTGCTGACATATGATGCAACCATATAATATGCACAATAAGCCCTTAAGCATTAGGTACGAGCAGATGAAGACAGAAGTTGACTTTGATATAAGCATTAGTAACTTACCAATCCCGAAAAAGTAAATATGAGAATAAAATGGCCTAGCATTGTGGGGCCAAAATTGCACCTGAAATTGTACTAGAAAACAATGCTAACTTAATGTTTTGAAACGTTTAGCGTGCCACTCAAAAACAGAGCATCGCCACTGTTTCTACAATTTTCACAGCAAAATATAACGGAAAAAATGTAAGCATACTAGCAAAGAAAGCAGGGGAATAGGTGCTTTCTCAAGACAAAATGTTGGCAGGATTGCCCTTTCTCTGAGCAATTCACATCTGGTGGTGTT
Organism: Casuarina cunninghamiana; assembly: GCA_028551485.1. NCBI lineage: Eukaryota > Viridiplantae > Streptophyta > Magnoliopsida > Fagales > Casuarinaceae > Casuarina > Casuarina cunninghamiana. Next base: position 6,172,798 of record CM052365.1, read on the forward strand.
CACTGAATCAAATTTCTCAATGCTTAGTCAACCTCAAGTCAATGTTAGACAGATGATGTATGTTGTTGATAGTAAATAAGTGGGACTCACTTCCCATTAGAAATCAAGTGAAATATCAACAACTAAGATTTTCCTTTCCTTTTATTTATGCAAGATTACACCTTGCCAGCGATTGCCAGATAGCAAACTACAACCTATACATCTTCCATAAAATTCCTTTCCTAGCCCTTCTTTTAGGATGAGAAAACTGGAATATAGTACTGAGAACAACAAATTTATGCCTAAAAGGGAAGGTTATGAATATCGAGTGTGATCTTTAACTAAGAGATTTGGTATTTCCCAATATAGTAAGTCTCCCTATTCAACCATCCATTTTTGTTAATTCGTTCACTAGATGATTCAAGATAAACTATATGCAAATTAACATAGAACTCACCATTCGGAGAAACTACATCCAACAGCGCCACCACATTATACCGCATCAAATATGCTCGACCTTATTTCCACACAACTGTGCCATCAAAAAAACTAGAGCAACATGACTCACACTCACAGTATAGGTTCATATTTATATACAATTCAAAAGTCTTGAAGAGCGTCCTGAGGAGCGTCTTGAGGAGCGTCCTGAAGAGCATCCTGAGGAGCGTCCTAAAGAGCGTCTTAAGGAGCGTGCTCATATCCGAATAGGCCCAAACATGTATTGGATATTGGATCCATTTTCTCTAACATTATTGGGTCTTGGATCCATCTTCTCTAACAACAGTAACTCCAAAAAAGCAACCAAACAAAAAAAAAAAGCCCACAAACAGGCACGCAAGCCAAACAGAATGTTTAACTCTTCGTAAAATTCCTCTTTCCCACACTCACGTACCAGAATATGATTTCCCCTGAAGAAGCTCTGCACACGTGAACAGCGTGACCCATGCACTCCAAAACACTCCTGTAAGGACTCCCACCCGCGAAGGACCCCGGAAGGTGGCCCCAAGCGGAATCTGAAGCTACCACCTCCATCTCTTCCTTCTTTATCTCCTTCTCTCGCACTAGCTCGTCCAACTGCTTCCTCAGCCTCGCGTGACTCGCCTCCAAGCTCTGGCAACGATCCACCAGAGCTTGGTACAGAAACGTCTGAGAGTCGTCGCTGGCCATGGAGGTCCCCGGAGCTCCGCCGGAGCAGAGGAGCGTAATGTGCGTCGCAATGGTGCCCGTCTAAGATATAATATTATCGAGGTGGTAGCCATGGCCTCGAGTAATAAATACAAAATATTTTTGTGTGCGTGGCTACTAGCCACGTTTCAGTGGCCGGCAAAGGGAAGCAATCCGGTACGAACAGGTGTTCACTGCGGAAACAAGAGCAAATTGGGACAGAGGATTTTGCGGCTGTCTAGTGTCTTGAAACGGATCTTCCTGTTGGGAGACGAAACGCACACTGCTTTTTAACTTTTATTCCGGATTTAGCCTCCCTAAAGTGTTTATTTCACGGGATACCCTTTGCCGTGATTGGCTAGAGAACAGGGGCAATTCGATTGGTTCTGGTTGCTTGCACTCAACCGTATACAGTTATTTTTACAACTTGCGTACGTGTCACTCAGCCACATCAAGGGAAATAATACTGGCAGTTGACAACACATTCAGATCCGTGGTTACTCTACGCCAAACCTTAGATCTGTGAACAAATCTAAGGTCGAAAACAATCACGACATATCGACGGCAGCAAGAGCATGGCGCCAGAGTTGTACGCTGGAGCACTTTCCTGCTGCACTTTTTCGGACGTAATGCGGAGCGTCCGGTTTTATTTGTTTTTGGCAAGTCAAATGGCTACTTTGACTTCATAATTAGTCTACCGGGAAATCTTCAACCAATTGATACGGCCCCGGGAGGTGTTTCAAGCATTTTTCATGTCTAGAAACTCTCGCAACGAATCAGCAGGAGTGGGAAGTTATGGTCAATAAGGACAAGTGGCTTGTAGAGGGTTCTACCCGTGTGGGTCAATTGAGTTTAGTAGCAATTATTATGATCCTAGGTAGTAGGGAGTTATCATGTACGTGGGCCATTGTCTATGAAGTAGAAGCTTGCGGAATGAGCGGTTGTTTTCACCAAATGTCTCTTAAAGAAAACGGCCACATTTTGAATCTCACTCTCACTCATGCTCCAACGAGTCCATAATAAATGTTACATACTTATTGTGTCAAGAGGACTCAAACTTAAAAGTTAGTCTTGATATATTTTATTTGAATCTTATGCCTAACTTGCACTTATATAGCACTTCAACATGCTTCGCAACCAATGTGCCAATGATGTATACTTTAGGCAGTTATACTTTAGTTTAACTTAAGTAGTCAATTTTATAGGTCACCTTATCCATGGTTTAAGTTTGGATGTGGGGTTAGTTTTTATATTATTTGTTATATATTTCAATCCTTGAGTCAAGTTATTTAAGCTTAAAGATTAGCATTGATACATTTAATTTAAATATAATTGCTAACTTGGGCCCCTCTAAGTTTAAGTCAACTATAGGCCTCCATTAACTCTAACATAATATTACTTGGTTGTTTTTGTCCATTTTTCTAGCCACCTAAAACGTGTACAATAATATTGGCATAGTTTGCATGTATTTTTCATTTGTCATTGTTTTTCCTTTTCTGTTTTTTTGGTTATTACATAGTTGAAAAGATAGTAAATATTAATGAAAAAAGAAGGTTGTCTAGATTGTTAATGACAAAAGTCCTATATGAAAATAATGATTATTGAATAATATTTAAATATAAAAATTGTCTCCCAAATTCTTTAATTAATTTTTGAGTTGAACTATAAGCTTATTCCTAATATGACATGAAAACTCAAATTAATCATCTTTAGTTCATTTAATTTTAAACTAATTATATATGCTATATTTGGAAGTCTCAATTCCACTAAATTCAACCTTGAACTTAAAGTATGGTTAGTGTGTAAGAAAATGTTAAGGATAAAATTTCACATAAAAAAATAAATAATATTTAAATATAAAAGTTGTTGTTTCAACTTGTGAGTTAATCCTTTAGTGGACTTTTGGCTATAGAATTATTATTTTTAAATTTTAATGTAATACTAGATCTTTTGTGGTGTTGATTAAGGTCTATTGGTTACTTTTTTATTTATCTTTTCAATGCAATATCATCTTAGGGATAAATTTTTACACTTTTCTAATAGTAACATATTAATTTTCTTCCTTGCAAATGCTATATTTTATAGTGTTAATCTTGTAGTGTTTTCTTAGATTTTAGTTAAACTAAAATAAAATTAACTTTTCAAATAGAACAAAGAAATTGATTAATTCATAAAAATGACAAATTAAACTCCGATCCATGTATCGTAATTTATTGCTCACAATCATAAAGCTCCTTATTTGCTAGCTTTCTCGACAAAACATCATATCTTGCCTCCTTCGAGTCAATGCTTCATTCCATTTTCATGAGAACTATTATAGTAATAATAGAAATAATTTAATTTAATTCTCTTTTCCACCTATGTATGTGTGAGTATATGAAAAATACAGTACATCTCCATTTTTGTAACGAATAATTAAAGTAAAAACATAGAAAAGGATGATGAAAGTTAAAATGCATGATAAAATTTTAATTAGCTCTTCTCTTTCGTGAATCAAGAGAAAAGGGTTCACCATTTTGTTATAGTTATACATTTACAAATAAATTAAAAAATTTAGCATCAAACACTTTACAATGTTTCCTCATTCTAAAAAAGAAGTAAGCCACTTGTAATTGAATGTTTTTCTAATAAACGATAAATTTTATTTATTCAATACACAAACAAAATAATTTCTTAAGACTTACATTTTTAACTGAAAACTATATTTTTGGGTTGTATTTTTTAAAATAATATGCACAAAATTCCCCAAAAAATTAAAATGAAAAAGGGAAAAAAGGAAAGGAAAGGATGATGTCGTTGATAGCTGATAATCCAAAGAAAGTCGTTATTGGCAGTTTCTTAATACCGTTTCCCGCTTTTCCTTTCCTTCTTTTCGCGTTCCTTAAATTCTCACTCTCGCTGAAAACCGAACCCAGAAATCGAGAACCCGAGCCCTGCGAGATGGGGAACACGATCTTGTTTCTCATCTTCGTCCTTGGTTTTTTCCGCCCTCAGGGTGTTGATGGAGTCCAGATCCTCTCCAAATCAAAGCTCGATAAATGCGAGAAAAGTTCAGACTCTGATAATCTCAACTGCACTAAGAAAATCGTCTTGGACTTGGCGGTTCCCAGTGGCTCCGTAATTTATTTTCCTTTTTTGTTTTCTGACGTACCAATTTTTGGTTACTCTGTGTGGCTGTGAGTTTTACAGAAATGTTTCTGGTTTTGCAGTGGATTATAATTATCTTTTTTTTGGTGAAATCTATACTGATATCTGTAGAGCTAGGAAGAACTTAGAAGTCATACTTATTTTGGAAAATTCTAAAGCTCCGGCTTATACGTGGTTAAGTAAATCACAAATATGATCGTTCGCATGTAGTAATGGTGTTTGTGGAAACGACCGAAAAATTTTGGAATCTAATGAAGCGGAAGAGTTGCGATCTCTGTCTTTGTATAGATAGCATTTTACTTCATTGAAATTGCTTTAAGGTACGCTTAAGTTAATGAAACAGAAGAGTCGTGGTCTCTCCGCCATTCTAATTCTTGGATCAGGATCTTCTAGATTTTCTTGGTCATTTCCTTAGATTTTAAGAATTACTGAGTTACTAATGTAGAGGTAGTAAAAGTTAGTTTATCAAAAATAACGATTAGGATTTTAATAACTTTATTACGGATTATCTCGGGAAGTGTAGGTAATGTCGCTTCGTAGATTTTACTATTGTTATTGTACACTCAAAAGAAATTAATTAGAGAATAGTGGTCATATCTTTATCTTTTGATTATATAGAGTGGGGGAGAGGCATCGATAGTTGCAGAAATAGTGGAAGTGGAGGAGAACTCAACCAACAAGATGCAGACTCTGCGAATTCCGCCTGTACTAACTGTCAACAAATCTGCTGCATATGCGGAGTATCAGTTAGCATACATACGAGTATGGGAAATATTTTGTTAATATATGATTCTTTCACTTTGAGAATATATATGTATTTGGTGCTACAGAACATTCTTCTTTATTTTAGAGCAACTGCTTTGTTATATATGAAGTGCTTCTTCTACTTTGTTCTAGGCCCAAAGAAGTTTTTATTTTAGATTAAAGGAGAAACTTTAATCCTAACTGCGGCAGCAAAAAAATAAATATAAAAATTCTACAATCTTTTGTGCGTAAATATGATAGGTGGTGAAAAATCCATTAAGAACATATGTTTGCTTTGTTTTCAACCTTTGCTGAGGCTAGTTATTTAGTCCTCTGAGTTTTAACTAAGTTAGCTGTTTTAACAGTTGAGTGCTCAACATTTTTCCAGGATGTTCCTTATAAACCCCAAGAGTTTTATGTCAAGACACGCAGATGTGAGCCAGATGCTCCTGAAAAAGTTGTGAAGATGTGTGAGAGGCAAGTACTTGCAAAAAATATATTTTTTTCAAAGAAATTTCATTTTAAATACGATTTTTATCTCAAAATTGGTTGGGTTGAATAATAATTGTGCTGTTGGAATGTTTGCACTTTTGTTTCGGATTTCTGAATTGGAAGGTTCATTTGCATAGAGATTGCTAAAAGTCAGTTACTTGAAGTGTTTTGCTGGGTAATTGGGCGAATTTTACATATGGTACATCCACCAAGAAGAAAAAGATTACTCCTTTCAGTGGATTTTTCTTTTTCAAAATCCTTAAATTTGTACACACAAGAAACAAGTCAACTTAGCAGTATTTTGCTCAGTTTCTCCTGGATTCAAATTCTCATCAACACAAGTGAAAGGCATGTGAGACAGTAGAAAGGGGGTGAAAAGATGTCTTGCGTGCAGGATCTCACTATTAACCATGCATTTCAAGGGTTATAGCAAATTGCATCAATGCATTTATAAACAGAAAAGACAAGCCGACAATCATAAAAAAGCTCAAATGACACTTATTCCCTTTCAAAGAAAAGGTGAATGCTCCAAAACTTAGGCGGGGTTGTGTTTTTGAGCTATTAATCAAAATTCAAAATAAAAGGGTAGACAATTTTGGTCATGTTTATTTTACTTTAAATTATGGACTAAGGCTTTTATGTATATCTTGATGGCCTTATTAACTAATTTTGAACTCTTGCATACGAAAGTCCTTATACACCAGCTTACACAAAACTAGAGCTCAATTCAAATTACTTTAAAAGTACAAATGTTTCTTCTGACTAGATTTGTACATCTCTGTGAGCAGTTTGATGACATTATCCTTCTATGCTTGGAGACCATAAGCCAGAAAGTTCATTGGATATGCAAACCTCAGACATGGAGTCTTAACTTTCATATCCAGTTTTTGTAATAATTGCTTTCTTTAACCTGCATTTTTGCTCGTGAATTTTGCCTGAGGTGTTTGCTTTGGCAATCGGTTTGATGTTTAGAGAATCTGTCACCACATGCTACTTAGCAAATATGAAGGACACTTAAATTTAGCTGTGAAGCTTTAATTCCAGAATCTACAAATTTGACATTTAGATTCAAATATCATCAAGATATGCTTTAATATCATTGAACCAAGATAAATGTCAGTTAAATCCCTGCTTCTATGGTTTGTTGCTAGCCAGAGGAAGGGCAACAATTTATATGAGGATAAGAAGGACATTAAAAAATAAAAATTATCCATACACTTGTAAGCCATCCAACTGTGGGCCTTAAAAGCATAACAAAGAGGTAACTAACAGGATATGCCATCACTTGAATCAAGGACCTCACGTACAAAACCTTGGCGTTATTATCATGTGGTGTTGAGAGTGAGAGCAGAGCAACGTTGAGCTCAAACCTATAATTATTGGCTTCTATATATTTTTGATACAGTACTAAATAAGAAGTACTGGATGACCTTATATAAAATATTCTGCTAATGTGCCAGGGTTATTTGATTTGGAAATAACCATAAAGCCTGTTCCATTTCAAATTTCCTTTATTTTCTTCTCACCTTTGAGAGTGTCCTTGCAAATCTTGCTGATCTTCATCTAATACTTTTCGGGTGAAGTAAGCTAGATGCAAATATATGATTTGGTTTGCAAATTCACTGAAGGTCGAATGACTGGCTCTTGTATCTCTTTGTTAGGTTACGTGATGAAAAAGGTCACATTATGGACTATACAAAGGTACATTTCTACCTTTCTGGGTTCTCATTTGCTTTTGAATTTGTCATTTTTCTTTTCTGATACCTGTAATATGTCTGATAGCTGTTTACATGATCATCCTACTTATTAAAGTTAACTTGAGATTTCTACGGAGTTATCCATGAATAAATTTTCACATTATGCTACCTTTTGCAGTTTTGAACCTTAGATTCATGGCTTCAAATACTCACTTCACTTTGAATTGAATATACTTAATAAACTTTGGTTATGAAACAATTGCTGTATGTATCAAGTTAATGCTCAGATAGAAGTATTCGCATGGATAATGCTCATGATCTTGCTAAGTTTATTTCTATATTTGTTTTAGTTATGATAGATTTTATTCTTCCAGTGTGATAGTTGTATTGCACTATGGCTTTTTGCACTCTTCATAGCCGCTTAAATATGTCACACTTGATGAATATCATGGATTACATCGGGACATTAATCTACTGTTTTGACACCTGAATATCCATCTTTTTCTTTATTTTTTTCTTTCCAATTTGTTTTTACCTATTTGTGTTTTGTTTGTTTCTCCTCTTAATGTCCATCATGTGCAGCCAATATGTTGTCCCTGTGGGCCCCAGAGGCGGGTCCCTTCATCATGTGGAAACTTTTGTAAGTTCTTCTTGTTCTGCATCATTATTCAATTGTATATGCAGGATGCTTCTTATGATTATGTGTTAATTGATTATGGATTTTATCTTCATTAGTTGACAAGTTGATGAAAGGAAAAGCTAACACTGCACATTGTCTCCGCTTTCCAGGTGATTGGTATGGCCATTTTGTTACCTTTTTTTTCTTGATGACATGATAGATAAAATACAGCAACACATCGATGATATTTGATTGTTTTGGTCATTATGTTTCTGTTGGTTGGCCTTTGGTCAAATTTTCTTGTTTTGTGGTCATATGATCGTCAAAAGTTTCGTTAGACTAGTATTAAAGTTACACATCTTCAGTCATCTTCTTTTGAATTAATATGGCACTCTTAACAAGTGATCATATATGATACATTTAGTTGGTATATGGCATACCAAATTGAAATGTTTTATGAAGAAGCTCCTGTTTGAGATAGTACAAATCTGGTATTAGCTATTTGTATCACAATTGTCATTTCTTATAGCTTGGTGATGGATTGGAGTTTCAACTTATAGAAATCCCCATTATCAAAATACTGAAATGCTTTTATCTGATATGTTAGTATGGTTTTTTATGTTATCTTATTTATTTTTTAAAACGTTAGTTTTGCTAAGCATTTTGTATTATGTGAGAATTAATATATTCATTTTTCTTTTTATCTACTTAGGTTTCATGTGTTTGGTGTTGGACAGAGATCATTGGGATTTAGCGTTCGCATTGAGGTCAAGACTGGATCTAAAATATCGGTATGCTGTTTCTTAACATTGTTGTAGTTTACATAAAATATTAACAAGCACATGGAATGCTGTAAAACACATAGCGTTGTAGGGGGAGATATATAATAGTAGTACATAAGAGTTCAATGATCCTTTGTGTTGGCAAAGCAACTTATCTTTTCTGATAAAGATAGTTTTAATGCAGAGCAATGTAGTGATAAATGTGCAATAAATAATTAGTTATTGCCTGGTGAATTTTGAATCCACTCCCCATGTCCCATAAATACGAAGAGGAGCTATCAATTAGCTTTCTGTGCTCATCTTCTGTAATAGACTCCACTGCAGGCGACCTGGTTCAGATATTATAAAAAATGAGAAATGAGATGCTGGACAACTATGCATTTCCTGGCTGAGCAGTATGCCTGATCCTATAGCTAACAACATGCAGGGTAGATGATGAGACTACATATCTAGTTAATTGAAGAAGTGCCCAGATAGCGAGTAGCAGGGCTGTAGCTAACGGAAAGAGGAGAAAGAACTCAGTCTGATATGGATGAAGGATTAAAGGAAAGACTAGGAAAATTAGTCAAAGCCTTTACATAAACTAGTAATCATTAACTACAAAATATTTGTTACTTAGCTAGTTTAGATAAGCTCTTAAAAGGATAGGCGGCTGAGTTAGGGTAGCCAGCTCATAATTTCGTTCATTCTATTTGTTAGTTTGTCTTCTACAGGGGGAAGACAATGTGGCACAACTGGTTGACGTTACACCTGTTTAGATTCATCTGTTATGTTCTTGTCTTCTAACGGCTGTATTTATGTGTTTGATGGACTGAAAACGGAAAAATTCACATGGAGTGACACTTTTAGATGAATTTAAGAACTAAATGCATGGACACTGACTCATTGTCAAATACAGTAATTTCCAAGCGTCAGTTTACTGCTTTGTGTTTCATTGTATTAGAGCAAAAAGTCAACGTCATAACTTTGCTGACTGAGATTTTTATATTTTTTCACCTTTCTGAGCTAGCAGGAAGTGATTGTGAGTCCTGAAAACAGAACAGTAACATCCACTGATAATTTCCTAAGGGTTAATCTTATTGGTGATTTTGCTGGATACACAAATATACCGACATTTGAGGACTTCTACCTCGTAACACCAAGACAGGTATACTTGGAATATATTTTGATTAATTTCTGTTGACTTCGAAGTGCTAGAAACAAAAACCTTGACCGCGATATTCCTTTACTTTTTCCAGTTCTCCCTTATTTCTCCATTAAACAAAATTTTTGTAGTTAGCTTTTTGGGTGGGCTAAGATGGACAAAGTTTGAAGAAGGAGCTTGTGAAATGAGATATGTGGTTTGCTTCCTTTGTAGCAATTGTTGTATTTTTATTTTTGACTTTTGCACAATTCTTTTAAGTTACATCTCCAGTGAAGCAGCTCTTGGAAAGTCAGCATGTCTGTGGAATGAAGAAAACATAGTTTGGCAAATTTGGGTTAGGGCTTGCATTATAGTCTGATGCCATGTATGCCATGGGTTAGGACTTGCATTACACTGTCCCAGTCAGTCTCATATATGTATTGCTAGAGATTACTTATAATTTATCATCTCAGACTAATCCATGTATTAAGTGAATGTTGATATAGTGCATAGAGTGTGGTCTATGTTTATAGGTGAGTGGTACGAAGAATCCTGGACATTCTACAGTGCTTTTGGAATATGGCATGAAGTAAGTTGTATCGGGAATTCTACAGTGCTTTACTAAACCCCACCCCCTCGAAGAAAAGAAAAGGCTATAGGTAGAATTTTTTTATGAAGCAGAACTATTTTGCAGGCCCCTGATTTACCTGTTGTATTGGTTGGATTCTGGAATAAGATTAAGGCATATGAAAATTATGAAAATTATAGGAAGACAACTGTATTCTATGTTGGTATCTGCAAATGGAAACATGTTGGAGCATGATTGGATCATTTGAAAATTATGCCAAATGTTCTTGTACTCCGTTACTTTACACAACTGAGTCACAGGATCTGCAAGATTTAGCTGCAGATCTATTTGCGAGCTCTTCTTCAGTCTCTCATGAAGGATTTACTTTTCGCTAATACCAAGGGTGCATACATGATACGGTTGAAAATTTGTGTCCATAATACTTTGTTTTTGTCATATCCCATTAAATATTTAGTTAATTGCCTACCCCTGGTCTTCGTTGGGCATGTATAACGTGGTTGACAAATTTCACTGTTTGTGTGGCTTTATCATGGTTGTTTCTCTTAGAATACTTGATTTGAATTTCTGGCAGATATGGTACTAATTTGTTGTTTTTAAAAGTTGATTGAAGAGGAAATCAAATAGTTGTTTAAAACGTTATATATTGCCGAACCTTTTTCTTTCTTTGTGCAAGGGCGATGCTGGTCAACCACAGAATTCAGGGAGTAATTTTTCAATGTGGATGATGCTTGAGAGAGTTAGATTTACCTTGGATGGCCTTGAATGTAACAAAATTGGTGTCAGTTATGAGGCATTCAATGGGCAGCCAAACTTTTGTGGTTCTCCATTTTGGAGTTGCTTGCATAATCAGTTGTGGAATTTTCAAGAGGTTAGTCAAATTGATGTAACAACCCTACATATATTTTCCACATAAGCCAGTTTTATTCGTTTTCCTTGCGATTATAGAGTTACAGTGACCTGAACTATTTTATAATAAATTTATTGCTAATGCTTCAATTAATATCCTTTCTCCTTCTCTTGTCTAGCATGATAGTTTTTTGTTTGGGTTTCATCTTTTTCAAATGCATCGAATGAATCCAGATCCTAAAATATTGAACCAGTGTGCACTCTGATTTTGGTTATAAGACTATGTTGACGTTCATTTTTTGTTTTGTCACTGTGGCATCAGGTCTTGCTTTTTTGCAATGATTGTTATAGTTTTTTCTTCAGTTAACCTGTTAACCTGTTATTTCCTTATAATTAAGTTAAAGGAAGAATGGATCTCTTTTTTTGACAGGCTGACCAGAACCGAATTAAGAGGAATCAGGTGCCACTATATGGTGTTGAAGGAAGATTTGGAAGGATAAATGAACATCCAGTTATGTTTCAGTAGTTTCAGAATTATATTTAAATGATTATCATCCCAAAAGTTAAACCCATTGGAAAGGGCAAATATGTTTATAAAATTAACCATCTAAACTCTTCCTCATGTGTGATACTAAACTTTTTGAACATTTCAGTTGAAAATAAGACAGAAACTAAGAGATCAGAATTCAAATTCATGACCTTTACCATATGATATTGTTGTAAACTAGAATCGGTCTTAATAACTAAAAAATATAAGAAAAGGTATGTTTAATCATTTCATTATTCTAGGATTTATACCTTTGGAGTTCGCTATTTCTTTGCATTGATTATTTTGATTTGGCGTAGAATGCAGGGTCCCAGTCATTCTCCATAGGAGTCACCGAAGTTCTCAATACAAATCTTCTGATAGAGCTAAGTGCTGATGACATAGAATATGTTTACCAAAGGTTCACATTATTTTTTAAATCAATGCTACAATAATATTCAGTGTCAACTGCTTTCATGTACCACACTATTTGTTCAGTGAACTCTTGCCAGCATGCGGTTGGTTTACAGAGCACTTGATCTTCTTATCTGGTTTGACGTCTTGGTAGTCAACCTTATATATACGAGAACAATTTTGCACGTTTGATTTCCAAGAATTTGTTTGTAAGTTTTGAATTAAATTGAAACCTGAAAATATTTTTCGTCATACCTTTATGCTTCTCAGGTTTCTAGATTTTAAACAGATATTAATGCAAGAGCTAGAACATTCAAAGTTGTTTACAATTTTCCTGAGATTTTACATTGAGTTAATTTTGAAGAAGACCATGCAAGAGAACTGGAAATTAGGAGAGCCTAAATTTACCTTTCTACCACAGTGGATGGAGTGCATGATTTAGAACCTCCAAATTGTCTGGAGGCAATAGATTAAGCATTCTGAAGGTTGAGGAGAGACCTGAATCTAGCTGCCCTTATAAAATGTTTTAGCTACAAATTATGATTGATGAAATTAAAAATTTAGAATGTGCAAAAGAGTACTTGTGGAGATGTTGAGTCAAGTTCAAAAAAAATTATGAGAGAGAACATGGATCTAGCACTAAGCAAATTTCAATTATCTACCGTGCCTTTGAAGTATTCCTGATTCTAACCTATTTATTAGCATGTGTTTATGTATGTATGTGTTTGTTTTAGTGGTTGTAAACAGTGTCATATTCATTCAGAAATAATGCTAAATGGTCTTTCTTTGTTTTTTAAAATTTAAGCGCATCCTCATTCCTCTCTGAGTTAAGTTTCACTTATAACAGACTGCTACTTGATATACTTCCTATACTTTTTTTTTTCTAGGAGTCCAGGAAAAATCTTGAGTGTCAGCATACCAACATTTGAAGCACTTACTCAATTTGGAGTGGCTACAGTTACAACTAAGAATACTGGTGGAGTAGAAGCATCATATAGCTTAACGGTATTGCTACTGAACCTGTACTTATCATGTCCAGTAATAATACAAATAATCTCATTCATGATATGTGGAGAGAATGTAACTTCCTGCTAGATTGGGAGGTTTCCCCTAGTTGGACTGAGGATATCTCAGGTTTTGATGTTTAGTTTTAGTTTTGGGTGGGCACAAGATTTATTATATCAAATAGGATATAATCAGGAGAACTCAAATTCCTTTTTTCATCTTTGGGAAATGAAAAAATTTGTTCTACACTGGTTTTTAATTTTTTTTTTCCCTATGAAATGCATTATTCTGGCACAAGCATGGCCTATTGTTGTTGGGATTATCGGTGACTAGAAGTCTAGGACAATGTGATCTGCGCTTATAATTTTGTGGAGCATGTGATTCATGTGGTCATTAAAGATTTTATATACTAGAAGTCTAGGACCTTGTGATCTGCGCTTATAATTTTGTGGAGCATGTGATTCAAGTGGTCTTAAAGATTTTATATTGAATTTGATTAAGTTCCTTGCATGGAAGGAACACGTTACTTTTTACATTTTCTCAATTTGTTTTGACATCTTGTTCATTTATGAAACTCCAAGTCGATTGACGTGGTTTGTCTGCTACTGAGTTCCTTCAATATTTACTTTGGTTTTGACTGCTGTAAGAAGAAGTTGAAGTATTGAGTATGAAAAAAAATTAAGATGAGGAATAGAAAATTTCCATGAAATAATTATGAACTTTTTTTAGCTGTATTTTTAACTATGGCCTTGGAGAATGCAACAAAAGATTTCTTTGTGATGACGTTTTCCTTTATGTAGTTTGACTGTTCAAGGGATGTTACAATCATGGAGGTATATCTTCTTTTCTTTTCTTTTCTTTTCTTTTCTTTTTGTTTACTTTTTCTCTTCAGAGATTTTCAGTCCAATTTTCTCTGCATCAGTAATGTTGTTATTATCTATCATATTTGTGAAGGATACCGTTTTTGAGAGTTGAGATGGTTTCAGGAACAATATTTTATTATGAAGCCAAAAGAAATTACAAATCGGCCGTTTAAACTCTACCCTACTACCGATCAAGCTGCAAAATATGTATGTGCAGGTATGGTAAATGCTAGAATTATGATGAAATCAAGGGTTGTCCTTTTTGGAATGATCAGTAAATGGTGGCAGGAGCTAAATCTTGGTCAATTATCATTCTTTACTGCAGCAATACTAAAGGATTCTAATTTTAATGAAGTCGATAGAGCCGAGTGCCAATTTACTACCACAGCTACTGTTCTTGACAATGGATCACAGGTTTGGTGGTGGTATTTGGATTAGGATTTGTTTAATACATCTTCCTTTCCTTGAGTTAGTAACCATAAGTAATATATATGTTTAAATAGAAACTTAGGTAATATATATATATATATATATATATATATTTATATTTATATTGGTGGGGGTGTGTGTGTGTGTTTGTATTTCATTTTATTTGTGAAGAGAACTTAAAAGTTGATCAATGTAAGGAAAGAATAATCTATTCACAGCTTCAGAATGTAAGAATTCTGATAGATGTTTTTGGATTATTGATGCTTGATTCTGAAATACGATAGCTCCCTTTTTTGTTATGAAATAATGAAGTCTTTTTACTAACTAACTTATTTATATAGATTGTGAAGCTTCAGAACTGAAAACGAATCTACTGCTAGAAGTTGTTCTGGAGAAAAAGGATAGTCTAGAATGTTGATAGGCTAGAAAAGTTTGGTTAGATATTCTGTTGGACACATTCTTCATGCTCGGGAATGAAGTTTTGGTCTGGAAAGGCTAGTATATGAACAAAATATATAAACCGAATACAGATTTTTCAGAAATTTTACAAGGCTTCCATGCTTTTCAGATTTGGGAGAAATTCACGGTGAAGTGTTTTTGTGAGTGGTGATAAATAAGGAATCTTTAATGATGATTGTTGGGATTCATAGCGTGCACAAACTACCCAATTCTTTCTTAGGAGGAACTATTGTTTTTTCTTCGATTGTGAAACTACATTAGACAAACGATTGTCTTTGTTTCAAATTTGGAATTGCAAAAGTTTGTTTTTCCAAACGGAAGCTTGTTTTCCAAATTTGTACTTGTCTGAAGTTTCTAATAGGAGCCTAAATTTAGTCTGAAGTATGAAATTTTCTTCAGATCTTGGATTTGAATTTCTGTAGTAAAAAGAAATAGGTGCTGCTTAGGAGTTACTATATGCTATTTCAGTAATTTCTGTGATGGGAAGAGTGAAGTCGATCATTATTTTGTTGCAGAGTACTCCTTTTCAACCTCCAAAAGGTAGTATAAATGGTTTCTTTGAGTCGATTGAAAGCATTTGGAATAAGCTATGGAAAAGTTTGGTAGATTTCATCACAGGAAAAACTTGCAGGTACTTGTTCCTGAAAGGAAACAGATAAATTATTCTTCTCCTTTCACTGAATTTTTCTTGTCTTTGAATAATTTTTCCAAAATATATATTTGGCATTGATGGGAACGAAGGATTCTTGTGCTAGGATTTTTATCACTTGTGAATTTCAGTCTCTGCTTATATACTTAACTAGTCATGTAGCTCGTAGGAAAAGAAGCTTCCTTGGTTAAGAAAGAGCATATTCCTTGTATCCTTTGTGAACTATAAAATTTTCATGGGTCAAATTTAGTGAGTTGAAAGAAGATTGTATAGACTAATGGTGCTTTGTCTTTTCTTTTTATCCCAAATGAGTTTAAAGTTAGGGCATAGAAATTTTTTTATTATTCTGGGTATGCTTGTCCAAAAGTCTATTTCCAAGTTGGGGATAGGAGGCCTAGATATAGCTGAAAGTTATGTGTGTGGAAAACCACTAACAGTGACACTGATGTAATTTGAATTTCCAGTCCTTGTTGAGTTATTCTGTTGATGATTCTACGCAGATGATAAAAGCTGTGAATATAGCTAGGGCACAAAATCCTGAGCAGTTGAAAACCGGAAATAGTTCAAAGTCCATGATATTAACTTTGACTTTCCAGTTGATCTTGAGCTATAAGAATTCTTGAGATCCTACAACTTTTACATTGTGATATTAGCACTTGCCTGATCACTTTGTTAATGGTATCAATTTTGAGAGTGAGTGTGCTCTTCATAGATTTTATTTCGTTTCCTTAAGTTGGAAACTTAAGCCACCATCTTATGTTAATCATTAATATATATTGAATTTTATGTTACAAAAAAAAAAAAAAAGTTGCAAACTTTTACTTAGTGATAGTTATCAAGTATGTTGCTCTACAATTAGTGAGTGCTGTTAAAATGAGAATCATTAAAATTGAATCTAAAAATGAGTGTTCATGGTTTGACACAATTAGATAGTTCTTTTTTAATTTGTAAGGAATTTCTGATGCACCAAGAGAAGCTTCCATTTGTGACAAAACGGTTGGTAATCCAAATTATTGCTTACTAATTCTTTCTTATCTTGGGAGTAGTAATCAAGGGAGGGGGTATTGTTCAGAAGTTTGAATAATTTTCTCATTATGTATGGTAGGGGAAACTTTCCTTCCCAAATTTTAGAGGTTTTGATGTCCGTTCCAGAAAAAGAAGTAAAACAAAAAAATGCAGGGGTACTTCGTATTTCCCTTTTTCACTCAATAGGTGGGAAGATTTTGAAATACAAAAACTACATCTGTTGCATTACTTTCCCCTGTATCTATGTGTGTTTGTTCTTACTTTTACCTGTATGCAAGTGTCATGTTCTGGAAGTTTACTGATATCCCACGGTTTTCGGGAGGGCAGAAGGAAGTGCGATGGGTTTTTTGATTTTAGGTGCCACATACAGTATATATGTATGAGTTGGATGGTGATGTTCGGCCTACTTTTGGCAATTTTTCCAACTGGTAAACAACTTTCTCTCTCTGTTCTTTTTTATTTTTTATTTTTATTTTGTCCTAACAGTTTCGCCTTGAAGAAAATGTTCAATAGAGAAAGCAAATATAACGTCATACACTACTCTGAATTGCAGTGCTGGTGCTTCTCTGGCTTTTGCATCAGAAAGGACTCTTTGATCCTCTTTATGAATGGTGGGAAGATCACTTTCTGGATACCTACCAGAGTGGCGGCAGGGTAATCCATAGGCATGGAGTTGATTTTAACCACCATTACCTTCATGTTATCAAACATAATGAGCAGCCAAGGCACCACAAACATGGTAGTCAATATCATCGAGGAAGCATTTACAATGAAAGAAGGCACAACCATTCTGTTAGAGACACCAATTATCATCATTATCTCCATCGTATTCACAAAGACAAGCACAAACATGGCCACAGTAAGAATTTACATGCTCAGCAAAGGAGAAAAGGAAGAGAGACCATGAAAGGGCCGCCAAAAACAAGCAGAGACAATGAACAGAACCATGATGAATTTCACAAGCACAAACGGAAGCTGCCGCGGCCGAATGATGCACACTTCGATCTGCGTGCTAAGCGGAGAGAATAGCGGAACCTAAATCCACAATTTTCCAATACAATGTTACGAGGATCACCTTTTTTTTTTTTTCATGGTAAAATGGGAAAAAAGAAGAAGAATCATTTATGATATTTCTTGGAAGAAAATTTGTTCTGAAGAGTTTGTTGTATATCGAGGAACTTTTTCCTTTCTCTATTCCACAATTATATCTGATCATGGTCAAAGCATAGGAAATCATTGTCAGTGGAGAGACCCTTAACTGCTTTCCTCTGCACACTCCAAATGTGTTGTTGACTAACATCCTCTGCAGGTTAAGACCAGTGATCTTGATTGGTACAACCTTCAGTGTCTTTAGCCACAAAAATGACTTCCCCATGCACTGCTCAGCTTTGGTGATGTAGAACTCTGCCCTGTTTACTTGTATCCTTCTTCCGTAGCTGAATATAAAAACCATCGGGAAACTGCAAACCAGGTGTTCGGACAATATTTCCTCCTTTGATTGCTTGCCACCTGGAAATTAGATGTATACAGATTAGCAACTCTTTCTGTGTCTCTCTTTCTCAAACAGACAAGATTTAGGGACAATCACCTGTACTTTGTCACCAAACAGTGGATAAAGACAGCCATTTGCACCTTTGTAAATTCTGTTCCGACACAGAACCTCATGCCACCACCAAAAGCCATGAAATGTTTGGTTGCACCATTCAATTCAACACCCTGTAATCCAATCGAGAAACAACAAGGATCAGTGGCAGGTTCCTAATGGTAAACCATCATTGAAAGCTCTGGAGAAAATGACCCACATCCCATCTCCATGGATTGAAAGCTAGGGGATCTTCATATTTTGCTGGGTTCAAGTGAACTGCTGGGGGGCAGACCATAATAGCCCATCCTTCTGGTATTGTGAATCCTGCATCAGTATTTGCATTACATGTCACTGACATGACTTATATTATTGTTAGAACTAGCTGGACTCGTGTTCTGTGAATTCATAATTCATACCTTTGAAATGAATATCCCTCAGTGCTTTGCGGAAGATCCCAGGAACTATATTTGCCAATCTTACAGTTTCATTTATGAACTGCATGATGAAAACTTATCAATTCATAGCTCAGAGCTAGATAGAGGAACGATCTTTAGATCTTTAGTATTTCCTATGGCAGATTGAGACTGCTTGACCCACCTGAAACGTAAACGTCATTGATTTATATTCCTTCCATGTAAGTCCAGAACCAGCATCTTCACGGTTTCTCAGAATTTCCTCATGCTCTTCCTGTCAGAACATGGAAACATGTAGAGCATGTTAGATGAGGGGCTAGAATAGAGGTTCTGAATAAGCAATTCGAGTCCTCGACGGACCGTTAATCGCTTCAGGACTAGAGGATGGTCTGAAAGAAATTTGGTTGCTAGAGTTAGAGCGAGCGAGGTCGTTTCAAAGCTGGCAAAGAGCAGCACGAACATCAAATCAAGAGCAATTGCCTCTGTAAGGATTGTTCCCGCTTTCTGAAGTTCTTCCACGACGTAATCAAAGAAATCACTTTGATGTTTCCTGGGCTTTGCTCGTCTCTCCTGCAGCATGCTCGTCAGCATCTTCATTGCCCTTTTCCTTCCCTGAGATAAAACATGATACAAGGCTGTTCAGGATATCACTCTTTGGCAAAAATTGCATGACCGGAGTAGTCTCACAGGTTTTGGATTACCTGTAAACATTTGTGATACGCGGTTCCAGGAATGTCCAGAGGGAAGGAAATCAATCCCTGGATGAATGCTACGAAGTTG
Source organism: Casuarina cunninghamiana (assembly GCA_028551485.1). Lineage (NCBI taxonomy): Eukaryota > Viridiplantae > Streptophyta > Magnoliopsida > Fagales > Casuarinaceae > Casuarina > Casuarina cunninghamiana. The sequence continues at coordinate 6,192,129 of CM052365.1, forward strand.
TCCCGGAGATTCTCCGTGGAGGAACCGGCTTCGTAGCTTATAAGCTTCTTTGCAGTCAGATCAAAAATCATCTGTAAAGATCAATTATAGTTAGACTTGGTAGAAGAAGTTATGGGAGGATTCTTTAATGGAAGAACAACTGTTAGCCAGAAATTACACTGGCGGTTGCGTCTTTTAATTCAACAGAGTCCTGGCATGACCATTGGTGTAATGTTCTACTTGTTGCCTGTTCAACTTCAAGAAGCATCTTCTTAAGGCTTTCAGGACCAAAGAGATTCAGCACCATGTTCTTCAGGTACTTGTACATGAACCCATGCAAGGAACCTACATTCTGTCGTCCAAAAATCTCCGTGAATGTCTCCGGATACCAGCTTTGAAACAAATGTCCCTCTTGCTGGAAGACGAAGTAGTTGAGATCCGGGTCCGTTGATACCACAACCGGCCGCCCGACCAAATTTGTTCGGAATATCGACCCGTACCTGGAGTGTAAAATCTATTAGAAGAAGAAGAAGAAGAAGAAGAAGAAGAAGAAGAAGAAGAACAATGCAGCAGGCTTCGGCACAACACCATTGATGAGTTATCAGAATTACCTTGCAGTCCTTTCTTTGATGAACTGAGGAACATCGGAAGAAGTGTTGGGAGAGAAGAACTGGAGGGTCTCGCCGAGAAGCGGCAAGCCCATTGAACCTGGCGGCAGTTTTCCTTTACATCGGGGATGACTCCACCTGTAAACCCACTGTGTGATGCCTATGATCACCAAAGCTACAATGCACAGAGCCCACATCTCACTCACTGAAGCTCCTAAACAATCTTGAATCGAAGAAATAACTACAATGCTGTAATGGGGTTTTGATGGAGGGAAATGCAATGGCTTAAGATTCACAGGAATGAGGAGAGTTTTCAAGGCACGAAACGTGGGAAGAATAGACAAGGAAGGAGAAGAAAGTGCTGGCATGTATCTTAGCAACCAGGAGATCTTCTTAAATAGTCAGGGCCAGAACCTTGGGAATTAAAAAGTAGTATCGAAGCTGTTGGGATAGAATAGAATACAGTAGACAAACTCTGGCTAGAACGCATACTATCTGTTTCAACGGTAGCTGTGAAAGTTGCAGGATGCTTCCTCTTTCTCCCTGCAAAAAGGGTTGATTTATTTGGCTTACGTTAAACTGCATCAAAACTAATCACAGAAGCACGGGGCAGCATTATTGGCCATTTTTTTAAGATGACAAAGCAGGAACACATAGCTCGAACCTAGATTCGAGAAAGGTTAAAAAGGATCTGTCTGAACAAACTAAGTATGAAACCACTTGTCCATGGATAATTAAATACTCCCAACTGTCTAAAATCTAATGGATTTCACCAATTATGGAAATCTTCCAATGTCCATTCTGACTTCCATCGTATCTATATAACGAAGATGATGCCTTGAAGATGCCACACTTATTCTCCCTTGTGTTTCATTCTTTTCTTTCTTTTCTTCTGAATGAATCTCCTCCTAGATTTTCTTTAGCTGTAAGCATTATCTGACATCCTTAATATCCCTTCCAATCTATATGCATACATCACAACAGATATCAAAGGTGTTCTAGAAATGCAAGCAAACACAGAATATGCTTTTCCCATGTATTTTCCTGCAGAAAATTTTATCAAGTAGGTAACCTAAGCTAGTTCATCATGCAATCCACTTCAACACATAGAGCACCGCCCCATTGAGCCACGGACTGAGCCCTGTTCCAGAACTACCACAATGTCGGTAGGTTACTCTATCAATGTGAATAATGTTCCTCCATTATATGCATCACCTATTATATGATTGTTTCCATTTTCACCTCATCGGTGGGAAGTTTCACGCGAGGCCTAAGACAATGAGATTTAGGCAAGGCTTTGGGCTGGCCATAATGACCATCGGAATCCTAAAATTTTGTCTGATTCTGAGTTCCGTGCAGCTTATACTGTTCATGATTAGACATCATCTGGTTTAACAAAGCTGCAAAGTTAATGCCCTTTCTAGTGGATACTCCAATATCATCCTTCTCGTGGACCAACTCATTATGTGCGGGAAAATCTGTTCTTCAAAAGTTGGCATCGTTGTCGAAGGACAAGGACCGACAGAGTGGGAGAAGGCAACAAGAAAGAGCTTCACATTTAGATGCAGAAGTGATAGTTTATTCCTCCCAGGTTCCTTTTGATGCAGAAAGTTCAAGGGTTTGAATGGGTTGTTTGGGACGATGATAAAGATTGCTTAACCACTTGGCATGAGCTTGGAAAGGTCTCCTCCGGAGGAAGCACACTAGTGACAGCTCAATTTGTTCTTACATTGGTATTATAAATGTAGACCACATTGTCTGAATAATATAGCCTTGCTGAAGTGTCAAGTGTTCAGCTCTCTAAACCCTTAAGTTAGGGATTTAGCTTTTATCTTTATATATATATTTTTATTTATTATTTATTTTTATTTTTATTTTTCCTTTTTATACTGGTAGTTAGGGTCCCACTGATCAACTATACAGTGGTGCAAATCTTATGGCCTACATCAGGGGATCTGATATTCTGATTCCACTAGATAGGATGACCTCATCGCTTCCGTGTTTGTAATCTGATCGGACGGTTTAAGATCAGTGGCACAGTTGACTTTGATTTTCTTCACGAGTGAGATATGGTCGGTAACTTGCAAACCGTGTTCCCAAGAGGTGTGTTGCATCAAACTATTCTCCAAGCCACCGTATTTTAGTCATGATTAGAAGGTGGCATTACCTGTGTGTGTTACATGTCACAATCGTATCGGAACATCAGACATGGGTTAGTACAACTGGATTCGTTTGAATTGATAGCATTAAAATCTACTTACTAGCTTGAATCTTGAAAAGTTTAATATTATAAATTGTTAAAATACTAGTTGTCCTGTTCTTTCTGATTTTATTCTAGAGTTTCATCATCACTTGTGAACTAATTTATATTGAAAGTGGGCGAATATGTTAAAAATAATGGTTGTTTGACTTTATCAATACTTTATCAATGATATATCTTTAAATGGTTAATTTTAAAAGAAAAAATTTGATATTATTTAACATAGTATCAAAGTTTACTTTGACAATGATAAGGCCTACATTTTTAGCTTAAACCTAAAAAGTTTAACGTTATAAATAATGGTTGTCTTAGTCTTTTTGATTTCATTCCATCATTTTGTCATCACTTGTGAACTATCCTATATTCAAAGCAACTATGTTAAAATATTTGTTGTTCTATGCTATTAATACTTTAGCAATGATATATTTTTTCGATAATTAATTTTAAAGGAGGAAGTTTGATATTATTAAACATAATATCATAGCTTACTTTGATAGAAATAGAGCCTACTTTTCTAGCTTGGATCTTAGAAGCTTATTATTATTAGTTCTTAAAACCATGGTTGTCTTCTCTTTCTCATTTTATTCCATTGTTTTGTCATCACTTGCAAACTAGCTTATATTCAAAGTGAGTGAGTATGTTAAATTATTGGTTATTCTACATTGTTAATACTTTAGCAATGATAACTTTTTTAAATGATTAGTTTTAAAGGAGGAAATTTGATATTATTTAACATAATATCATAGCTTACTTTGATAGAAATAGAGCCTACTTTTCTAGCTTGAATCTTAGAAGTAAAATTGTGGTTGTCCTAGTCTGATTTCATTCCATCATTACTTGTGAGCTAGCCCATATTCTAAGTAAGTGAGTAGATTAAAAATATTGGTTATTCTACTTTCCATTAATCTAAGCAAAGATATCTTCTTTAAACGATTGGTTTTAAAGGAGGAAATTTGATATTATTTGACATAGAATTAGAGCTTAAATTTAAGTGTAACTCTTCACTGTGAATTGGATTTCTGTGAGTTCATCTAATAGCTCTATCCATCTATAATAGGTGACACATTAAAAATAATGGTTGTCATATATTATCAATTTCTTGACTTAATAGCTTTATTATTTGTTTGAATGTTTTTCTCTCACAGTACAACGAATTTTAAGAGAAAAACTTGGATCCTTTGTAATATTAAGATACTAGAAATTTTTTAGCCACTCAATGTTAGAAATTAAGGATAATTGCTTATATTCCAACTTAAAATCCTAAAACATTATATGAAAAAACTCAATTTTTTTTAAACTACTTTCAAATTTATTATATTTCTTATGTGAGACTTAAATGCCCTCATGCTCTAAGCATGGGGAAATACATCCTACATGAATTTTGTTAATGAGCAAAGTGGTGGAAGATAAAATTTGTGCTTGCAATAAACTTCTTAACTATGTGGAATAATAACTTTAGATGCAACCACGAGTGAGTCGACACAAACTTGGGCATGGGTCATAAGATACTAAGGTAGAATTTGAGTTCCAATATCATGTTAAAATTATAGAGAAATAATTATATTCAAAATAAAATCCTAAGATATTAAGTAGAGAAGTCTATATTTTTATAAACTACTTTATTAGCCCTTTTTTTTCTTCATGTGGAACTTAACATACCTCTTTACTCTAGATGTAATAAAACACTTTTTACAAAGATTTTTGTTCATGAATAAAAAGAGGAAAGAGAGAATCTGGGTTCTAAATGAACTCCTAAACAATGTTGGCTAATAATTTCATACTATTTATTTAACACTCAATAATAAGAAAAGTGACGAGAAAGTTCTTATTCTTGCGTTTGCACTTCCCATGCCATATGTCTGGTTGCGTTGACTTCCCTACAAAATGGTAGTTCTGGCCAAACGACATGATTATGTTGCACTGCTAATACTTGTCTCTTTGACTTTACATATAATCAAAAGAAAATGCCTGTATAGACTACAAGTATGCAAGAATTAAGTATGAAGCCTACACAAATATAGGTCCACTCAATCTATAACCTAGAAGGTCTTATTCATTAGTCCTTTAAGAAGTAATAATATACATGAAGTTCAGCAGTAATTGGCTTAACCGGGAGACACTAGCTTAGTGACAACGATGGAGTTTAGTTCAGTTTAGTTCAGATTAGTTCGATCTAACGAAACAAATTTATTTTAGGAGAACAAGGACTAGCACATAAAGAACTTCTAATTTTGATAACCCTTTTCAAGAGAGACTAAACTATGGCATTTAAAACCAAGTGCAATCATACATTGATTGTGTAGACCAGTACTTAGAATAACTTGAAAAGATTCATCCACCAATTTTAAATAATTCCTCCATCTGGATATTAATTCAATTGGGTGTTCAGATAACATAAAATTTAGCCAACCATCCCAAATGTTTATTATCAAGTTCTGCCGGCCGGGGGGGACCATTTGTTACACTAAACCTCAGGTTCTACTTGCAGGACTGTAAATACTAGATTAAGAAATCATTGTCTAGCGGTGTACATTGTGACACATACCAAGACAATATGACGTGTATATGGCAATAAAGTAAGCAACATGTTATTTAAAATGCCGCAATTAATGAGATGCTGGTTTGTATAGGTAATGGAACCATATAAAATTAAATGGCAGGAGTGAGTATAGCTTTAGGGACGCGAAGAGGAAAAGGTGGTTTCTGGTTGCATATGTAGACGTGCACAAGCAAATTGTAGAACAAATATTTGTGCCCTTGTAGATGCAATCAGCTTCGTTCGGTAGGCAAGAAACTTGGAAAGGGATCATATTCTTTAGCTTTGCTTGATCAAAGAATGAGAGGCCTTATAAACATAAATGAAATCTAGTGCCCCATATAGCATTATGAATGATGTTAAATTTTAATGATCTCACATTACTTATCTTAGCTTAAAATTTTCTTTATATGTTTAAGTAGTTATCTTTTTTAACAATCAATTTTAAGAATATAAGTTAAGTTACTTTTAATATGATATCAAAGTTCAAATTCAATAATGATATCTTATCACAAACTCAATTTCCATGATTCTCATTCCTTTATTTGTGAATTGGTGCTTGCTTGGGGTAAAAAGAGGCATGTTAAAATGTATTTGTCCAATATCTCTTATGCTTTATCCTATGTTCAAGTATCTCCTTTTAACAACAACCAATTTTAAGGATAGTTTGGCTATTTCTGACAAATGGTTTCCGAACAGCATTGTTTAATTGTAAGCTTGATAAGAAGTGACCATTGTTCAACACTTAAAGTGAATTAGGAAACCCTATGATTCATTTCTGAATTCTATGCTATTTGAAAAGCGTTATAAATAAAGTTTGGGATCCATCTAACCGGATAGACTGAAAGTTAAAGACTAGTTGTTCGTACTTGTTTATTTTCTGCAGAGTTGTGAACCAAAAAGGACGAATAATAACACCGCTAAGCATCTTAAAACCCCAGCATATGAACTAAGAAATGACGTTTAAAAAAAGAAACCTATCGTAATCACCATTACACTCGATAATGGCGATGTTCTGTTCCTGAACTTAGAAGTTTCCTGAATCTCTCTCGCGCCACCTTCAGGTGGTCAGAGAACTATTTTTTCTGATTTGTATATTCAACAAGAGGTAGCTTTCCTCGTGCATCTTGAGCATAATGGTTGACCTTTAGTAGCAAATTAAGCTAATCACACAAAAAGTTCTAACTAATTCTCCTCTCTCTCCTCTCTCGACATCAACTATTCTTAATTAATTCAATAAAGAGACAAATATTATGTTAATGGTAGAGAAAAAAGGGTTGTGATGCCTGTTTAAGGGGCTAATCGAGCTAACACGTTCACGTTCAATTTGCTAATTATTTTATGATATCTCGATAATCAACGCCCTAATGATGCAATTAGAAAACCTAATAGAGCTGAGTATAAGATTAAAGAAAGGGGAACGAAATAATTGTGGTTAGGACAGTGAATACTTGGTTGTCAACAAGTGTTTAAAGTAAGTATTATCTAAAATTTCTTAATCATGAATTTAACATCAGATGTATGTGTAGGTTAGTGTTATAAAAAATAAAAAAAAGCAAAAAAAAAGTGTTAAGATGTTAAGGTATTTTGCCTACAAGTTATGGAACACTCTCCAATAATTTTCAAAGATTAAATAGCTGATTCATCACTGCATAATTACATGATATTTTTATAACACTTAGTATAGATTTTAGGGAATTTCTTCCGAAAGAAATTTACTATATGTTAAGTTTTGCAGGATGGAGGCGATGGAGGATCTTTTGGAAAGGCATTTGTAGGCCTTGTTAACATATGACTACAAATTGACTAAAGGGCATTTTACCGATGCAATTAACATTTAAAAAGCATTTAACTACTCTCTTTAGTCAAGACTTTTAAAGAGAATAACTAGCCCTTTTGAGAGCTCACATCGTTTCTTTCTCCCCATTACAAGATATCCCCAATACAAGGAAATGGGGTTCTAAACAGTGTTGAAATCGAATCATTTGACCCACAACAACCCCCAGTTTTCAGCACACAGTTTCCCAACCCCAACTTCGACTTTTAGACTTCAAGACTGGAGACTTGGACCAGATCGATAGTACCGAAGGCCAAGTTTGATCAGGCAGATCCTAGACAGATTCATATTTGCCAAAATCCTTTCCTTATTCTTACCAGATCGCCTTTCTTTTCCTTTTTTCTTTCCTTTTAGCCTTGATACTTTCTGCTGCAAGAAGGGAAAAAACTGATAGGAGTATACCCATAATCCACATTGTGGATACACATCTGTTTGCCTTTGTTAAACAGACTGAACACCTACTTGTAGGCAATTTCTAGGATTTTTTTTTTATAAAACTATAGCAACCGAAAAGTGGAAGAAACCGGGCAAAGTATAACTGAATGTTTGTATTAACAATCAGTGGCAAGGTTCTTTCTTTTTATCATCATAGGTTTGAACAAATCTTGAACCACACATACTTGTGATGTTCTTGATTACTTAAAGAACTTCTTGTTTTCTGCCCTAGCAATCCTAGCCCTATGAAGCACGAAGAGACAGATTTAAGATCCTTGATTTTCCCAGATGCATTCAAGAGCACCAAAGGTAACTTTCTGGTACCAGTCATGTCATGTTCAGAATAAACAAATGAAGCTACCGAGCTACTCAAAGGCTGTGCTGCGGTCATGCATGACATACGTGCAGTCTAGATTCTTGGGCCATGGAAAAATGACCCACCTCTTATAAAGCCTGCCTTGTTAAACAATCCAATCCTGTTCCGATTCATGCACCCAATTATGCTCCCTGTTGGTCGCCTTGGAGGGCACACGATGCCATTAACCTAATGTAACACGCCCATCTCTTAAGCTAAAAGGGTCAAAAGCCCTATCAAATGGTCTTGAAGATTTGCCTGTTTCCAACAAAATGTGAGCGGTTCGATTCATAAAAGACAATAGATTTGATCGTGGCCAAACAAAATAAAACAATGCCACCGTGAGGGGGAAGAATATGCTGAAAGTCAAAAAGGACTACCCAATTACAAGATGGTCAATGCATCAAGTAAGAATAGTCTTTTCGTAAGTTAAAAGAGTCTACTAGTTGATTTGTAACTTTGATGTTAGATTTGTGTGGCTATGTCTCTGATACTATTAAAAATAATGGTTATCCCTCATTGTCAATATCTTAGTCTTATATTCTTCTTATATGTTTATATGTTTTTTTTTTAATCACTCAAGTAATTTTTATTTTTATTTTTTAATCAAGGAGGAGGGAGAGATTTTAGGAGATTTTATTAGGCAAGAAAAAGGCTAAAACCCCAGCCAGTCGTGTGAAAATCTTCATCTTGTTTTCTCCTTACACGTTAAGTATCCTTTTGTCTTAATAACCGGGAGAAAGTAAGGCCCTCAAAAAAAGGAATCGTAGCTCTGAATTGTCACCTCGAGGGAGAAAAACACGCATGAAATCACTAAGCACCACAAACTACAAGGTCAAAAAGCATTGCTCGACGTCTCGTGATTAGGGGAACCTCTTTGACCATGGAATTTTGACTGGGATTATAGACCAACACGTCTAAGGTTTTACTTTAGGGGACAAGACAGGGTTTGAAACGCTCCTTGAGCTGCCAGATGGTTGCTTAGCAGGATAGGCTTAGACCGTAACTACTGCAGGAGGAATTTCCCCCCGCTGTGAAATCGTTGCCGGGTGGTGCTCGCACTCTTGCTAAAAGAGTTGACCTTTTCGCGGCTGCACCTAATAACGGAAGATGGTCAGCCGAGTGGCGTCAGCACCCGAAACCATTCTAAAGAGTTAAAACTAAAGAAGCAGCCTTCTTTCTGGTCATCGTCATCTCCACATTTCCAGACTCTTTGCTTATCATCGACCCACATCGAATGTGCGTCAACTGTGTGCTTCTTTCTCATAAACGAAATCAGTACTGATTTTCGGTGGAAAATATATTACCAAGAATTGTTACTTACATTTCCTATATGTCCAAAAACTGATCCAAAAGAATTTCAAGAGAACTCTCTATACCAAGCTGATCCATCAGGGTGCTTTGTGAATACATAGGAAGCAAACGGCAGTGATGGCACTGCAATTTCTGTGGCCGGTGTAACTCTAACTCTAATGTTCCAACCCTGAGTATTAGAAATATGCATGCAGTTGAAACAAGTACTTTAAGTTTTGCCAGCTTGAAGCTCTGGTAGAGATAGCTTTCTCAGCTTTCTGTCATGATTGAGCATGGCACTAACACTCTCAACAACCAAAACAATCTGCAGAGAATTCCAGAACACTCGTTATTAGGGAAGGTGAATCCAAAGTTAACACAGGACATAACAGCTGGTAACTTCTTCTGAATTTCATATTTTGAGCACCAACAGATTTAGCACGTTTTACTTATGCTGTATGCAAACACCTAAGCTTCATCTTTTAATTGGAAATTCTTAACTTTTAAAACTTGAAGCACATACAAGCACAAGATATATAAACAAACCTGCAAGCAAGCATAAGCCATTGCAGTAGCAAAATAGAAATTTGCATTGCCTGTACCCTGCAAGTTTAATTAATAAAGTCACCACCTAGAAAAGAAACATTTTGAACATATCTGATCATTTAGATTAGCTTAAAAGGGATATACCCTCCATATCCATAGGTTGTGCATCACAGGGCTAAGTAAGGAAACCCCAACGTAACCACAGAAGAGGAAGAAAGAGAATTGCATATCTGCATGCCACAGAAGGTAAAGTTTAGATATCAAAGCATGTCTAAATAAGTCAGAAACAAAAGTGAACTGGCTAACTTGCCTGCAAGCTCATTTACAAACAGTCCCAACAGACCCAAGTATAGAGCTGAATCTCCAACCTAAGAGAAATTAAACACGAGGTCAGGAGTCAATCGATTATCCTCACAACATAACACGAATTCAGAAACTTAAAATAATAAAAATGTCAAAAGAAAAAACCCACTCAAGTATCGGTTGTGAACGTTTATAAGGTGATAACCCAAATGACACAACCAGAGTTAAGATCATCAAGATCGAATCTCTTTGCAAACCCTTTTAGAAGTATCATACTTCAGTCACATACTTCGTATCCGTAGCTAGTGTTTTGCTGCGTTCATCTTGTACTAGTGTAAGATGAAGATGCAAGTAGAAGTCAATAACAAAGGAGAAACCTATGACTCCTATTAGAGAGGACTCTCTTCTAAGAGGGACCTAGGAACCTAAAGTGCTTATTAGACAAAAAACGACAATCAGAACTACATGCACAAGATAGTAAAAAAGTTAGTCTCATTGACTGAATCAATACTACATGACAGTAAAACTTTTCCTTTCAAAATTCTGGATCAGAATCATCTTTAAACTCTTTACCAATTTAAAGGAACTCATACATGCACGAGATTCTAAAGGATGGTAAAATTTTAGCTTTCTGAATTACGATGGAGTCTGCTGGTCAATAGGATTCATTTACGACAATGAAGATCAGAATTTGACCTTATCTTTTAAGCATGCAACAAGCAAGGAGGGAGAGCTTAAATCCGGTAAAGAGCATAATTTGACCTTATTTTTTAAGCATGCATTAAGCAAGTAGGGAGAACTTAAATCTGGTAAAGATCAAATTAAATCAAATAAGGGATAACTTACGGAAGGATAAGACTTGAGCATTGAAGAGATTGCAACATAAACAAAAGCCAGAAAGTAGGGACGGTGTCTAAGCCGTATAGCCAATGGCAGTATCATAAACAAAATATTCCCGTGGAAAACTATCAGAAAGAAATTTCGGAAAAAATCAAAAACTTCTGCAAAGAAATACCTGCACAAACAGACGACTATATAAGTCTGGAAACATAACACAAGATTTTGCTATATCAAATCAGAGTTATTTTCAGGCTCACCATAGCACACCGATATTGGGAGACAGATCTTGCACCGTGAGCATGAAGCCGTACGTTCTGCAAAACCAGACATGTATAAAGGAAAATATAAGATAGCTTATTAGACCATAAAGGAAGATACATTAAAGCAAGCAATCCAACTTAAGCAAAAATAATAATTAAAAAATAAAAAATACGACATGTACAGATAGTCTACATTGATGAAATAAGGTCTACCAAAGGAAGATTTATTGGTTGTACACTAAATCTCAATCTCAAGCACAAGATTTTTTTAGGAAGAAGGCAATAGAGATAGCAGTGCAGTAAAAACAAAATCTCAATCCATTAGAAAGAAACTAACTTTGTGGTGGCGAAACCGTCCTATATTCTGAGCTATCTGCCAAACGTTAGGCTTCAATTTTAGAGCAACATAAAATGAAACAGATCCGCTCCTGGTCATGATTTTATTTTTATATGGAGCAGCTACATCCTTAACATTGAATGACCTATACTAAGCTTGGCTAAACCACCACTATTGTTATACACCAGAAACCTTTTGAGATATCTTCATCAGCCAGGCACTTCTTAGATATTGGATCGGCCAACTTAAGTGCAAGTGCTACATTATCACAATACATAGGACAAGAGCAGATTCTTATAATATTTAATAAATACCTTTTAAACAACTCCAAGAGACCACCATAATCTTTAACAGATATCCCACATAGAACTAACACGTATACAGACCACAAAGAAGTCCAGAATAAGAAATGCATAAATCGTCTCCAGGAGAAAGCATGTAGTACTTCTGGGCAATCTACCAGTTCCTCTCTATTGTTGGAGGGATTATCTTCAACTTCAATGGATCTTCTTTGCATGAACAATTTCCTTGGAGGAGTATCTGGACCATATCCTAATAAAAGAATCACCTGGAACAAAATGATGATAAAGACCTGATATACATATTTTGGAAATTGAAAGAACTTGTGCATTAGTTTTTCAAAGAATTTAGCGCTTCCATGAAACACAACATGGCAAATAGAGGCATACTGGAATAATCAGAACTACAGGATACAGGGACAGATGTGTTGCCATCACCCATCCAAAAGCAGCCAAGGGAGCTTTCCCTGCAATCCATCAGGCAAAAATATTTAAAAGCAAGCAAAAAGCCAAAAAATAAACGAGTTTCATATACATCTTCATCCGTCTCTATGTTTATCGCAATTCATACCACTAGGAAAAACAATATATATTGCGGAGGAAGTTTTTAATGGCACTTGAAAGGTCAATAAGAAAACAACAACATAGGCTCGCAATCAGAATAAAAATACAACGAAAACATTTCTCTTAGTTCATGAAACTGTTCTTGCATGAGACAGGCATCACATCATACAGGACCTCAATTTTCTTTCTAAAGGATTTAGCGAATCACTGCTTCAGTTAGGATAATAAGAACACTAGGACAGTTGACAACTCCATCCAATGATAAGATGTTTGAGATCCAATTACAGGTATCCACTGCTGCACCACTAGGCAGTAGATATACCTCTTTTTTCGATATTATAAAGTTTTCAAAAGTTTATGTTGCAGTAAGAGCACCTAAGCCCTTGTTTCACACATAGGAAGTACCTATCATTTGAGCATTATATGATTTAAGTCAATGAACTTTCAACCACTTGATTATTAGTTGCTACACAACCCAACCTCGGCAAGCCAAGGTCCCAACAATTTGCAATTATGCACAAATATGCCAGACGAATATTAAAAGAAGTTCTGGAAAGAGTAATGCGAACACTAAACCAAAATGTTATCAGTTTAACACAAGCCACAAGTCAAAATATGTAAGCTACAATGAAGAGAGTACAAACATGAGAGAAAAGTAGACACCAGTTTATCTCTTTACTTTTCTTTTCATTCTTTCCATTTTTTTTTTCTTTTTTGTTTTGTGGTTGGGTAGGTGAGATTAAGAGACCACTAGTAGGATCATTGGAGGAAATTATAGGGTGGTTTGATAATGAGAGGCATTTTGGGTTTAAGGTTTTGAGAAAAAGTAAAAATTGAGAATTAGTTTGATAAGGCTTGCATTTGAGAAAAGTATATATATAGAGATTTCTAAAAGAAAACAAATAAAGTAAAATATTAAGGACATGTTTCTGAAAAACAAAAGATTGAGAGAATATTTTTCCCTCAGGCGCATCTAAACAATCTGAGACTGCTAGATGGATTTGATATAAACTCTTGAACTGTTAAGCAATTTGGCAACCACTGCAATACCAACAAATCGATTAATGGCCACCACTGAACCACCAGACAACTATTGGAGGTCTAATCCATACCAAACAGAGCAATCCATGAGTGGAAGCATGCCAACTCAGCCTTAATCCACCACACAGCACTTCTACCTTACCCAGAAAGCAAATCACAGTCGGTACATGGAGAGATGGAAAAATCCCACCTTAATCCAGCGTTCCCCTCACCTCACTCTGATTTCAGGCAAGCTTGATAACGTGAATCACACCTATCATGCAAAGGATGCATGCAAACAGAAACACCAAGTTCCTAGCCAAGCATGCTCAATCTAACAAGATACATGTATGCCATACTGTTTGAACCATTGTTTTGTTTTATCTTCCTCAGTTGACTTATCATTGTAATTATAAAGAATAAGAAAACTGTACAACTTTTTATGCAATCAATACACTCGGCCAACTTGCACAGCCCAACTCACTGTTTTCTCTCATTCACCAATTTTCATTTTGGTATCAGAGAGGCGAATCCTGGATTAAGTGGGACTATCACATCTCCCCACGTAATGACTGTGATTTGCTTGCTGGGTGAGGTAGAAGTGCCGTGTGGTGAATTCAAGCTGAGTTGGCATGTTGACCACTTGAGGACTGGTCTGTTTGGTTTAGACTCTCCAATAATAACTTCAACGGCTATCACCATCACTAGGCAGGTGACTGCCACCCCAACTTTTTTTCCTTCAGTTCTTTTTTATGTAACTAACAACATGTACGCTTACAAAAAATGTCTGAAAAAAAAGATTCCAAGTTTAGCTTTTTCTTGAAAAATATTTCTGTTTTATATTTTGAATAATATTTTGTGAAGATTTTTCTGATTTTTAAAGAGTTTGTGATATCTTTTGAAAAGCATGTTAATGGTAGATATCATATTTGAGAATCAATTTGGTCAACTGATAGTTGAGAATAGTTTTCAGTGTATAAAGAGCAAAAACAATTTTTGGAAAGGTTACCTAACATACCCATAGTTTTCGTAAACAAATATGACGATAAAAAATAGTTAAGACAAACCAACAACTGTTACCATCATACCTTTACATGCTCCATAAAGGGACAATATGATGGCCAGGTTTTCAATTGGGGATGTTGACATTCCCACACATGCAACTATTGTGAAAGGATTCCACAAGTATATAAGAGCAGCAATATCTCCAGAAGGAATAATATCTGCAAACAACATGAAAACTGCACTTCATCAGCTTATGACAGATGAGAAGGGAGCATTCAGAAGGAATTGATCAGTTATATAGATGGGTCAAAATATAAGTTTCTCACAAAAATAACAGATGCAAACAGGTAAGAAAAGGGATGATGGTCGGCCTGTTATATCTATCTCTCTGAACAGTCAATCCCCCAATCGGTAAAGATTCTAAATTTTCTTTCCTGTCCTTAACCCCCCTAGCATTGAAAAGAGATCTCAATGGCAGAGGAAATAAGTGGCATAAACACTTTGCTTGAATGAATCTTCCAGCACCAGTTCAGTTGATCCAATAGTTATATCATAATGCAACATCACAAAAGTTACTATAGTCAAAACTTGATCAGGACTACTAAAGTCACTAATCTATCTATGAAATGCACAGGTCTCTTTAATCATCCATCTCCGTTTACAAACAAGTTATGCCAAACACTAAATCCATGAACCTTCCCTCTTTCTATGCTGTCCAAGAGTTTGCAAGTCAAAAGAACAGATTCAATCATTCATTATTCTCTAATCTCCTTCTTGTACCAACATTCTAATCATCTTAAATAAACTATCCTGGAAATTCCTGTTCACAATAGAGATTAAAAGAATATCCTCTTTCAACTGTTATAATTACCTGAATTTTCTGGAAATTTAACAAGGCCTAGAAGTTTCAGACTGTGGGAATATGCTGTCTGAAGCTCCTGACCACTAGCTCGAATAAGCATGGCACTGATGATATCTGCGATCACAAAAACCAAACTGTATCCAAGAGTGTGTTGATATTAACTGCTTAATGGAATATGCAATATAAGTTAACAAAAACCAAAAAAGGAGTAACATCCAATTCATACAAACAGAACAGATATGAAACAAACACACAGCATCGGAGTGAATGTTTTGTTTCACGAATTTCAAGTATGAAAGGAAAGGTGCAATTTCACAATTAACAGTCATAATAGAAATAATCATATCTACTAACATGGTTAAGATTACAACACTAAGAGCAATTTTAAGGTTGTTGGCCTGGGAACTTGAATGGTAAAGCAACCAACAGATATGTAGCCTTGCAACTAAACATGTTCTAACAGTTCTTATTTGAAATGACACAAATAATAAAAAACACTCTCAAGCAAAACAAGAGCAAAGAATCCAAAAATCTCATCATCAACATTTATATCAACAATTTTTCATTCTAAAATGAACTAGAAAAGAAGAAATAACATGTTGACGAATTGTAGCTTCCACAGAGACCATATGTGAAAATAAAATTGTGTCACATAATGATATCACACTCTCCAAGCATATCCAAGAGTCAATCTCATCCAAATGCACAAAAATGCACCAGAGATGATACATTTGTTTCCTGCGTGCAACAATAATCACAGAAGTTCCAATTTTAAGCAAATGACGTAACCATTCATCTGAAGAAAAAAAAGGAAAATCGTAGGAAAAAGAGGCAAGGGAACCATGTTACCTGCATAGAAGGTGATCAGGCTGCCCTCCGATTCTGCACCACAACACGAAAAATAGTTCAATACATTTACCACAAGAATTAAAACCAAAATGCAGCTACACATTCCATTCAAGTTAGGCAACAGATTTCAAATTTGTCTGAGGCTCTTTTTGGCAGCTACGACTTGAGCTTACCTAGACCAGATTAACGTCTGTGAAATTCATAGAATCTAAATTCATAAATTTCGGCTTAAATCCAAACGAATTCGAATCCAAACCGGATACGAAATTGAGCCCTATCTAAATCGTTTGGAAGCATAAATAACCATATAGGAGTATAGCTTAGGCTAATCTACGGTACCTCTGGACCGTGAGTGGCCCAAGAACTGACAGTAGCAATGGAGAACCGTGGAACATAGATCCTGAAGAACATAAAAACACACAATTAAGCTCAAAGTTTGCACAATTTAAAACAGAATGCATAAGGAAAAGGTAGCGTACCTGCATAGGGAGACATCGATGACTGCTTCAACCAGTAACCTTCAGCCACTGCAAAATGAAAAAAGTGCGAATCAGAATAAGCCAAAGGTCTACAAATGGTGTGTTAACGGAGTGGGAGGGTGAAAGAGGGTACGGCGGCGAAGGCTGGTGAGAGGAGTGGAGACTTCGGGGCGAGAAGCGAGATTTAGATTTTTGGGGAAGTACACTAGTATGAGTCTGAAAATGGCTGCGAATATCACCCACTGCCAAAACCATGGCTGCTTCTTCTTTTTCCTGCTCTGCTCAGCCCCCATTTTTCCGCAGTGTCTCTCCTCCGACCAGAGAACCGATCTCAAAGGCCGCTGGGATCTAGCTATCGTAAACGTCGTCGTTTAAGCAGACTAGGCGTCTATCATTTCGGATATGCTTTATTCCGTTTTACCTCCCAAAACTACTATTTTGTAAACTTTTAATTTATACAAATTAAAAAATGTTACATAAGTTTGCAGAATTTTAATTTTATTTGAAACGTTTTATAAAAAATTAAATTTTTATTAGTTGAATTAAGCTTTATTTTTATTTTTAATACCAAAACACGCATCTAATTTGAACAGCAAACCTTAGAACTCATGGTTATAATACATTAAACTTTATAAGAAGAATTTCTTTAAGCTTAGAACATAATCACATATTAAAAGTGATATGATATAATTATCTTTATAATATAAATATTATTTTATTAATTTTAACATATAAATTATTTTTTTAGTGATAAAAATATAATAAGAGCTTAATATATTTAAAAACAAGTAAATTATAAATAATAAAACTAATGTCAAATTTTATTTATTTTATTAACAAAATACTAATAACTAAAGTACTGGATATGGGCTGAAGCTGAGCCTCGTTTTCGAACAAACCCAAGAGGCTTCAAAACGCACCGTCCTGTTTAATGAAATCAGACTTGGGCTCTATCATTTCCCCAGGCTGTGGTTTTTCTTGGGCTGGGTTGAAGTTTTGGTCAAGTCAAAGAACAAATCGAGCATACAAATATTTGATAGCTTTGGGTTACTAAAAAAAGAGATAAATAAATAAATATTCTTATATTAAATGTTGTATCTAAATAAAATATGAAATAAAATATATTACAAAATAAATTTATAACAGATTTAATAACACATTAGCTATTACCTCTAATTACACATTTATTATTATTTTAAAACAAATCTTATTATTTGCCATCTTATATTTCTAACTGAATTTTACTTTCTTTATCTGTTAAATGCTTTATCATTTTAAAAAGGTATTCTTCATAAATAAATGTACTTTATAAATAGAAAAAATCAGTGTTTTATCATGACAAAAAAGATATTGTTGAATAAATGCAATTAAAAAAGTATAAATCTTTTTTGAGTCTTTTGTATCAAAAATATAAAACTCAATTCATGTGATGAACTCTCATCAAAAGATTCTTGTTATCATTCACTTGATCTCTTTAAATACATTAATTTAAAATTTTCAAATGAGGACTAATAACATTAATATTATAAGCTTTTGTTAGATGGATTAAACTAAAAAACAATTATAGATTCCGAAGTATGTTCAAATCAATTAAAAATACAATTGAAAAAAGTTTAAATCTAAAATACTTGCTTTGCAAAACCTTTTGTACAAATTCTCTCTACCTTCTTGACAACATCTCGTGACCATTAATATTACACTTTATTGAATTATAAAAATGAGGTCATTAAACCATTTTTTTTCTTAAAAAACCCTATGATATAATATCAATATAAAAATTATAATCTTTTCATATGATAATTAATCTTATTAAATTCGAATTCTTATCACTTAAAACTTTTTTCTATTGTTTATCTTCATTTACTAACACAAGTTTGTCAACTTATTTCATCCATTTCTAGTGAAACTTTTAGGAAAGGGAAAAAAGAAGGTCATTAATTATGCTTATTAAACCACCAAATCAAGCTACACTCACACTCCAGCTCACCACACTCGTGGATTTTTTCTTAGCATTTTCTATTACCTTCAGCTAGCAAACTAGATAAAGTAATCAAAGTCCCTCACACAAATATCTTTTCTTCTCCCAGAAGACCAAGAGAGGAGGAAAAGAAGAAGTCACAAGATTAGAAATATGAGTTCCTATGAATCTCTTCATGGCGACACCTAGTCAAGAAGTTATAGAGACCTTCATAAGACCACCGGCACATCGAAGCTAGACGTTATTCGTGTGCTCAAGGTGATTTGTTGTTATTATTAGTGATTGTCAATCAAATTTCGAGATTGATTTGTGTAAATAGGAATTTTCACATTAGATTAATGGTAGATTATTTGGCTTTGAATGTGGAAGAATCGGTAAGGTCTAATTTGGGTTTTTGCCAGTGTTTAGAGTTAGTTATTCGGCGCAATTTGTTGATCGTAAAGAATTTGAAGAAATGGATATAAGGTTGATGAAAACATTATTAACATTCTCATTAATGGGATCAAAGTTTACAAAAACCCAAAGGAAATACTTGCATTCTTACATCATAAAACCCTACTATATAATGTTCTATTTATAATGCACAAGAGAGAATCTATAAGGAGTAATAGGCATTCAACCATTGGACTATGCTCTGTTGTGCTATCCTAAGGTGTTGGCATGATTCTTGAAGCTTCTTGTGGATAGAAGCTTGTTGCATCACTAAAAGGAGAAAGTGTGAGAATGCCATGTTTGAGTAGCAATGGACAAACGTTGCATTTGAGCAGCAACAATCTTCAAATCTCAACACCTTTCTTCAAACTGAGGGTCAAAAGAAGTCCAAGACCCCAAGCTTGCCTAAAAGATGATAATGCCGATTCTTCACCAAAGCCTTAGTCAAAATGTATATAGGTTGATTATGATTGCCAACATAAGTAGTATTAATTACACCAAAATTAATTTTTTTTCTCGAATGAAATGACAAGAAACATCTATATAATTGGTCTTCTAATGAAAAACTGGGTTTTCTACTAATTTTTGCATAGCCTCATTGTCACAATATTATAAAATTGGCTATGGAATTCTAATACCCATGCCTTTTAATAGTCTAACTACCCAAACAATCTCACAGGTTGTAGTTGTCATAGCTCTGTATTTAGCCTTTGTGAAAGAAAGAGTCACAACTGATTATTTTTTGCTTTTCCAAGAAATTACCCAAGTGTTCAAGTATAAAACTAAAACCACTAGTGGACTTGCGTGTCATAGGACATTTGGCATAGCTGACATCACAGAAGGCCTGTAAAGTAGATTCTCCATGTGAAGGAAAAAATATACCAAGCCTCGTTGTTTTGTTAAGATATTTGACAATACAAAGTGTTGCTTTTCAATGTGACTTATGTTAGGTCCTAAGTCACCTAAGAATGGGGGGTTGAATTAGGTGTCTCCCTTATTTTTTCTAAAATAGACCGACTTTATCAAAAATTCTATCGTTATCAAAATCAATTATGAAGTTGTCAGAGAAATAGAAATATACCTAATAGAACACGTTATAATCACACAAATAGAGATACACACAGAACCCTTTTTTTTAAAGTGAATCGGACTTCTTAATTTAAGTCCTACTCCACCTCCTTTAGTAAAGCACTAAAGGGTCTTTTTCATTCCCAAAAGAGAAAAAGTTTCTCTTTGATGTTTACAATGGGACAACGGTCCACAGATTACAAATCAAGACAAGAAAATCAAACAGTAAAGCACCTCAACTAAATGGTCAATACAATATTAAGCTTATGAGAGTGCTAAAAGGAATAAATCCAAAGTTAGATAAAAACATTCACCTTTGGATTTTAAGATCGAAGCAAAATATAAACGATATAATCAAAATAATGATTTTGCTTCAATACAGAGCTTACAGAGATTAGAAAGCCTTCAGGAAGGAATAACGCTTGAACTTGAAGAACTTTTTCTTTTTGATTCTTTCTTCTCTAATTATCTTCTTCACACTGGTTTCTTCCTTTTATAGAAGTAGTCGGCCACCACCTTATCTCGTAGATTTCTTCCCGTTGGAGATTCTTCCCGTTAGCTCAAATCTCAAAGTTCGGCAAAGTTAATGGTAGACCATTGGAGATTTTTCCCGTTGGCTCAAGTCTCAATTTTCGGCGAAGTTAATGGCAAACCGTTGGAAATTCTTCCCGTTGGTTCAAGTCTTAATCTCCGGCGAAGTTGACGGCTTCTTTTGAATTTAAGAGAGAGAGAAAAGGAAGGAAAGCGACCTTGACTGCTTCATTTGAATTTAAGAGAAATAGAAAAAGAAGGAAAGCGACATTTAAGACTTTTCTTCCTTCTTTTCTTCTTTTTAGCTTCGAGTATGACTTTTCTTCCCATCTTTTTATCTTTTTGACATCGAGAGATAGAAGAAAGAGACATCTAATGCTTTTCTCTTCTTAGTAGTTGAGTGACATCATTATTCTCAAGTCGGGTCATGTTTCTCACATAAAGCAAGTGGGTTGCACATGTACTTCATCTTGGTGTTGCGTGGACTCTCCTAGTAATTTTGACTGGAACCATTTGGGCCACGAGTTCGCTTGCTTGATGTAATAATAGACTTGGGCACAAATAAGTTAATCATATAATATCCTGCCCAAGAACAACAGTAAAGTAAAAATGTATCCAATATAAACTATAATTATTTTATAGCTTAATTGTTTTTCTTTCCTTAATACCAATCATCAAAAACATTATATTCATCAACTTCTTGGGAGCATGCATAAATTGACTTAAAAGATATATTAAGAAAACAATATCAGGGCGTGTTATATCAAGATCATTTAACTTACTAATCAACTATTGATAATTCAAGGTATTCTCAATCGCTAGATCATTTACCTGTGGATGAACATGTTGATCATATTTGTTGGAATATATAGGATCCAACAATATTTCACATTGGTGAACAAGATGTTTGTCTCCATGGGATTTCCACTAGGTTGTCCCATCTCAAACACCAGTTCTAAGATATATTTGCATTGATTAAGGTGCATTCCATATGAATCATGAAGGATCTTAATCCCAAGAAAGTACTTAAGGTCTCCCAAATCCTTAATCTTAAAAGTGGAATGTAGATAGGTTTATAAAGCCTCAATCTCCTGTGTGTCATTATCAATGATTAGTATGTTATCCACATATATAAGTACTAAAACCAGATTACCTACCTTTGCCTTAGTGGAGAGAGAATAGTCATATAGTGATTGTTTGTAACCAATTGATAATAGGACTTTTGTGAACATTTCATTCCATTGTCTAGAGGTTTGCTTTAATTCATACAGAGATTTTTTTAATCAACACACTTTGGACCCCTTTCACAAGAACTCCCATTGTTGAGGATTGGAGACTTTTGCTACTAAAATGCAATGTTTTAACATTGCTACTTAAACATAGTGTTCTCCCAATTTCTCCTCTTAGTGATGCAACAAGCTTTTAACCACAAGAAGCTTAAGAATCATGTTAGCACCTCACGCTATAAATGAAAATTAAAGTCATTACATGTTAAATTAACTGAAAGAGCTGGTATAGTACTGAAAAATTTGCTAACATGGTTATTCCTAGGATGTAGAAAAACGTAAAGTTCATGTCACATTTGTTCAATCCCATTGACATCACCCATCGAAAGGTCTTTTAAAGCATAAAAATCAGCACAAAAAACCATTAAGTAATTATTCTTGGTAGTAAATTTGGCTAAGAATAATAAATTATAATTGAACTTATGAGAATAAAGAACGATATTTAATTTCAAGATATTAGCTAGGGTTATGGAACCAGTGTGGGTTACCTGGGTCAGTTCACCATTCGACAATTTCATGAACTAGATTTATATATGCATTTTTTAGGAAAATCTAAGTAATTGAAATTAGCAATTATATTGTCACTAGTACCACTATCAATGATCCAAAAACAAGGAGAAAGGTATGGAATACCTGCTCCATTAGCATGAGAAGTTCCACCATAATTATCCTTCATCATGTGGAGAATTCGATCATATTATTTCGATGTGAAAGTGTAGGAACTTGGACCAGTAGTCCCTAAATTTGCATTAGAATTTCCAACATAACTTTTATGACTTAGAAGATAACCATTAAGCTTGTAACACTCTTCCTTTTTATATCCAAATAGTTTGTAATGGTCACATTGAGGCCTCTTAAGTCGATAACAAGTCTCCTTTTTATGGGCTTTTTGTCCACAGTGTTCACACTTGACCCGTCCAAAAACCCTAGACGACATGTCGTTTTGCCCAGCTTTAAGGAAAAATGATGTGTCATTTTCAACATGTAGAGGCATGAATAGAGTCAACTCAGTAGCTCCAAGCGCAGTAATAACTGAGTTAGGCATGTTCTAAGTTGTTAAGTCGACTCCATAAGTCATCACAAAAGCCTAGGAATCGTTGGTTGTCTTCTTTAGCCCCCATAACAATATTCAGTGATATTTATGATGGAATAAACTTGTAGAACATTTAGAAGAGGTTTTATGAGGAGGATTTGATCTTTAAGATGAAAAAATTGATCATCTAGCCTTCTGAGACACTGAAAAAATTTCATCCGTTCTTGATGGAGTTTCTAGGCCTTTGATTTCGACATTTTTGGCAAATCTAGAGCCATCAAAACCACACATTCACTCTAAAAAGCTCCTAAGCGGTGAAAATATAAAGTAATTGAGCCTCCTAGTTTCTTGACATTGCTTTATTCGTTCAAGAGATCGTAAATATGGGTTGGGTCATCCTGACTATAATGGGTTAAGAGTTCTTTCTAAAGATCGGTGACATTGATTGTATATATGAGACCTTTGTGGAGCTGAGTAGAGAAGGAATTAAGGATCCATGTGAAACAAATTGCATTGAAGTGTTCTTAGAGGGGCAAATAGGGCGAGGTTTTAGTTAGAGCCAAGTATTTCCCATCAACAAATACAAGCTTATTCTGGGAAAGAAAGGCTAGCTTCATCGCTCGACTCCATACTGCATAATTGTTGGCCCCAACGAGTTTGAAACCAATTAATGGAGTTCCACTGGCGTCACTGGCAAATAGATACAAAGGATTGTTTAGGTTGGTGATGATCGGAAAAAGGGGAATATAACTTAAATCTGATTTGTGACCCGAAGATTCTTACTTGTCTTCATGATTTTTCCAAGTACTGGTAGGTACATAAGGAATAACAAGTGGTTTTTTAGTCTTCTTGTTAGTAGCCATGAGATTTCGACATTGTGTGTAGTGAAGGAGATGAGTGAGGAAATTGAGCACACCAAGTGTTCAAAGAAATGCTTGTGAGAACTAGAAAGCCAAAAGCTGCAAAGCACACACCAAGTGTTCAACAAAATGCCCGTAAGAACTAGAGAGCTAGAAGTAATGCAAGAAACCATTGCACACACTAGGTACTTGAGGAAAAACTTGTAGGAATGAGAAAGCTAAAAAATTTGCATTAATCAACAGATATCTAAGAAAATACTCCACCAAGCAAAAACCAAGAAATATGGTCCTAAAAGCAAGTGAGGAGGATGAGAAAGGCACTAAGAAATTACCGTGGTAAAAGAATAGATATTTGAGAAGAAAGTGAACAATAAGTAGAATGTCCACTAATTGTTTGACAAAATATCTAAACTAGAGCAGATAAGAGAAAATTGGTAGAAGCAGAAAAAATACTAGGATTAAGTTAAGCTTGACTCATGATACCATGAAGAATTTGAAGAAATGAATGCATGCTTGATGAAAACAATGTTGACGTTTTCATTAATGGGATCAAAATTAACAAAAACTCAAAGGAAATACTTGCATTCTTACATTATAAAACTCTACTACAAAATGTTCTATTTATATGTACAAGAAAGAATCTACAAGGAGTAGTAGGCGTTCAACCATTGGACCATGCTTTGTTGTGCTGTCCTAAGGTGTTGGTGTGAGGTGCTAGCATGATTCTTGAAGCTTCTTGTGGATAGAAGCTTGATACATCACTAGGAGGAGAAAGTGGGAGAACGCTTCATTTGAGTAACAATGAGAAAATGTTGCATCAACAATCTCCAATCCTTAATAGATCTTTTTTGTGTGTGTTTAGTTATATGGTTTATTGGATTAAGGTTTGTATTTTTCAGGGTCTTATTATGTTCTTCTTGATAATAATTGACTTAAGATAGTTCAATCAATTTTGCAAGTGGAACCTAAAACCTTTTGATAATTCCTTTGTCTTGCCCGCAACTATATATCCTTAATGGATTTCCTTCCAATGTTGATTTGTTTGTTTGTGTTATTAGGATAAAAGGATCATAAATATCACATTGTGAAAAGGATGAATGAATATGACATATGGAAGGCTTTGGATTGTGATAATCAATAGATAGGGAGTGTAAATGGGCATCTTCATTAGTTATCATAATACATTAACTTAATTAGTTTGTTTGGTTTTGAATAAACATCAAAGAAAGAGAGGAAACCTACTCCGACTATCGATAGTCTACCTTATATACATAGCTATGAAATTGAGCTCTTTTTTAGAATTCAACTTTATCTCTCCTTTTGCTTGCAATTAGGCATATGATTGTGATCTCAATACAACTATGAATGCACATTTTGGAAACACAACAACAAAGTATGCAACTTTTCCTTGTCATATTTATCATGTTTTGACCATGATCACATCTAGATGATGTTGCATTTCATGCTTCAAGCTTTAGTTTTGGTCTTAATTCATTCTTTAATGTTCAAATGGAGGTATATTTCCATTCTTGTTTTTCTTTTTTACCTTGTCCCAAGGTGGTGTACAAGGTGTTCCTTTATCCTAAATTTGTTAATTCTAATTGTGCAATGAGGAAATATGATAAGGGTTTATGATAAATCTAGGTTGGAGCCTAGAAGTTCACGCATCCAAGAGGAAGCTAAAGATGTTGAGGATTCCCCACCATCAAATCCAAGGCAGCATGATATTGATGATCCTCCACAACACAATGAGGTTTCTTAAACCTAGTTTCATTAGAATTTTGGCTTGCAATGAAACACCATGGTTGGCTACTTGTCAAGCTAAGCTGTGTAATTCACAAGTCCTAGGTTTGGGATCTCTTGGTCCTAAGTTCACAAGTCCCAGGTTTGGGATCTCTTGGTCCTAAGTTCAACATTAGATGAATGCATGGGTGTATGAGTATAAATTAAAATTTTAAGGGATTCCCCTTGGCTCAGTGGTAATTGAGTTAAGATCATTGACCAGCAAGTTCAAGCAGCTAAGGGTTCGAATCTCTTCTCCCTTCCTCTGTGTATAAGTTGTAATAGAAAAAAGAAAAAAAAGCTGTGTAAGTTTTGCAAAACCAAACATATGTAAGGGGAAATTTAAGATAACCTATCACACCATAAAGGAAGATATATTAAAGCAAGCAATCCAACTTACACCACAAAAAAACAAAGGACAAAATGCACATGTACTTTATATTGATGAAATAAAGTCTACCAAAGGAACACATATTGTTCACAAATGTTTGGCTCAATTGGGAATTTGATTAAGCCAAACATTTGAAATCTCTTAATTTCAAGTTTGACATTTAATGATTTAAAATTTTATTGAGCATGTATTAAAAGAAAAAATAAATTGTTTGAGATTCAACTTCATCCATCTCTATGTTAAGAGCAATTTTTCCCACTAGGAAAAATAAAATACGTGTTGTGGATAAATTTATTTATTACCCCCGAAAGATCAATAAGAAAATCATAACATGAACTCCCAATCAGAAAGTAAAAATAACATTAAAATATTGCTCTGGATAAACCAAGTCTCATCGTTTTCAAAGAGATACAATTCTTTATTTATATTTATCCTAACTTGTAATTTCTCGTTTTAAAATTTGCTTTTATTTTAGTTGGTTGGTAGCCATGTGGTTACCCACTCCCACACGCCAGGAAATCCGTGCAGAGAATGTGTGCACTGAGTAAGGTCAAGAACTTAGGACTCTGTAATTACGTATATAAATAAAATTACGTATTCTAAAAGTGTATGGATCAGTGTCATCGTACATAGAGATCATGTTGTTTGTTTGAAAGGGGCCAATGATACCCCATTTCATCTGTTTAGTGTTTTGTCATTTTTCAAAAGTATTTAATCATAAATGAATGCAATTAAAAAAGTGATACGATTCTTTTATGAATTTTAGATATCATAAAAGATTAAATATGATTGTTCGTAATCTCCATTATAATTTGTATGATCTCTCTAGATATATAGTTTTAAAACTATTAAATGAAATCTAATATCATTATCTTAGAGAGATTTAATTACCGTCAATACCACACTTTACTAGTTATCTATTAATAATAGTTTCGAGTTATATCAACCATGTTTTTTTATTGGGAAAGTGACATATAGAATCTACTAAGTACTTTGTTAATAAATTGTTTAAGAGAGATTTCTATTGCAATTCGCTTGGTCTCCTTATATCTACAAATGTAGAAGTACTAAATGAATGCTAATAAAATCATATTTCTAAAAATTAATCAATTCTTAATATCATATTTTATAAATTATTTGTTTAGAGTTATATAAATTAGATTCTTTACTTAGAACGCAACCGGAAGAATCACGTTTTCTTTATAAATTAGGTTGTTTTACTTGGAAGGTAACCAGTAGAATCAATCTTATATTTGTGAATGAATGTAATTAAAAAAAGGGATATCAAAAAGATTATAAAATTCAGTTAACGTGATGGGCTTGCACTTGATGTCACAAGTTATATTAATTTAAAACTTTTTAAAAAACGATTACCTTCGAAGTCGTTTAATCCATTTTCTGTTTAGCCCAAAAGAATAGCAAAAGATAATGTAAGAAATTAGAAAGAAAAAGCATAGTTGAAACTTTTAGGAAAGGGGAAAAGAAGGTCATTAATTATGCTAATTAAACTAGCAAATCAAGATTTACAAGCCTTACCAAGAGGCGTAGAAGATTGGAGAAGCCCATTTGAAGCCAGGGTCACGCTTCCACCTCACCGTATAAGTGGAGCTTTTTCTGAGCATTTTCTAATACCTTTAGCTCCCAAACTATATAAAGCAACCGAGGTCCCTCACAGAAATATCTCTTCTTCTCCAAGAAAACCAAGACGGGAGGAAAAGGAGAAGTCTCCAAACAGTGAAAATCTGAGTCCGTACGAATTCCGTCATGGCGAGGCCTAGTCAGGAAGCTATCGCGACCTTCATGAGCATCACCGGGGCGACGGAACCAGTCGCCGTTCGAATCCTCGAGGTGATTTTTGTTGTTTTTAGTGATTGCCGATCGAATTTTGGGATTGATTTGTGAGATTGCGATTTCACGCGTTAGATTAATGGTAGATTCTGTGGTTTTCAATGTGGAAGAATCGGAAACGTAAAATTTGTTTTTTTGTTAGGGTTCTGAGTTTGGTGATTCGGTGTAATTTGTTGATATATATTTCCTTTTTTTGGTGTCTGGCTGTATGGTTTATTGGATTAAGGTTTCTGTTTTTCAGGGTCTTGTTCTGTTATTCTCGGTGATAATTGACTTGAGATAGTCAAGTCAATTTCGCGAGTGGAGCCCAAAACCTTTTTGACAATTTCTTAGTCTTGCACGCACCTAGATATCCTTGATGGATTTCCTTCAAATGGCGATTTGTTTGCTTATGCTATTTAGATAAGGGGATCGCAAATATCACATTGTGAAAAAGATGAATGAATATGACATGTGTGTTTTCCCACAAATTCCTCAAGGAGTAAATTTTTAGGGTACACCAGTGGTCATGCTGCCTTTAGGGCTTTTGGATTGTGATAATCAGTCGATATGAAGTATAAATGGGCACCTTCTTTCGTTATCTATAATACAGCAACTTAATTGGTTAGCCCGTGCTTGACTAAGTGTCAAAGAAAGAAAGGAGACCTACTCCCACTACCTGTAGCAAGATCTTTTACCATGTATCCATGGAAACGAATTGGCTAATGAGCATTTAAAAGTATTAGTTTATATCTGCTTATTTTTGGATGCTCTAAGGGTTCTTTGCTGTTTTCAATTGCTGGACCTACTTTGTATATTTAGCTCTGAAATTGAGTTCTTCAGTTTTAGAATTCCACTTGATCTCTTTTCTTGCTTGAAATCAGGCACATGGTGGTGATCTCAATGAAGCTGTGAATGCACATTTTAGCGAAGGAGATAGAAACACATCAGCAAAGTATGTAACTTTAGCTTGTCATGTTTTTCTTTTTGCTGTATCTTACTTACTTTTTCCATGATTACATCTGCATGGCACTGCACTTCATGCTTCCAGCGTTAGTGTTGGTCTTAATTCATTCTTCTATGTTCAGCACGCGTGGCACCTCAGTTGCTGCTCCAGTAGATGATTTCATGGATGTCGATCAAGTTGGACCACAGGGACCTCCTTCCTCGCTTCTATCTGGGGCTATAAATATAAATCCTTTTTCAATCCTTGATCCAAATTTTCATAGAAGTTTTTTGGGTGGTGGTTCTGATCTTACAAATCGTGATCCCTTTGTGACACATCCCAGAGAAGTTAGGGAGATTCCCATAGAGGTAAAGGATGGCAATCAGCCATCTGGTCATTCTGGCAATGCTCCTACAATTGAGGATGTTACTGGATCTGTGCATGCTCAGGGCCCAGATGTTCATGGAACTGTTTTAATTGACGATGAAGATGATGAGGATATTTCAGTTGCCCCAGCTGTGCAGGATAGACTGCAAGATCAGACTCTGGGTGATGGTTCTCATGGCAGAAATGTAAGACCAAATGCTCCCGAATTGGAGAGGTTGCCAGACTATAACAATGATATAGAAGAAGAAATGATTCGAGCTGCCATTGAGGCTTCAAAATGGGAGGTTGATGTTGCACAAGATGTATGTCACGCTAACCTTCAATACCTGCAAGCGTGTCCTCCATCTTCTCTGTCAGCACTAAACACATGCATATCTTGATGCAGGACTTTGCCAACCCGAAGCCTCATCAAAGACAATCTGCCTTGGAAGATCCTGAACTTGCACATGCAGTCTCATTGTCCCTCAAGGTCTGTTCTGTCACATTGTGCATGCACGTTTGAATTTAAAATGGAATCTTGGTCTCCTTTAACATTGAGTAAATTCAGTCAGCAGAGCAAGAGAAAGCATTGCGTGAGCAAGGGGAAAGTGCTGCAGCAACAAAAGTAGGAGTTAAGCCAGCTGAGGTGGAGCTACGGGAATTAGCTGCATCAAATGGGAGGTATATGTCTATTCCGGCTTTTGTTTTTTACCCATCCCAAGGTGGTGTTCATATGTTTTTGTATTCCAGATTTGTGAATTTTAATGGTATGAGGGGGAATATGATAAAGGTTTTATGGTAAATCTAGGTTGGAGCCTGGAAGCTCATCCATCCAGGAGGAAGCTGAAGATTTGGAGGAACAACCTCTTGTCAGGCATAGGTCCCAGCGCAGATCTTCTGGATCTGTGGAGTCTACCAAAGATGTTGAAGTTATTGAGGATACCCCGCCATCAAGTCCAGGACAGCATGATATTGTTGATCGTCCACAGCACAATGGAAATGCCTTTCCTGATGAGGTATCTTACTGGTGTAACACAAGTTATCATTAGAATTTTGGCTTACAGTTGATGAGTCAGAGTTAATCAAATGCTTTATATCAACATTTTTTCACCACTGCTTTTGTCTGAAATTTGAAGTGGGGAGGGATTTCTTCTGAGGAGCATGATGAAGCTGTCATGCTGGAGGCTGCAATGTTTGGTGGAATTCCTGAAGGAACTGGATATCGCTTTGCATATGCACCTCATCAATTCATGCAAGCTGAGGGTCAGTATCCCCAGCGATTACCTCGCCCACCATCACCCTCCCTGACTGCTCAGCGGTTGATACGGGAACAACAGGTTTTACTTATGGGTTTAAGAAATAAAACTTATGTAGTTTTGGGCTACCGGATCTGGTTCTTTTTAACTCTTCATTGTCTCAGTGATTCATCTGATGCCTGCAGGATGATGCATATCTTGCATCTCTGCGAGCTGACAGAGAAAAAGAATTGAAGGCCATGGAGGAGGCTAAATTTCGTCGTTTACAAGAGGAAGCTGCTAGAGAAGCTGCTCGTGAAGAAGAAAGACAAAGAGAGGAAGAATCTCGTAGAAAGTTGGAGGAAGAGCAGGTAATGTTAATTGATACAGGTTTGAGTAGCTTTTGGCAGTATAGACGGGTTTGGTGATCAAAGATAGGCATAGAGATAGAGTAAACGCATCTCTTTTCTGATGAACATTCAAATACCTTATTTCATGCGAAATAAAAATGTTTTTACCATTGTATCAGTCTAGGAACAATTTTTTTAAATTTTACTTTTCGTTGTAAGCTAGGATTTGAATAACCATAGCTATTTATTGATTAATTCCCTTGTTCAAGTGGCAGCACCAGGAAGCAAGAATTTTGATGAGTTAGTAAGTTCTCTATTTAGGTTATGGTTTGAGAGTTGATCTTTGTTGGTACGTTATTAGGAGTGCAAGTATCTTTTACGCTGTATGGCTTAAATTTTTTCTTTGTAAAATTTGTCAGAAACATCACCTTATAATTGGGTATGGGCATACCCTGCTTGTTCTGCATATCAGTAAATTCCCTTGAGTTTTGTTTTTGACACAAGTTGCATCTAACTATTGGTTTGTGCTGCCTACTGAGCAAGGACATTGGAGTGAATTTTGCAATCCAAGTTGTTTAGTGTCTGTTACTTTTGTTGGCAGGAATTGGAGAGACAATTGGCTGCAAAAGAAGCTTCTCTACCTCAGGAACCAGCATCGGATGATGAAAATGCTGTAACCCTTCAAGTACGGATGCCAGATGGTAGCCGCCGGGGGCGCCGATTTCTCAAGTCTGATCAGCTGCAGGTAAATTCTGGGAATGAATGTTTGTTTTTGCTCCTTCTCGTGGCTCTTGTGCTAATGTGCTGTCATTTGCTTTGCAGCTTCTTTTTGATTTCATAGATATTGGTAGAGGGGTCAAACCTGGCACTTACAGATTGGTAAGTACACCATGTAATATTTATCCTTTTGTTTTCTGAGTTTACCCTTTGCTTCTAATGACTGCTATTTATTCGGGATGTGACGTTAATTTCTTTTGGTGGAAAAACATTTGCATGCTAGAAATCTCAGATATTGAATTAAAGATTATGTTATATGAATCTTTCTTTATTTGCACAGGTGAGGCCATATCCTAGGCGTGCTTTCAGCGATGGCGAGAGTGCTTTGACGCTGAACGAGCTTGGCCTGACAAGCAAACAAGAAGCCTTGTTTTTGGAGTCGATCTAGTAACATACTCCAATACTGTAGAAAAATAGTCAGTTTACTGTGCTTCTTTATTAGAATATGAAGTGACACGTGAAGTATGAGATTTCACTTCGGTTTGTGGTTGTTTGGGGAGATACGTGAAATCTGAGGAGATGAACAAAATTATTCCTGACCTCGCTGGGCTGAAGAACAACATTTATTAGTCCTTAATTTCTATTTCATGGTTTAAATTCTTCATTGGTAATTTGGTCTCTAGCCATGCTTGTGCTTTTGTTAGCATGCTTTGCACGTCACAAACTAAGAGGGATAGAACGTGAGGTGATGGTTGGATTATAATATAGAATAATCTTCTCATTAATTTATGAGCTAATATTGTGCGGGTGCTGAGATAGAATTCAATTCTCTCCTATCCTTGGTTATTTCGGCCACGGTGTGGTCAACAGATAGAGAGGTGCTTTAAGATGTTGATTAGAAATTAGTCTTTTAGCATGACATTAGAGCTTAGATTTAGGAAGTGATAATATTCTTGTAAAAAGCTTATACTCTAAAGGTTACAATTCCGTTTTATGTTGCTTAAACCTTGTTTGATGAAGTGTTATTGGAGACCGAAAGAGCAATGATAGCTGAAACAGTTCTTCTTTGAGTTTCATCATACACTATAGAGTGGTTCTTGTCCTATTGCCTTTTGGTTCAAGAAAGATGTGCAGCCTACTCTCTTCTCTCTATGGGGAAGTAATACATAATGATACGCTTATCTTTGATGAAAAGCAATATGTGAGGATTGCCTGTTTTTGAAGGAAAACAATACGCAAAGATTATTTTCGTTGACATTTGAAGGGAAGTGCGGACCTTGAAAGGCCGTTGCCAATTGTTTGGGCTAAAAGAGTCATTGTCTTCATAGGCATAAGAGGGTGAATAGTTCCTTGACAAGAGGCTTGAGAGTTGCTTTAAGCAACAAGCAACCTCGAGGAGTGAGTAGAGTTAAGCAACATGCAATCCTAAGGAGTGAGTAGATCTAAGCAATATGCGACGCTTGGAGAGATAGAGAAAAGTCTATTAGATTCTACATGTTTTTCTTTTACCAAGGAGTAATGGCACTTGAAGATCTCTTTAATTGTGGATGTAAGGCTTTGAGGTCCCATTCTAATCATGAGTAAAATTCTAAACTCTGTTGTGCTTTCATCCTCAAGTCTTCTAAAGTATTTTTTCCTTCTCCTTCTACATCTTTTTTTAAAACTAGAAACTCATTCTCTTTAACCAATTCTCTAGACCATCTCTATGAGTTTGAGTATGTCCCTTATGATGACTTAATTTTCAAAACTCATGATCTCATTATCACAAACCCTTATTATATCTTTAAGAGTGATTACAAAGGGGGTCATTGTTAAACACTTTTTTGGTAAATCTAAGTCAAAGAATATGGGCTCATCCAATTCTCTTTTTTCTATGCAAACTACCTTACTGCCAATTATGTTGAAGGCTACACCTATCTCCATTTCGGAGTTGTAAAATTGGACTTGACTCTTAATGGTGGAAAATGAATGCCTATAATAGATGCATTACCTTGCTTGACTTCAACTTCTTGAACTATTGTGATGCCTGCACAACCATTCTAGAAATAACTTTAACTTAAGAGACAATCAACTTTATAATCTACTTGAATTATTGTGTCCATTAGTGGACTCACACAATTGCAATTGTGTCATAGTGCATAACCATATTATTGGAGCATCACAGATAGACAATGTTGCTAATTATCTCATGGTGTAATGGCTCCGGAATCATGCCTTTGTATTAGCTAAGTCACACAATGCCAACAACAAAGCATTTTTGGTCAAGTATGATTTTGCACATGTCCCAAACCACATTTATGTTCCAATGTAGATTCCACAATATGAATTGGTAAAGTTGTTACTAGAATCATGGATCACTACTTACAAAAAAATACTACAATCAACACAAATAGTGGCAAGCATAGAAGCATTCTTAGACATTGAAAAATGGCGAGGTTTGCATCACTTTTCCAAAGAACAAAGGAACATTGAAATGTTCATCCTCAATAACCCCATTTTCTACCGCCTATTTCGTGTTAGATATAGATCTACCTATTCTCTATTTTGATAGAGAAGGAAGGACAATTTATGCTGCCAAGGATGACAAAGGCCACAAGTATTTTGAAGAATGTCACTATAGGGCTTGCCTCGATGTTGAACTTAAAAGATGAAGAAGACTAGTGTAATTTTTTGGGTAAACCGAGAGCTTAAGCAGTAGATACACTAGGAGAGCCAAATGGCAAACGATTTAAGCTCTATGCACTATATGGAGATCCGAAAAGGCCACCCAAAGCATGGCTTTGATTACAAGGCAAAAAGAGAGGCAACGAAGAAACATGATGGAAGCATCCTAGAGGTCAACATAATTAAATCCGTAGGGAGTATAGATTCCAACTCTTTGATTATGATTTCGAGTTCCCTTCTCTTCTCTAGAGTATTCAAATGAGCAACAAAAGACGAGACATGCATGGATAAAGAAAAACCCACTTCGGATAGAAATGAACTAATTTGGTTTACTAATCCACCTAGAATGTTACTGTACAACCAATTTGGTTTACTTAACTAGGCCAACTAGCGTTCAAAATCGTGCAATCTTCCGGTCGCATCCCCAAGTTTGGGGAAATAGCATCATTTAGCTGGATTGAACTTGGGGAGCCTGCTGGTTTCCATTTAACATCAGCAACAGGTAAATTCGCTTAGCCGTTCGTGGTAAGACTTCTGGTGCTGTGTCCGCCGACTGGGGCGTGGCAATTTCTTCAACCCAGGTGGGGCCGATCCCCATGAATCCCCACTCATTACGCCATTGCATGCTGGTCTTATCGGATCCGGGAAATAGCGTTAGCCACCCTATAACGTAGCCTCGGATAGCGAACGGTTGGTCTATACCAACAAACATCCACTAGAAAGACAACAAGAGTTTGCGCTTTATAAGGATAATATCCATCTAATGCTAGACACCTTTACCGAAAGTTTACCATCATTTCCCATTTGACTCATTCTTTAGAATTCTATGTTAAAAAAGGAACACTTGTCAATAACGAGGCAGTTGTTATTTTAGTACGTCTTTTCACCCTAAACCTCAAAAAATTAGAGGAATTAATAAAGTTTGCTAATTATGGTGCCTCAACAGCTTTGAAGAGCTAATACCCATAATTTTTTTTTTAAAAAACAACTATTAATTATTAGGAGTAAAGGGTTCTCTTCCTAATTCGAGGATTATATCAGTCTTTTCTCACAGGTTGCTGCCACGAAGGGGTGCAGAAGGGGTGGGAGGTGGCAGCAAAGTACAAAGCTGGAATAAAACAACGATGATCAAAGGGGAAAAAGAGGCACACGTACCTGATTCGTCAAAGCTCGCTTTATAAAAGCTTCGAGGAGAGCTTTAATGGCGGCTTGTTGTCGACCACGTGTCACTCGTTTCCTTCTTCCTGGAAATCCCCCCTTGAGGAAAAATTTGACCCAAAAGCAACATGATGGCGTAAACCCAACGGTCAATTGAACGGACACCCAGGGGGGACAGCCACGTGCGATCTGCGTGACTGACAATAGGACACCCCGAACAACCAACATTAAACCCAGAATAGGGAATAAAAATTTCCGTACAACAAGCACCTCTTTCCTTCCCCAACGGTCATATTTCACCGACACTCTCCAACGGTCATGTGGACTGGTACTCTTTACCGTCGGATCCCTATTCAACGGCCAGATCGCGAAGCTTCCTCCCCCTTCGCTTTTCACGCAGCCATACATTTTTTCCTCGGTGCGGACTGGTAAATCAAATCAGTCGTAGAGCCCAGAAAAAGCAATGATAGGGACGGCCATTGAAGTGGTAGTGTAATGATACGAGAGAGAGAGAGAGAGAGAGAGTATAGTATAGGTGTAGAGTCGGAGGGAAGTAGAAGAGGAACCCCCAGTATATAAAAGTACAAGACTCTTATGGTTTACGGTTCTTTCGGTTAGGAAATGTTGAGGAAGTGTTTGTTTGTTCATTGAAATGTTCATGCATGTTTGAGGGATTCTCGGAGCTGGGTTTTCTTTCTGATTCAGCTTCGGTTATGGTGGACTTCATGGATTTTCCAAATGCTGATCTGGATTTGAAAATTTCTCAGGATCTTCTCGCCCGCCAAGCTCAGCTAGCATGTTTCTACATTTCCCTTCATGGTGTGAGTTATAAGAAAAACCATAGCCTTTTGCAATGAATTCTTTCTGAACATTACGGAATCCGATGATCGTTTTCTGGTAGGTCTTTGATTTAGTTTTCGATTCTTTCATTCTTTGGGGTGGGCTTCGTATATTTTGTTATTTATTCATACCACACACATCATATAGGAACACACTCGAATTTGTGAAAGCTTTTGTTTGTTATTCATCGGATTCCTATACATTGTTTTCATTCTTTCGGGTTTCTGAAAGGTTCACACACTCACATAGTCTGTCCTCTCCGGATTTCTCTGTTAGAAAATACGTTCACAGTTCCGTATAAGCTTTCATACAGAAAAACCATACCTTTCATTCATCAAACACATTTGTAGTAAAGAGAAGAGAGATTGGGGGGAGATAGAAGAAAGATAGGGTGAGTGAACTGGAGTTAATCAAACAAAGAAAGAAAATAGGAACGTCATAGACGATGTTGGCTGGGTGCTCTAGTTCTACATTGCTGTCACCAAGGCATAGATTGAGGAGTGAAGCACCTGCACCGTTGCAAGCCTGCCATTTCCATCTGCCTTCCATGAACACACAGAGGTTGGACTTGCCATGTAGCTTCTCCCGCAAGGACACCTCACGATCGCAGCCCATTCGGCCGGTGGGCCTTTCGGTGGAGAAGCAGATCGATTCGAAGACCAGCAGTCGTTCTCTCAAGCAGAGCATCCGACTTCCACCTTTGGCGACAACGGCTCAAACAACGAGTGGTCAGACTGCATTTATCGAAGCGAAGAGAGAGATCAAAGACGAGTTTTGGGAGCAAGGGAGGAGCTTGAAGAGGTTGGCCGAGCAGGGGTCCGTCGACGAGTCATGCATTAGCAGAGCCAAGAGGAAGAAGGGTGACAGTGACAATGGGGAATCCGAAGACATTCTCAGAGGTGGCGGTGATGGTCTGAGTTTGGGGCAACTGGGTGCCGGGAACTTTTGGTTTCAGCCAAGCTTCGAGGCGTCTCGTTCAATTCCGGGCATCACAGGCCTTAACCCTTCTCAGCTTCCTTTTTCTCTGACATGTTCAGGGGATGAAGAGAGGGTTTGTTATGTGCCTGGTGAAGTCATTTCTCCGCCTCTGCCGTTGTCGAACAATCGATGGGTGGACTCCGCTGTCACGGAGATCACAGACCTCGGCGAGAAGGACGGTGAGACGAGCCACAAGCTGGTGAGGGAAGCCTCAGGGTCGAGTGCTTCATCAGAGAGCCAAAGCTTGGGCCTTAGGCGACATGAGAATGTTTCAGAGCAAGAAGTGGGAAATGGTTCTGGGCATCCTTATTTATATGAAGGTACTGAAGAAGAGGCCGGGGAGGAGGACAACCAGGAGAATCAGGGGTTCGAGCTCGTCAGCTTACTTGCAGGGTGCGTTGAAGCAATTGGGTCGAGGAATATCGCAGCAATCAACCATTTCATAGCTAAATTGGGTGAACTAGCTTCGCCCAAAGGAAGCCCCATTAGCCGTTTATCAGCTTACTATGCAGAAGCTCTGGCCATTCGAGTCACAAGGCTTTGGCCTCATATTTTTCATATTAACCTCCCTCGGGATCTTGATCGGGGAGACGATGACTCTGGCACTGCATTGAGGCTTTTGAACCAGGTGAGCCCTATTCCAAAATTTCTTCATTTTACCTCAAATGAAATATTGTTGAGAGCTTTTGAAGGGAAGGATAGGGTTCACATTATAGATTTCGATATTAAGCAAGGGCTTCAATGGCCTAGCTTGTTCCAGAGTTTAGCTTCTAGGACCAATCCTCCAAGCCATGTTAGAATCACCGGAATTGGGGAGTCAAAGCAGGAGCTAAATGAAACAGGAGATAGGCTTGCTGTGTTTGCCGAGGCATTGAACTTGCCCTTTGAGTTTCATCCTGTAGTAGACAGGTTGGAAGATGTAAGGCTATGGATGCTTCATGTGAAGGAACACGAGACTGTAGCAGTGAATTGTATTTTCCAAATGCATAAGACACTTTACGATGGGAATGGAGGAGCTTTAAGGGATTTTCTAGGACTAATCCGAAGCACAAACCCGACGGTCGTCATCATGGCAGAGCAAGAGGCTGAACACAATGACCCGAGATTGGAATCAAGAGTATCTGAATCACTGAAATATTATTCTGCCATTTTTGACTCCATTGATTCCAGCCTGCCCTTGGACAGCTCGGTGAGGATAACCATAGAGGAGATGTTTGCACGTGAAATTAGGAACGTCATTGCTTGTGAAGGAAGGGATAGGTTCGAGAGGCATGAGAGTTTTGAGAAGTGGAGGAAGTTGATGGAGCAAGGAGGTTTCCGATGTGTGGAATTGAGGAGAGGGAAATGCTTCAGAGCCAACTGCTGTTGAAGATGTACTCTAGTGAGAACTTCAGTGTCAGGAAGCAAGGACAAGATGGAGCGGCGGCACTTACTTTAAGTTGGCTAGATCAGCCTCTTTACACCGTCTCGGCTTGGGCACCGGTCGATGTTGCTGGCGGCAGTTCGTCCTCTTATTCTCAGCCAAGTTGAATGCTTTGGGTTTTCTTTTCTTCATGCATTTCCATTACCTTCCATTTCATTCTATTCTTGCATGCAGAGAAAGGGATACAGAATTCTTTGTAGGTAGGAAAGCTATTGTCATTCTTTCATTCTTTTGTTGCAGATAAGGTTGTCAGTCAATAGTGTCAGAATTATTTGTATGGATACAGTAGATCGATACTGATTTCAGTCGTTACAGGCCAGATTCATAGATTTCAGACACTAGTATTTGCAGTCCTTTTGTGTTATTCTTTAATTCTTTTATGTATGCCGAAATTCATTATTAGTCGTTTCTCATTCTACTGTCTTTGTCCGAGGGTTACTTGTAAACCATGTAGCTGGAAACTCGATTGTTATATAAATGAAATGATTTTATTGATTTGTGATTAGTTCATTCCTCTACTCTCTGGTTCAGTGCCTTTCATTACTGGTTTATCAATATCTGTAGTTTCAAGCTTGGTGGTACGTCTGTTTGCAGCTAAGATTCCTGAGTTCTACGTCTTTTTGAGTTATTCTGAGAGAGAGACAGAGCAGGAGACAGGGGAGGAGAAGATAGTAAACCATCATATAGGTCCTCTTGGAATTATCAACTCTAAGATTTCTCCTGTAGTTTTTCAAGCAGTAAGCCAACAGCTTTGGACTACACATAGGAAACAAAATGAATTTACAGATACAATCAAATAAGAAGTAAATTTCCATTAGGAGACCAATCAAAGAAGTGAATTAATAAAGTAAGGATAATGGGTATTTGTTTTGCACGCACTTAACTTTTGCATATAGAATGTTGAACCCCAAACCTTACAGTTAGAGTCTTTGGCTAAATGATAAAGATATTGACAATATTGAACAATTATTATTTTTAATATCTTCTTCCCCTTAAATGCAAAAAGATAATGAGAATCTTATTAATGAATGACCAAGTGTTTTGATAAATTCATATACACTTAGTTTATAAGTAATGGGATACCATATTTTAGTTTGAACTTTGAAATTGTGTTACAAATGATAATTTTTTTTTAAAAATTGATTATGAAGAAAAAATACACCTAAATATATAAAGAAAATACTAAATTAAGATATTAATGACATACAATAATCACAATTTTAAACATTGTTTGTAATCATTGAACAATGAGCAATACAATTTACATGATAATGGTAATATTGAAGGACCAAAGAAAGGGTTCAAACCCGTTGTCCAAAGACCGAGTTGGGAAGAACTGTGCAGGGTTTTGTCCAGTCCCAGACGAGGATTATGAAAGCCCAATCCAGTCCCAGACGAGGATCATGAAAGCCCAAACTTATAAGTAATCCCCAAATTGGGGAAGAGCAAATATAACCCATACCGGACTTGGGCATTTGAACCCGGAGATTTTCAAAGAAGTGCAGCCAAGGTAATTCCTTCCAAGTCTCAACAAGAGCTGGGCTTTGAATGCAGAATACAAGGCATCTGTGCACAACATTCACTGTACTGAGTTGGGGAAGATATTCTAGAGCAGCTTCATCTACACTCACAGGAAAGATAAAGAAACCTTTTAAGCTGTTCAGGAACTTGTCTTTTCAAGTTCAATGGCAGAGATTACAGTTGAGATTCGAATAAGTTACTGGATACAATATCCTAAGAATTCTAAGCTAGGGAAAGTAGTTTTTTTCAAAGCTTCGTGTGTTATCAGTGCATCTTCATGCTTATAAGAAACTATCTCTCTTATGAACTTACGAAGGATTGTGCAGTAATGCACAAAACAACATGAAGAACACTTAAAGATTTAGACAGTGCAGAACAATTGATCCTCATATCCATCAAATAATGATTTATTTCTTCTCATATGATTATGACAACTGGTGTCGTGCAAGCAGACAACGAACAACCTGAGGTGCAGCGTCTCCTTCATGATGCGCCGTTAATATCACTGTCGAATCCTCTAAAGTTGCACCTAGTTTGATGTTCATTTGTCTTCTTTGGCTTCACTTCGTGGCTGTCATCTTCAGGCGGGTACCAAGAAGCCAAAATATCGAAGCCCAGATTTTTCTGCAGTTAGGAGATCTCTGTCAGTCGCAGAACATATTTGTCTTTGGTTTCTAAGACAGAAAATTCTCGTCCGTGTAAATTGGTTAGCCATGCCTATGATTTTGATCCTCGAAAATGACTTTCACAGAGGAAGTTTCTTCTCACATCTTTCCATAACCCAATTGGACTAAACTTTGGCATCATCCGAAGAAATTGAGAGCCTGGGATCAAATTCTAAACACATCATTGGTCGAGTGTGATTGAGAGAAAGACCATAGATGAGAATCCTCTTTACAACTTGCATGAGAATGACATCTCATTCTCATTGGTAGCCTGGTTTTGATGGAGGAAAAGACTATCAAAGATGAATTATTCCCACCACCACCAAAACAGAAGTAGCATATTTTAAGTTAATCGTTAACAGCATTGGCATTGTAAAGAGAACATGGGTTTGCTGTGGGAAAAGACTTTTCCCTTGTTTAGAGAAAATAGAAAAAGCATTTTCTCAAGGGAAGGGGAAGATATTTACTTCAAGCTATTGGATTCCACTCTCCAGTGTCCTCAACTTTTAAGATGTAGTGGACCAAAGGCTTCTAATAATAATAATTGCTTGTATCTGATCAATTTCAGCTGCCTTATGATCCTTACCTAACATTCAAGCTGACATGAGTGTTATGGAAGTTTGAAGTGTCGTCCTAACAGTGGTCACACCCCTGAAAACTAGTGGTAGGTGAGCAATGGCATGAAAATCTTGGCCTTTTCTGAGTCCTAGTCATTGAATTTTCGTACATAGGCAAATAACTTGATTAACTATCTAACTCCGTGATCAACTCAAGGAAGATATAAAGAAGTGCAAGAAAGCCTAAAGCTTGATTTAAAAATTAGTTGATGAGTAAGAAAACAAAGCAACATTAAATATTATCTAATGATGGTATTTTTCTAGTGTGAAACTTTTATTTTTAATATTTTCTCACATATTAGATATAATTAAAAGGTTCGAAATTAAATCAAAATTGAAGTAAATTAACTTAAATTTTGATATTTAAATATTGTCTAAAAATTATACTTCTCTAATATTGGACTTTTGGCCTTGATAAAGGGCTATGAAGATTCTTTTCACTGCTTCCCCATGTTGTTGTTTCATCAACTTCATAGAAAGACACCTTGTCCACTGCATTTTATAGTGAAAAACCAGCAAAAGGTAAACCTTTGTCGGCCATTAGTGTGTTAGGTTTGCGTTTATTTTGTTCAAATCCATAACAATATCTTCCCTAAACCAGATCTCTTGCTTCCGTATAATCAACCACTTTCTATAAAATCCTCCATCCCATTATTTAAACTCCACATCTGTCTTGATATCACAGAGCTATAAATCTGACTTGTAGGGATTGTCCAAGTGATCCTTTTTTAATTTCTTTTTCTCTAAAAAGATCTTATTACCCTCTTTGTTGCCTTAAAAACACTCATTAAAAAATGAGACATTTGAACATATAAAGAAAATATCATACCAAAATATCACTGATATCAAGTTTCATTCATGTTACAGGTCAACAATAGGTATGTAAATTCTCTCACCAAGAAGAAAGAAAACAGTGAGAGTTAATGTCGTTGCCGCATGAATCAATAAGGAACTATTTTTCTGTGCCTGGATTAGTTTCCTTCTTCTGTACCAAGAAGGCTTCGAACCGCCAGTTTGAGGCCCCTGCACTGAAAACAGAACATTACACCAATCTTTGTTTCTAAGAAAGATCATATGCTTCGATATGTGAGAAAGAACTGGATTCTAGAGAGAAATCTAGCAGAAATCCTTCTGGTATAAGGCACGCCTGAGCTGCTCCAAGATCAGATCATTGCAGCGTAAGTGCCGAGTAAATAAGATTCATGTATACCGGTTGAAGCTTTCACACTAAACCGTTGATAGTATTACTGGACTAATCATGAAGCTGACTGAGAAAGACAGTTTGGCACAAATTAAACAAGCTACTCAAGAAAACAGTCTTAATTACAAAAATTCCATCATGAACTTTGTTTTTCTAATGCAGCAACCATGAAGGCAAAGTTCAATTCCTTTTCAAGAATCAGCTTGTAAGAATTTCCATATATATATAGATGATTTCATGGCAAGTTGCAAATAACATAGAATATTCCACTTCCACAACTATGACATCATAGAAGAGATTTTACACCTAATTTATAGATAACAACATAATCTTAGTTACCTAAACCATGATTCTGATAGTACGTTAACGTGTTATAAATAATGTAAGCATCCCAATAGAAAATAGGTTTGGTTCGTTTTTCCTCCTACTTTCTACATCACCTTTCAGCTCAAGAAAGTTAGGCCTTCCCCCTCCATCTGTTAGTGGAAATGGAAAGCCTACTGTTTTACATAATTTGTAAAAAATAGTTTTTTACTACCGACTGATAGAGATATGCTAGAGAACTACTGGTTGAGTTTCATTTTCACTCTTCTGGAATTCTTGCCATTGTTGTTGAGTGGTTGAAGCTGTCATCAGGCTACCGACACTGTGTTCTCGTTGGACCACAAGAAAAGGAAGGAACATTGTTGAACACTTGGTAAAATGGTAAAAGGGGTTGTATTCGTTAATCCAAATATGAAACACAAATTTGGTGAGAAAACGGCTTGGAGTCATTTTTTGGAGACAGAACTTGACAGCAAAGTTGGTTCAGGACATGGATGGCCATGACAGAATCAATTCCAGCATCTAGAGATAGGCTTCCGACTAAAAAATTTATATTCTTTGTTCTTGTGGCGCTAGCTGGGCTAAAGGTCTAAATCGAACATGCCACCTGCCCTGGAATTGCAGATGCACGTGGAACTGAAAGGTTCAGTGCCATTGAATAGGATGGAGAATTGCACATAACACAATGAGATGGACCCGGCCATGCCCTTATTTGTTTCTTTCGCAAGCTGATGCCGTTCCTGGTCAAACCTGCTATATTAGTTAAATCTGCTTTGGGATAATGTCCTCTGTTATGCCTAAATTTGTTCACTTTTGTCCTATACATTAATAATGAAGGACACAACAAGTTCATATATGTTAATAATGAAAGATACAAAATGAAGTTTAGTATGTTTCTTCATGTTGAGCATGAAAAAAAATTACTTTTTACGAAGATTTAACCCATGAGCAAGAGATGGTTCCTTTGTAGCCTGAGTTTTGATACCAGGTTAAAAAGTTCATTTCTTTAAAATTCACTAATAAAAAAATGAAACATTTTCATATATAAGGAATGTAACAAATCAATATGTTAACAACATAGAATGCATATCAGATTTGAAAAGAAAACCAAGCTATGTTTGAGGAATCAAGCATATAGATATGGGTAAACTAAGCTAGGCCCTCCAAACGAAGGTTCTTAACCAAACGAAGGTTCTTTGATAGCATGATGTCTGTTAAATCTGCTTTCAGAAACCTGTTCATTTCCTCCCACCCCACTTGAGGAAACCAAGCTTGTTTGAGTAAACTCTACGAAGTCCTTCAATGAAGATTCAACTGCCCGCAAGAAACCTTGATAGGATAATGGCAAATATTCACCGGAATCACGTTCGATCAGGTGTAAGCTGTCCCAGGAATGGCCTGGTCTAGATGTTACCTGAAAATAATTTAGAGTGGCTGCAATAGGAGTCAAATCTCAAAATTTTACAATATTAGAACCTTTCTTTTTACGTAGGGGAAACTTGAAAGGATCATTCAACTAACTTGTCGTAGCCTTTTCTGATTATTTATATTAATTCTTGCTTAAATGATGTTGCATAGACCATGTAATAAACTAAAATATCCTTTTTGATAATCTGATATATATTTTTTATGCAGTGTACAGGATGTTGAACAGGTCGAAATCATGAACTTGGCCCCATGGAATCCAGATGGATGGGATTTTTTTTTGGAAGTCAACATCATCAAAGAATATCAAAGAAACTATGAAATGACGTAAGAAATGAACTTTTTTATGGATTTTTCTCTTAGGTGGGACTCACGATTAATAAATATCTTAAAATTATAAATAACAAAAGAGGGTTCTTTTCTATTTCTTTTTCTTTTTCTATTTCTTGTCAGGTT
The DNA here is from genome assembly GCA_028551485.1 of Casuarina cunninghamiana. Taxonomy (NCBI): domain Eukaryota; kingdom Viridiplantae; phylum Streptophyta; class Magnoliopsida; order Fagales; family Casuarinaceae; genus Casuarina; species Casuarina cunninghamiana. Next base: position 6,236,870 of record CM052365.1, read on the forward strand.
TTATTGAGTAACAAACCATGTATGTGGAAAAAGTTGCCAGTTTGATCCAACCCATTTAACACGCAATCTGCCAATTATTGAACCCTAGACATTTGAAAGGTTCGTTGCTGACTCCATGGCAGGCATCCTAAGATGGACAAAACCACAAATTGAAAACTAACATTTCAACTGCTTCAATCCCTTTCAAATTTGCTTTGCCATGAAGATGGACTACAAATTCTGACTACACCTTTTAAAACTTCCCAAATCGAACACCCCATGTGGGGTTCCATGCTTAGCTTGCCTTTGTTGCCTTAGAATGTGGGCTAATTCATGACATAAACAGTGTGGAACAAACATTGTTTAACAAAAAGCATTACAGAAGCCATCTTATGTTTGTTTCCCATTTTCCAAAGGTTTACTGCAACCCAGACCAACATATATTTTATGAGAAGTTCACTAATGAAAATTTTGAACCCTGACCATTTCAGAAACCAGGGAAGAACAAAGGAAAGAAGAAAACAGTAGAAGAAGATCATTTGAAAAAGTAAAGGTTTTCTGCAACCCAGAAGTTCCTGGAACAAGTATTTTAATTAGAAGTATCTTGACCATTGATAGAAAGAAACTCTTAATGGAATTCAGTTGGTGTGTTTGGTCAAGCCACATGTTTGAGAGTGGAAAATCGGTTGCTTCATGCAGCTGAATACTACCTTTGGAAAATTGACTAGACCGAACCGAAGGCCGCCGGTTCACAGCCTACAATTACTCTTTTTCTCCAAAGAAAGATTTTTTTTTTAATTTTTTTTTTATTTGGTGGAGTTAAAATCTTATATTTTTATTGAACGCTTCTATTTTTAGCAATAGATACATTAAATTATTAGGTTCAATCTTTCTATGTATGGACTTGGTTATCTTTAAATTGAGATTCAAGTTAATAAAATAATATATATGACTTTCATTCCGAGATCATATTAAAACATCATAATATCAAATTTTAAATTTGATAAAATGAGTGAATATAATAATGTAGCAACGGTCCAAGAAGATGAATAGTGGTTTCTATGAATATTATTGATAGAAAAAAAAATTAAAGTGACAACTCTAATGTTTGCTCTTACGCTTATTGAATTGAAGTTGATACCACCATAATCATTTCTTTAACCTTTGATAATTGAATTTTAATAAATAGTTAAGACATTTACAAACATTTATGCATACCTCCTTAAAACATGAGCGTTAGGATTTACATTTTTCATAATTGAGATCATACTAGAAAAACAACAAAAAAAATCAATTTTCATTGGTTCCTAGTTATTGTAATTTCCTTCTCTTGTTGTTTCTGCAGTTTCTGTATCAACTTGATAGAAAGACACTTTGCCATGTGGCTTAACTCCTTCCCCTAATGGAATGCCTTATGGTCGTGAAGTTTCCAAAAAGTAGCTCATCATACATGCACCGAAGATTGAGGCCGAAAGCCATTGTCAACCACATTTCTAGTCAAAAGCCAGCAAAGCTAATCCTTTGTAGGCCATTAGATTGTTAGGTTTGCGTTTATTTTCCACATTTCAGTTTGACAATAACAATGTTCCCCAAATCAATCCTCTTGCTGTCTTCTGTACAATCAACCACTGGCAACGAAATCCTCCATCCCATTATTGAAGACTCCATATTTGTCCTGATTTCACAAGGTTCTAGATCTGATATTGGAGATTATCCAAGTGGTCCCTTTTACTTTCCCCTCCTCCCCCCCCCAACAAAAGGGTCTTGTTACTCTCTATTCCCTCAATTGGAGATGTTCGAGTATAGAAAAAAATATTTGTAATATTGAACAACCATGATCTTACCATGTTTATTTCCAAATGATACCCAAGTTTTATTCATGTTCCAAGTCAATACATGTAAATTCCCTCTTCACGGAGAAAACAGTGGCAATCATTGTTGTTGTTGCATGAATCAATGAGGAATTCTTTTCTTGTGGAACTCCTTATGGTATGAGGCATGCTTGTCTTCTCAAAGGGCTGATCATTGCAGCAAAAGTCCCGTGGAAATGAGACTCGCATGCATAATGCTTGCAGATTCACAACAAGTCCTTGATGGTGTTACAGGCCTAATACAGAAGTTGATTGATAAAGACAGTGACCCACAAATTCAAGAAGCTGCTCAAGGGAGCAGCCATGATCACAAAAACCCATCATGAAGGCAAAGTAATGGCAGGACTGTTGGAAAGTTCAGTTTCATTTTAAAAATCAGCCTTGAAGAAAGGAAGGAAGTAATTAATTTATTCATGTATTTCACAAGTTCCAAATAACATGAAATATTTCGACGACTCTCTCACAATTACCAAGGGCAAAAGTTGCAGGTATTTTGACTAGTATTATAGAAGCGGTTTTACACCTAATTTATAAGATCTTAGTTACCTAAGTAAAGCTGGTATTGGTGGGTCGGTTGGCTAAATACGCCATGATTATCCTCGACAGGCAACTGCTGTGTGGCTATCAAGACATATAGCCGACATAATTCGTGAAATTTTAACAGCGTTGGCCGGTGTTGGCCGACCCCTAAAAAGAAGAAGAAGAAGAAGAAGAAGAAGAAGAAGAAGAAGAAGAAGGTGGTATTGGAAAGGGAAAGCCCATTGTTTTAGATAATTTCTTAAAAAGTAGTTTTTAACTACTGACTGATGGTGATATGTTTCATTTCACCTTTCTCACATTTTTTCCATTATCGTTGATCTGTGGAAGCTGCCATCAGGCTTATGACACTTTGTCTCATTTGACACCTCTAGAATAAAGAAGAACAACTTTAACCACAAGAAAAGGAAGGAAAATTGCTCAACGCTTGTTTACCAAACTGGGTTATTACCAAAATATTAAAGAGCAAAAAAGAAAAATGATAAAAAGGGTTGCTCTCCAAATCTATTAGATGAAAGGGGTTTCACTTTTAAAACCATTTGTTGGACTACTTCCTAACATGACCGACATTAAAATTCTTATCAAATTTAGATTTAACTAAAGTTTTTTGCTCTCCCTCTCTCTCGCATCAAAAGATTTGAAATTAGAACATAAAGTTCTATAATCTAATTCCAGCACTGGCGAAAGAAAAGGGTTGTTGATCCGAATATAAAAACAAAGCCGGTAGGAACACAAGTAGTGGTTGCTTTTTGGGTACAGAACTTGGCAGCAAATAGTTGGTTCGAAGGCATCCTGATCGTGATAGAACCAATTCCAAAGGCTTAGAGATAAACTTCGACTAAACAACTAGGATTCTTTATTCTTGTGGCACCAGCTGGGCTAAACGTCTAATCCAAGATGCCACCTGCCCTGGAATTGCACATGGATGTGGAACCGAAATTTCAGTGCCATGGAAGAACATGGAGAATTGCACACAACACGATGATATCGACCCGGCCATCCCTTCTCGTTTGTTTCTTCTATAAGAGGATGCCTTTTCTTGTCAAACCTCCTAATTGTTTAAGTCCCCTCTGGAATAATGTCCTATGTTTAGTTCCACCAACCTCACACGATAATTCTTTTTTTTTTTTCGTTATATATATAAAAAAAAATATACTTATGTATAAAAACCACAACAAATTAGATCAAGATTCCTAAATCACCTTATCTTATCAACTAAACCAAGATATGTCAACATATTAGAGGGTTTATTTTCTTAAAATTGACTTTTGAAAAAGAAAAGAAATATATTCATATATAAGAAACATGACAAGCTAATATATTAACCGAGTGAGATGAATATCTAATTTCATCATAAAATCAAGCCATGAGGAATCAAGAATACACATATGTGTAAACTGAGCTAGGTCATCCAAATGAAGGTTAAATTATTTGCAAGGAAATTTGACATCGTAATGTTTGTTAAATATGCTTTCTGAAACATCTTCATTTCCTCCCACCCCACTTGAGAAAACTAAGCTATATATATTTGTAAAAATCTGCAAGGTCCTTTAATGAAAGTGGAACTGTCTTGCAAGAAACCTAGATACGATAGTGTAACGAACCCAACCATTGAACTAAAAGGCCTAAGCCTATTGGCATGGCAAATTTAATTACCTTTAGACCTTACAAATGATGGGAGGTATTCACTGGAATCATGCTCAAACATATGTAAGCTGTCCCAAGAATGGGCTGACCTAGATGTTACTGAAACAATTCTAAAAAAGTGAAATCTCAGCAATTTACAATGTCAGAACCTTTCTTTTTATGTAGGGAAAACTTGAAAGGATGCATTAAACTGACTCGTCGTAGCCTCTTCTGATTATTTATATCGATTCTTGCCTAGATGATGTTGCATTGACCAAATAATAAAGTAAAATACCTTTTTTGATAATCTCGTATATTTTAGGCAGTGTACAGGATGTTCCAAAGGGTTGAAGTCATGCACTTATCCCATGAAATCCGGATAGCTGGGATTTTTTTTTTTGGAGTCAACATTATTAATATATCAAGAAATTATGAAGTGACATGAGAATTTTTTATGAATCTTCTCTTAAGTGGGACTCACGATTAATATATACCTAAAACATTATAAATAACAAAAGGCGTGTTCTTCTTTTCTTTTCTTTTTTCAAATTTTCTTTAGTAAACAAGACATCTATTTTGGTCTTATAAACTCCTTGTGTTATCATTTGCAGCTAAGCAATACATAATCAGTCAATTATTGAACCTGACAAATTTGACTTTCTTCTCTTCTCCCTTTTCCTAGGATTCTTTCCTTCTCCATTTGAAAGGTTCCATGCTGACTCCAAGACAGGCATCCTAAGATGGACATTATCCTCCTGATCGATTTTGCCTTCTGAGTCAGACCCACGTTGGGGTGGCAGAACCTTGCTAATCATACAAATTTCTATCGGTCCACCTTTATTTTTATTCCTCTGAACTCAACAGGCAAAACCACAGCCACTAGTTTTTGTAAATGGGGGAAAAGCTTATTACATATAATCTTTTGAAATATAATGTACAGAAAGTTAATCAGATTTACTGTCTCTAAGGAAGACTAGCAGCAGTATTAATCTTTAGTGACTTTAATGCAAAACCGGAGGAAATGGTAGAGACTGGGGACCATGAAGAATGCGATATAAGGTCATGTTTTCAACCTTTTAACCTTATGTGACATAAAGATAATATTTTACAATGACATAGACAACTTCCAGGATTTAAAGAGTGCTATTTCAAACGTGTTGATTTAGGAAAAAAATTAGAGCTCTTAACTTATATAATCAGACAGCAACGCAAATTGAAAACAAGCATGTCAACTGCATCAATCCTTTTCAAATTTGCCTTGCGAAGAAGATGGACTACCAAAACTGCATACAACCTTTAAAACTGCTCAAATCCAACACTCCATGCTGGATTCCATGCCTAGGTTTTGTTGCAATAACAGTGGCATCCATCTTACTTGTGGAGTAATGGCATAAGAATCGTGGAGATCTAATTTGTAATGAGGTGTAGCATATGAACTTAGATTTAGATATTATGTTTGATAATATTAAGCTATTTTTTTTTAATAAAAAAAAATAGTTGTTAAAAAGAGAGATACATGAGCATATAAAAAAGATTTTAGGTTAGGATGTTGACGTGTGAGATAATTATTATTTAACAAAAACCATTAACAGAAACCATCTTATCTTTGTTTCCCATTTTCTGAAGATTTACTGCAACCCAGACTGAAACTCCACATATATTTTGATTAGAAGTCTGATGGCAATACTTGATATCTAACCATCCAGAAACCAGGGAAGAACAAAGGAGAGGAGAAAGCAGTAGAAGAAGACCAAGACCTATTTAAAATACTGAAGCTCCTTCAACAAGTATTCTAATGGGAAGTATATTGATGCCCATGCTTCAAACCTGACCATCTTAGAAACCATGAAAAAACTGAAGGTTACTGAAATCCAGTCGCTTCTCGGATAACTATTTTAATGAGTAGTATTTGATGGCCATGCTTCAAGCCTGTCCAGTTCTGATACCAGGGAAGGAGAAAACAGGAGAAGAGGACCATTGAAAAAAACAAAAGAAATAAAGAAAAGAGAGGAAGACCCATTAAATAAACAAAGAAAGAAAAAGTGTAGGGTTCTCCACGGAATTCAAGCCACCTGTTTTCAGAGGACTGGAAAATCGGTTGCTTTGCGTGTCCGCATTCCACCCCGGAAATTGACTAGACCGAGGAAGCCGCCGGTTCCCAGCCTCCAATTACTCTTTTTTTCCTACCGGAGACATTTTTCTTTAAAAAAATAGATTAGATAGAGGATATCATAATAAGATATTAACAATTTATTAGATTAACTTTCATTGGATCTAGAGATACTAAATCCTCTGTAAGTAATTTTTTTTTTTCGTTTTTTACATTTGGTGGAGTTATAATCTTATTTGTTTCATTGAATGCTTCTACTTGTAGTAGTTGATACATTAAATTACTAGGTTTATTTTTTCAATGTATGGACTTTTATCTTTACATTGAGATTTAATTTCAATAAAATAAGATATACGATCTATGTTCTAAGATCATGTTAAAGTTTAATGAGATAGTGGTTTTTGTGAATAATACTGACAAAAACAATTAAACTAACAACTGTAATGTCTACTCTTAAGCTTATCGAATTGAAATTAATACTAACATAATCATGTGTTTAGCATTTGATCATTGGATCCTAATAAATAATTAAGAGATTTTCCAATTTATGATATGAATAATATTATGTTCATTTGGGATCTATATTTTTCATAATTAAAATCATACTACAAAACAAAAAAGTCACAGTTTTGATTAGTTCTTAATCATTGTAAATATCCTCTTTCTTGGATGTTGCTTCATTATCTCAGGATTAATCTATTTTAGGAATAAATTTTGTGCTTATCAAAAAGCAAATTCAAGATTAGAAATATCTTTTTTCCATTTAAAGATTTTTCTTAATTTACGCAAGAGAAGATTTTTGTCTTAAAAGATTTACTTAATCTAAATTCTAATATTAGTTAGAGAATCTATATTTACTCAAAAGTTGATTTAAGAATTTTTTTTTACTAAAAATTGAACAAAACCTAGATAAAATGTGAGATTTTATCACACTAGTTTCAGCAATTTTTTAATTTTAAAAAAATCTTAAAATGTATTTCATAAATAACCCAATACTCAAAAGTAGTGTACGAAATTCTAAATTTTCCCTTAATCAGCTAGGTCAATGATAAATTAATGAGAATAAGCTGAATTTCCTATTAGAATTAAGTCATCCACGTATAGTAGCAACCATATGTGGACAAAGATGAATTAAATTCCAAACAGTAAAAATCATAATCCAACAAAAATTATACAATCATGCCAAGTTCAAGTTTGGGTCCATAGAGTGTTAGTATAATTTACAAATATAGGAAGGATATCTTGAATTTGAGAAGCCCAAAGGTTGTTTCATAAAACCCAATTGAAAAGTCTTAAGTTCTACATCTACCATATGTGAATTGGGTGAATTTTTAATAAATAAAAGAAAATAAAAAGATAAGACATAAACAGCACCCACAGTTTTGGCTAAAATCCCAAAAGCCAAAGGTCTTCTATAAGAAAAAGAAGATCTATATCCCCTCCCCTATATTTATGGTAATATTCTAATCCAAAAGCTTGTTATTACCCCCCACTCCTCTCATCCTCTGCTTTCCATCCATTTCATTCTCGGCTGTCTTCCCACTGGCTGTTCTCGGGAAACGAACAAACCAACCAAGACAAACAAAAGCATCCCCAAGCTTCTACGCGTCCTTCTGCAAAATCTCCATGTCGCCGACCCCATAACGCCTCTGGCGCGGTGATTCGCTGAAGCCCTTTTGTTAAAGATTTAGTCTTTCTACGGGATCGGAGTTGTCCTACGCTCGCTGTTTCCTTTCTCTCTGCTCTGTTTCATGGGTGCCGGTTTCTCTGCTTTCTTCTCGGGGCAAATTTGGTGTCCTGGTTTGCATGGGTCTTTGTCTTCGCAATCGAAGCCCAGTTTGGGGGATTTGCCGGAGAGCTGCGTGGCTTTGCTTCTTGGGTACTTGGACCCGCCGCAGATTTGCAAATTGGCGAGGCTGAATCGAGCTTTTCGAGGAGCTTCCTTGGCTGATTTTGTCTGGGAATCGAAGTTGCCGTCGAATTATGAGGCGCTTGTGAGAAAAGTGTTGGGTGAGTTGCCGGAGAATTTGGGTAAACGAGAGATTTATGCGCGGCTTTGTCGGGCTAATAGTTTGGATGCTGGTACCAAGGTATTGTTCTTATTGATTGCTTCTGTTTGGGTGCTGAGAAAATGGGGGAAAATTCAACATAAAAATCGAATTTTGTGTGATCTCTCTTCTTTTTTTTTTTAGTTTTTTTTTTTTTGTTGGGGCTGTGTGTGTGTGGGTTTTTTTTTTTTTTTTGGGGGGGGGGGGGGGGGAAGTGGAGGTTGTTTGTTAGGAAATCAATATGGATTTTAAGTCGTAAGATTCTAATTTTTTTTTTTCGAGTTCGATCGGTTTCTATGCATCTGATTTATGAGGAAAAAAAAACTTCGTTCCAATGTTTAAAAAAAAAAAAAAAGGGGTGAAGAATTGAAAATAGATTTTGAGCTTTTACATTTATTGATTATTATCTGAGCGTCGAAGGAAATTATTTTTGTCTCGTTTGCATATTACGGAGACGTTCCGCGGCTTGTACCTTGTTTGGATTTTGGAAAGAAAAAGAAGAAAATAGAAAAGTTTAATTGCAGGGACTCTTTGTTAATTACTTCGGAACAGAAATTTTACTATCTGACATGATTGGAAAAATATCTCTTCTATAGAAAAGCTGAAAAAGGTTTTTTGCTTTGTTCTCGTTCTTTTTCGGTGGTCACATACAGAAGTCTGTTCTATCGAGTTGTTTGATTCTCTTAATTTGGATCGATTTCTGATCGATTTGTATGAAACTTGGCTTCTTGCAGAAAGTTTGGCTCCATAAAAGTACGGCCGGTGTTTGGATGTCTATTTCTTCAAAGGGGTTGGCGATCACAGGGATCGATGATCGAAGATATTGGAATCATATCCCCAGTGATGAATCTATGTAAGATACCTGCTCTTCTTTTACGTTTTATATGTTGATATTCAATTCAAATGAGTAAAAATTTTTCATCTATATCTTAAGATGGATGGTGGAAACTCGAACTGTATCGTTGCTCGTATTGGTCAAAGTAAATTTTTGTTAATTTTTTTCACAAATTCTAAAAATATTTTTTGCTTCTGTGATACATGTATTTAGTTTCTTAATGACTTTATTAGCTTCAAAACAAGTTAATGCATGGCACACCGGTGTTCCACATCTGACCTGCCAGTTTAATTTCTGGATTAAAAAATTGATTTATTTTCTTAGAAAGATATCTTACGTTGTGTACAGTAGCAGGTTTTTGGTAAGTGCAGATCACTTGACTTGAAGCAAGTTATGTTCTATTCAGTTTGTTGGGAAAATCTTAATGTTTAAGGCAGTTCTTTTAAGTTTAACATGATAATTGCATCCTTGAAGTCAACGCTAGTCTCCCCCTCCCATCACTGATTTTATAAGATTTGCTTCATTGAAATGGGGGTTTCATAATAGATTTCAAGGTTATAGATTTCTTAGCAAGTGGTTCAAATTAAACAAGTACTTTGCGGATTGAATTCATAGAATCGAGGGAAAAAGGGATGGGGATAAGAAACTTATTTGAGTGGTTGGATCAAAAGAAACTTATTCAAAATGCCCCATCTGTATTTGTAGTTAAGCAAGAATCAGGTGCTTACTTCAGATTGAATTCAGAGCCAAGACTAGGAGCAAATGATGAAGAAGTTGAGCAAATATCTGCTACCAAACTGGGGTAAACGTAAGTAGCAATATCACTCACCCCATGATCAGGTCAAATTGGTTGCAAATCAGGGCCAATTGCTTAATGAAGACCGAAAGAGCAGAATTAGTGGAGTAAAGCGTATGGTCCTAAGGAAACTTGAAGATATGAGTCAAATTGGCTTGAAATGATACTTTAGTATAATGATGCCAGGAGTATGACATAACACAGAGACTGATCAGCAAAACGGATTGTGTGAGATTGAGAACACGTATCTAGAGCTGCTTACAGGATTACTTTTGAAGTAGAATATGCTTTTTCTCCATCTGGCCCCCTTTTGCTTCCATTTTTTGCGATCTTGCTGGATTGATTTGAAAGTAGAGAATCAAAACCTTTTCAATTGTTATGTTCAAGGACATGAGCATTGTTGAAAAGAATGAGAAAAAGTACCAAGGACATAACCAACGACTTGTAAAGGATTTCTTAAAAAGTAAAGTCCTAGTAATGTGTTTTGTAGATTTAAGGAATTCAATCTGATATTATACATATGCGAGGAGCTAATAGAAAAGGGGAGAGGATGAATGTTTTCTCTCCACATTTTCTGCTCTATCCTTATTTATCTCATGCTTCTTTGAGCTTGGATTTTAGAAGAAAAAGGATTTAGAATAAAGTATCGGCAGCAACTAGTGCATCTTAAAATTAACATTTTTTTTCTTCTGGTTGTTTTGGTTGCTTGCTGATCAGAAAAGGTTTGAGAAAGTAATGCGTCTTGGTTGTTTGTTGAAGTGGGAATGGTTGAAGGAGAAAAAGAAGAGAAACTATCAGCAACAATGGACATCGTTTTTTTTTTTTCTTTTTTTTCTCCGGTTTTTTCTTTAGAGTAACTTGCATATCATCTGATGCACAATGGTTGCTTGTGTTTGTCTTGATTGAAAAATTGCCGAACGTTCTTCTGTTGATGCTCTTATTGTGGTTGTACTGGAATTGATTTGGTGTTCCTGCTTCTTGCTTGTAGCTTCCGCTCTGTTGCATACCTCCAGCAAATTTGGTGGTTTGAAGTTGATGGGGAGGTAGAGTTCCCACTTCCAGCAGGCACGTATAGCCTCTTCTTCAGACTGCAGCTCGGACGGGCATACCGGAGGTTTGGTCGCCGTGTCTGTAACAACGAGCACATTCATGGGTGGAATATAAAGCCGGTGCAGTTTCAGCTTTGGACTTCAGATGGTCAGCATGCAGCAGGGAAGTGCTTTCTTAGTGAAACTGGAAAATGGAACCACTACCTCGTGGGGGATTTTGTTGTTGATAACTCGAATTCAACGACCAAAATTAAGTTCTCCATGACCCAGATTGACTGCACCCATACCAAAGGTGGTCTGTGTCTAGACTCCGTTGTTATAGCCCCAAGTGAGTTCAAAGAGAGGTTATTGCGTTTTTAAGTTGCAGTTAGCCTCTGTAGGTAGGGAGTTGTGTATTATAAAAAAGGTAGCGAGAGTTCTACAAATATTTGATGGTCTTTTCTCAAAGCCTAGAATTTGTATGTAAACCGGGTAATGTGCATATGTATGTTTTCTATTGGTTCAATCGAGGGTGTTCACTATCTCAAAAGAGTCCTGCTTGGGATTTTGAGTCATTGGAGTGCTGTAAAAACCTCTATTTTTAACTTCTTCTGTTATAGGCCTTGGGCTGCATTCTACTGTTCCATTTTTAGTTCCTGGTTTTTGAAGTGGTGTTGCAGACGAGAAAGGCTTATCTCCCTGGTTGGAAGAATTTTGAAATTTGTTATTGTTGGAATTTTGCATTTCGAATTTGTTTTGCATTGATAATGCCTATTTATTATAAAGAACTATGTTTCAAGAGTACAAGATTCGTATGATATATTTCTCATGAGGTTTATAATTTTACTTTATAAATGTTTTATATTGCTTGTTATTTGTTTGATATTTATCTCTAAAATAATAGATATACCCAACATCTTACAAAACTTTTTAAAAGCATAACAAAGAGTGTTTGTTCTTTTGAACTAGCCCCTGACTTCTAATGCATTTTAAGAATTAGTCGCAATCACCTACTCAACTCCTTTGTCACTGACAGATAGAACTCGAGTAAGATTCCAGAAACCATTTTAGGGAAGTATCAGAATGAGGGTCAACAACGAAGGGGTTCATTTTGCAGGTTTCTGATCCGGGGAGTTCCTATAAACGATTCTCTCTGTGACTGCTATTCAAGAGTGTAAGGACATCAGTTTACACTTGGTATAACGCTGATCAAGCTGCAAAGCTAGTAACTTCTAATTGAGTAAAACATTACTGTTGAAGTATACAAACTCACGTCAGACCACTTTCTCAACCGTCAACCTAAAAGATAAGTAACCTGCAGGCCTTTCATCCATCGCACATATCATAACTGCTGCCACTTCAGCTCCTCACTTTCATGACAATTGTCGATGATATTCAGGAACTCTTCAGGCAGATGAAGCTTCTCCGGGAGATCTGATTCTCTTTGTATAAAGTCGTTGGCATATAACTGAGAAGACTTACCATTAGAGAGAGTTCTTGAGCTAGTGACCCTCCCCGCGGAATCACAATGTGTTTCGAGAACAGCCCTGATCATGATATGCTGATTCGAGAATTCAACCCCTCCAAGCAATATCTATTTCCCTGATTCTTGTTTGCAGGCCCTGTTAGGAACTTAAAGTGAAATTTAGTAAGATTGAACTGTTTTTTTTTTTTTTTGTCTAATTTGAATATATTTCAAGTATATTTGAAAGATACTCTAGAGGTTATTTCTTGTGAACTGGTAAGTATTTCTGGAAGTATTTATTTAAGATTCTCTTTTATTTTAGTTTAAAAGAGAAAAATCATAAGAAAACCTAGAAGGCAAAAAGAGGGGTTGCATCATTGAGAGGGGGGCAACCTACACCCTACATTGTAAGGGTGACAAGCAAATGACATGTTTTGTATTGCAACCATCAGCCAAGAGAGACAAGTTATCTAAGTGTTAAGAGTGTTAAGAATAGTCATATGAGAGATGCATATGAATTTTGTAAACAATACTTTTATATTCTATTGAAGAAATTAATAAAAAGAAAAGGGGCTAGTAGTTGTGTTAGTGATGATGGGTATAAGATATTATGCTGGTCCAAGCTACCTTAAATCTTGTGTCTTTTATGTGTTTATCTATTCATGTAGTGAGATCAAGCCAAATTGGTACTATACAAGAGATGTGCATTCTTCTTCTTGGTGGTTTCATTTAAAGATCTAGCCTTTGACGTGGAAACTTTTTAATTTTTGAGTAGGGTTTCTTTCGAATTGGAGAAATTTTGATTCTCAAAACTCAAGTTCTTCCTAAGTACCCTTATAGATTTAGATTAGCCAAATTTATGCAGAATCTGGCATAGCAGCGTGGATGTCCAAGCCCACGTTGAATTCACGAGGTGTGTTTTGTACAGATGTGTAGTCCGCCCTACAGGACATGCACGATGATGTTTCTTTCTACAAGAACTTGGCCCATTAATATCCATGCGGGTTCTAAGGATAAACCTTGACTTTTAAATGTTATGAAGAATAGCCCATATTCTACATAGAACCTTAAGGTGCTACATGGAAGTGTGTATCCCCTTATATGTTAGATTTTATGTTTCTATTCTTTCCATGTGGGACTAAAAAGATTTTGAATTTGAAAATAGAGGTTAATGTTTGAAACACAATAAGTTCCATGTGAAATTATTAAGGTGCCATAGTTAACGCAAGAAATCCTTTTAGTGACATGTATTTTGTGTACTTATACTCTATTTCCGAATTGCAAAGCAAACACTCTAAACTTGTCTTCAAAGAATACTTCTTCCAATTAATATGCCACTAATTTCTAAATCATTAATTGATTTTGAATTCAAGAAGCCATTGGCACTTAACTCATAGTCACATCTAAGACAACTTTCAATTTTTGAGTTAGTTTTACATCCAAAAGATAATTAAATCTATATCGTGAATGAGTGTGGAGTCCTATTTTGTAAACATTGATCTTTCATTCATATATACGACACTTTTGAAGATAAAAAAAAATGAAAAATCCATTAAAAGTATAAATATATCTTTTACACAAACGTTAAAAAAAATAAAATTGTTCTTCATTTATCTTGCTTCTTTTTCTTCTACTATTTTATTTAACATGAGAGCATTTTGACTTAACTCTATAATCAATAGCTTCTTTTTCTTTTACTATTTTATTTAACATGAGAGCATTTTGACTTAACTCTATAATTAATAGCTTTTCCCATTTCTACAAGATTTAGAACCTTGAATCTTTTTATCTGGCAAATGCACACCCTATTTCACCATCATCTAATATATCTACGTCTTTATTTTATGCAAATGAAGTTTCCCCAACATTAACATCTGCTCTTAGATATTTACATTGAAGATGGGTAATTTTTGATAAAAAAAAGTAATATGGTATTAGAACTCAAGTTCTTCCTAAGTATCCATATGGATTTGAATTTAGATTTGCCAAATTAATGTAGAATTTGGAATAGCAGCATGGCCCACTAACATACATATGGGTTCTAAGGATGAACCTCCGCCTTTTAAATGTTGTGAAGAATGGCCCATGTTCTACATGAAACCATAAGGTGCTATGTGGAAGTGTGTATCCCCTTATATGTTAGATTTTATGTTTCTATTCTTTCCATGTGGGACTAAAAAGATTTTGAATTTGAAAATAAAGGTTAATGTTTGAAACACAATAAGTTCCATGTGAAATTATTAGGGCGCCATACCTAAGCCAAAGAATCTTTTTGGTTACAACTATTTTGTGCACTTATACTCAATCTCCAAAATGCAACAAAAATTCTCTTGCTTTATCTTCAAAGAATACATCTTGCAATTAAGAAACCACTAATTTCCAAATCAAGAATTAGTTTTGAATTCCATAAGCCATTACCACTCAACTCTTAGTCACACCTAAGACAACTTTCAATTTGTCAGCTAGTTTTACATCTAAGGGATAATTAAATCTATATCGTAAATGACTGTGGACTCCTATGTTGAAAACATTAATCATTTATTCATACATATGACACTTTTGAAGGAAAAAAAATATGCAAACTCCATTCAAAGTATAAATATATCTTTTGCACAAAGGTTAAAAAAAAAAAAAAATTGCTCTTGCTTTCTCTTGCTTCTTTTTCTTTTACTATTTTATTTAACATCGGAGCATTTTGACTTAAGTTTATAATTCATAGCTTTTCCCATGCCTACAGGATTTAGAACCTCAAATCTGACTATCAAGCAAACCAACGCACACCCTATTTCAGCATCATCTAATATATCTATGTTTTTATTTTATGCAAATGAAGTTTCCCCAATACTAAAAACTGTTCTTAGAAATTTACGTCAAATATGGGTAATTCCTGATAAGAAAGTTATAACTATCTACACAACATTCAGAAACCTCCCTACATGTCACTACCATCTTCTCAAGTTGACATTTGTAGATGTGTTGGTATGGCATGCTCCCATATATGCTATTGTGGTCTACTAGGAGTGTTGGACGGACTAGGCTACTCGTTAGGAACATGACAAGATCACTGGGTCAAATGCCATCAAATGAAAACCAAGTCGGTTGGATATGATGAAGGCTAGGTCAAGTGGAGCTTAGCACAAAATTAGGTCGACGTGGTCCAGTTGAAGATCACCAACAAGAACCAACTCCTAAAACAACTTGAGTTTAAGGCTAAAGTAAACAAGTTGAGTACTGTTGCATATAGGTCAAATCACACTCGCACTAAGTTGACCCTATAAGGTGAATGATATGCATGCGTATCACAGACAACTAAGAATTTTTTTGCAAATTTGCCTTCATTTAGCACGTACAATGACAAAGGGTGCCCATATGTTAATATATGGAAGATTTTAGTCCTAAATGAGGAGGAATAGTGGTGGAAGGTAACAGACATTGATCTTCAAGTTAGGTATAGAAGATGTTGGTAATGTTTGAAATTCGACCACCAGCACTACATCATTCAAACTAAAGGAAGAAGATAGTATATCAGCTTACTAGAGTTTAGTCTATGGTGAAGAATTTTAGGATTTATGACAAACGTCAACAGAAAAGGAAGTTGGGTCATGACGAATTGTATGGTTGCGAGGTACACAATTACACGTGCAAGGCTCAATGCAAAAGTGTGATGCCCATGTGCAGACAAAGATTTTCGACGTGTGCTTAACATGCGTTTCGGGAGGAATTCCCATGTGTTTTTAGCCAATCTTTTAGGGCATTCAAAACAATGTTTAATAGTATTTTGGATTGAATTTTTAAGGTCCAGAGAGGCCCAAAAACATTAATTTTGTTAGTTATGGTATACTAACAAATTTCAAATTGATTTGGCATTAAACAAATGGTATGGTAGGCATTAGGGATAACAAAGATGGAATACAAGCAATATGACTCTAAGCGCTTTTGTTTTGATTTATATAGCGTGGAGTATGTTGTTCATTAAATTGCCCCAAAAAGGACTTATGGATGTCCTTATTTAATTTTATTAATTTTTTTATATCAATTTTTCTTTTTATTATCTTCTCTATTGAGTTTGGAGGGATCTTGCTAGTTATTGATCTCACTAATTTGTAGAATCTAAATGAAAAATTGATATTTCAAGATACAGAATTCTAAAAAGAAGATGATATCTTAAAAGCTTACTTCGCTCCTGAATGAGGGTTTGAGAAAAAGAATTCCTTTCGTCTAGAGCCTCCAACATGTTATTAGTTGACAATTTGTTAAAAATAGATAAAACCTAAGACTCCAAAAACCATTTTAGGAAAGATTCAAATGCAGGGTAAAGAACACACAAATTCATTTTGCAGGCTCCTTGTCTCCGTGAGTTCCTACAAATGATCCTCTGTGACTGCAATTCAATATAGCAAGGACATCAATCTTCACTCGGCAAAACACTGATCAATCTGCAAAGCTTGTAACCTGAACCTACTGTAATGTTGTACTAAAAAGTTACTAGTTATTTCAATTTACTGGACTATTAATGACCTAAGGTCTCCTTTGTCTAACTAAACAAAAAAAGAAAAAAGTTACTAGTTGTGATATCAGTAGATGATAGACAAAAATGAGGAGTAAAAAACTACTGTTGAGACATACAGATTCATGTCTGACCACTTTCTCAACCGTCAACCTAAAAGATAAGTTTCGTGCAGACCTTTCATCCATCGCATCACAACTGCTGCCACTTCAACTCCCCACTTCCATGACAATCGTCGATCATATTCAGGAACTCTACAGGCCGATCAAGATTCTCCGGGAGATCTGGTTCTCTCCTTGTGAAGTTGTTGGCACAAAACTCGGAAGACTTACCTTGGGAGAAAGTTCCTGAGCTGCTGCCCCTCCCTGCCATACCACCCAGCGCGTTTCTGAGGACAGCCCTGGGCGTGGTGCTGTCTCTGGAATTTAAACCCATCCGAGAAATATCTATTTCCTTGACTCTTGTTGGCTGGTCCAAACCGGTGCTTTTGCCAACCGCACGGATGGCTCTGTCCCCAGCTGTTCCGTTCACTTTTCTGCTGCTGTTGATCACCTCCGGCAGTGGCTTTTGGATTGCCATATCTGGGTTGTTCTGGCTGACTTCTAGGGAATGGGTGCTTGACAAGCTGTCCATCGGTAAGTTTTGTATTAGCCCCGAACTTGAGGTTTGAGGACCTTGATATGGTATAAAAGGTACACCCTGATTGGACGCATATGGAGAATAACAGTGTTGCTTTACTTCACCCGCGTCGGAGGTCGAGTTCGGTCCCAGTGATTTGTGATACCGACCAGGCCACATCAATGGTGCGGTCTGTTTAGAGCTAGTCAAATAGACACCATTGCTCTCCCCTAAATTATTGTTCAAATTGCTGCCAGGAACAGTTGCCACAGCAAGAAGCTTATCTTTGTCAGTTGGCACAAAGTGAGCACTCCCGACACCCTCCTTTTCTTCTGCTTCCTCTTTCCACATCCTCTTTAAGCTCTCTAAAATGGAGCAATAGTGTCAAATATTATAACAAGGATTAACTATAGCTACAGACACTATTGGTTAATATCCACTGCTAAACTACAAACATATCCAGAAACATCCTAATTTGAGAATACTGGTAATTTCCATCATTGGGCCACATCAGTGGACAAAGTATACAGATTAAGGGTGGGAGGTGGAATGGACATTTCAAATTGATAATACTCGAATCTGTTAACATTGATAGAGTAGGGCACCTACCACGCATTTGCCTCCTCATACCGATTTATCCATGTTCTATGCATCAAATACCTCAGTTACGACAGGTAAACAATGACATCATCAACTGTAGTAGTACTAAGAGATGGCTAAACCATATTGAGAACCCTATCCCTAATCCTAATAAGCAAGACGGGGAGAAAGTAATTTCATGCCATCAACTGCAACATATGAGATGCTACTTACCCATTGCTTCCATGTTATTAATCTGGAAGGAAGTCATTAAATCTCTCGTACTATAAACAATCTCACCAATCTGTTAGATACATAAATTAGTTTTCAGTCAAATATTGATATTAGTTTCAAACTCAAACAAAATGAATTGTTAAGATTTACCTGCAAGCATCGGGTATAGCTTTTAGAAAATCCCAGGTCATCAACCAACTGTAAATCTAAAGTTCTTGCAAGTTGATTTCCAGCCTCTAGAAACCTACAGCAATTAATGATCAACACAAGATCAACTCAGAATCATAATAAATTTACGTTTTACATGTTTAAGTGAAGGAGGTAATAAAGTAATAACTGCTTCATATGTTCCTGTCTTCCCAAAAGCGCAATTTTTCTAGGACATCTACAGCAGCATATATATCTTTGAGCTTGCAATCAAACAAGCAAACATATTTTGTCCTACTATTCTGTTGCAACAAACAAATAATCTAAAAGGGTATTAAGATCATATTAGTTACCAGGTTCAATTACAAGAAGATCAAACTGCATCAAGAGAAATTTTTGCCAAGTGTACTACTAACACCTCAAAAGAATGTTAATATTTCATTCAAAGAGCTCTGGATCACCAAAAGAAGTCTTGGGGGAAAAGAGGCAAGAAATATGGCAGCTCGCAAGAAAGATTTACATTTGCACAAGGTGCCTTTGAGATTTGACCAGCAAATGATAACTGGATTTTTTCAACTAAGGCTTCAATGAGATAAATCAGTCACCATTAATCTTCGGGAATCAGCATGTTTTCCACTAAGGCCTCAAGTGTACGTTCCACTCTTTTGCAATAACAACCAACGGTAAACCTTTACCCAACGCAGTTACATGAAAATAATTTTTTTCTTTTTTGGCAAATGATATTCCTTTATTTGAATTTGTGATAGGGAAATACAATCACGGAAAATTTTAACAAATTCCAAATATTAGTTTCGTGTACTCCTTGAGCAAGTAGTATGAGATTGAATCCTTAACGGGTCCTCTAGCTAAGGGCGCAGTGAATGAGATACAAAATGGAAGAGGCTAATAATGTATTGCATAAAATCCATCTACCACTAATTTCTTACGCATGACAATTTGCTTTTAAATTCCTTGGCGTCACAGCAGCAGCCAAACTTCCACCATCAGTGACTTTACATATCCGTTCAGCATGAACCAGCAGATCAACCTGCAACCAGGCATGTCTCAAAAATTTAAAGCAATGTTACACTGCAAGATATAAAACCCACAGTCTGAACGTGAGGAATAAACAACTGATCATATGAAACATGCAAAGCCTATGAAAAAAAGTTAACAACCATACAAATTACAGAGTACATCAAGGACTCGTAACCTGAGATGCAAGAAAAGTTCGAGGAAAAAGTTCTTCATGATGCTGTGAACAAAATTCCCAGCACAATATCTGATAAAGAAAAGGAAAAGTAAGGTAAAGATCATCGTGGAAATTTTGCATTGAACATTATCAACAACCAACAGATATGCATTAATGCCCACCAACTTAATATGAAGTAGAATTCTCACCTTCAAGTCATGGGTGTAAATAATGCGTAAATGGCCATTACGAACAACACGAAGTTTCTCATAGACACTCTCTTGAACTGCTTTCTCATATTCCAACACCATTAATCCAGAAGGGAGTCTATGCTCACGTGGTAAATCAAGAAACAAAAGTTCATCCATCACAGTGTCAAATGTGACTTTGGTGAGCCAAGGTAGTACTTCGTAAATCACCTCTACCAAGAACAAAACATAGAGAGAAGTAACTTACAGTCAATAGATTAACCAAAAGAGAAAAGGGAAGAAGAAATTATTTTCCTTACCGAAGCCCCTCCCTGATTTACACCCACATAAATCGCACTGCCAAGCATCCTTGAAAAAATAAAAGAGCAACAAGGGAAGGATAAGAACAAGACACAAACAAGAAATCATGTAAGGGCATGCATCAAAGACAGGTGCCAGGGACTGTTATACGCATCCATCTGAAGCTAAAGCACAAAACAATTCACCTACACAAGAAAAAGAACTTTATTTTTCACTTGAGAACGGATATTCAGTGTCACAAGTGTTATAAGTGCAAGTTTATTTCACAGATATTCCACACAAGTGTGCTAGACAAGCTATTTGCCCGCATGCATAATGGATGGTCTCATCTGACACATTGGGCACCAATGACCAGTTGCCACAAATTAATTTGATGGTAGTATTTTGCAGAATTGGAATCAAATCGTTTCCAGTAGTTTAACATGAAAAAGGATCAGAAGAATGAGAACTGACCTGAGTTGCCTGGGAAGTCATACTAAAGGCATGGTGTCCAACATTTTTATCATATAAAGAAAAACACCATCTTCTCCTTGCACAAGGAGCATAGTACTCGGAAATAAACTTCTTCCAATACGAAATACCATTGTCCTACAGAGACCCACAAAACCAAAAAGAGATATGTTACCCCAACTTAAAAGCAGTATCACTGAGTGAAGGAAAAAGTGGAAGCATGGCATTAGAGATAGAAAACAAGTACGTGTAAGGTGAACAAATTGTATGTGACAGGGCTAGAATGATGCACACAGCAAAGGTCGTGACCAGTGATAACACAATAACAGTAAATAACATTGAGTGGTCAATTGAACGAGTAACACACAGCTGGTCGCTGCCGTAGATGATATAGTTGCTGCATTAGCCTGCGCGAACAGATGCCTTCATTAAAGGGGTTAATAGCAGGTACTTGACGCAGGACCTGCTGCTGCAGGTGGTGCCTCATCTGTTGCCGTTGTTGCCGCTGCAACTGGTGCCTCATCTGCTGCTCTTGCTGCTGCTGCAGATGCTGCCTAATCTGTTGCTGTTGTCGCTGCTGCAACTGGTGCCTAATCTTTTGCTGTTGTTGCTGCTGCCGCTGGTCCCTAATCTGTTGCTGTTGTTGCTGTTGTTGCTGTTGTTGCTGTTGTTGCTGCTGCAGCTGGTCCCTAATCTGTTGCTGTTTTCGCTGCTGCATGTCAACTTCCTGATACTCCGTAACAGACTGCAAAATCTTTTGCCACTTTTGGTTTTGGTTTTGGTTTTGTTTTTGTATCTGCTGCCGCTGATGAAACAGTGATTGTAGCTGGGGCACATGTCCTTGCAATTCCTCAGAATCTGGTTTCTGCAGTAGCTGCTGAAGAATATAATGGTGCATGATAGCCTCATGCTGAATGTCTAGTCTTGGTTTCTTATGCATCTGCATTGAAGTGCAGGGCTCCTGCTTTATGCCATTTAGAAGTGAATTATTATACTCTTCCGCAACCTTTCCCTGAAGTTCCCTTTTACAAGCTTGTAGGCAATTTGTGTCTAACTGGGAGTTATGCTGGACAATGGAAGAACTGTCTAGAACAGAGGAGCATGAGCTTAGGTTATGGGAGATGAATGATGGAGGAGATGAGGGTAAATCTAGGTAAGATTCTGTGTTGCTATTGGGACATCTATACAAATAAGGAGCCTTTGGAAGTGCTGGTTTGGAATCCATGGCTAAGGAACTTGAAACACTCTGGCTGTTCATTGTCTTATTTATGGCAGTCAGATTCATTTCCCCTGAGAAACTATCTACATTCATACGTGCAATCATAGGCGAAGTATTTGGCAAGGTTCGAGAAGATGTGTTTGAAAGAAAAGCTAAAGCACCCTGGTAGTGCTCATCCTTTTGTGGCATGTTGTTAGAGCGTGATGGCCCCTTCAAGCCTCCATTGAGCCCAGTCTGTGCCAGAGGTTGTGCTGTCATTTGAAAGTTGGAATCTACAAAAGTCTCTGGAGCCATCTCCACCCGTTCATTATCTTCCAGAGGGAATCAACACCTGTACGGAAATCACATATGGATCGTCAGACAAGCAGGAAATAGGTGCACAACAATTACATGGAGTTATATCAGCTCTCACACAAGGAGAATGCATGTGTACCTATTTGTGAATCCGAAGATCATTTAAGAGTTCTGCAATGGAATAAACTCAATTTGGATTGCAAGAATATCTTACGTTTTCTCCAATTTATTGGTCCATATATTAGGGTAAGATGTTTCTTAAAATGCGAGGAAAAAAGTGTCAAAACTCTGCTTTGACAAATGAGGTACTCCAACCCCACACAATCCCAAAGAGAGTGCTATCTACATATTTCCTATTCTTGAAGACAGACAGACTCGGATATGGAACAGAACTCTGCCTGGGGCTTGTTGAATTGGGTAATCATCAAAGATACACTCCATTTCAAAAACTGCTAAATTTAATCCAAAAGCAAGTTGGCTCGCACGATTTCGCTAACTTGGTGACCTCTACCTTATCTTGTGGAAGCATTCCCACCTCTGCTCTTTTACCCTAGCAGCTATATCTAAATCCCCCTCGAGGCATGCCTCTCTTATTTTTGGCCATTTTCTTGCTTCCGGTTGTTTCGTAGTCTATTTCACCCAAAAACATGAAATAACGATATAAAAGACAGGCATCCATCTCCAGAGAAAAAAATAAAAATAAAACACGGTGAGGTGCCCAGAAATATAGACGGAGCAGAAACAGGAAAGAGAAGTTGACAACCTGGGATTGATACCAAACAGTAAAGAAGATGAAGATGAAGCTGAAGACCAAACCTAAGAAATACCCCTCAGAATACTACAAGAACAAAAACGAACAGCAACATGGAAAACAGGCTTATAATGAACCACATGTCATTAGAGAAGAAAATGCACAGCTCTTTCCACAACCTTATTGCGTGACTACTTAGTAAGAAATGCTATACCCATGCGATCAAATTCGTTTGTTTCAATAAACGGATTCATACTCCATCTGTAAACAAGATCCTTCAGCACAATTACTTACAAGGAAATGAACGACCACATCTCCCCGACAGTATGACGATATGAATTAGTAGACTCATTTAGTGTGCAGAAATGATACTTCCAACAGTAGAACTCATATTTTCGCTCTTTCTTGGGCCGAAAGCCACAAAGTATTCATTTTAAGGAAAAAGAAAATCATTTTAGCAGACCAATTTCGCAAATGCTGACGAAATTAGTATCCACGCCATTCTCAAGGACCGGCCCTTTGATCGCCTCCATTATCTAATCAAAGTTATACCAGGCTCGGTGGAAGCGGAGTGGATATCTCAAAAGCTTTTGCTTTTTCTTTTTCTTTTCTTGGCAACCAAGCACTCATCTTTCTCGTCAAAAACATCCAAACACATTATAAAGCAAAGAAAGTGTCGCCATATTCTCCCACTGTCCAAGACGCTTCATTCAAAGCGGTGCCAGAGAAAGTGCAAAAGAGGTCAGAATCCGCAGCAAAATTCTGATAAGAAAGAAAAAAAGTAAAAGAAAGTTTAAAAGGACAAAGCAGCAACCTTCATAGGAGACGGAAAACGTTAGAACTCGAGGCTTCTGCTGGAGAAGTTGGCCATGGCTGTGAGCTCGTAGAAAAGGCTGTCATTTATAGTGAGCGGGAAGCAAGGAGGAGTGTAAAACGGTGGTGACCGGCTGTTAGCGGTTCCGGTCAGCTTTAACCGGGTGGGCCGGTAAGCGTCGGGGCACGCGTCGCTTTACGACCAGCCACGTACTCCTGTGAAGATTGCGGGGTGGCATATGATTTTCTCTGTCGCTTTCTCTGCCTTCATTCCTTTTTTATCTTTTAATAATTACGTCATAAATCTTTGATCTTAAGTTTACTTTTACTTTTAGGTAATGTGATTGCATGGATCTAACCAATCCTCTTATTTTATAATTTCTTTTAGGTTTCACTAGTCCTTCATATAGTCAATCTTGTCATTTCATTTAAGATTTCAATTATATAATTTCTTTTGGAGATTATATGTTCTTGAATTTTTTCTAATTAATTGTATTTGCCAAAAACTTGACTTATAATTGAACTTGCTAAAATATTTTGATCCCTTAATTTAGTTAACTAAGACATTTTTTTTAGGAATAAAATAGTAATCAAACTCTAAATGCTCATTAAGCATTTTATAGTTTATGTTTCTTCTAGTTTTTCCTCTTTTAATTTCACTATAGTTTCTAGCCATTATCATTACTTATATGTAATATGAAATACTTATTACCTGTTTATAACTATCATTATTTATATAAGCTCATAATCAGTTTTCTCATTGCTAGATGATGTCATTCTAAACTAATTTTAGTACCTGAAAACTTCTATGTGCTTCTTGGTGTTTGTGATCAAAGTTTCTTAAGATGTCAAAACACCACACACAAGGTTAAAGGTTAATAAGAAATTACAACTTCAAAGCAAACACAAACATATGGGTTTTATAGAAACTAGAAGTGAAACAACATAAAGTAACAATAAACAAAGTGGAAAACTTTGAAAGCTTTGATAAATTTCAAACATATATTAATTACAAGATTAAAAGTCTCTAGACTTTGATACCAATTACAATTATATATAAAAACAAGTGATTGAAAGGAAAATTTGTAATAAAAAACTAGAAGGTTGCATAGAAAACTATATGTGGCTAATGTTTGTTGCTCACTTGGGAGACAAACTCTCTTATTTATACAAAAGAATTCATTGTTCCCATCAACATGTAAAAAGCAAAAAAGTTTTTTGGTCTTCTTGAATCTTTTTTATTTAATTTAAAAAGGTAATATTTTGACAAATTTTACTAATAAAAATAAAATTAGGTGAAATGACCATATTTTGAATAAGTACAAAAAAACATGATGTAAACTTAACTTTTATAAAAAAAATTTAAATGTTTATATACGAATCTGTGGCATAAAAACAAAAAAAAAAAAAAAGAGTATGAAATGAAGAATCTTTACTCGTAAAAAGCAAAGAATTTATTCGGTCTTCTTTCATTTATTGTCTTTGAACTTCTTTCATTATTGTTGAAAACTTTTGCTTCTTTGTTTAACCGGTTCCTTATGAGCTGTCACAATTGACGTGTACAATAAACCTGTAAGGTCGATAAATATCTAACTCAATTTGGGACCTCTTGGTCCTAAGTTGAAGCCTGCATAAACCTTGAAGCAACAATTCTAAAATAAAACTATTGATGAAAGACAAGTCTTAGCTTTAAATCATCAAATTCCTCGTTTTCCTTAAAAATAAAAGTAAAAATTTGCTACATAGCAATTCTTTTATTTGGTTAATAATTAACCAAATAACTTTTTTGGTTTTAACAATCCTCCATGTAACCAATTCTATTATTTCATTCAAAGTCTTAACTTAGAAATCATGCAATAAACAGGCACAACAATCAATCCATGAGTACTAAAATTTTATGTGATTAGGGGATAACAATTGGCAGAAAACAATTCTTCCACCATTTAAACTTCTTTTAATCACTTTCTCTTTGATCATTTAATTACACAATACATATTATACTGTTTCCCATATCCTAATGCTGATAGACATCTTTAGTTATTATGTTGACTGTAAACAGGCTCTAAGTCTTTGTCTTGGCTCTGAAAAAGCAGGCCTGGGCTTGAAAGCAGCATGGAGACAAAAAATGGCTCCATGAAAATATAGTTATCAGATTACAAAGCGAAATCAGACTTAAACGGTAGTGACAAAATCTTTCTCCTTTGCTTATTCTTGTTCTGTGACACCATAAACAGCAGAACTGCTCTTAAAGGGACATGGAGACCCACAATCCAAAACGGTCACCCTAATGCCAACAGAGTGTAGATCTTTACCACTAAGAATAAGCTGGAAGAAAATATGTACACCTCTGAAGAAGCCATTTATTCTATTGCTCACTCTCGTTGGTCCTGCGATATGGCATGTATCTCTTGTCCTTTGCAGCATTATTCCTTCTTCTCTTCTCAATGAAGGCATCAAGCTTGCCAGATGCCTAAGCAAGTTTATTAAAGAAACGAAACTTTGTTAGCAAAACTTTAATCGTTTACATCACAACCAAAGTGGGGCATATCCCTTGGAATATATCCTGCCAAACAAACAACCATTACCTTGAGTTCTTCGTATTTCTCCATAAGCCTTTGCTTCCGGAGGGCACCTGCAAAAACCAGAACTTAGTCAATGGCTAGCTCATCCATTCATTTGTTTCTACTCCATCAGCAAAGCATCACCGAAGTGCTAATATGATGACAATGACAATTGATCCGATTTATGCATTACAATGGATGTATGTGAAGTGCGATGCAACTTAAAAATACTTGAGCATAACCAAACAAGGGAAAACATATTTCTACCATCGCATATTGTAAGATTCATTGCTTTGGAAAACAGAACTTGTTCGTTTGTCACATCTTGATCGTTATCCCCAAAGCATCAATAGACATAAGTTTACTGCAACAAACTAATCCTCCCCACCAGATCCCCACAATCACCATTAATATACAGGCAGAGCCCCACACCACCTTTATATCACCATCACAATACTCTACAATCCCACGCTCATATGTATTTTCAACACGAGTGTTCAAATTTCCTAGAGTCAGAACTTTGATTCAGAAAACTTCAATTTTCAACATAAGGCAATGGTTTATAACTAGTACTAAGCCCCATGTAATCCAAAATTAGGGCTCGCCTCTAGTTAAATTCCTGATTTCCACAGGCATATGGTCCTCTAAGAACAAGCTAGGACAAGGAGTCATCACTTCAAAATGTATATGCATAGTTTGCTTTACTCCAGATGGGACACGTTCCCCAAGCATGGACAAATGGTGCCACAAAGAAAGAGAGATGGAGGCGTATAACATTACTTTTTGACAGATAAAATGGCTGTTTCCCTTTCTTTGCTGCTTCTCTTTCTTTCTTCTTGTGCTCAGCTAGAATTGCATCCTCAGTTCGCTTACTTGACTCAGATTTTAACTGCTTGTCCTGAGAAGTTTTCCCACAGGAAGAAAATCATACTCACAGATTGGCATCTCCAGAGGGGGACAAAAAAAAAAAAAATGCAGAGGAATATACGACATTGTAAAAAAACTGATCAGAAAGAGTGTTACATATCTCTCCTAAAAGAAGAATACTTACAATCCAAGATAAGTGACTTTTTAATTCAGTAATGACTTCTGGATCCTTCGATTTTGCTAATTTCTTCCGTAGTTTCTGTTCCATCCAAAATAGGGTTTACAGAAGAGAAAACAATAGAAGGAGAACGAAGTGAAAAAAGAAAAAAGTAAAAAAAGTTCATAAATTTCAAAGCTTACCTCTCTTTCCGCAGGAAGATTACCCCTCTTCAGCAGGTGACCAACAGTAACAAAATTGATAAGTAAATTCTAAGAGACAAATATTTCGAATACTAATGACATGGTGAGACAAAGAATGGGCCAATGGCCTTTAGGGCAAATGGCCCTCTGCCACCCAAGCGAATGGGATTGTAGGGGACATAATGGATTCAAGCGGTGTCAAGTTTGTAAGCTACTTACCAATAAAATAAAAGGTTCCATGAACAACTAGAATCAGTATTACACTTCTTTCTAAAAGGGCAGGCACTTACCATCCATGATATGCTGCTTTTAAACCTATTGACGGCTTCTGGATCCTGGGATTTTTCTAATTTCTTTTGTTCGCTCTGTTATATCCAGAACAAAATGCACAAACTATAAGTCAACAAACAAGTAGAATAAAATTAAACATAGGATTTCTTACTCCGTATATTTAACAGATTACCTCTATCATCTTAGGATCATATTTCTTAAATAGAAAATTATATTTGCTCTTAAACCTGCAAGACATAATAGACATCTTATTGATATGAAAAAAATCATAAAGAAACACAGATAAAGGCTAAGGGAACCAGAATTTTTTTCAAAAACTCAGTGCTGGAAAGAAAAATCCACAAATAGATGATCCACAATATCTATAGCTGGCTATCACTGAAACCTCACAACAGATAGTTTTTTACTAGAAACAAAAAAAGATGAAAGAATTTAAAGAGACTACAGACAGAATCACACACACAGACATGAATATATATAAATATAATCTGTTGTAGAAACTACATTAGAAGCACTAATTAGTGCATGCTTGGAAAACGTAAAAAATATACTCTTTGGTAGAATATGAATCAAGATTCAAACAACTGAAGAGATAACATATGATTATCATTTGAAGAAGCCATGAACAGAATATCAAATTTTACTGTCCTGAAAACTTCCTCTCACTGATTATTATAGCAGCGAAAGTCAAAATAAAATAGATTCAAGGTAGCTTTACGAAATTTGGGCAGGCTCACAAAGAACAAAAAAAGAAAAGAAAAAAAAAGAAAAAAAAGGATAATAGTCCAGAATATGGCCAATTGCATGAATATCAAGAAAAGTAACTGAGATCATGTACTTGACAAAATATCCATCAGAACACACAGAAGAGGGAGAGAGAAGCAGACTCACTGCTTTTCATCAAATGTGCCACATAAAGATTCAAAACGTGGGTCACGGACAACCTGAGCATTACAAAATATCAATGTCATCTCTCATGCAACAATACTAAAGAACCCATAGAAAAAGAACAGCCAAGGTTGCTGTGGATTTTTTAAATGGTAAGTAACACAAGCGCTCAGTGTTATCCTGAGGATACAACCTCACTCTCCACTGTGATCTGATAAGGAAAGGAAGCATCATTTGAGCAAGAAGTCAATTGAAACTACTAAATACGGAATAGAGAAATAACTACTGACATTACCAAATAAGAGTTACTGGCTGAACAATGTTTTGTTGAAACGAGATGTGATTACCATCTCATATTCTAAGAAAACAAAACTCGATCAGTTTAATCATGGCAACAGAGGCTAGAAGATTCTTTTTTAGAAACAAAACCGAGTGAAATATGCATCTCTATGAACTGAGCAAACTATTTTGCAACAAGAATCATAGCATAAAAATCCAAGAGCAATGCAACCTATTGACTCTTACTTGTTTAAGAAGACAAAATCGAGGCTAATCATAGAGCACTAGCAGAGCTCCATGCCTGTTACTGTTAGCAGAATTTTTTCATTGATGCAATTATTCCCAGAGGAGAACTACTAAGATCACCAAAAATAATTTATTCCATTCAATTAAAATTTTAATCTAAATTTGTTTCTTTAAACAATATTCTCATTGATAACAAATTTAAAGAACTGTTCGCTACTCAGATTTCACAAGTGGAACACATGAAACCCAAACCTTAAGCAACAAAGCCGTTGCATACTAATAAAAACTAAACTTATCCACCATCACTCTCCAGCAAGTCTTGGCAACAAAACATATAATAAACACTAAAGGAAAAGAGATATCAGTTTCATAAAACCCGTAGTCTACAAAGCAAAGAGAACCTAAGTCATTCAGTTTAAACACAAATACACAAAGACTTGACGCTACCCGAGCAATATCTTCCACAAAACAACCTACTCTAAAAGTATTCATAAGAACAAAAATAGCTCAATCTAACTCACCTTCTTGGGAGCTTGAATAACCTCTCTAAGCCTACTCACCGGCTTCTTGCAGCTCACTTCCATTGGCCTGCCCAAAATCCCACAAAATCAGTAACTTTCAACACACTATCCGAAACTACAAAAATCAAACAAAGAAAAATTAACCAAACACAAAAGCCACTAATCACCTATTCTTGTTCAACCGTCCAGTCTTTTTTTCCTGACTTGGCTTTTTATACACCGAATGCGAGCCGTCTGATCGCGCTTTTTGCAATTCTTCGAATGTCACATCAGCCAGTTCCCGCTCTATCTCCTCCTCCTCCTCCTCCTATTCAAGAATCAGTCCAAGTCTCAAATT
The DNA here is from genome assembly GCA_028551485.1 of Casuarina cunninghamiana. Lineage (NCBI taxonomy): Eukaryota > Viridiplantae > Streptophyta > Magnoliopsida > Fagales > Casuarinaceae > Casuarina > Casuarina cunninghamiana. The sequence goes on from CM052365.1 coordinate 6,266,828, forward strand.
TTAACCTTTGTCCACTGAAAGCTTTGCGAAAATTTTCCAATAGCTAAACCTAAACAGAGTCTGTTTTAAAAAAAAATAAAAAAAACTAATTCTGATACTCACAGATTCAGAAGAGGACGGTTCGCGTTCATCGTCACTATCCTCGAACCGGATTTTGCTTGAACTTGCAATTGTGTCGCCCGTTTCCTTCATCTCTAAACCGCTAACAATGTATAATCTAGAAGGTTGTGAGGGAAGGACGATCTTACAATGAACCCCCGTCTGGTTCTACTGAGGTGGCAGAGCAAACTAGGGCTTGAGCGGTTTGGTTGGGGAAAGATGAAAAACCCTAGCCGTTAACCCGGAGAAGGTTTTGCCACGTGGGCAGAGAACGGGTAGGCTGACTTTGGCGCGTGGACACCAGGCAGTCAGGTTAGCAGCCAGCCGGTTGACAAATCGCTCGTGAATTCCGAAGCCACATCAAACAAGGGCGATGTATCCCACGCGCATTTACAGTGTGTACGGTTCTCGAGATCCGCATCTTTGCACTCCCACTGGCCAATCAGGTTACTGAAAGGAAAGCACGCAAGGGTGTAATGGTAATTTAGCTCGGGGATAAAAGGGTGTTGAGGTAAATTTGCGTTGCCGTGTAGGCAAATCAACCCGAATAGAGATTATAACGTCCAGTAGCTCTGAAATCTATAAGGAGGAGAGAGAACCCCGTGAGGGCGAGTCAGACTCGAACCAGAGGGACCCGATTTGGATTGGTAGTCATGGGGCTGGACATGGATGCCATGGCGGCGGCGATAGGAATCTCAGTGCCGGTGCTTCGGTTCCTGCTATGCTTCGTGGCGACCATACCCGTGAGCTTTCTGTGGCGGTTCGTCCCGGGTCGATTCGGCAAGCATCTGTACGCGGCGGGCACGGGCGCTCTGCTCTCCTACCTTTCGTTTGGGTTCTCTTCCAATCTGCATTTCTTGATCCCCATGTTTTTGGGTTATGCTTCGATGGTCCTGTTTCGCTCCCACTGTGGGATCATCACCTTCTTCTTGGGATTCGGCTATCTCGTTGGCTGGTACTTTTTCCTTCATTGAATTTCTCGTCTTTAGTATGAAATTTGTACTTTCGTACTGTAATTTGGTACCTTTGTGCAGTTGAACGTGTGAAGCATCGGTTAGTAATGTTTGCATGCATTGTTGGTAAATTTTAGTGTAAAGTTGTGATTGATACTTGATTCGAGGAATCGTTTGCTATGATTACTACTCAGTTGAGTCGTGAATTGCTTCGAATTTTTTTTCTTCAAGTTCAATAGTAGTTGTCTGTTGGTTTTAGCTTGCTGGTTAGACGTAGTTGTCTGTTGTACTAGAATTCCAGAAATAAAGATTTGGATTTTCTTGTTTTCTCTGGCCTTTTATTAATCAGTGACTTTTAAGTTTCCATGACCGAACAAAAGCCGATGGAAACAAAAGGGAAACGTTAGATTTTATACATAAGGTCTTTGTCAGGTTTTAATATAAGGAAATTAATTTTCCTATACTGAGTTCGTCGAATGATTTTTTTTTTTTTTTTGTGTGTTTTTGAGCCTGAATAAAAGCTCAAAAATTGATAGATTTTAATTTGTGCAAACAAAGTCACGTCTTTTCTGTAGATTGCAACTGAAAGATGTAGAAAGTTTGAGAAATCTGTCCGTAGCTCAGTAGAAATGCAACAAATTTCATGCTTGCATCTCATATTTGTTGCCTAATTTGTTGGATCTCGTGGTTAACTTGCAATCATGGAACCGATGAGTGGTATAGTTTTGAGCCCAAATAGAAGATTTGCATGTATGTTCAAATAAAAGATTTTGTGTTTTTGCAAATTTATTTAGATGCAGGTACAAATTTCGTTTCTTTTGATTAATGTTAGATAACAAAGTTATATTTTCCATGCATTCGAGTCTACATGCTGGGCACTTTTATTATCTATCTGCTGCACTTATTAATTTTTCTTTGTTTTGTCATGATTGATCTGAACTTCAAACAGTTTCTGTAGAGTATTAAAATTTTTTCCATGCATATATGTCTTATACAAAATTCTGGAAGTTAAGTTTTTTATCTTGAATTCTTGACTGTTTGTATCAATGTGTAGCCATGTGTATTACATGAGTGGAGATGCATGGAAGGAAGGAGGTATTGATGCCACTGGTAAGCACAATATCAGCCTTTGACCTGTCTTGCATTTTCTACCATCAAGGTGAAAAGATGATAAGCTATGTGCTGTTCACGTTTATATTACTTGGCTAAGTGTCATTTGAAGCATTCCTTTTATGATAAATTTGACAGGTAAGTGATCGGTTCCTTTACCTGCTTTCTTGAATGTCTCTAAATATCATCCTTTATTTTCTGCTTCTTTTTCCCATGTTGTAATGAGTATCACCATCTTCTGCCGTAAATGAGAAGTTTTCTTATTTCTTTCCCAAAATTTCTTTTTTTGGTGGTTGTTAAAAGTAAACAGCTTCTTGACTGCGCAAGTGTGGATCTGTATACTATGCAATGTTTTTTTTTTTTTTAATAATTCGCATAAGAACTCATCTCTTGCTCATATATGCCTCTTAATCAAGAATTTCCTTCTAATATTTAGGAGCACTGATGGTCTTAACACTGAAAGTCATTTCCTGTGCTATCAATTACAATGATGGACTACTAAAAGAGGAAGACTTACGTGAGGCACAGAAGAAAAATCGGTTGACTGAGTTGCCCTCACTGATTGAGTACTGTGGTTACTGCCTCAGCTGTGGTAGTCATTTTGCTGGTCCAGTTTATGAAATGAAAGATTATCTTGACTGGACCGCAGGACAGGGGGTGGGTCATCTTATGTTCATGATTTGTGCCTCTGTATTCCTTGTTTAGTGGGAATAATTACTCTTAGCTTTTTTCCATTCTTTCACGTTTTCTTTTCTCATTTTTCTAACTTTTTGCAGATATGGAGCCATTCAGAGAAAGGACTGTCACCATCACCATATGGAGCAACAGTCCGAGCCTTTCTTCAAGCTGCTTTATGCATGGCCCTGTATCTGTACCTGGTACCTCAGTTTCCTTTGTCCCGGTTTACTGATCCTGTATACCAAGAATATGGATTCTGGAAACGGTTGGGTTACCAGTTCATGGCTGGCTTTACAGCACGCTGGAAGTATTACTTCATCTGGTCAATTTCAGAGGCTGCTATCATTATTTCAGGCCTGGGTTTCAGTGGGTGGACAGAATCTTCTCCACCAAAGCCACGCTGGGACCGTGCCAAAAATGTTGACATTCTAGGTGTTGAGTTGGCAAAGAGTGCAGTCGAGTTGCCACTTGTGTGGAATATACAAGTCAGCACCTGGCTTCGTCATTGTGAGTTTCTCTATTTCTGATAGCTCGATGTCTTGCATCATGCAATCCTATTACAATAAGTTCCTGAATGCTAAAAAGGCGGACTTTGTTTTTTCCAAAATCAGCCTCTAGTACATCTTGGAGACATTGATATGCCGAACTTCAAAGATGGCTATTTAAAGTGACTATCTAAATTTTTTGTGCTTCTGCAGATGTTTATGACAGACTTGTTCAGAAAGGAAAGAAGCCTGGTTTCTTCCAGTTGCTAGCCACACAGACTGTCAGTGCTGTTTGGCATGTAAGTATAATACATTCTTGTGCTATCTCGATTCCCCTTAAGATTCTGCTATTTCATGGCCCTATTTATGCCATTGTTTCTGGGGTTTCTCTACTTTAAAATCATTGCTTTCGTATGTGGTGGTATTTGGCATTTAATATTTGTGCTAGTGTTTTTGATTTTAAACAACTTGATGTCCTTGTCTGTTGATACATTTCTTTTCGATGTTCTGGTTATCACAAAGGCTTTTCACCTTCCCAAGTCTCAGCATTTGCAGTCTATATCAGAGAATTAGCATCGTATAGCATGTTGCTTTGTCTCTGCCACCTACCACCTAACAACTTTCTTTGATTGAGGTGTACTGTGATGGCTAAAGTTGCTTTGACCATGTTATTGCAAATTAACATAATTCTTCAACAATGTTTGGATGAGTGGTTACAAATAATGCCACAAACTTGTTCGGGTAGCTCTGGAACTGGTTTTTACCCCCTTGTAGGATTCACTTTTTCCTCAATATTGTGACATCCTATTTAGCTGTTTTATGGTTTTCCTTCTACTCCGTCAAGAAAAATGTAATTTCATTTCTTTTCAAAGTTTTCTTTTTCTATGATCAGTTTGCTATCCCATGTTCATTAAAGAAATTGGGAATCCTTTTTCACGTTTAATTTTAATCTCGACACCAACTTACCTCTTCTTTTCCTTCTTGTCTCCGCAAATTACAGGGATTATATCCTGGGTACATCATCTTCTTTGTTCAGTCAGCATTGATGATTGCTGGTTCAAGAGGTAATGACCAATCCTCCCTTATTCCCCTTATGTCGCTGGTATAATTACCTTATTCTTTCGTTGTCTTGACAATTTTGTTGCTCTCCAAGCAGTCATTTATAGATGGCAACAGGCTTTACCTCCAAGTATGGGTCTGGTTAAGAAGATTCTGGTGTTTTTGAACTTTTCTTACACAGTTTTGGTTCTGAACTACTCCTGTGTTGGTTTCATGGTCAGTCTTCTCTCTCTCTCTCTCTCTCTCTCACACACACACACACACAACACAACACGCGCGCGCACATACACACAAACAACAGCCACTTAATCAATCTGTTGGGCTCAGCTCATAATTCTTGTATTTTGACAGGTCTTAAGCCTTCACGAAACACTTGCCTCATATGGGAGCGTATATTACATTGGAACCATTATTCCAATTCTGTTGATCCTGCTTGGTTACATCATTAGACCTGCAAAGCCTGTGAGATCCAAAGCTCGGAAAGAACAGTGAGGTAGAAAATACATTTTCCTTTTTGGAGCATTCAGATGAGTGTAGGAGAATGGAAGGCCACTGCTTTCCATGGTTTCTTTTCAACCTTGTCACATCTGTAACACCTGTTTTCAGCTGTGGAACAGTTGAGCCTGTTAACATTTGGTCACTCTTAGGCTTTTGCCTCAAATTGTTGAATTAGATACAGTTGGCTTTTTGCTCAAAATTTGTGAGTAAGTTTAGAAATGGCACTACGTTTTAGAATATAAAAAAATCAGTGGCACTGTAAAGTCTTTTAAAAAAAAAAAAAAAAGAGTTTGGAAGGAAAAGGATTACTGGGTGTAGGATCCATGGGAGGCAGCTATAATTAGAATACCAAATATTAATTAACAAATAAACGCTTATTTTGTTGAGTAAGGTTTTCATGTCTCTTGCTATCAAAGTGAAATGGAGTCACGATATCATGTCAGAGTTACATATCACCATCTGAATGATGGAGAGAACAATTCTCCATGGTTTTGGGTTGGTACAAGCGCTGGTGCTAGTCCTAGTATCCCTCTGTGTTTTAGCTGCTTTTGTTTCATCTGTTAGAGATAATGCAGATAATTAACATCCGAAACTGCGCAAGGGTTCATTGATCTGCGAGTAGGGCAAACAAATGTTCTTACTCTGTTGGGGGACCGAGCATACATGTGGATCATGTTTCGGTTGGATTCCCAAAGGAACAAAGTAGTATGGTTATACTTTTTGGGTTAGATTCCTGCCGCATTAATCGATATAATCTAACAACCAAGCCAAGAACGACCCAAATACAGGACATTTTTATTGCAGATGATAAGATTTCTTAAAAGTCAATGACCTTCTGGCCAAATTCATTAGTTTTTTGTAAACAACAAATGGGGTTGTACAATAATGTTGTGATCAGAAAAATTATTAGGCCAAACAACCAAGTGGTGTCTTGTTCTTGCTTCTTCAATTTAAACACCTATTTGTTCTCAAGCAATCATTTAAAGTAATATCATCAAATTATAAGTATGGTTCTCACAAAAAGATTAATACATACCCTCTAGAAAGAGATTGAACAAACTGTTGGATAAGCTTTAGGCCAAACATGGCGGTTGATAAGCTGGCCTTCTGGGTTGATTTATTCTTTCTGACTGGCATTCATCTACCTACAAGTGGAAATAAATGTTAGGTAAATGGAAGTAAATGTTAGGTATCCAAACCTTAGCATATTCCAAAAGACCAAACCAACAAATTCCTGTGATTTCATGTAAAGAGCATGAAACTGATAAAGTTGTGCTAATAAATTCTCACATGGAAGATCACATCTGATGGAGTTTCCTGCCATAGTTTGGGGATCAAGTGACCTTCAAATCAGGCACTTTTAGCAGAGATGTCTGGTATTCCTAGAGGTTAAAGGATGACTCATTTATTATTCTATCCACTTTAGTGTATTGTTTCTTTAAGAATATGATGGCAGGGCCGCTCTGAACCAACCATTAGCCTACCAGACAGATGCCAACTGGCTATGGATTTTTCAAAGCAGAGCTGGCTTTAACATGTGTTGAGCTTTCCAGTTGGAGAAAATGATAGTCCCATCAGATGTCCTTCTTTCTTGCTTTCTTTATTTTATTTTCGGGATTTTGTTTCCTTTCTTTCGGGATTGTCAGCGCCTGCAAGGTAACTCTTTAGAAAAGGGAAGTCTAGTTGCTCGGAATAAAGTATTAATGCAAGAGTGGAAATATGTTCAGTAGTTATGGCATAAAATTACTTGATAAATTTGTTCAAAACAGTAATTATTTTACATTAACAATGTTTTGACTCAAAGCATCTTTCTGTCTCAACAATCAACGTGAAAAAAGTTATGTTTTTTCTAATATGTAAGGAAACCTAAATTCAAGTGCAATACCTCATTTGAGACTAAGCTTTGTAACTTTATCATATCATTCCATCATTTCCATCATTTATTCAGTAAGTTGACGAAAAAAAATATCCAAGACTGTCATTAGTAATTATTCATGTATCACTTTACCTATACATGACGGTGACTATTTGCTGTTGCTGCCATGGCCATCCTTTTCAGTTGAACATTTTCACAATGCTTGGTGCGTGGCATGCTGTCATTTCCATCTTTACCTTGATATTCCGATGTGGTTTTAAGATGCCAAGTGTGTCTACTTTGTCTTCTCTTCACGTAATTACAACTCCATATAATCAAGTATACAGAGATTCTTCCCTTCCACTCGCTTTCTTTGCTGGCAATTCCTTTTCTTTTTTATTTTCCTTCCTCTCTCTCAATGCTTTTCTGAGATCTCAACTCTCTCTCTCCCTCTCTCTCTCTTTTTCAATGGCTGTTGGATTTTGAAAACGATTATTTAAAACCCCATGCTCTTATATCACGTAAACAAAAGTCTATATTTGCTGGTCATGGGATAGACTAATATTTACCATCCGGATTTTCCAAGCATGTTCTTCTATCTTATTGTATGACAACTGGGTTCCATAGCACATCACGTTAAGGACAACTTTCGAAAGGCCTAAGGTGCTTTATTCACTTCTGGGTTTCTTCTACCCCACGAGAAGACCTTGAGGAATCTGTACTTCTGTGGCATTTCTTGCTCGAGCAGACTTTCATTGGCTTGAGTGTTTTGGATTCAGGACCGAGAACGTAGATGAAACCAGTGAATTCAAAGACCAACAGCATGTTTTCAGGGCCGACTAGCAATTCTGTCGGTGATGGAGGCGGACCAAGCGCTGCAGACTTGGAAGTTAGACCAGGAGGAATGATGGTGCAGAAGCGGGACACAAATCAGTGCTCTCAACCAGTTCCGACCATTACAGTCAGAGTGAAGTATGGCTCTTCATACCATGAAATCCGTATTAGTTCTCAAGCAAGCTTTGGTAATAAGAATTCTGGATACCTCTTTTCTTCGTATGAACAAGTATTTGGTTTCAGATTTCGAATGTTGGATAGTAATTGAATTTCTTAATGGAAGTTTATTTTTTGCTTGCAGGGGAATTGAAGAAAATGTTGGCGGAACCTACGGGCTTGTACCCTCTGGATCAGAAGCTGATATTCAAAAACAAGGAGAGGGATTCCAAAGCCTATCTTGATGCAGCAAGAGTGAAAGACGGCTCAAAGATTGTGCTTGTTGAGGACATTGAAAGTAGAGAAAGAAGGTGTCTTGAGATGCTAAAAAATGCGAAGGTTGAAAAGGCCTCAAAATCCTTAGCAGAAATCAGTTTAGACGTTGACAAACTTTCTGGGCAGGTAAGTTTCACATAAGAACAATACATTACTTGATTCACAGACGAATTGGTCTTTACCTGCAATTTTCTAGGTTACTGCTTTGGAAGCAGCAGCTTCTAGAGATGGGGAAGTCTCGGACACGGAAGTGGATAACTTGACAGAAATGTTCATGGCCAAATTAGTGAGGCTGGAAGGACTTCTTGTTCAGGGAGAACAAAAATTACAGAGAATGATGCAGGTACTTTGTTTTTTTGTTTTTTGTCCACCAACACCCCGCGCCTCCTCCCCCCCCCCCCCCCCCTCCTCCTTCAACCCCCCCCACCACCACCATTTAATCTTTTAGTAGGTCATTGGCATCGTCTTGTTACTTAAAAAGGCAATCAAGTCAGTAGCTTTTCAATTGCTATCTTGAAGGTGAGGAGAGTTCAGAACCAGATTGAAACTCTTGATGCATTGAAGTTGAAATATTCCAAAATCCGAAGCCAACAACAGGCACATTCATCCAGAAAAATGCCAATTCCAATGCAAAAACAGCAGGCGCAGCTGCGGCAGAGGGACTCTAGAGAAGGCATTCCACAGCTGCGGCAACTTCCAAGGCATTCTGACTCAGTTGTGGTAACAACAAAGTGGGAAACCTTTGATTAATCCATAGAACTTCAAGCTGAGGGATAAGCAGAATCTATAATTATTTCTGGTCTTCTTTCTCCACTCCTTTCAGGCATAATCGGTTTCTAGAGTAAATAGCATATGATGGATAGGAAAAAGTGTAAAGACATAAAGGCTTTGTTTCACATGCCTTATGTATATATTAAATAATTACCTGTTTATCAACTTGTCATACATACTATTTTGGAGAACGGAATCCTATTGGAAGAACTTGTTGATACAGCTGTTACTGTTGACTTTGTGTCTGTTTTGGGGGGTTGGGTTGGTACTTTAAGTCCAATCATAGACTTATTTTTGTTCAGAATTAATGGAGGTAGAATTAACAAATCCTCTGGCTGGGGACCATTTGGGTCATAACCTGTTTTTTGATAATTTATAGCCTGTCCCCTTCTGTTGATGCAGTAGTGGCTTCTGCAGAATCGAATTCCTTTTAGTTTCTGGTTAGTGTTGCTTCTTTTGAAGCTGCAATGGCAAGAAATAGTTAAAAGTAGTGATAGAAATTCAGTTGGAATGTAGAAGGCTTGATAGAATAATAGTGGAATAGCTTGATAATATGAAACCCAACTTGATCTTAAAACCAATTATTGTTCTCAGAAAGTTAAAACCAATTTTTCTGCAAGTTAAAGCTGCTACTGTTCCTGTCAATTTTCGTGAAAAGCTAAGACTGAAGCTGTATCATAACATGGTGTAGAATGATTGACTTATGGCACTGTTCTTAAATGATAACAAACGCTGGATTTATTTGCATATAGGTTGTGCTTAAGGGAAAAGACCATATGGTGAACCCGCTGCTGTGAGATAAACAAAGTCGTACCACAAACGTATATACGAATCAGCACAAAGAACACCGACGGTTTATGTAATTAAGAAATGACAATCCTTTTGTAAACGGAACAATAATTAGTTAGTTTAGACGTTCATAATTGTACAGCTTTTCTCTTTAAAACTCTTACACACTTGCATTCTCCCTCTTGGCTGAAAATCATTCACTTTTTTCCTTAAAACCCGATTGCCAAAACTGGACTTTACACCCATTATGGGACAAAATAACCATTTGGACCTTGTTCCTTGTTACAAAGCCCATATTTGACTCAAGAAGTAACTTAAGGGAAGCAAAGCATTCATTCCATATAAACTTAACTACAAACCTCTTTCTTAATAATGTAGAATTGCTTTATACCAGCTTCAACATGTCCTATTTATCGCAATGGTCCAACCTAAACCATCTATCAAGTGTCATTTTCACTATGTAAACTTTAGGTTTATTCATATCCATAAAAGTGCTAATGTCATGGCCTGATTATGGGGTATCTTTTACACACTTGTTTTATACCACAAAAATGACTAGGATTTTTAGCCTTAAAAACAGGTTGGTACCTTTACCTTTTAGGTTGGCCTTTTGGTAAAAGAGCTCAATCCGTGACAGTAGTATTGGAGCCAACACAATATATCGGCCTTTAGGTTGGTCCTGGTTCGGTGCTGTGGATTTGGGTGGGGGAGTGTGTCTCAGCCTGATCGTATAACATGTTTAACACACTTATCCCATATCGAAAAAATGATTATGAGTTTCTAGCTTTAAAACCAGGTTGATATCTTCACTTTTCAAGTTGGCTTTTTGAGAAAAAAAAGGTCTAATCCTTAACACTAGACTCTAATAATGTATTATAAAGTTTTTTGACTCAAAAATAGTTCAAAAAAAAAAAAAAAAACTTTCGTTGCCTGTAAATTGAGAAAACACTCGTGATATCACACTCCCAAGTTTTCCTCACGGTTTCCTCCCTGTGGGAATATTTTAGTCATTTTCAGTTGGGTTGTTAGGCTTTGGTGAGGAAGAAGAAAGGCCTGAGGACATCCTGTTTTCAGGGTAAAGTGAGAAAGTTATGCATACCTCGTGTTTGATCATACTGGCGACCATTTTGCAAGAAGAATCTGTCTGGTCGGACTGTCTGATTTTTTTTATTTTTTATGGTTCTATGTGGCTTCCGCAATGAACAGAACTTGATTGGCACTTCCCTTTTTCAAGTGGTAGAAAACATAGTGATCAATAAACGTGGATAAAAGCTGTGGTAACTTAAAAGGACCTGCAAGGTTCTCAAACATGTTGGTTGCGTCACTGGGTTGGCTTTGGAGTAAAGAAATAAGAAAGAAATAATTATTTATCAAAGTTCAGGAGTGGCTCTTCGTCATAGATGGGTCTGCACGATTTTATCATATCACTTCATTTCTCAAAGACTGAATACTAATGATTTCCCTATGCTCTATTGAGGAAAAATATTAAAAATAACAATCATTTCATGTTTTAATAGTTTAGTCTAATATCTTTCTTATATGTTTAAGTATTTCTTTCTCTTGATGACTAATTTTTAAGAAGGAAGTTGGATATATACTTCCTTAGCTAGGGCACAAGGTGGGAAGCCAAAAACTTTGATTCCCTTGAGCAGGGTTTGCTGCAAGAGGGCTTAACTCCACAGAACCCCTGAGAAAGTAGGAATGCCATACCCCAAAGGTTAGCAGATTAATGACACTGTTACATATTGAAGGCCTTTTTAAGTTCTAATGGGCGCTTCTGTATCCCCAACAGCAAATGCTCATAACTTTCGAGCTCAACACTGTTGAAGTGAAAGTTCCAAAAGTTTTACTTATAAGTTTATCTCTGCATTACTTTCATCAGCCTCCAATCAGCATCTAATCAGCATGTAAAAAGTTGAAACTTTGGGCCTCATTTGAAGATGGAGAGCACAGAAAGTGCTTATGAAAATCCGAACACGTGTCCGAAAAACCAGCACCAAGTTGGAAATCCTTATCAAAGAGTCATGCAGATGAAATGGACCTTAAAGGCAGACAGGCATCTGGCCATGACAACTGGGTTACCACAAGGAGCTTTCACGCCACATGGGACCATTTCTCCAAAAGGGAGAAGCCACTATCAGGCTTCTGCAGCATAAAAGACATAACAATAATGCACGCATCCAATTAGTGAGCTTGGACTAACTTGGCATCCACCACGCACCTGTAATGAATGCTTATCTTGTAACCCTGAAAACACATGGTAGTGGTTGAGGCGAGCAAGTCCCATGAAATGAAACAACTTGGAGACCATGTTTTAAAGAAACAACTTCCACCCCCAGTTTTAGGCGAAAGGGACTTAAAGGGCATCACTTTTTCATGTATAAAAAGTGCTGTTTATCCACGAAACAACAAGACAGATTTTTGAAGAAAGAACTTTTATTACCTGACATAAACGAGATTTTACCATACTTGTACATATGTCAACTTTATCTTTCTTTTTATGAATAAGGTTGTTAAAACTGAATGTGTAGAGCAGATAACTGGGCCTATCCATGGTAGAAAGGCAATTGGGTTGGTCTTGTGTCGTGAATCTGGCCTCAAACTGGACCAAGTCTCCATGATCAACTTGGAAATGCAGGGGATTCTTTAAATGCAACATTCTGACGTACAGGAACCTTCTATAACTTCAAATATTTAGCCCCTAAAAGTGGTCAAGCCTTCAGTCTATGAACAACAGAATGATCATAATCCCCTTCGATGGATAAACATAAAAAATCCGGGACCCAGTTCTTGGATGACAGGATAAAGATTTCAAAGGGGCTTGGTTGTTACGGCCAAGGGCCACCAATCAAGAAGGAAGACAAGTTTGCTAATTGAACCATTCCTTAATAGACACGTTTTTCTGATGTGAAGAGAAAGGAATATTATAGGATGCTTTTGGGATATACCAGACAAAGCTATAGTGAAAAAAAGAGGTGTGAATCCGTGAGCTCTGCACGGACCAAACCAGAAGATTACAAAATAAGAAGAATAGAAAGAGCTTTCGATTGTGGTAGCACTCAACCAGCTCCACTCATGCATCTTCCATCTTGCACCACTTTTGGCCATTTAAAAACAATATCCCAGCTGCCTGTTGGCTCCTTGGAGGTTTGAAGAGTCATGTTTTCATATCTCAGACATCTTTTCATGACTTGAACGCGGTTTTAAAGCTTACCTACAGAAAGAAATTTCAAAGTTTTAAACAAAATCTCTGCTGGAAGGCATGTAGATGTTGCGTTTGCCATGCTGGGAGGATATGAAGTTTCCAACGAGATTATGGAGAAACCCATTGAAAATGCACCATCCAACTTTGAAGATACTATTTGGCACGTGAATGATGGCTGTGTTGCCCAGTCTAAGGAACAAGTTTTCAGCAGATATGCATGACTTTTGCTGAAACCCTGTGGATGACATTATATCCGTGCTATACATGAGGTCACGTGGACCCTGGTGGATTGCAACCAGGGAGCTTTATCAAGACATGTTCATTCAACTAGAAACAGTTGCAAGAAAAGTTGATCTCGAAATACTGTCAGAGATTCAGAAACAGATAAATACTAGTCAAATCTAGTCGACAAGTTCAATGAATTTTGTTAGTCTTTTCACATCTCCCTTACGTTTTTGTTTGAAATTTCACTAGCAAATGAAGATTTTAGTGAGTTCATTCAACTAGAAACAGTTCCAAGAAAAGATGATCTCAAAATATTGTAGAGATTCAGAAACAAAGATAAATACTAGTCAAATCTAGTAGACATATTCAATGAATTTCTTTAGTCGCTTAACATCTGCCTTACGTTTTTGTTTGAAATTTCATTAGCAAGTGAAGATTAAAAGCATTCAAAAAAGGAAGCAGCAGCCCATTCCTCAATTTTTTCCGAGAAATGTTGTCAGGAAAAGAAACTTTTTCACTAAAAAACATATGCTTTCACCCATTATGATCATCGAAAGGATAATGAAAGGCGATCAACTTGCCTCTTATCCTGGAGAGCAACATGCATGCATGGACAAGCCGCGTGGCTTTGAATTATATCACCTAGATAAGCATGAGCAGCCTAGTCTCCCATACAACATTATGAGCATCTTAGTTGTATTGTTTATATATATATATCCATGCCACGAAGGGTTGGAATTAGGAGGCATGATGTTTGTCATCTTGTCGCGAGAGACAAAGAAGCCCAGACAGCTAGAGAGCGCCACACCCTCCCTAGCATTGTTGTTGTCATGTCGTTATTTCCTTTAAATATATATATTTTTAATTTAAAGAAACATGAACGGATAAAACAATAGTTTAGTTGATTTGAATATTTTAAACTGTGTGTCTAAATGTATATCATCTTCATTATGTCTCCTAATCGAAGACCTAAGCAGGCTAACGTATTGGGATTTAAGATATGTTAAACTACTCATTAAAGCTGTCTCCTCTGTTGATATTAATCAAACTTTGTCTTCTCTGCTGGAATACAGTCAACATACAATAGACCAAGATAAGAATCTTGGATATTGTCTGAGATACATATCATGTGACCATTGAAATTAAATAAATTGAAAAACCTATCCCTTAATCTTGATATAGAAAATTATATATACATATATCTTTTCAATTTCAATTATGGTTTGCCTCCTCATTTCACATAATTCACGTTTATAGAAACTTCTTTCTCTCTTTCTAAACAAATGATGCATATGCAAGACGACGTATAATTTTGGGAAGCCGGCAAAACTGCAGTCTGGGGGAAAATTCAAAGGACTATAGGATTTCCGGCGGCATTCTCTATAGCCGGCGTGCCTCTCCTTCTGCAGGTGCATGTGCCTATCCAGATTTCGACAAACTTGAAAACATCATCAACATTTTTCTACACAACCCTTAGTGATAGTCAACCTTATCTTCTGTTCATCCGGCAGAATTTAAAACATCATCAACATTTTTCTTCACAGCCCTTAAGGATAGTCAACCTCATCTTTTGTTCATCCTGAAGATAAACTAAGGAACATAAAAAATAAAAAGAGAAGTCAAACGATGCGATTCTTTTTTAACATTCAAAACCTCATCAACAAAGGAAACAAACAAAATTTACAGACCAAGACCTTGTTCATGTTTTGTCGTGTTTTACAGCCACAAATTCGCATAGAGGAATGGAACCCCGATGTAAGAATATGGTTTTGAAAGCTGTACCTCCATCAGCATCTACCATCTTGTCCTTGTGATGATCCTGCGTAGGGACGCCAAATTTAGGTATTCAAGTTACAGTCCCATGCTTTAGATAGATATAAGTATCGTGCAGCTCCCATGCCGCCGTTGTCTAGATCTTTGAGATTGTAAAAGTGCAGCAGAATCCAAAAAGGCATGAAACAGGACGCAATGCATTACGACATAAACCTTCCACTGATGATTCCATTCATATTCAGGGCCGCAAAAGGCAACACATTGAGACGTGATGATTCATTCCACTGTTAACTTTAGAACGGTTTGGTCCCAACATAAAGAGAGACAAAGGATATTAAGATTTCAAAATTAGTCTTAACTCAAAAGTTTACTCATGAGTTAGTGAGATATTTTTCATATTTAACCTTTACTTATAAACTTTATCTTTTGGTGTAGAATCTTTATTTAACACAATTTTAAATCTCAAATTTTCCTTAAACTAATTTGTAAGAAAAATATTTTTTTTTTCATATATAAAGGATGTAAAATTGGAGATACAAAATTTTCAACATATTTCTTTGCCTAAAGTGTAGGAATTCTATAAAGATTATGGACTATGAATAAAGGAATACAGTACTTAAACCTAAACTCTAATGTTAAATGATGTTAAAAACATATCATTTTCACATGTCCTTTCATATGAGGTCTAAGAACATTACAAAAATTTAATCCATGCTTGAAAGAGTATCACACTTGAACTGAAACTCTAATATTATATTTTTTTTTAAAAGCACATGCACCTCAAATTTCCCGAAGCCACGTTGGCTAAACTACATTCGTCGGGGTGGCTCAAGCTCAACCCCATCTGGTGTAGAAGTTTCGAGCGTTCAAATCCACACGCTTCTCCGCTGTACCAAAAAGTGACAGGCCATTCGACTTGGTCAAGAAGGTGCTTGATTTGACATCTACATAAATCTCGAGTTTCGTATGGGTCGGCTGCTGGTTGAGAGGGTGGCCCGGGTGCCAAGTCTAAATCCGCCGAGTAAATTCCCGGTTCTCGACGCGTATATCAAATACAACGTGCATTAGCAGCGTCTGGAGACAAAGCTCGAATCTTTTTGTTTATTATAATTGTTTTTGGAAGGAATCATGATGGAATCCCAACGTGGAGAATGCCATATGCTTTATGATTGTCTTATGGGGGATTAAATTTGCCACTCAAAGCAAAGCATATCCGGAAAGACAAACAGATCCTTAAGCACTGCACAAGTGTGTGTTATCAGCCCAAAAGGGTAGAGGAAAAGGCATACTTTCCGTCACTTTCCGTCTTCGATGTGGATTTAGAAGTATGAAATGAATGTTGATAAGAAAGAATATTGCAGGTTGAATTTGTGAACAGGATTTGTACAAAATGCTTAAGTGAAAACTCAAACTAGACTATGATGTCCCTCATCCGTAAGTAAATGGATGCCATTTTGAATTTTGCTGTCTAATGCTGTGTCTTCTCGGTCATCGTCTTCAATGGTGGATGTGGGTCGAGTTAGCTTCGTAGCCCTCTCGCATTGAAGGTCCCAATCCGTTCGAGCCAAAACGGACAACATGGTCACACCACATGAGACTTGCGCGGCAAAGAGGCCAAGCCATAGGCCTTGAAAATCAAACCCGGCGTAAAAACTCAACCACACTGCAACCGGCATTCCCACAAGATAAAAGCAACCGAGGTTGATATTAGCTCCCAAGTTAGGCCGAGCCGTTCCTCTCAAAACGCCGCAGCCTGTTGTTTGAGGACAGTTTCCGAGCTCACAGAGACCGATAATGGGCAAAACCATGGATGTCAAGGCTATGATCTCTGCGTCTTGAGTGAACATAGTGGCCCAAACCTTCCTGACTGTTACAGCGAAAAGCAATGCTAAAAATCCCAATACGAAGCTGAAAGAGAGGCCTACGGTTGCTGCAAGTTTTGCTTTCTTCGGCTGGTTAGCTCCCAGTTCGTTTCCCACCCTTGTTGACACGCCGAAGCTCAGCGAAGATGGGAAAATGTAGATCAAAGCCGTGGTTTGAATCAGAATCCCCATTGAAGCAACGGTTGCTTGGGGGTTGATTAACAACCCACAGAGTAAAATCATGATCTCGTACCACCACCATTCTAAGCAAACTGAAATGCAGCTTGGAATGGCTAGTTTCAGGAGGTCTTTCCAGCCTTTGAAGACCTCTAAGGAAATTCCCCCCCAAGTTTTCTGGTACACGCCGGAGATTATGATATACACGATCAAGGATCCTACTAGATTGAAGTTAGTCCAGACGCCGCTTAAAGCCACGCCTTTGATTCCGAGTTTGAGGACGAAAACAAGAAAGTAATTGATGGGAATGTGAAGAAGAATAGAAAAAGCTGCACACAACGTCAAAGGTAGAGTAATTGATTGTGAGCGTAGATAGATTCGTATAGGGTGCAAGAGAGATTGTGCAATGAGGTCAGGGAGAGAATAGAGAATGTAGGATTGAGCTTCGGCTGCAATATCGGCTTTCTGACCACAAAGAAGCAAAATTTTCTCCATGTTAAACCACAAAAACGAGATGGGAATGGAAGTTAACAGAAGCAGAATCACTGTTCTCTGCAGGGTAGAGCCAAGAAGCTTGAATCTTTTGGCCCCGAAGGCCTGCCCACAAATGGGCTCCATCCCCATTGCAAGACCAGAGAGAACAGAGTAGCCAGTGATATTGGCGAACCCAATTGCGAGTGCACCGCCGGCTAGAGCTAGCTCCTCAAGATGGCCGAGGAAGAGCATGGAGATCATGGACCGCAAGTAGAGTAACAAACCTGTCAGCACCATCGGAAGACCTATCTTCCCTATGCAAATGGCTTCCGTAACAGCCTCAGAGAGACGGCTTTTCTGGGGATGTTGGTTTTCCAGTAAAAGTGTTGGTTTTTCGGTAATCAAAAGGGCAAACATGTCGTTGTCCTTGTTTAGTTTAGCTGAGGGAAGGATTTGGGAGTCCGAATTGTATTCAGGGGAAGCCGGACGAGCAGATAAGTTGCACATAGTTTAACAACACTCTGAAAACCCAGGGACAGAGAGAGGGAAAAGAGTTGGAGGATGTGAAAGCGCGAACTGAGATTTATAAGCTGCCAGAAATCAAAAGGGAACTATGAAAACAAAGCAAAATAGTCCAAGTCGGTGGACGGCCTTATTATGCTCGAACTGAATATACTTTAGGGTGTCCTTTCTGACCGACCTCAAAACCATTTGGCCTGCCGGACTACACGTAGAGAGCACGACAAAAAGAAAGGGAAAGTGCTGCAACTGTTGCCAGTTATATTTTCCGATATGGGTTGGTTGGGTTTTATGTCGATCGACAACTAGCGAGCTCTAACCTTAAATTCCGTGGTAAACCAGTGGTCGTTTAAGCCTCGTATTATCCTTTTAACTCTTAGATTTTCCAGTTTCTTTTCTTTTAGAGGTATGAATAACGTTTTTTGGTTTGGTTGTTTGGCGACAGAGTCAAAGAAAGTGTGGACGGTTTTTTAAGGACCCCCTCTTGAAAGCGAGAGCTACAGTTTTCTACTGCCCATTAAAGTAATTAAATTCCTTGTCGGTTTCAGTTAGAAGTTTTCGACGCACTAAACTGAAACCTAATTTGAACATCCTTAAAGTCCCCCATCTGTCCATTGATGAGTCAAAAGAATCCCTCAAGTCTAATGTTTTAGGATAGAGATCCTTTTTCCTTGTTAATGCTTAGCATTAGCGAATACAGAACATATTCCATCTTTGTTCTTTTCTCAAGTCTTCCAAGTTCTGACACCTAGATAAATGGGCCATTACCTATTCTAGCACAGGACAAAACAGAAGAGCACTGAGCACAGATCACAGAGCTCAACCGATTGAATTTACTTAATTGTATATACTGGGAACAACTATTATGCAATGGATCACTTATAAAATGTTATCGGTTTTTTAGCCTAGGTTGAACCCCCCACCTAGTTTGTCCTGGTGCTGGTCGGCTGCTGCATGATGGCACGGCTTGAAACTTACCGAAAGAAAAGTCTTTTATGGTCCCTTCTTTCATTGGGCGGTGGCAAAGTATGCCGCAGGCCGCCTTCGTAGACGACTCTTCGTCCTCATCATCGTCCTCGCCTCCAACTCTATCTCCACCTTGTCCTCTTAACATTCGGCAGCATCTGCCAAAACAAAATTCAAACAAGAGTTTGAGAAGAAAGAACAAAACAGGGAAAAGTACATGAACCTCGAGCTGTTGCCTTGTGCACCAGCGGACTCTTATATCTTGTCCAATGTGCGAATCATGTTCACCAGCATGTTCTCTTGGATTTCGTTGCGTTTGAAAACAACAATGGGTGCCTTGTGGAAGCAGCAAGCTTGTGCACTGGCTCTCATCAATTGCAGTGTCCAAAATGATTACACTCATGTGGCAACTTCGTAGATGTATAAGAATTATACGGTACGCATAAGATCCATCGTTGTTGGAAATGATTACACTCATGTGGTAACTTCGTAGATGTATAAGAATTATACGGTACGCATAAGATCCATCGTTGTTGGAAATGATTACACTCAATGTGCTGCTACATGCAGCGCATAATCGCAACAACCCAATTGCCAAAAAGTGGAGCGCCACCAACTTAGTAGATGTATGCCCACAAGGCAGGTGGAGCAAGCATGAATCCATAAAAGGAAGCACGAAATAACCCATATAAACCACGCCTTGATTAAAATTATGTTATTATGTTAAACATGACTAACTCTTAAGTTTTTCTTTAAAATTGGTTGTTAAGACAAGCATATGTAAGGTACAACAATTGCTTAACTTTCAAGCCTATTTACGTGCACCACGTGCTGCAGCCGAAGACATCGTTTTCCTGAAGATATTTCACCAAAAGGGATTAGTTTCAACGTACACACCATGGCCTGGAATCTGGATTTGACAATTTAGGCATTGTTTTAGAATCTACCCTCGCCCCCCATTTGCAATCACACACGTCCACGGCGTTGTGCACCTTTTGTCAATCTTCAGAATTGTCCATGATTAAGGCTTGGAATAGACACAAATGGATCCTTGATTGACTGGAAACCTGCTTACGCAGACCGTCTTTATAGTATGAACGCGTAAACAAATATCCAGCCCGAGTAGTCGTCGGTGGACTTGAACAGTTGCCTGATCGGTTCACACGGAAAGGTTCTCCAAATGGACAACGACCTGCTCCGACTCAGTCAAACATCACCACCGCGGAACAGACCAGAAGAACAAATCGCTTCCACAACTGTCCGGCACCAAATGCGTATACTCCCATGTCGGCATCAGACAACTGTGCCGTGTTCTTAGCACGGAGACATTTCCTCGGAGTATACCGTACGTCACGTGTGTGTGGATGATAACTGGTTTTCTAGAAATCAAAAAGTCGGTGCTTCTGCACTGGACAAGATCGCAGTCAAGTCAACAGTCTGTACTCTAGTGAGGAAGTTTCTGTAGAGAGGAAGACTCTAGCCGTGCCATGACCGCTTTTGGTCGAGCCGGACCAGCTAGGAAGGTGAGGAACGATCTTCCTTCAAAAAGTAGGCCAGTTAGCAGAAGAAAAGTCTGGGGGGCACGCAGTTTCGTTCTCCCCCTGCAAGACATTCAGCTCTGGAGTGACAGATTTTCCACGGCTGCATTGGTTGGTTTTCGTACAAAGGACACATAGGAAAAAATATTTATATCCAACTTAAAATTTGAAGGCAACAATTAAAGAAATTCATCTTTTTATAAAATAAAAATAAAAATTGACTATTTTACTTTTATGCGGAATTTAACATGTTCCATTTTAAGAGTGTGTAAAAACACTTTCTATTGGAACCTTTATTCACAAGTGGAGAGTTATTATAAGTAAACCTAAAATTTAATACCATGTTAGAGATTATAAAGAAATGTTTACATATAAGACTTAAAACCCAAACGTGTCAAATGAAGCTATTGTATAAGATAATTTGAAGAATAAAAGTTTGGATGAAAAGTAGTTTCTTTCTCCTCATGATGACACTTAGCTTTGAAGTGAATACACTTTGAAGGGATTAAGTAGAAAAATTTATTTTTTTAAATTACTCTTTCATGTTATTTTATTTTTCATATGGAACTTAACATGTATAGTGACAATACATTCTATCATCTTAAATGCAAAGAAACCTATTTTAAAATATTCATTTCATCCTTTAAAATTGGTTTGCAAGAATGAAAAATACTTTCATATATAAGAAACACAAAAAATAGGTATATTCATTATATCATATGTCTGTCATATTTTAATAGAATGCAAAGAAGTTTCATAGATGCACCACAGTGACTAACGAACTCATATCTCTAGACATTTCTAATATCCAGTCAATAAAAAGCACTGGTTTAGAGCAAATCTCGGAAGATTAGATAAAGAATTTAAAATTCAAAAGGCAAGAAAGCAAAGGCTCAAGAATCGCATTCCACACCCACTAAATAGCCACTCAAGGTGGCTTATCAAGTGTGTCTGTAGCTAGGCATCTATGAAATGCTTTGCGTTCAAATGCAAGCAAAGTGGTGAGTAACAACAAAATGGGAATACGAATAAATTCTGAATTCTCACCCTTCAGTTGCTTTCACGTAGTCAATTGATATTTATATTTTTATTTTGAGAGTAAGATTCCAAGGTTTCACTATTTTATGTACTACCGGAGTTGATTTGATCATTAGTTGTACAAAATAGACTTTAGTCTCATTGTTTTCCCTTCTAGTGAAATTCTAGAAATTCAAGAAGAGAGACCACGATCCTTTTCTCTTTCTTTCGTTTTTAGTAGACTAATTCCTGTGGCTCTCGTCTAACAGCAGGAAATGGGACAGCATTTTTGACAACGACGATCTGAGTTGAATCTTTGAATTCCAACATACAAGTTGTCAGCCGTTGCATGATATTTCAACAGCTCTTGCTCAATTATTGTTGCCTTTGGACGTGAACCCTTGAACCGAACAGGTTTGTGCGGCTCATGTTTTTTGACTTGTGTATGATTGTGTTCTTACTGGCCAATTGACAGTTTGTCTGCAAGAAGACTCGTAGCAATGATAAGGCTACAAGAATGTGTCTTTAGAATCAACGCAACTTCCGATAGTTTAAACAAGATTGATATATCCTTCAACTGAATGAAGATTCTCAAGAACATGAGGCTACTTAGTCGAAACATATATAGATTTCATGAATGCCTCGAAGATTTTATTGAAGGAGGACATCCCAAAAGGTTGTAAAATGGATAGAAAATCCTTCTTTTGATCTTGAGGGAAGATTTGTTCGAGGCGGTGAAGAAGGCAACTAATTCCGAACTCCAGGCCAAGCTTTTTTCAGCCAGTGTAGGGTTCACAAAGAATGAGGCCCATAAGACTACATTGAGGGATCTGAGGGGAATAGTAATCAAAATTGAAAGCCGAAGGGCCAAGTTTGGCAGGCGTTCCACGGCTGCCCGAGTTGAGCTTGTCCAGGGAGCCCTGAAAGCTAACCCACGAGCTGTACTGAAAGCAATGCTTAAGTGGGGTTTGAAACAGCCCAAACGCTTTTGAGGCCCACATACCCCAAATCCTGCAAAATGCCCCATTTGAAGGGGGCCTCTTCTTTTACTGCTTCGTTCTAACTTCTCTGTTCTTTCCCCCATGTGCGAAGGCTTGTTTGATTAATTGAAGTACCACAAGACTAAGCACAACATCTTAACAGTATGGATTAGATGCTGCCTCATCAAGAATGACAGAATATAACCAATTTTCACCTATTTTAATAGGAAGATCTGTGGGTCAATCCTATTCCGATAAGCCTAAAACCATGAAATCTATGAACCATTTTGTTTTGTGCTTTGCAATAATCAGTGGAGGCAATAAATCGAAATCTATGGCCATATTTGAACTGGAAATAGTTCAAAAAATGCATCTTTTCATGTGCAAAGTTTTCCACTAATATAGGACTATCTTTTTCACGTAACTTTTGATTGATATAATTGATTAGTGCTCGTAATTATTGTAGCCCATATAAACTATTTAGCCAAATAGTCAAAAGGTTAACACCTCAGCAGTGATAATTGAAAAATAAAATAAAATTGAAGACCCCAAAGAGATTGACCAACTTATAAACACAATAGTAAAAAATAACAAGCAGTTCACAAAAAAAAAAATATAATAGAATTCTGAGTATTTAGCCCCAAAAGTTCAAACAATATTTGCTGCTTTGCCCTTCTGAATGGCTCCTACAGGACCAGAAGCCTCTCCTTCAATCTCAACAAACTTCTGCCAAAAAGAGTGTTTGTGCCACACAATCACCATCTCTTCGATTGGGACGCCCTTTGTCCTCCGGCAAGAACTTGTAGATGAAGAAGCTCATGATCAGCACCCAACACCCAAAGAAGATGAAGAGGCTAACTTCAAATGGCACAACATGGCCGTGAAGACTTGTGAAATGGCGAAGGTGTAGATCATGTTTGTGAAAACGTTGACGCTTTGTGCAGCTGACTGGACTTTGAGAGGGAAAATCTCACTGGGTACCAACAATCTACTACATCCACAGTAAATATGCAATATCTAACAACAATTTCTTTTACGTATCCTTCAAGCTGCTTTTAACTGATCTTGAACACTTTTTTTTCTCCTGCAAAATTTTATTAAAAAATAGGTAGACATAACAATCATACCTTGAAAAGTACAAAGGACAGGACATCATCCTAACCTTGCAAAATTTGACTGACAACAACTTACACAGTGAGTTCGCAGGGCGAGAGAAATGTTGAACAATCCATCTATTGTCCTACTGCAGAAGGATGGACTCCCATTCGTGGACGCATCCATTGTCCTGCTGATCCTACTGGAGGAGGAGCCACTCCCCTAGGAAACCCATCAATAAAACTAATAATATTCTCCAACGATAATTGAAGGCGCAATCCACACCTGCAATCGCCCAATAATTTAAATTTTTTCCCTGCAAAACAAAATATCAGCAAGAACATCCCTTTCTGCTCGACACCACCGAGACAAGGAAAGACCAATAAAAAGACGCGCGACCTCTCCTAACCCACGCCCACACCATCAACCCGACTTCTCCTTTGATTTTTGGGAGTTTTACAAAACAGTACAAAAAGTTTTAGGATTCTTCGTGACACTAGTTTTTGAAATCAATTTGATATTAATTTATCATCAATATGAAATGTTTTATGTTTGATTTTTAACTACCATATAAAAAAATAGTTAGATTATATGCAAAAATCATTCAAAATATATAATTTATTTTACTCTATTATTCTTTGTTTATTATCATTT
Organism: Casuarina cunninghamiana; assembly: GCA_028551485.1. Taxonomy (NCBI): domain Eukaryota; kingdom Viridiplantae; phylum Streptophyta; class Magnoliopsida; order Fagales; family Casuarinaceae; genus Casuarina; species Casuarina cunninghamiana. The sequence goes on from CM052365.1 coordinate 6,290,876, forward strand.
TTATAAAAAAATTACAAATATATTGTGAAAACTCTTATTTTAATTCACGAGAGTGTTCCAGAGTCTAATCTAGCAGACTGTAATGGCCATACCTGTCATCGATACGCCATCCAGCAATTTGACTCACAGCTTCGAGAGCAGCTTTCGTCTCTTCAGAGTCGACTTTGTGTGTAGATTGCTCAAAACTGCCTTTTTTCTCTTGTACGTCGGACGGATGAACATGAAAAAAAAGGGGTAAGACTTTCAGGCCAGTCTCCGCCCTACATTTCAAGATGAGTATTAACTCCTTCAGGCACCACTCGGAGGAAGCATAATCCTTCGAAATGACAACAACTGCGTTTCGAGATCGCTTTATTACTTCCAAGAGTTCATCAAGATCTTTTCCTCGCCCTAGTTTACTGTCTATGAAGCTGTTAATCCCTTTCTGCTCCAAAGCATCATGTAGAGGGTTTGCAAAACTCTCGCGGGTGTCGTCGCTACGGAAATTGAGAAAAACATCGTATAAAAAATTAGGAGCTGAAGAAGAAAATGAAGACCCCATCGGATAATACTCAGGATAGGAAGATCCCTAGTACAGACTCGGATGAAGGAGAGACTGAAGAGCGAGAGACAGAGAGAGGGAAAAGAGTTGAGGATGTGAAAGGGCGAACTGAGATTTATAAGCTGCCAGAAATCAAAACGGAACTATGAAGACGAAGCACCATAGCCCAAGTCAGTGGACGGCCTATTATGCTTGAAGTGAATATACTATAGGGTGTCCTTTCTGACCGACCTTGAAACCATTTGGCCTGCCGAATTACACGTCGAGAGAGCACCACAACTGTTCTTGCTCAATTATTGTTGCGTTTGGACGTGAACCCTTAAACCAAGTAGGTTTTTGAGGATCATGTTTTTTTGACTTGTGTATGATTGTGTTCTTATTGGCCAATTGGCAGTTTGTCTACAAGAAGAATTGTAGCAATGATAAGGCTATGTCCAAGAGTGTCTCTCTAGAAATAAGGCATATTCCGATAGTTTAAACAAGATTGATATGTCCTTCAACTATATGAAGATTCTCAAGAGCATAAGGCTACCTAGTCGAAACAGATACAGATTTCATGAATGCCTCGAAGATTATATTGAATGAGGACATCCCAGAAGGTTCTAAAATGGATAGAAAATCGTTTCTTTTGATCGTGAGGTAAGATTTGTTCGAGGCTGTGAAAGAAGGCAACTTATTCTGAACTCCAGGCCAAGTTTTTTTCAGCCAGTGTAGGGTATTAAAGAATGAGGGCCATAAGACTACATTGAGGGATCTGAGAAGAGCAATGATCAAAATTGAAAGCCGAAGGGCCAAGTTTGGCAGGCGTTCCATGGCTGCCCGAGTTGAGCTTGTCCATGGAGCCCTGAAAGCTAACCACGAGCTGTACTGAAAGCAATGCTTAAATGGGGTTTGAAACCGCCCAAACACTTTTTGAGGCCCACAAACCCAAAGTCCTGCAAATGCCCCATTTGAAGGGGGCCTCTTCTTTTACTGCTTCGCTCTAACTTCTCTGTTCTTTCCCCATGTACGAAAGCTTGTTTGGCTTAGTTGAACCACAAGACTAAGCCCAAAATCTTAACAGTATGGATTAGATGCTGCGTCATCAAGAATGACAGCATATGACCAAATTTTGCCTACTTTGATAGGAAGATCTATGGGTCAATCCTATTCTGATAAGCCTAAACCCTTGAAATATATGACCCATTTTATTTTGTGCTTTGCAATAATCAATAGAGCTAATAAATTGAAATCTATGACTATATTTGAACTGAAAATAGTCCAAAAAAAACTTCTTTAAACTGCAAAATCTTCCACTAGTATAGATAGGATTATCTTTTTCACATAACTTTTGATTCATATAAGTTATTAGCACGCATAATGATCGCAGCCCACTTAGACTATTTAGCCAAATTGGTCACAAGGTTAGCATCATCAATGGTGATAATTGAAAAATAAAACAAAATAAAATTGAAGACCCCACAAGAAATTGACCAACTTATAAACACAATTGTCAAAAATAACAAGCAGTTCATTAGTAAAAATGAAATAGAATTTTGAGTATTTAACCCAGAAGTGAACAAAGTGAGGAAAAAGAGGCTTTAACTGACACTCAAACAATATTTGCTGCTTTGCCCTTCTGAGTGGCTCCTCCAAGAGCAGAAGCCTCTCCTTCGGTCTCAACAAATTTCCGCCACAAAAATGTTTGTGCCACACAATCGCCATCTCTTTGATTGGGATGCCCTTTTTCTCCGACAAGAACTTGTAGCATCCAGCATGCGAAAAAGATGAAGAGGCCAAACTTCAAATGACACAACATGGCCGTGAAGACTTGTGAAATGGGGAAGTTGAAGATCATGTTGTGGAAACATTGACGCTCTGAGCAGCTGACCGGACTTTGAGAGGGAAAATCTCAGTGAGTGCGAACAATCTACTACATTCACAGGCTTCCTTAAAAATACATGAATCTCTATTGCATCTCTAAGTACATATCGTCACACAATAAATATGTAAGATCTAACAACAATTTCTTTTACATATCCTTGAATCTGCTTCTAACTGATCTTGAACCTTTTTTTTTCGGTTTATGGAAACAAGAACGTTACCTGCAAAATTTTATTAAAAAAAGTTAGACATAACAATCATACCTTAGGAGAGTACAAGGAACACGACATCATCCCACCCTTGCAAAATTTGACTGATAACAACTTCCAAAGTGAGTTCATAGAATGGATCATTCACATACATGGACGCCATACATTCTCCTTACTGGACAAGGAGCCACTCCCCTAGGAAACCCATGAATAAACTAACAATATTGTCCATCAATAATTCAGGGCCGCATCCACACCTGCAATCGCCCAATAATTTACAATTTTTCCCGGCAAAACAAAATATTAGCAAGAACATGCCTTACTCAAGTTGATAACCAATTTATTCAACTCGACAATTAGAAGGCTCAAAAGTCCAACCTAAAAGTTAACTCAAATGTTGGATGATCTTCTTTTAATTTAAGCTCTAATATTAGGCTCTGATATTATTTTTTAATGTAGAACTCTCATTTTCCACACACACTCTGTACAATGAACATTATTAAGCTCTAGTTTACACATGATAAAATATATTTAACTTAAGCTCTGATATTAGGCTCAAACTAAAACCTAACTCAAGGATTAGAGGATTATCTTTTAACTTATACCTAATTTCAAGGATCTTATTTTCGAACGTGGTCCACGACAAATCTGTTCCACTTGATGACAGCTCTATTCAACTTCACGACAAATCCCTTCGATAACCGCTGATTTTTCAGTACTGTGCAAATAAATGAATAAATAGATAAATGAAGGTCGAAATATTCTTAAAAAAAGTAAATAAAATTTATAACTCCAATCCACGAGAGAGTAGCCCTGAGTCCAGTGTTAACAGATTGTAATGACCATACCTGTCGTCTATTACCCATCCAGCAGTTTGACTCACAGCTTTGAAAGCAGCTTTCGTCTCTTCAGAGTCTACGTTATGTGTAGAATGTTCAAAACTGCCTCTTTGCTCCTGTACATCAGATGGATCAACATGGTAGAAAACGGGTAAAACTTTCAGCCCAATCTCCGTCCTACGTTCCAAGATAACTGTTAACTCATTCAGGCACCACTCAGAGGAAGCGTAATCCTTCGAAAGCACAACAACTGCGTTTCGAGATTGTTTTATTACTTCCAGGAGTTCATCAAGATCTTTTCCTCGCCCAAGTTTGCTGTTTATGAAGCTGTTAATACCTTTCAGCTCCAAAGCATCATGTAGAGGGTTTGCAAAACTCTCGCGGGTGTCTTTGCTACGGAAATTGAGAAAAACATCGTATAAAAAATTAGGAAATGAAGAAGAAAAGGAAGACCCCATCGGATAATACTCAGGATGGGAAGATCACTAGTACAGACTCGGATGAAGGAGAGATTGTGCCTAATTCCACGACCTCGACCTCCTTGGTTGGTTCTATGATAGATTGTCCAGATCGTCCATGTGAAGGATGTCTTGTTGGAAAGCAAACTCGAAATTCCTTTCCAAGTGGAAAAGCCAGAAGAGCAAAGCAGTTGCTGGAATTAGTACATACAGATCTTTGTGGCCCTATTGAGGTGGAATCAGTTGGACAAAAAAGGTACATCTTATTTTTTGTGGATGATTTTACTAGAAAAACATGGGTATATTTCTTACAAAGAAAATCAGAAGCTTTTAGCAAATTTAAAGAATTTAAAGCCTATGTTGAAAAACAAAGTGGTTTTAATTTGAAGACTTTAAGGTCAGATAGAGGTGGAGAATTTACTTCAAATGAATTTTATGAGTATTGTAAAATTCATGGAATTAAACGTCAACTAACCGCTAGTTATACCCCTCAGCAAAATGGTATAGCATAAAGGAAAAATAGAACAATTTTTGAAATTGCAAGAAGTATGCTAAAGGCTAAGAAGTTACCAAAGCCATTTTGGGCAGAAGCCGTAGTGTTGGATCCTATAGCAACCTAAGAGGGGGGGGTGAATTAGGTTTATCAAAAATCTTTTTAGTCTTTTTCGTTTTTCTTATGTTAAATGATAAATGCTGCAAATAAAGTTATCACACAAGACAAAGACACAGATTTTTGGTAGGTGGTTCGGCCCAAGCCACCTCGGCACCTACTCCACCCCACTCTAGCAACAACCTGCTAGAGTCACTCTTCAATCAATTACACAATTGATTACAAGGGATAACCAATCCCTCAATCCCAGTTACAAAGGAGAACCACTCCTTCAATCCCAGTTACAAATTCTCTCCCCAAGAATTTAAACAAAGAGTAACAATTAAGTACAATTTTTGAATTCAGCTTCTGTAAGATATGAATTCAAGTTCAGAAGCTTCAAACAAGTGCTAGTGACTTAATACAGAATAATATGGACAAAAGCCCCAAATTCAAATACACTCTAGCACTGTTTACTCGTATAAAATCAGCTCAATTAAGATATGAATTGAAGAACAAACTGATTTCCTAAGCTTCAGATAAGTGCAGATATTTGATCTAAAGTAGTATGGACAAAAGCCCCAATTTATCAAATCATAGCACTATTTATCCGAATCAAATAAGCTCAAATATGATATCAATTGAAAATCAAACTGATTTCCTAGCAAGAATATCAAAGCAGTAATGAGCTTAGAATAGAATCACCGAATGATTTCTTCAGCTTGATGAACTTGATGAGCTTGAAAGAAGATTGATGAAATTTCACTTCAAGAACACTTAACTTCTCTTATTTTTGGTTGTCTCAAACACTTAACCTTCTATCTCTTATATAGCATCAAGATATCACTCAAAAGAGCCGTTGATCCAATAATACCGTTGATTTCCCACCTTCTTTTCTTCTTCCCCTTTTTTTCTTCCCGTTGGTGAATAGTACTATTTGGATGAATAGACTATTTGGATGAATAGAACTATTTGGATGAATCGTACTATTTGGATGAATAGTATTCTTACCGTTGGAGTCAATTTTGAATCATGCATGAACAGTACTATGATGAACAGTGTTCTTACCGTTGGAGGCTATTTGCATATACGTGAACAGTACTTTCATACATAAAGTTCTAATATTGATTTTCTTATTTAAACCAATGAACAATCAAACAATGATTATAATATTATCATATTATAATTCTATTTTTCTCATCATCAAAATGTTAATATATTCTAATTTCATTACAATATATTCCAACACGTAGCTTGTGCTGTATTTATCTTGAACATGTGTTCAACAAGAAGTGTTCTTGAAAGAACTCCAGAAGAGGCTTGGAGTGGCAACAAGCCAGATGTTTCATTCCTACGTGTATTTAGATGTATAGCATATCCTCATATACCAGATAAAGAAAGGAAGAAGCTAGATGACAAAAGCCAGAAATGTATTTTCATTGGTTATAGTCAAGTTACTAAGGGTTATAAGCTATATAATCCAGTAACAGAAAAGGTGATTATTAATAGGGATGTTCAATTTGTTGAAGATGAAGCCTGGGACTGGAACCAAAAGATTGGCCAAAGCAGTGTCAATTTAGAAGGCGAGTTATTAGAAGGAGAAATGGAGAAGTCTGCAGATGAAGAATCATCTTTACCTACTAGTTCAACATCAATGCCAGAATCGGAATCTCCAGTACGACGTTCACAGAGAACACGACAGATGCCAGCAAAGTACAAAGATTATGTGGTCACAAGAGATGATGACAGTGACACTGATGAAACAATAGCAAATTTTTGTTTATTTGCTGATTGTGATCCCACAGTGTATGATTATGCAGCAGTAGATGAGAAATGGATCAAGGCAATGGATGAGGAGATTCATTCAATCGAGAAAAATGACACTTGGGAGTTAACTTCTTTACCACCTGGTAAGAAACCTATTGGTGTTAAGTGGGTGTACAAGACAAAGTACAAATCCAACGGTCAGGTGGACCGTTATAAAGCCAGACTAGTGGTGAAAGGCTATAAGCAAAAGCCAGGTATTGATTATTTTGAAGTATTTGCACCAGTGGCTCGAATGGATACTATTCGAATGATCTTAGCACTTGCAGCTCAGAACCACTGGAAGATCCATCAAATGGATGTTAAGTCAGCATTTCTAAATGGTTTCCTTGAAGAATAAGTTTATGTGGAGCAACCACAGGGTTATGTGAAGAAGGGGCATGAAAATCAAGTATATAAGCTGAAGAAAGCATTATATGGGTTAAAACAAGCACCCAGAGCTTGGTATACCCAGATTGATACATACTTGTTGGAGCATGGTTTTCAAAAATGTCCATATGAGCATACATTATATATCAAGTCAAATACTAATGGTGATATATTAATTATATGCCTTTATGTTGATGACTTGATATTTACAGGAAATTCTGAGAAAATGTTTGCAGAATTCAGGGAGACCATGGCTAGTCAATTTGAAATGACAGATTTAGGATTGATGTCCTATTTTCTAGGTCTTGAAGTAAAGCAAATTAAAGATGGCATATTTGTTTCACAACAGAAATATGTCAATGATATTTTAAAGCGTTTGAAGATGGAGTCGCTTAAGGCAATTCGGACTCCTGTAGCAGAAAGGTTGGAGCTGAATAAGAAAGGGACCGGTGAGCTAGTAAATCCTACGTTTTTCAAAAGCATTGTTGGAAGCTTAAGATATTTGACCGCTACTAGGCCAGATATTATTTATGGTGTGGGACTTATTAGTATATTCATGGAGAAACCTTACCAGTCACATTTGCAGGCAGCAAAAAGAATCTTACGTTATGTAAGTGGTACCCGTAGTAATGGAATTTTTTATCGACATTCTAAAAATTTCAGATTACAGGGGTACACAGATAGTGATTGGGCAGGTGATACTGAAACACGGAAAAGTATTTCCGGATATGTTTTCTTTCTTGGATCAGGATTAATTTCTTGGTCATCGAAAAAACAAGAAGTTATTACACTTTCAACCGCTGAAGCAGAGTATATAGCAGCAGCTACAGCAGCATGTCAAGCAGTTTGGTTATGAAGAATTCTTTCAGAATTGAAGTATGAACAGGATGGTCCTACCGAGATTATTTGTGACAATAAATCGGCAATCGCATTAGCCAAGAATCCTGTTTTTCATGGCAGAAGCAAACATATCGATATCAGGTATCGGAGCCAAGTTGCAATGGCGTCGAGTAACTCTATTCCATTACAATTGCCAAAATTGAATGGAAGGAATTACAACAACTGGGCTGTTCAGTTGAAGGTACTCTTCAAATCACAAGATTTGTGGAATTTGGTGGAGAAAGGTTATGCCGACATAACTGATCCAAAAGAGCTTGAAGCTTTAAAGAATGAGGAGATAGATCTCTTGACAGAATCTCAAAAGAAAGATCAGAAAGCATTGTATGCGATCTTTCAAGCCGTGGAGGAATCGATATTTGAAAAAATATCGAGCGTGGAGACCGCGAAAGCAGCATGGGATATCTTGCAGAAATCCTATCAAGGAGATGATCGTGTCAGGCGGATTTGACTTCAGACACTTCGAGGAGATTTTGAGTCTTTACGCATGAATGACTCAGAATCAATTTCAGCATACTTTGATCGTGTGCAAACCGTTGTTAACCAATTAAGGGTTAATGGTGAAGAACTCGTGGAGATTCGAGTTGTAGAAAAAATCTTGAAGTCTTTGACTGAAAGATTTGACTACGTTGTAGCAGCAATTGAAGAAGGACAAGATGTGTCCACAATGACGCTTGAACGATTGATGGGTTCATTGTGTTCACATGAACAAAGAATGAATCAAAAAGCCAGGAGTTTGAGTTCCGAGCAAGCATTGCAGAGTCGGGCTCAAGTAAATCGTGGAACCAACGAAGGAAAGCGAGACACCGACAGGAGGAAGAAATTCGAAAGTTTCAGAAGCTATTCTTCAGGCGGTACGCGGAAAGATGAGGCGGTGAAGTAGTCTATAAATAGGAGGGTTCATTCCTTGTTTCAAAAAAAAACCCACCAGAAGTAGATAAGCTATAGCAATAGCTTAGTAGGCTTTATTCCTTCTTGTATTCAATTACTTTTATAGCAATAAAAGATTTTCTTCAATTATTCCCTTCTCTGGTTCCAACATTTGGTGTTAGAGCACCAACATTTGGTATCTTGTCGGTGTCTTCATTTGCTTCATCCTTAAGTATCTCCAGAAAATTCTTTAGTAATAGTAACAATTATGGCAAGCTTACGTGTTCCTTAAAGAAGCCGCAATTCTTGACTTTCACAACCAAGTTTACTATTTCAACAGCCTCCCTTAAACTTGGTTTTTTTGAAATCGATAACTCCAAGCATCATCTTTAGTTTTTCGAACAAGTCTGCCTTCAAGGGTTTCGTGAACAAATCTGTAATCTGATCTTCAGATCTACAGAAGTTAAGTTCACATGTTGGTGCTCTAACACCGAATGTTAGAACCAGAGAAGGGAGTAATTGAAGAAAATCTTTTATTGCTATAAAAGTAAATGAATACAAGAAAGAATAAAAGCCTACTAAGCTATTGCTATAGCTTATCTACTTCTGGTGGGTTTTATTTTGAAACAAGGAATGAACCCTCCTATTTATAGACTACTTCACCGCCTCATCTTGCCGCGTACCGCCTGAAGAATAGCTTCTGAAACTTTCGAATTTCTTCCTCCTGTCGGTGTCTTCATTTGCTTCATCCTTAAGTATCTCCAGAAAATTCTTTAGTAATAGTAACAATTATGGCAAGCTTACGTGTTCCTTAAAGAAGCCGCAATTCTTGACTTTCACAACCAAGTTTACTATTTCAACAGCCTCCCTTAAACTTGGTTTTTTTGAAATCGATAACTCCAAGCATCATCTTTAGTTTTTCGAACAAGTCTGCCTTCAAGGGTTTCGTGAACAAATCTGCAATCTGATCTTCAGATCTACAGAAGTTAAGTTCACATGTTGGTGCTCTAACACCGAATGTTAGAACCAGAGAAGGGAGTAATTGAAGAAAATCTTTTATTGCTATAAAAGTAAATGAATACAAGAAGGAATAAAAGCCTACTAAGCTATTGCTATAGCTTATCTACTTCTGGTGGGTTTTATTTTGAAACAAGGAATGAACCCTCCTATTTATAGACTACTTCACCGCCTCATCTTGCCGCGTACCGCCTGAAGAATAGCTTCTGAAACTTTCGAATTTCTTCCTCCTGTCAGTGTCTTCATTTGCTTCATCCTTAAGTATCTCCAGAAAATTCTTTAGTAATAGTAACAATTATGGCAAGCTTACGTGTTCCTTAAAGAAGCCGCAATTCTTGACTTTCACAACCAAGTTTACTATTTCAACAAGATTGAAGACTGAGAGACATAGATAGAAAAGAGCTACGGAGGATGACAGCGCGAACTGAGATTTATAAGCTGCGTTACCCACCAAAAACCAAAATGAACTATGGAGGCAAATTTCTAGTCCAACTTGGAACCATTTGGCCTGCCGGATTACTTGTAGAGAGCATGACAAAAAGAAAGAGAAAGTGCTGCAACTGTTTGTCCAGTTATATTCCAACCTTAAATTCCGTGGTAAACCAGTGGTTGTTTGCTGACAGAGTCAAAGAAAGTGTGGAAGGTTTTTTGAGGACCCCTCTTGAAAGCCTGAGCTATGGTTTTCCGCCGCACCATTAAAGTAATTAAATTCCTTGTCGGTTTCAGTTTAAGTTTCCAACCCACTAAACTGAAACCTAATTTGAACATCCTTAAAGTCCCCCATGCGTCCATTGATGCGTCAAAAGAATCCTAAGTCTAATGTTTCAGGATAGATATCTTTTTTCCTTGTTAATGCTCAGCGTTAGAGACAAGGGAACAGATTCCATCATGTTGTTTTTTCAAGTCTATGAAGTTCTAACACCTAGATAAATGGACCATTACCTATTCTAGCACAGGACAAAACAGGAGCACTGAGCACAGATCACAGAGCTCAATCGATTGAATTTACTTGATTGTATAGACTAGGAATAACTATTATGGAATGGATTCACTTATAAAATGTTATTAGTTTAAGGCTAGTTGAACCCCTAACAATTGAAAAAATCCATCACTTTATAAATTTTATTTTTCTAATTATTTTACTTTTATGAGGAATTTAACATGTTCAATTATTAAGAGCATGTAAAAATATTTTTTATTGGAACCTTTGTTCACAAGTGAAGAGGTGTTATACTTAAACCTAAATTTTAATACCATGTTAGAAATTATAAAGAGATGTTTACATAAAACTTAAAACCTAATGTATCAAATGACAAAAAAAAACCATTTATTTATAAATTATTCTTTCATGTGGAGCATAACAAGTATATTGACAAAACACCTCTTTTGTTTTTAAATGTGAGAATATACGTCCATTATTAATAAATTATCTTACTCAATATTTTAAACTAAAATTTAATAATATTTTAGAAATTATTTTTCTATTAAAACTATTGCATAGGCCAATTTAAAGAAGATGAGTTTGGGTGAAAAGTAGTTTCTTTCTCCTTATGATGACACTTAGCTTTGAAGTGAGTACACTATGAAGGGGTTATGTAAAAGAAGTTATTTCTTTATATATTTTCATGTGAAACTTAAAAAGTATATTGGCAATACACCCTATCATCTTAAATGCAAAGAAACATAGACTAGACTTTGATGCTATTTTAAAATATTCACTTCATCCCTTAAAATTGGCTTGCAAGAATGAAAATATCTGTTTTACTATATGAATTTAGGAAAGATACAAAGGATACAAAAAATTGTTAAATTTAACTTTTGTTTACAATAGTAATAATTTCATTATTTTGGTATTGTATGAAGATAAATTAAGTAAAATTTATCAAACAATGCAATTGCGCTATAGGAGGAAATTTCCAAAAGCCATGCATTTCCTTTATGTGGGATGGGAGGACCCCATGCCTTAAAGCATGGGTGTTTGGTCGGTAGAAAATGGAAAAGCTATCTAAACCAGAGTGTGAGTTGTGGAGGATCCAATCGCGTGTTTGCATCCCGTTGTGAATGCATCTTTCAACTCAATCCGCTATACTGAAAATAAAAAAAAAACAACAAAAAAAAAGGCTAATGTTGTAAGCTTGCTTCGTTGCAAAGCAATGTTTCTTGTAAATCCAATGTTCATGGGTCAAAGTCGTTGCTAGAAAAGCAGAGACTTGCTCGTTGCTCCCCACATCTGCTGTAGTAAGCTTGCTTCGTTGCAAAGCAATTTTTTCCTCAGAATTTCCAAGTCTGCTGTACGTAAAGTGATTCCCTACTGAAGAATTTTCATGAACAAAAAATACATAGCTGGTTTTGTGTGCAAAGAAAAACGAAAGCTATACTCGTCTCTTATACACGTTCCTTAAGAAAATGTGTAAAACTAAACTAAACTAAACTAAACTAAACTAAACTAAAGCCTGTGAAAAGCTACTCTCTGGGTGTATCTTTCAACCCTCTAAGCCATATATCTCCTGTGTTCCAACCGGAAACCAACTCGCAGCAATGGGGATCCTTGGATCCGCCTTCCACAGTGGATTAGTCGTCAAAGCTAGGCCCAACTATGGACGTCCACTGCGTCTATTGTCAGCCACGTCGGTCCACCTCCTCGAACAGCTATTTTAAAAGCAGATATTCACTTCATCCCAACAGTTCTTGCTCAATTATTGTTGCGTTTGGACGTGAACCCTTGAACTGAACAGGTTTGTGAGGCTCATGTTTTTTGACTTGTGTTCTTATTTGCAAATTGACAGTTTTTCTACAAGAAAACTTGTAGCAATGATAAGGCTATGTTCAAGAATGTGTCTCTAGAATCTAGGCATCTTCCGGTAGTTTAAACAAGATTGATATATCCTTCAACTATATGAAGATTCTCAAGAACATAAGGCTACCTAGTCGAAACAGATATAGATTTCATGAATGTCTCGAATAGGAGGACATTCCAAAAGGTTCCAAAATGGATAGAAAATCCTATCTTTTGATTCTGGGAGAAGATTTCTTTGAGGAGATGAAGAAAGCAACTTACTCAGAACTCAAGGCTAAGCTTTTGTCAGGCACTGCAGGGTCCTCAAGAACAAAGTCCACAAGCCTGCATTGAGGAATCTGGGAGAAACAATAATCAAGTTGAAAACCAAAGGGCCGAGTTTGGCACGGGAACTTTATCCAACGCAATACTTAAATGGGGTTTGAAACTGCCCAAACACATTTCGAGGCCCATATCTCAAAAATCCTGCTTATGCCCCATTTGAAGCGGGCCTCGTCTTTTACTACTTCGTTCTTTCCTTCCTGTTCTTTCCCCATGTAGCAAAGCTTGTTTGATTAGTTCAAGAAACACAAGATTAAGCCCAAAATCTTAACAGTATGGATTAGATGCTGCCTCATCAAGAATTGCAGCAGATAACCAATTTTTGCCTACTTTGATAGGAAGATTTATCGATCAATCCTATTCCGATAAGCCTAAAACCATGAAATCTATGACCCATTTATGTTTTATGCTTTGAAATTATCAATGGAGCCAGTAAAAATTGAAATCTATGGCTATTTGAACTGAGCGCATCTTTCAACCGCAAAATTTTGCACTAGTATAGGATTATCTTTTGACATAACTTTTGACTGATATTAGTGAGTAACGCTCATAATGATCGCAGGCCACTATTTAGCCAAATTGGTCACAAGGTAAAATAAAATTGAAAAATAAAGTAAAATAAAATTGAAGACTCCACAAGAGATTGACCAACTTATAAACAAAATTGTCAAAAATAATAGGCAGTTCACTAATAAAAGTATAATATAATTTTGAGTATCTAACCCGAAAGTTAACAAAGAAGGAAAAAAAAAAAAAAAAGACGAAAATCTTTAGCTAACATTCAAACACTATCTGCTGCTTTCCCCATCTGAATGTCTCCTCCAAGACCAGAAGCCTCTCCTTCAGTCTCAACAAACTTCCGCCAGAAAGGGTGTTTGCGCCACACAATCGCCATCTCTTCGATTGGGACACCCTTTGTCTCCGGCAAGAACTTGTAGATGAAGAAGCTCATTATCAGCACCCAGCATCCGAAGAAGATGAAAAGGCCAAACTTCAAATGGCACAACATGGCCGTGAAGACTTGTGCAATGGCGAAGGTGAAGATCATGTTTGTGGAAACGTTGATGCTCTGAGCAGCTGACCGGATTTCAAGAGGGAAAATCTCACTGGGTACCAACCAGCCTAGAGGTCCCCAGGACCATGCAAAGCCAGCAACGTACACGCAGATGAAGAACACCAAACCAACAGCGTACCACTTGGGCAGTTCACCAGGGTCTCCATTTACTCCAAATTTGAGAGCAATTGCAATCGTGATAATAACCTGTACATAAACAATTATGTACACTAATTAAATACAAAAGATGTAAAAAAGCCTATTACCTACTCAAAATCAACTTATAAAAAGGAGAGAAAACCTTTTACATATATATAAAGAGTTCTATAATAAATTGCATTAATATCCTCCTTCTGACATCTATGAGATGAATTTAAAAAGTAAGTTCACCTCTCCCAAAAAAGCTTATTAAGGATTAGAGTTATTTAAGCTTACAAAGTACATTACAAGTATTTTTCTTACCAATATAGAATTATATTTTCAATATTTTCTTACAATCTAAGTTCAGTGTCTTTACTACCAAAAGACTAGCCCATATTTATTATTGAATCAGATCATATAGAGAAAGACTAGTTTTGATACCATCTAAAACACCTAAATACATTTCTTCCTAAAATACTTTATTGAAAAGAATAGTTGTCTAAATTTATAGGATATACTATTAGTGCTTTCGTTTTTATTATAAAACTCTATTATCCAATGACAAAGTTATTAACTTTTTAATTGAGATCAAGAGTTCATCCTTCACCTAAATCAAGAGGTAAATAAATGCGAAGGAAACAAATAAATAATGTCATACTTTCCAACACAAAACAATGCGAGGGAAACAAAAGAGGCCTCTAGAATTATGGAATACCTGACAGATGAACATTTGAGCACCACCCACGAGGAAAAGAGTCCTTCTTCCCCACTTATCAACACTAAGAATTGAAACCACGGTTGCCACACAATTAACAATTCCGGTGATCACAGCAGACATGAGCGAAGCACTGCCTCCAAAACCAAGTGTTTTGAACAAAACAGGCGCATAAAATGTGATCACATTCATGCCGGTGAGCTGCTGGAAAAAGGGAATGCAGATGGCCATGGTGAGTTGAGGTCGGTACTTTCTCTGGAAAATAGCGGACCAAGGGTGTTTCACTTGTTTGGAGGCTTCACTGGCCGCAACAAGATCGTTGAACTCATCGTCCACATTAGAGAGCCCACGGATTTTCTTCAGTTGCTGCTCGGCTTCCTAACAATGATTACGTTCAATCAACGAGTTTGGCGTATCGGGAAGATAAAACGAACCTATAATGATTGCTAGAGCAGGAACCATGGCTCCGCCTAAGCTCAATCGCCATCCCCAACCCCCCTCAATCTTAGCAAAGAAATAGTTCAGCAGATTAGCCACCAGGATGCCAATGGTAATTGCGAATTGGAAGAACATGTTGAGAGCACCACGGTATCTGTACGGAGCCATCTCAGAGACGTAGATTGGCACAGACTACAAACAAGAATATCATAATCAGGCCCTATAATCATTGGAACGAAAGAAGAACAGGAGTTGAAGAAAGACTGGGTAATAAGACATGGATGTCGAGCTTATTCTACCTGATTGGCACATCCAATGCCTAAACCGAGAAGTATACGACCAAGGATGAGCATCCAGACCCCTTGAGCGAAGCCATTGACAAGAGCACCAGCACAGAAGAGTAATCCACCGCAAAGCATCGTAGGACGCCTCCCAAAACGTCGAGTTATCCATGCTGCAACAATGGATCCGACCAAAGCAGCAAGATACAATGACGAAGTGAACAGCGTCAAGATCTGACTGTCAAATTTACAGTACTGATCATCGGAAGGTGTGACCGACGCTTCCTTTCTGTAAACAGAAGGAAAGAACCGTTCCAAGAAGGAATCCATAGACGTAACTCCACCTGTAACAAACCAAATTCATGCAAAAGATAAACACATATCAAATTTACAGATATCGGAGAGATATGAGAGTCCATCCCAAAACCTTAAAGCATTATGTGAAGAAATCTCATCACTTATAAATTTAAGAATCATCCTCACGCTTCTAATGTGAAACAACACCCATCTTTAACAGACATATTCTAACATTGAGTATGCAGAAAACAAACCAGTAGACTTCAATAGTTTTACCTGAAATTCCAAGGTCGTAACCAAAGATTAAACCTCCCATGGCTGCGACAATGCATGTTATCAAGACCTTGGAAGTGAGATTTCCAGGGTATTCCTTTCCATTCGACGAAACAATCCCTCCACCAGCCATTAGCCTAGTTCTCACCTCGGTATAGCAGAGAAAGCAATTTGCCCGGAACAAAAGCAAGTCAGGAAGAAGTAAACAGATGGAGGATCAAACGAAGCGTAAACTTATATAGACAATTCGATGCCTCTCCTACTTGGATTCGTTTAGGATATTCAAATGATGATAGAACCCTACAATTTCTCCTTATCCATTATCTGGAAAGATTTTAGGAGGAAAAACAATTCAAATATGCATCTCAGAGTTGGTTTAGAATTCATGGGTAATAAGTTGATAGATTTGAATAACCGAGAAAGAAGGATAAAAAATATAAAACTAGGTTAAATTTCCAACTCGTATATGTAAGATGATTGACTAATCGAGATAATATCAAAACTTATCATGAAGATACATTCGTGGAAGGGTAAGGATTTAAAGAGTGTTTTGAAATTGCAGGACTTCACTACGAATCAAATTACGTCAATAGAGTCATACTACAAGTTAAATTGAATATGATATATTTTTTCTCATACCAAATAAGATTGAACCAAAGAAATAGTAGATAAATTATTTAGAAGTTAATTACGAAACTAACTCAACACAAGATTGTTATTATTGTGGACTAAAAATAAGGCGTGTTAAAGTTATAAACATGACACACCCTCCCCCATGTACGCACATTTATTTGAAATTTTTTTTAAAAAAAGTTATGTATAACTGCTAGGATAATATTTGGATCACTACATTCCCAAGGGCGAATTGATAGATGATATGAAAAAGGATTTTATTCACTTGTTTGATTCAGAATTTTAAAGATAAGTCCTAATGGGATTCAAATTATTTTTATTTATGATTGCACAAGTTTCTTCCAACCTTTTTATAAAAGAAACAGAATTTGAGGGGGAAACAAGCTCTCCAAAAAGTTGAAAACTATTGAAAGGAAATAAAAATATTACTTATTATCAATATCTTAATATAATATCTTCCTTATATGTAGGAATATCTCTTTTTCTTAATGACTAGTTTTAGTAGAAAGAGTAAATATTTAATACGGTATCAAAATTAAGTTTTAATAACATTCAAGTACCCATGAAAGTTTTCAAATTGCCCCACACTCAAAAAAGGAGATAAAATAAAAATATGAACATTGTCAATATTTGAATAGCTTTTTTAATTAAAAAATCTTTTTAATATTACACACCCAACTTACACACATTGGCAGTTAGAGTCCCTACCAAGTCACCTCTAAGCAAACTGGTTAATAGACTCTTTTTTTTAATATTACAAAAAAAATCCCTTATCTTATAGTTGGAGATCCTACTAATTTATCATTAAACTAGTTGGCTAAGCAACAAATATTTTTATAGCTTTAAGAATAAAAAATTTTACACTAACAATATATCTAAGTGTTTTATCATTTCTTTCCTTTCAAAATAGTATAAACAAATGAAGAAAATAAAAATTGAACATGTTAAGAATTACAAAGTAAACAACCAAATGTACAAGTAAAACAAAATGTTGCCAAGTCATAAACAAAACAACATGAAGCAAAAAGAAACCTACAAGGGAATAGGAAATGCTAATCAAGCTGAGAAAAATAAACAAAGGATAGCCTAATTGAGAAGATTTATGGTATCCCAAACTATCTTAAGGTGACAAATGGACATATTCAACTCAAAGTTAAAAGAAAAATAATATCTCGCAACATTAAGGATCACAATTTTCTTACTAATATTGGATTGGAATACCCTAATAAAGTAATGGTGACCCGAAACATTAAATTAGTCCTTAATACCAAATCATGATCATGATAAGTCATCATCCAATTTCACAGGCAACTCACATGATTCCAATCTAGATTATTCTCTAACATCTTCTCTTGGATGAGCAACTAAAATGTAGAGTTTAATGTATTTGATCCTATCTTGAGACTTTTTTTTCCCCATTGTTAAAGGCATCTGTTCGGGTTTGGCTTATATCATGTCTTTTTATCCCAACAAAGTGATATTTCAGTCTAACCTTCATCAATAAAACATCTTACCGAAAAAAAAAAAAAAGAAAGAAAAAAAAAAGAGAACACTGTTTGAAACAATGAAAGTGACATCGTTTCATTCACAATGCAGAATAACACCATTTCACCGCATTACTTATCGAGAAAAAAAAAAAATCACCGCGTCAAACATTCGTTGGATATCCATTTGGTTGACAAGAATTGTCAGAAAAATTCCTCCGCAATCCACTGCAATAATGTGCGAATTGATTAATGCATAATACTCGCTAAAGCCGAAAACTATTCAATCAAGTGCCAAAGTCGTTTTTATGATTCAATTGAAATTTTTTATAAATAGGAATACGTTTAACGTAATCAATATTGCAAAATTATAAGAAAATTACTAAAACAATTTTAATCAATAATGTAAATGACTCATAATAAAATAGTCTTCCTTTCAAAGTCATTCATTGACTAATTGAAAAGCTATGTACCCATATTTGTTGTTTGTTATATATGCAAGTAACTTGGAAGTTGAATATAGAAAATTTTAGGCTAACCTTATTAACTTCTCTAATTTTAATGTCAATTGTGTTCTTTATTTAATTATGAGAGATGTTAATGAAATATGAAATACAAATTAGCGTATTAGCCCTAATATTATATTAACACGAGAAATAAAAAACTTAAATGAAATGATGGAGAAAATTACAAATTCAGTTATACTATTGTTCATCAATATAATTTGAATTCACTTTTCATCTGTCAATTGTGAGTTCGATTTCATATTTTTTCAGTTTCTTACAATGGAGTAGGTAAGCGGAAAAAAGAGAGAGAGCGAAGAAACAGTATTATTACGAATCCTTTGAATAAATTGACTCGATTTGGACACCAAAACCATGTGCAGCCCACAAAGGGGTCCATGATGGGGTCGTGGCCATGGATGACATAGGAGCACCTTGTTGGCAAACTCCTGTCCTGTAACTTAGCATCTGTGCAGCCAGCAGGATAAGCATGTATCAGCCGCGAAAACCCAACCCAAAAAACAATGTTTGACTGCACCAACCAACCACATCCGAAGACCCAACCTTTCTGCTCTCTCTGGAAATACCTTCGTCTAAATCGCTGGAGGCGTCGAGAACATAGTGCCCCGCGGCAAACCCAGACACAACAAAGTTTTCAAAGCCTAGAAAACGTGGTTTACAGCATTATTTCCTCAAACGAGTGTCAAAATTCGTGGTTTACAGCATTCAGCACTGTGAATACGTCATCACTTTCTTTGCGCACTAATGGAATCAGGATAATGGCTTTTAGTATTAACTAAATGGACGAATGATCGAAAAGATGTATCAGTCATCTGTCACCTCAGATTGATCGAATTATCCCTTGCGTCTTCAAGATTTCTACTGCTTCTTCTGCGCTCCAGGCAACTTGGTAAAACATGACTTCTATTACTCCGAAGTACTGCATTTAACATCGTCCTGGTCTGAACACTTTGGTGGTTGTCTGAATGCAAGACCAAAAAGCAAACCAAACCTAGACTATGATTGGACCTATCCGAGGTTACAAGCTAACTCATACACAGATTTTTATACACTGCAATCTGGGTTGTTCAAAGCTCACGTTTCTCAGCCCCAGAACTTGCAAACTGAAACGTGGGACTTAACCGGATTGGTGCCGTACTGTTAAAACACTCGGTCGGCCATTCCACCAGGCAAATATCAATGGAAATGAGCAAACGAAGATGTCAGGTGAAAGGGAAAGATTGGATTAGGAGGTGCAGATAACAGCTAATTGCTAGGCTGTGCCAATTGCGTGTGCCACCATCATCAACACGAAGTCTTTACATACTTTTATGGTCCAAAACTTCAGTGCCCGATTACTAAATACCAACTTGGTGCCACGATTTTTTCAAGTCATGGCCGCGAAATTCCCACGGTTTCACCTTTGCAGCAGAAGCGCACCAAATGACCCACATATATGTAGGTTCACCTGAACCCAAAGCCTTAGCCTGTCCCTCTCCCTCTCTTTCTCTCGGTGTCTTGTACTTTTTTGCTTGGAATTACCTTGTTCCTTGCACCCTTAACCTATATATAACATGGACGCTTCTAAAAACTCAACTGATATGCACCAATCAGAGCAATCTGTTCCAACCCTCGACCCTCCCCATTCTCCTATTGACCAGGTCCAACATTCTCTGCATATTCCCACGGGTGAGACCCCATCCGCCTCGACGACAGTTAAGTCTCCAAAGCCTGCCATGGCCTCAAGTTCCACTGGGAGACACCCAATGTATCGTGGAATCCGGTGCCGGAGTGGGAAGTGGGTGTCTGAGATCAGGGAGCCACGGAAGACTACACGTATATGGCTTGGCACGTTCCCGACCCCGGAGATGGCGGCCGCCGCCTATGATGTGGCGGCTCGAGCCCTAAAAGGGGAAGAGGCAGTGCTTAACTTCCCTGAATCATTTGGTTCGTTCCCAGTTCCAGCGTCTACGTCGCCCCAAGACATCCGCAGTGCCGCTGCAGCTGCTGCCGCGTTGAAGAAGCAGGGATCGAGTAGCAACCCGGTGCCCAGCCAGTCGTGTCCCGATGATAAAACCCTAGATGACGTTGGGTTAGCACCTGGGGGAGAGTTTTTAGATGACGAGGCCATATTTGGGATGCCAAACCTGCTAGTGGACATGGCGGAGGGAATGCTGGTGTCCCCGCCGAGAATAAACTCGTCGGAGGACTCGCCAGGAGATTCAGATGGAGGAGAAAATCTATGGAGCTATTTTTGACAGTGCTCCCTAGTCATCCAAGTAGACGTATGCGATTTTTGAAAGGAAAAAACGCAAAAGGAATAGAAAAGGATACAAGTAGGACATGGCAGCATGTTACATGTATACCTGTCATCAAATATAAAATTTTGATGACACGGTTACATATTATCAACTATAATATTTGATTTTCCTACACGTTAGCGGTTTTAGACAAAGGTTTTGAATTAGATTTGGTTTGATTGTTTTTCCGTATGAGTGTTTGTACTATTAATAGAGTATTTTCTCAACTGTTCTCTCAATTTTCCTCCCGATAGTTGTCAGATGCCATCGCTAATCTTTCTGTAAGCCATGTGCTCTTCATCCCAATGTTGCAGGAGCTTCTGCTTTTCAAAAGCTGCAGCAGCTCCTGCGGATCTCTGCCAAATGGGACTATAAAACAAGCACAAAGAAAGCAAGAAAAAGAGAAACCCACCACCACTTGAACCGATATTCTCTGTTTGGCAGAACAGAATGGCAGGACATGCTTCATCCACGCCCGGCGAGTTTTGGCTCTATGAAATCCGAGATTATCATGAGTCAAAACCAGATGGGTCCCTGAAAATGTCAATCTGTTTTATGAAAGATGAGAAAGTAAAGGTATTTGTATTCATCATGAGAAGAGAAAATGTCTTCATGATTAATCTGTTACACTGTTAAGTTGTCGGGGAATAATTATGGGGAGCATCGGCAGGTGCCTCTCTCTCATTTCAACATATTTTCTTCGTGTTTATACTAAGTACATGGCATGACCAGGCTTTAGATCAGGTTTTCCGCGGCTGAAGCAATTTATGACATTAAACAGTAATCATCTAAATACAACGTTTTCTCATGTTCTTTTTCGAAGCTCTCTGTTGAGTGGCTTATATTACAAAGAGCTGCAGTAAAGGATCTAAAATAAATATTTGCGGTGGCTCTGCGCAAATCTCTTGCAATGGTCTACGGTAAGTAATTATGGCAGCCGAAAGATAGAGCACTAACCCTTGACTTTTATCATTCTCAAGGAATTGAAAGCCCTATACTTGTTTTAACCCCAAAGCTTGGTCAAGGACTTGTATCTAAAAGCCGCCTAGCCTATTGTAAGAATACGTGGGATTGATTAATAAGGAATTGGTTTTTGTTTCCCTCTTAATCAGCAAAAATTAGGCCATTGCCTCTCTTTAAAACCAATTTATAAGGAAGATAATTGTTCTTTCACATAAAATAAATGGTAGGACAAGATTTAAGCAATCCCAACACACACCATTTTCAGTGCTTTCATCTATAATAAATTTTCCTTTAATCAAGTACAGTTTAAAAGACCAGACCATTCACCAAGTGTAATACTGTTATGTGACAATTACATGAAGGAAGCTAGAAGGAAGATTTTTCTCCCTTTTCCTTCATTGGTTTTCGGAGGGAAGGTGGGGCGAGGGGAATAAAGGGGGCCTGAAATTGGACTTTGAGAGGGATAAGTCAGGAAGTACCATAAACTCCACAACTTATTTTTCATTGATAGGTCCTCTGGGATGGTGGGGGTCTACATCCCTGCACATGGTACTTGTTTATGAGCAAAAAGTTTTATGCAACTATTCAATGGGTCTTGTGATTCCAAGTGTTTGTGCATAATCTTCTAAATATCCTCAAGTATCACTTCTCCTTCTTCTCTATTAATTCAAAACGAGCCTTTGAACTTTGAGACTTGTTCAAATCAAAAGCATTAGCTTTTATAATCACACCGCTCCCGTCCCAGGTGATTCTTCTTGTTCAGGTAGACAAACATGAGATCTTACCATATCTTGTAGGGCCATGAGATTATGTGCCCCGCACTCAAGATGCATATGAGAGGAGCTTCCATATGTATGATTAGAGACCAAAAGGATCCCGACCTTTGCTCCTTCAAATCAAAGTCAGAGGGCGGTTCGATTGCAAGGGAACATGATGGCTATTGGGGGCCTCTTTTTTTGACAAGATCTAAGTTTTGGGTTTTTCGTTTCGTTCTCTTGGTCAAAGCAACTATAAACCGAGAGAAAGAATCTTGTTTCTGGTCTTTGATACACCCATTCAAATTTTCTTTGAACTCTTCTAATCGTAAACTTGGATTGAAAACAACAAATGTTTAGCATTACCTAAATTTTATTATTAAAAATTAATTTCAAAGGAAAACAAACTTTTTTACATAGTATCAAAACACAAATTTAAATATGACATCATTTCATTTATAAGCAAAAGCAAATATGTGTAGTGCTACCATGCTTGGAATGCACATGCATATGTTGTAAACATTTATATCTTGCATTACTTCAATTTTGTTGGACTTCACAGATGGTGCCAAGTGGTCAAACCCTACAAGCACCTTTTGTTTTTCAGTTTTGGTTAGGCAAATGGGGGTGTGGGGGAGTTGGTTGTCAAACTTGGGACCTTCTGTGTTGAACCATATGCCTACTACACATAGGTTGTCAATTGAAACTATATGCCTACCAATTTGTTATTGTTATAGAGTAAAAAGCAATAATATTTGTGCCTCTCTAACAATAATTGATGTTGATGTTGTGGTAGCATGGATCCTAAGAATTGATATCAAAGCAGGTTGGAAGTTTAGCCCTTGTTGTTAAGATGCTTTGGCCTAGTTGGAACAAAGGCAAACTAGGACCAAAGAGATCCCAAATGCAACACACCAAAATCTCCTATCCCCTTTACCTACCAAAAACGGTTGCTAGAAATAGGAAATATTGTGCTTAGTGGAGAGTACCAAGTATCAGTAAATTTGCAAACATTGTTATTGTAAAGCAGAAAAGAGCATGGTATGCATGTCATTAATAACAATTGCTTTTGGTACAGTGATAAGATCTAAAAGCCTAAAACTTTTCTCCATATATAAACAAATTATTCTTTCCAAATAAACCAATTGTAAAGTACAAATAAACTTTCTTATAATGTGCAAGTCTTTACTTCAATCAATTGTTGAAGTGCTCAGAACACGTCAATTGTCACTTCCAATTTCCTCCCATCTTAAAAATGCATTTCCCAGGACTGCATCGGTTTGGTGGGTCTTCTATTCAATTTTAAATAAAACTTTGGCGTGGTTGCAAGTCGGCCATGAACTCCAAAAGGGGGGCCTTTCAATGTTGAAAAGTTGTTGTTAGTCTTCTTGATACCTTTTATCAAAAATCAAAAAGTAAAGTATGTGGACGTGTCCAATCCGAGACACGAAGCCGAAATCCTTCTAACTTTGAAAATCTTATACAAAAAAGTTTGACAATGGGAACATCAGGCATGGCCGACATCTGCTACTAGGCTTTCCTTCCATAGTCGCTTTCAGAAGTAGGTGGCGTGTCTCTCTGTGGATGAGACTTAATATGGAGTTGCCCGTCATTTGAACCATCAGCCATGAAGCTGACCTCTTTAATCCCTTCTCTTTCTCGGGAAAATTAGAGAAAATCGTACAAGATATCATTAACTAATATGATGTAGCCGACTTGGTTGAAAGAATATGTCCTCAACATTCCATGAGGTTTGCTACTATGGGTCGCCCTCCCTACCGACTGTATGAAATTTGAATGATTGTCTCTTTCCTCCATTGCAACCCCCACAATAATACATCCACTAAAAGAAAAGGCAATGGTCACGGAGACCAGAGAAATGTTCTTCTTTATAGAAAATGAAGATGGGTTTAAGATACTTTCTAATTCGGGTAAGAAAAGGTAGCCAACTACCAACCAAAGAAGAATTAAAATATAAGACTAAGATCAAGTAGTAATTAAAAAAGAGGGCGAAAACAAAAAAAGTAGGTGAAGTGACTGGATGTTTGGGTTCTCAAAATATCAACCAAGAAAAGTATCAACCATAAGAAAATATTTCTCTAATAGAGAAAGTATAGCAGGAGTGCTTGGTTCTCAAACATTTGGAGAAGAAGAAGAGGGAACAAGCATCCAATGAGGTTGACACAATGATGTGTCTCTTTTCAGCATGCTAATGGAGGGCTCTTTCTTTCTCTCGGCCCCCCCGGCAATGCAGCGGGACATCTCAATCTCGGAAATAAGCTTTCCACCGAGGACGTCTCCTTTATGATCTTGGTTTGTCCGAAATGATTTTTTGTTTCTCACTTTTTCTCTCTGTTGTGCTTCTAATCATCAATGATCATTCATTTAGGTTGAATATTGTTTGTACTCGAGGTTGTGTGCATTCCAATTGTGAAAGCATTTTGTGGTTACTATTAAGTTCTGCACCACTTGTATTCGATTAAATACGTTTGTAATAATTCTTTGAGATATGCGCCCATGTCGATTGTTGATCATCCACTAGCAACAATTTGAGTAAAGAATATGGTGACAAATATTGTAAGATAAGAATATATTTTTACATATAAGAAGCATAACAAATCTAATATTATTATCAGTGTGGGATAGATACCAAATTTTAGCAAGTTTGGTCACACTGAGCATGGGAAACCATTTACCACAAGGACCAAATCAACAACAAGAAGAAAAATCTCAATTAAAACTTTTGATTTGATATCATGTTAATTCTCACTTCCTCTGTCAAAGTTTATATATATATTTGTTACGTAAAAAATGATTTGAAGTTATAGGATATTAAATCCAGGACTTAGATCTTGGGGCAACCAATAGCCAACCACTAAGTTACTAATCTAATACAATGTTAAGTCTTACTTCCTTTTTTAAAGTCAACTTGTAAAATAAAGGAATACTTTCACATGTACACTCCATTTCAACATGCTTTTTAAATCCTTATTGATTTGATCGTGCAAAGGGTTCCTTGATCAGTAATTATTTTAAAAATTGAACATGTTCGACCAAATATTCTTATTAAACTACCAAGTAACTTATTAAAGAATCTTCATTAAGTATCCCTAGTTCCCGTTGTCCCGATTGTAATTAATTATTCCAAAATTATCTCCTAATCAAGTTTCTAATCTCATATCCTCCTATACATCTTTACCATAACCATTAAATAATGGAAGAACAATAAATCTTTTGCAAATCGTAGACATCACTAGTAAAGATCACTGAAGAACTTTTTGTGTCAATCTGCTATGATGGAAAGTGATGGGCGTTCGATTAAGAATTTCACCTAACCAAGGACTGCCTAGCGACACAGTTTCTAGCCAAATGACATGCATGATTAGTTTTTGTAGTAAAAAAAACTAGTAAATTGCAGCAAGTTGGGAAGTTGGAAGTTGTGCGAAGTCTGAAGAGGACTGACGGAATGAAACTCTTCCTTTTGTAAAGTATTCGATTATCATGAGAAGGACATTGAACTTGTAGGAACTTGCAGGGTCATGGAAATTGTGGTGACAATCATTGCAGTGGTAGAGACGGCATTCATTATGGCCTTCAACATGAGTTATGGCGATAATAGTAGTAATGGTGAAGGTGATGATGGTAATACTATCACTTAAAATAATGGTTATGTTTACGACAGTTTGCATCGATGATGGGAATAGGATTTCTGCTATGATGGTTGTGATAGAGATGGACTGATGACAATCATGACAATGGGAGAACAAGAGCATAGTTAGTGATCAGTATGGAGTGCCAAACGCAACATCGTTCAAAGGAAAATGAGAGAAAATGGAAGAGAAACGGCAAGAAAGAGCGAGAAATCCTCACTGTTATCCTCCGCGGTGGATGGCAAAAAGATCTTGAGGCGAACCACCTTATATTCTTGTGTTTATTCACTGTAGTTGTTTCGATTCAGCTCGTTTGATCCTGACAATGTGATTTTCTTAGTGAACCAAGCCTCCAGGAATAAATGGATAGAGAAGCCGATCAGCAAAGGGGAGACAAGCAAAAGATGGGAGTTTTCCTAAGAAATACGAGCGAGAAAATGAGAAGGCTTACACATCTTCATCAAATCCCTCGGACAGACAAAAAGCAAGAAAGTCACCAGTTATCAAAATTCATCCAAGGACTAAAAAGGGAAGCAATACATTCTCAATCGTACTTGGGAACCGCAAAACTATAGGACAAGTTTGAATCAACAACCTCTAGCAATAGATAGACTCATAATCAAATTTTTCATTTTCAAGGACGAAAACTTAAAGAGGCCCGATGAAAAACTAGGAACTAGAAACAAAAAGCAATAAGTGTATTGATATTAGAAGAAGTATATATTAAAAATTATATAACATAAGTTTTACATTCTTTGAATTTTACTCAAAAATTATTTTATCACAAATTTAAGTTTTAACTTAAAAAGTTAACCCAAATGAAAGAAATAGACACCCCCCATTTATATGGTTAGATTGTTCAACTTGTCTTTCCAATATGAATGGGCTTTTTGAAATAGTATTGAAGCCTAAGTTCAAATGCAACATCTACTCACTTGTAAGAAAAAATATTCTCATGATAAAGTGTTTTCCCAAATCGAAATAAGGGAATTAGTTAAAAATCATGTAGGTAAGTTGCATATTTGTTTAAACCTTACCGAAAATCCTCTTTAAGGGGGGAAAAAAAAACTCCCATATTCTTAAATCTATTTTTAGATAAAACCGTGGTTTCAACGCCTTATGAAACAAGGCTCATAAGATGATTCATTTCCCGCAGATCTCAACTTTAGTTTTGAAAGACAACCTTCCTAGACCTTGCTTTGGGCCTCAAACCAACATTCCAGGAAAGTCCTGATTTGAAAACCACCTGAAAGCAACAAAACAGTACCTTCCGAGGAAGATGGGTTCAAGCCAAAAACCAGTAACTTTCCTCATCCCTCAGTGATATCCAGCCCACAGGGAACAGCTGGCCACGCGGAGATTACGCGCAGAAGGCCCATAGCCTAGACCAGCAGCTCGCACGAAAGTGCACGTACTCCGTGTGAAACCGGAGGCGGAGGCGAAACCTCGTATCCAGCATGATCTGATCTGGACTTTCGGTAGTTTGGTGGGGACTTCCTGCTTTGGTCTTGTCAACACCTTCTCGTGTGAACATGACGTCACGTCTTTCGCACGACAGCTTGGATCACAATGTTATTGATTTAACAGGCACGGACTGTGGACTGCCCACAGCTGTGGTGCCACGTGCTTTTTGCCAATCATTTCATCATGTTTTAGTGGTTTACAAAAATCTAGAGTATTAGGCTCCCGGGTGTGGTTCAACTGGCAAAGGTTAGTGTAGGATTCCCTATAAAGTAGGGGTCTTGGGTTCAAAACCAGTTGGCTGCATTCTTGACATGAAATGGGCAAAATGCTTTGGAGTGAGTGTTGGGCCCTCCAGTTTGAGTCACCATGCAAGTGGTGGAGTTCTGAGTCATAAAAAAAAAAATCTAGAGTATTAGGAAAAAAAAAAAAAAAACCATGTCTTTTGAATGGTCAGTTGCATAGGGAAGAAAAGACCCCCTCCGGTCCGCCGCCGTCTCGTCGTTTATGAGATGGTCCACCATTCATGCATCTTCTACTAAAGTGACTCAAGTATATGATTTTTGATACGACCGGTGATAGTTTTGTGAATGTTCCCGAGTTATTTAAGTATGCTAGCAAAATTTGACACGTATCAAGTGCCATTTTTTTATCATTTAAAACCTTGCGTTTGACTTTTTTCCTCACAAAGAACGCAATGAAACCCATGTTAAAAATTATAATTTTTACCCTTTACCAAAAACCATAATTAACAGTCAAGTACATAATATATTTCTCAAAGTCTTACTAGCCACTTGAACCTTGCATCAAACCCAACAATCCTCTCAAGCAAACTGCTAGCAATAAGGATCCAATTTATTACTTATTCTGATACTACTTTACTAAAATTTACCAAAATACTTAATTATAATTTCTGATTCCAAATAAATAGACTTTATTGCCAAACAAAGAAAAGTAGTATAGAAATTCTCGAACCTCTTTTATATTTTCAATGATTATTGGTGAAAAGCGGGCCATAATTCCAAATCCATGCCGAAAAAGAAACGTGATACTTTTTCGAACTTTTCCCCTACGTCAGGAGCTATGCCATGTCATCGCCAGCCACACGTCCTGAACGCTTGCTTCACGACGTTTAGCAAGCTCTAGCTGGGAGACAGACAGCGACGTGGCAGTCAAAGCTTAGTACTTTTTGCATTTAACAAAACCGGATAAGGCCCCCCGTCTCCGTGTCCGCGTCGAAATCGCAGCTGTATTGACCACATGGATATACGAAAAGCTATAAAAGGGATCCTCCTTCTCACTTACTCAGACTTAAGACTGAGCTAAGAACTTGCAAGGACTTGTACTGAGTGAATAACCGTTGAATGGATACTTTTGGAGGATACTTCGAGGCTAATACCTTTTGTTGTGGGTCGGCTTCCGGCGAGAAGACGGAGAGTTCTGTTTTGTCCGACGCCGGCACCTCTTCTCGCCGACCCTCGTACTCCGATGAGGATGTTATACTGGCTACGAGCAGGCCGAAGAAGCGCGCGGGTAGGAAGGTTTTCAAGGAGACGAGGCACCCGGTGTACCGTGGGATTCGTCGGAGGAACAAGAACAAGTGGGTCTGTGAAGTACGGAAGCCCAATGACAAGGCGAGGTTGTGGCTCGGGACATACCCAAATCCGGAGATGGCGGCACGGGCACACGACGTGGCCGTTTTGGCGCTTAGGGGACGATCTGCGTGTCTCAACTTCGCTGATTCCGCTTGGAACTTGCACATACCGGCGACGACGGACGCGGACGAGATACGCAGGGCTGCCGCGCAGGCGGCGGAGGAGTTTCGGACGAGCCAGTTTGCTGAGGATTCCATAGAGAGCGTGAAAAGTAACGAAGAAGTTTCGGACAGGTGTGGAGGGGTCGATCAGGAGCTGAAGGATACACCGGAAAGTGTGTTGTACATGGACGAGGAGGCTCTTCTGGACATGCCTGGATTGCTGGTGAACATGGCGGAAGGGCTTCTGCTGTCTCCCCCTCATTCCGTCGACGACGATGTGAATTGGGGCGATATGGACGACAACAATGGCGTTTCTTTATGGAGTTTCTCAATCTAAGAATAGAGTTCAGATAGACAAGCAAAAATCAAGAAAGAGTTGCACAATCTCTCTTTCAGTTCATCTGTTTACTGTGCTTTTTAACTGGTACAGGTCTCTTTCAGTTCATCTTTTGCTGTATTTTTAACTGGCACAGATCTTACATGAACAAATATGTAGAAAATTCAGATTTATTATTAGGATAGGCGTGAGGAGAAAAGTTTCTCAATCACTGTATTATCTTGCGAATAACAAGTAGAAGGATTTCAATACATCCAGTACAAATTTTTACCCTAATCAGCCTTGCCGTCGGCCATGGGTTAAATGCTTAGTGACCTTTTGGACTTCCTTTGCAAATCTTGCACAAGTTGTCATCAGAAAGCTGACCCATCTGCAGCAATTCATCCACTTAATCATCTATCACTTTTGCACAAAAATGCCATATTATATAATGTTGTTTTGTAAGCCATCATCATGACCAAAGAAGAACAATTAGAGGAGCAATTTTCTAATGGCTCCTTCGTATACGATGACCATAAAATAACAAGACATGGCGTCCTATGGATGTTTGGAAGTCTGGTTATTCAAGCCACTAAATTTTTAATGTCCATAGGGTTGTTGTGTGCTCTGTTGCTACACAATTCGGATTAATCCAACAACAACTAGTCAAAGACTGTGCGTCGGATTATGTCATTATGCTTATAATTCAACGTATTTCGGCGTAATGATTGTGTCGACCCCTTTCCATAAGTAAAAACATTCTAGATTACATCTTCACTGGCCTTGTGACAAGTGAACAACCTAGATTCTTTTACCTTTGGAATATCTTGCTAGGACCTAAAGGAGACAAGTGTTAAGAAAAAAGATATTTTCCGGACATTGGTTTCTGTTTTTCTTAACCGTGTGGATAACGTAGGTAAATCGTGTTTGACAATTCGAACGGTCAAAGTTTTTGTCCAATCAATCCTGAAGTAGGAACCAAACAACCGTTTTGGGGTCCACTGTCGGCTGGAATAGTTTCTCGGCCACCAAACAGAAACCTGCAACAGATCTTTGGTTGAGCTGGATGGATGTGAGGAGAGTGGCAAAACACGTGACTGAATTCATGGGATATGCGAAAAATTTGTAAAAACCAGTTCTTCGATAAACTCATGACTGCTTGTCGTCCTTTCACACCTGCTTAAGCAGCCCACTTGGTGGTCCTCGCGTTTTGAAATTGATCCGACTAACCGTTCTCACTGGTTAGGTCAAAGATTGAATTTGTTATCAAATGACTTGGACCCGAATCTGAAATCTGATTATAATAAAATATATATATATATATATTCTTTCTGTGTGTATTCCAAGGACGTTGGACTTAATTTTCTTTTCTTAGAAAAACTCAACTCTATGTAGCCAATCTATGCTACAATTTTCATACTGTAATCTTTGTGCATACTAGTATATCTTTTAAATATAGATTTTGATATTATGTAATAAATTCAATCTTATTCAAAAGTCAACTCAAAAATAAAGAAAATTTTTATTTCCTATGAAATAAATTTTTATATAAGATTTAAATAATGTAAAACTTATATTACGCTATTTTTAACATTATTTTAGTTTCACTTTGTTCTTTTAGCTTTGAAATATCTCATAAGGGCTAAAGATAGATAACAAAAGTGTAAGGAAAAAAAGTGGTTTGGCCGACATAAGGTGTGTGGTTTCTGTCCTTTTTAACCGTGTGGATAACGTAGATCAATCGTGTTTGAGGACTAGAGCTAAGGTCAATTTTTTGTAAGTACTGAAGAGGGTGGTACGATCAACCTTTTTGGGATGGCAACACTGTGGTTGGTACAGTTTCTTGGCGGCCAAACATAAAGCTTTAGACTTTTGTTTGTACTGGATGGATGTGAGAAAAGTGGCAAAAGAACTCAAAGCGGTAATTTCCTTTCCTTCAAAATGTAATTATATCGTTTTGGACACTTATTCTCTGAGTCACTTTTGCAATGACTGAATTCTGGTTTTGTTTGAATCTACATGTGGGATATGCACAAAAATAGTAAAAAGCAGTTCTTGATTTTTTTTTTTTTTTTGTTCGTACGTAATAATGATCAGAGGGTTTCCCAAATCAAAGTTCTTTAGATTTTTAGATAATTCTACGGTAGAGTACTTGAAATTGATAGTCATTGCTTGTCTAATATCATATGAAAATATCCATAAAAAGGAAAAAGTCAATAAACTCATGCCTGCAGGGTGTCCCTCCACCCATTCTTAGCAACCAAACAGGCAGTGCTTTGATTGGCTAGGTCAAAGTCAGAAGTTCTTACCAAACGGCTTGGACCCAAATATAAACTGTATATGTTTAAAAGAAAATATGCTTAACACACCATTCCTAATATGTCCCCTTACAGAGTCAATGTGAACTACAAACTTCATACCAACAACATATATCTCATTACAAACTACTTTGAACTTACACCTTTGAGCACAAGATATTACTTTTAGGACCAAAAGTTTGATATTATATTACAAAAACTTAATCATACTTAAAAATTGACTTAAGAGTATGGATGATCTTTATTCCTTATAAACAAAATTTAAGCAATATAAAACTTATGTCATATTATTTTTAACATATAATAGATAGATAACAAGACAAAACAGATAGAAAATAAGACAAATCTCCAAACATTTTAGTTTCAATTCGTTCATTTGGTTATAATTTCTTTTTAAATTGCTATTACTTTATCAAGATGTTGATATTTAGTTTCTCGTAATTGTTTGAAGGAAAGCCAGAAGGAGGTGTTTCGGAGGTTATTTCGTCAACAATTCTCAAATTAGAAACCAAGGATAACCTTTTGTAGCCAAACCCAAATAATGAAGAAGAAAAGCATTAAGGACTAATGATGTGTATAGATTAAGAAGTCATCATAGGATTTCTTAATAATTAACATGTTTTTCTCAATAATTAACACAAATGCAAGGAAAAATAAAAAATTCATACTGTACTGCAACATCTGGAACAAGCTACAGTCAAGACCTCGATCTTGATCATGACAGTCCGAGGAGTACACTGTCGGTTGCAGATTCAGTCTCGGGCGTCCCTTGTGCAATAATTTTGTTGGACATGACCGGAGCTTTTTTGAACTTCAAACTTCGTTCTTCTTTTGAGATCGTAATCATTCGTCGCCGATCACGCGTGTACACCACAACGACGACAGGAATGACACTCATAATTTAACAATCAAAAGCTCTTCATTTTCCCCCTGCATTAATTCCGCCGTACAATTAAGAGAAGTGCTAACATGATAAGGAACACATCGTTGGTTTTGAATGATTGTGATTTTGGTTCGGTTTTCCTGTTCCAGTTTGGCCGGCGAGAAAATCGAGGAAAATACTGTGATTGTGGAAGTGGTCCTTGCCGCTTTGATCTTTATTCGGTTGTTGAGAAAAATTTAGTGGCAGCTAGAAAAACAACAAAACTCAAACCAAAATAGATGAATCAGGTCCACTGCATGATGGTTCCTTATCATCCACCTATGTGAAGTGACCAGTCGAGCCATTCTGCCATCTTTAGCTGTCGGTGCAATGTGGATCGATTCTCATCCACTTGATCGATGCAGTTCGATGAACATTTCCCAAAAAAGAAGATCGTCATGATTCAACAAAAGAAAACGTTATTAAGGTTGATGGGCCATCTATTAGGTCTTATTAGGATGGGCCATCTAATTGAAAACCCTTCCAATTTTAGCACTCTTTTGAACCAAAAAGAGAAGCCATTAATGAGGAGCCATATCTGACCCCAAGATTGCTGGCTGCAATACGAAAGGACATATACACGTGCCCAAGGCGTGAAGGGTGGACAGTTTGCATGGAGGACAGCATATTATTATGATATTCATATTCATCAGATCGTTAAACAAGGTCAACTACTGGTCTCAAACCAGTCCAAAGCCCTTTAAATAACAACATTGTAATAAATTTACGTGTACTTTATATGTCATGCTCAGCAAAGTTTAAACTACTAGCATTATAATATCCAACTTCAGGATTCAAAAATCGCTCAGAAGTAGCTCGGATGCTTCTTGTTCTTCTTCTTCTCCTTCTACTTTGTTTGCTTCCTCCTCTTGCTTTGCCAACTGCTTCTCTCTGATCTCCACCTTCTTACACAATGCGTAAATATATCTACTTCACCTTGAGATCTCCACCATAGAAGCTGCCTCTCGCTTTCCCTCCCTCTCTTCTCTTTACTTCTCTCGCCTTTAAATCCAACCCTTCCTCTCTCACTCCCTCTCCTACTAGCTCTCTCTCCGTTTTGGTGGGTCTTCTGAAAAAGCCTCTGGGTTCTCTCAGAAAATTTATGAACTTATTCATGAACATACTGTGTTAGGCTTTATACATTGCAGCTTTTTTCTGTCTCTGAGCTTTTTGCGTTAAGCATTTAAAGCAATGGCGTCGATCACCAACTATGATGATCTGACGCTGATCAGAAAGCCAGTCATGGTTCAACGGAAGCCATTGATGCTCAAGGATTATCTCCGGGACGATATGCTCAGCTCCTGCTCGTCCAACGGCTTCAAGTCCTTTCCGAGGCGTCAGTGCTGCACCACCGTCCGATTCCTCCTGGAGCTCGATCTCAAACAGAGAGACTCACCAGCGAAACGCCATCGCGTTCTCCGTCGAAGCCGTTCGAAGGCTATTGCCTCCAAGACCATCTCGGTCTTGCACAGAGCTTCGCAGGCCGTGATTAACGCCGTGAAGAAGCAACTTCCCTTCCACGACTCCGTCAAGTCTCCCTCGACGCCCGTCCGCCGCGGGGCCCTGAAAGGGCTTCTACCTCGAAGCCTTTCCCGGAAGCTCTTCTCCAGAAAGAACTTCTGGAGAAAATCCGATAACAAAGACAGCAACACGGAACGGTGGAAGTCCTCCCATGACATTCCCAACCGGCAAGACAAACCGTCCCATCAGCCGGCTCCTCACAGCAGGGCTTCAACCATCAGCAGCAGCCACAGCAACAGCTGGGCGGAGAGCGAGTTTTTCACGTCGGAAATATCAACCGAAAATGCCGACGTCGCCGGCGGCAAAACGGATTCCCCGGTGAAGACGGTCAGCAAGAGAGTAGGCGAAACAGTCGGTGAAGATCCCACATTTTCTGCAACCAGCAGCACCTACTCTGGAGCTAACCCAAAGGTAAGCAGTTTTTTTAATCTGTATGCATTATGTTTGTCTGCTGGTGCACCCTACTTCTCTGATTGGTTCTCTAATTAAAATTAGCTTAAAAATTAGATCACAAACAGCAATGCCTTTAAGATTATCAGAAAACTTGAGTAGAAACCAGTGATTATTCGACGAGTTTAAATCAGAGGATTAGAAGGAACGAGGGAAACGACAGCTGGAGAACAGGTCGTATGACATTCACGCGTGGGGTATATCTTGGGAGATGGATGCAGTACGAGCCGGGGCTATGGAATTAAATTCCGTCTAGCGCTACGAGGCCTACGATCCCGCTGCGTCCAGTCCATCCGCGGGATCCACGGCGTTTAAACTCGCAAGACCATCACTTGAACCTTTGACTATATTTACGATAGAGTCCACGTCACTCATGCCCCAAAATTCCTTCTTGGTGGGAGTTGGTTGAGTTTTGGTAGGGGTAGTTATGGGATTTTACTGACCTCTAAGCCTTTTGCCGCCCCGCTTCTCATTTTCCACTGTCGGTGACCTAAGGGGCGGCTTATAAAATAGCACATGTGGCTTTGGTGGATTGCTACTTTAGGCAGGTATAACTGTAACTATTAATTAATGTTCTAAGTCGTGTATCTGTTCAATCATCTAAGATTTGTTTGGCCTGTATTTAATTATTAAAAAGATGTTATAGTCGTGAGATTCTACCAAACCAGTTGGTGTTGTGATTTGTTACTGTTGGGTCCATCTTGATTATAAAAAAGATATAATAATTATAAGTATGTATAGTATGTTGACAGTTGTTGAAGTCTGTTAGCTCATATGATTAATAAAAATGAACATTCTAACATAATATCATAATATGTATTTTATAAAGTTGAAATTTGAAATGACATATCTTTGTTTAAAATAACATAAAATTAAAAGTTATTAATGTTAAAGATAAATATTGTTTTAATCTTATAAGTGATGACATTTTTTTATTTAATACTTTAAAGCTTTATACTTTATTATCGTATCAGAACAAAAAATAAATCTATGTTATGTGATGTTGGACTCTAAAGCTAGGTTGCCGGTTTGAGTAATTATCACCATTTTTTTGTTTAGCTTATCTTTGATTGAATTGACATGGTGAATTATAACAGGAGTGGCAAAACGAGGAGGAGAAGGAGCAGTTGAGTCCAGTGTCGGTGCTGGATTGTCCATTTGAAGATGACGAAGAGGTCGGCTCGCCTTTCGAGAGCAAGCTTGCCTCCATTGAAGGTATTTTCCAGTCGCCCTTGATTCCAATTGGTTTAGTTCTGTGGGTGGTTGCTTTGCTTGCACTTCTTTTGGGGTGGTAGCATGTTATCACTTTTATCATTACCACCAGCACGCAAGCAACGCATCCCGAGGATTCCACACCAGGGTGACTCATGCTATCTCAGTCCTAAGTAGCTAAACTTTGTAGTCAAACTATTGGTTATGAATTCTAACCTAGAAACAAAAATTAAAATTGTAATTTAAATGAGTTAGTAAAAATTTAACCGTTAATTTTACATGAGTTGAATATGTATATTATTAAAAAAAATTAATTGCAATATACTAAGATGTAGATTGTATAACTTTAATTAGGCTACAAACAAGAGGGTAAAGAGTTACGTAGTGCATGGATGATCATCACGAGCACAGCACATGCCTGACACGAATATGAAATGTAATGGACAGGCACGAAGAAAAAGCTGATGCAAAAGATCCGGCGATTTGAGTGTCTCGCTCCACTAGACCCGGTGGACCTAGAAAAACGCTTTGCGTTGTCTGAGCTTAACCATGGAGCTCCTCAGTCCCCCATGCAACCTTCCTCAATATCCAAAGAAAGTCGTACGGAACAGAAGGCCCAAGAACTTCTCGACCTCATCAAAGCAACGAGCTCCCCACACGGCGTTAGCTTCACTGCAGAGAACCTGCTGCTGGATTTCTTCAGCGAGAGGATTGAAGAAACTAGTAAGGATTCTAAGCACGAGTCGTTGAAGGAGGCACAAGATTGGCTTACCGGGAAGCCACGAGAACTGTTGCAGGGATGGGAGGTAGAAGACGCTAGAAAAGTGTATCTTAAAGACATGGAGAAGGGAGGGAAATGGAGGAGGATTGAAGAAAAAGAAGAAGTGGCGTCGGACGTTGAGGTTGAGGTCTGGAGTTCTCTGCTTGAAGAGCTGCTGGATGACCTCTTCTGATCGCCGGCGACTGTTTCCCGGTTAGGTTTTTTGCAGATATTGGGACAGGCACTTCGGATTAGTTCTCTTTATTTTCTGTATTTTAGGAGGAAGCATAGAGAAACAGCGCTAATAAAAACAATTTTGATTCTTTTTTTTCATTCAAAGTGCGAAGACAGTCAAGAGTCTCTGAATTCCTCTTGGGTAGCCCAAATCTACAGTCCCAAGTAATAATCGAAATTCAAATACGGCTCCCAAATTGGGATGAACGAAATAAGTATATAAATATATTAAAATTGTCATTTTCTAAGTAGTCTTACAAGTTTATTAAACCTATCGTTTTCTGGGTATTCTTACAAGTTTAGTCCTCAAAGAAGAAACAATGAAGTTGACACCACAAACTTTATACCACAAATCTCATCATAATCTATTCTAAAATTATTCTCTCGTATGTACCCGCTTAATCACGAACAACAAGTTATCTTTTAAATTTATAATTCGCATGCATTTTTTAAATATCTAATTATGTAAAATATTTACTCAAAGGGAATGTTGAAAGATATTGTAAGCTTAAAATTTTGTATAATTGCTTGCAGAAATATGATAAGAAATGGTTTGAAAAAGCGACGTAAGTGTGATTATGCACATAATGGCATACCACACATGCCATTGTTTACCAATGACTAAATTATGTAGAAAATTATGTATAAATTGCATGTTTTCAATCGTTTATAAGTACGTTACTTGAATGAATAAAATAACATATTTGTTGAACTTCAACTATATTATTTATAATTTATAATGTTAAAATCTATTATGTGTCTCACTAACGTATTAATATATTGTGACTTTTATATATAGATGTGTGTTCAGCAAGGCTTTTAATATATTATCTAAATTTAATTTACACATTGCTTCACTTGTAGAAGATGCTTTTATAGGATGAGTTTTATCATGTGGAAATTAAATGTATATTTGAATTCTAGTATATTATTCTCATTATATATGTATGTGTATTATCCTTTTCTTAAGCCAAATTTAAAATAATAATCAAGTCTTTTAATATCTTACAAGATTTTTAACACTAATTAAAATCTTAAAAGTACAACCTTCGTCTCATTCTTTAATAATGTGAAACTAAACATTTACATTATCAATATAATGAAATTGGTATTTTGTCATGTTGCTTTTGCATGGATTTTGGAAAAAATGACAAATTGGTAGCTAGATGCCTAGAATTGATTGGAAAACAATGAGGAAGTAAAAAAAAAAAAATGCAAATATTGATAATCTCCCCTTCAAGATTATGATTGACATATATACTATTGTAAATAGTCAAATTAAGAATGAAAGATTAATTACAAGTATTTGCATGAACCAATACCATATTTTGGCCAAAATTCAATGGTGACAATGAGATTTTCAAGTGCTTGCTATAAAGATCTTAAAGAAAGACCTAACTTCTAATATTTTATTAAAAAAAGCATTTTCAACCCAAACACAAACCTATATATGATTAAAAATTTCAACTCATACTTTAAGAACATGAAACTAGACATCAACACCATGAATGCATGCTCATAATATATAGATAAATTCTTACTTTTACAAGTTAGATTTACATTATTTAAAATCTTAAAATAATAAAAAATAATAAGATTATATAAATCCAATTAGCTTCCACATCCGCCACCCCAATCAAAACCCATTATTGCTTTCCTCTTTTGGACAAAGAAGACTGCTAGCAGCACACTCTCCAATTCTGAAGAATCCGTGCGCCGCACGCTCCGCACAGGAGTCGGGGGCAAGCAATTCTCCCAATTTCCTCGTTCCCTGGACGGCTAACTGGGGGGCCCATTACGCACGTCGTGCTTCTAGTTGAGGCGTCCACGTGGCAGTTCTCACCTACTCGCGAGCGATCCGTGCAGCGACTGGCGCCGAAATCTCGCGCCGGCCGCCACCCACTCCCTGCGGCAACTCTTTTTCTTTTTCTTTTAAAAAAGCCCATTTGAAATAAATTAATCAAATATTTATTGCTTACTAAAATTGATTGATAAGTTTATATTTTCTTTGTAATTTGAGATCATTTTAATAAAGAACAGACAAAAGAAAATTGGTGAGTTTTTAGTGAGACTCATTAAATGCAATTTTAATGTTGTTGGTTTTTCCAACCTTCTTAAATACATGTAGCTCAATAATGTAGGCATTGTTGACATTTTGCCCCAACAACCATGAATTAAAAAAGCAACATACAAAATTGAGGACATCTTCATAAACTAAAAGATATTTAAAAAAGCCCAACCGACACGGCATGATGGTTATAAATTTTAGCTTGAAAATCATTGCGTGTTTATACAAGTTAGAACAAGAATAGGTCAAAAATTTTGATACTTAAGTCACGCCGACCCATTATACGGAATGATTACACAAAATTGACACTTCGATTCTTGAGTTATAAGAGTAATCATGAAATTATGTGATAACCTTATGGAAAGAACCCAATAATTAGTACAAATCTAAGAGTTAAATCTTATATTTGTGCTAA
This sequence comes from Casuarina cunninghamiana, assembly GCA_028551485.1. Taxonomy (NCBI): domain Eukaryota; kingdom Viridiplantae; phylum Streptophyta; class Magnoliopsida; order Fagales; family Casuarinaceae; genus Casuarina; species Casuarina cunninghamiana. The sequence goes on from CM052365.1 coordinate 6,330,390, forward strand.
AATAACCAACATCACTTAAAAGTTTGGTCAAATTCAAAAAGAGATTCAATACTAGAAAATCTTTTATCCATATACTAAATATTTTCAAACAAGATTGATATTGTTCTTAACATATTTTTTTATAGTCAATGTGTTATTAAAAACAAGTCCAAAATTTAACCATATATATGTGGTATTTTCTTTCTCAACATTATTTTACATACTATACATACTTTGGAGTCAAGTTGGATATGATAGAATTTACGTTCTTTTACATATTAAGCATAATCTATATAAACCTTAATATCATGCTAAAAATAAGCAAAAATTTTAACTCATTTATAAATCTTTTTTTAATATTTAGATATTATATAAAAAGTTAACTAAAAATTAGATATAAGTAGTAAATTAGTTCCATGTCCAGGTTCTTAACAATAAACAAATGTCAAGCAAGATCGTACTTAGAAATGATCGTCTTATGCATTATATATTGATCGCGTTGTACGAAATCTCAAACCAGCAATTTACCGAGAAGGAATTTTCATTAAAAGAAATCAACCTCTTGGGATACTTCCAAATGCACTTCAGCGACGTGTAAATCGTGAATGCCTTCCTGGTTTCCGGACTCAAAGCCGGCCACCGATTCCCAAAGCAGCTCTCTCTCTCTCTCTCTCTCTCTCTCTCTCTCTCTCTCTCTCTCTCTCTCTCGCTCAGCTTTCCGCGGGAGGGTGTGTTGGAACGGCTTCTGATGCCATCTCAGATACTTTTCTTCTTGATGTGATTATACCCGACGCTCTTTTCCACGGATTGTTTTTATAGAAATTGCCATGCAACGGTGAAGCAAGCGATTCTGTTGGACCTGCTCTCCGGGAGTTTTGCTTATATGCGCGTCGTACGATTCTTGTTGCTGGATTGACTTGTGGGAACGGCTGGAGAGTAAAGGTTGTTTGAGGGGGAGAGAATGAAGAACCAAGAGCAAACCAGGTCCCTATTCGGGATTTCACTTTCCGATCGGCCAATATGGCAGCAATTCCTCATTTGCTCATCTGGGTTCTTCTTTGGCTACCTCGTTAATGGCATTTGTGAGGTTTGTTCGCTCTAAGTTTACCGTTCTTCGATCTCTGTTTACCTCTCTCTTGCTCCTCTGTTTTCGGGTTTGTTGGTTTTAGCATGGTCGTGTGAGGATTTGTGGTTGTTTTGCGGTTGATCTTGATGGATATTTCTGGTGGTTTATGGTTTTTGTTTTCTTGATTTTCCATGATGGGTAAACTCAGCATCCAAAATTTGAATTTCCTTCTCATTTCAATTTTTTCTGTGAAATCAAATAGTGGTGTAAGGCCTTTTACTTTAGCTTTCCGCTTGATTTCTCAGACTCATTTTCATGCTAGAATTTTTCTACAAAGACGTTCTCGAATGTTACTTTGTGCGATGCCTTTTCGATTAGTTATTCCTATCTTGTTCGGCTACCTTTTTTTTTTCTTTTTCTTTCTGTTTTTTCGATTTCAGTGGTTATATGGCTTGCAAATATTTGAGTTTTTTGGTTTCAAATGAAACCCTTTTCCTTTCTGAACATTGACAAGTTACTTCGTCTGCTACCAGGAATACGTTTATAATCGACTCCAATTCAGGTAATTCGGTGTTTCTACCATTACAAATTTAGCTTTGGGTCACGAATTTCATTTGTGCATTGAGTCTCTTTGGTGTATACTTACATAATAATCTCTTGGTTTCCAGCTTCGGATGGTATTTCACCTTTGTGCAAGGATTCGTCTACCTGATACTCATGTACTTGCAAGGATTCTCAACCAAACAAATGGTGAACCCTTGGAAGACATATGTGAAACTCTCAGCTGTTCTTATGGGGTCTCATGGATTAACCAAGGGGTCCTTGGCATTTCTGAATTATCCGGCTCAGATCATGTTCAAATCCACGAAGGTAAACGCTGAAGGAACTTGCAATTCCGAAGCCTTGGTCTCTATTTACTTCCCTTTCTGATCTTGATCAACTTAATTTTGGGGTTTTATGAGATTAGGGATCATATGGGGAACCCATATATGGAAACTGTAGATATGTAATCGAGGATGCCATGTCTTGGTCTAAGATCCGTGACTCTATTTGTGGGAACACAGGTCCTGCCGGTGATGATAATGGGGGCATTCATACCTGGCCTGAGAAGGAAATACCCATTTTATGAATACATCTCTGCGGCGCTTCTTGTACTCGGTCTTATCCTTTTCACGTTAGCAGATGCCCAGACATCTCCTAATTTCAGCATTGCTGGTGTTGTAATGATAACGGGGGCTCTGGTCATGGATGCCTTTCTGGGAAATCTGCAAGAAGCGATTTTTACCATGAATCCTGATACCACACAGGTGATTCATCATTTCCCTGGAGTTATGCATCCAAAAGCAAAAAGGCGATGGAAAAGCAAACTGCTATTACTTTTACTCATAAGCTTGTGCGTTCTTTTGACAGACGGAGATGCTTTTCTGTTCAACGGTTGTTGGGTTGCCTTTCCTTGTTGCACCCATGATTCTCACTGGAGAGCTGTTCAGGGCTTGGAGTGCCTGTTCACAAGTAAGAATAAAGACTAATTTACCTCATTTTTTTCCTCTTTCTTATCCTCATTTTGCGACCTGGACATGGGAATATGCTTTTAGAGCCAACTCATGCGAAAGCGTGATCAATACACCTGCTTAAAAAATCCTTGGAAAAATCAATTATATCGCGACTGATTCCTCTGTATTAGTTAATTTAATATGATAGAACCTGACAACTTGGACAAGATGGGCATTTTTTATTTCGGATCAGACATTGATTAGATATCTCAATAGAGTTAACATCGACTAGACTTATATATTCCTATTTCATATTCTCTTGTTTTCTTTCTGCTTTTTTTTTTTTTTTTTTTTTATGGGCTCATAATTGTAATGCTCTATTAATGAATTGCAGCATCCTTATGTATACGGGGTATTAGTGTTTGAAGCCATGGCCACATTCATTGGTCAAGTCTCTGTTTTATCCCTCATTGCCATTTTTGGGGCTGCCACCACTGCCATGGTAAGTACATACTTCTCGTACAAATTACGTTTCTGTATATAGTTATTCTTTTGATTTTTGATGAAAATCACTAATGGGAAGTAGGAAATTTCATTGCTTTCAGATCAAGATTTGAATAAAAGAATTCTATGTTTCTTATGGTATTCAAAATCTATTTTGTTGTCTTAAATGAGGGTATCTCTCTATTTCTAATTTTCCTAAACTATCATGGTTTTGTTTATTTGTTCTGTTTGTTATTGGTAGAATGGGACAGAAATATTTATGTTAGAAATGGCTTAGAACTGATTGTGAAGAGAGAACTTAAACTTATAAGGTGAATTTTAGGTCAAGATATTAGAGATGTAAAACAACTATTAAGTAAACATTCTGTCATCTTGATATTGGTCAATCCTTGAATGGTGAGATGGAGATCATAAGCAACCTTGTTTGTGATTAGGTGCTACACTTGAATTTGAGTTCTGATATTATTTTACAAAAGGTCTAGCTTTCTCCCTTAACATTGATTAACAAGAGAGGAGGATGCTTAAACTTATAAGTAGAACTCGAAGTTAAAACATTAATGACACGGAACAGCCGATATTTAAAGATTGATTGCCATGGGAACGCCCTGTAATATGCATCTGGGGATTTGGTAAGATCATTCGCCATGGAACTAACTGTTGAGTTTCGGTTGATGCTGACATGCAGGTAACAACTGCTAGGAAGGCTGTCACCTTGTTGCTGTCATACTTAATATTTACAAAGCCTTTAACTGAACAGCATGCGACGGGGTTGCTACTCATAGCGATGGGAATCATAATGAAGATGTTGCCTGAAAACAAACAGCCGGCTAGGAGTACAGCACCATCCTCTTCTGTGAGGGAGAGGAGACAATCCACCTACCAAGACAAGAACCTGCAAGAAAATGAAGACGGCAGAGAAGAAGAGCAAAGGCCCTTGGTTTGAAGATCAATATAGCTATTAATTATTTTATAGCATTTTATCGGTTTTTGTTTGCTTCTTGTTTGTTATCTAGGATTCCTAGCACAAAGAGGAGAAATAGGAAAGAAAGATGTCAGCAATTTGTGATGTAAGCTTATCTTGAAGAATGATTCACCATTTTAAAGCATCGATTAAATTCGTTATGTATTTTGTAAATTCTCAATAAAATAGCTTCAAGCAGCAGCTAAACCATGAAAACTGCTGCTATCATTTGCAAACAGTCAAAGATTACATAATGAAGTCCAGAAGATTGCTTCAGATTGTTTTGCTCTCTCTCTCTCTCTCTCTCTGAAGTGAAACTGATACCTCAATACTATTTCAACAGATAATGTTATAAGTTCTCACTCCCTGAAAAGAAGAGTTATTACTTCCCTTAGTCACGCATCACTTTGCCCCATTTTAACATGCTGTAAAAAGAGGAGACCGGGCAAAGAAAGATTTAAGCCTTCTCGTAATATAAACATATTGCTTTTCTTAAAGAAAAGAATTACAATTTTTTATTAATCAAATTTGAAAATTCTTACATGGCATTCATTCATTTATGAAAAAAAGGGTACGGTCATGTTGAAAAATAATGTCTCACATCGTATAAATTTTATTTTAATATTTTAATATATGAAATAATAACCATTCTCTTTATAAAAAAGAAGAAAAATTGCTTGCTCTTTTATTGGTCAAATACACACGTTCTTACCAAAAGGGACAAAAATAAAATTTTGATGATTTTATGTAATAGGTGACTAGTCATAACTAAGGACTTAGGACCATTACGTTTCATCATGCTTCTAATCTAATGTTTTGGCAGCGTCTTTTACAATGGCCCATTCTTTAGGCAAACCACATTATATGTGCTCACATCAAGATTTAAATTTGAGTGGTGATAATTGACATATTAAATATAACAGATATAACCATTAAATCAAAAGGCCTAAACCTATCAACAAGCCATATTCAATTACCTAAAATCATTATACTTTACAATCACACTACTTTATGGTTAAAATTAATGTTAAGGTTAAGGTCATGTTTGGTGTACTGTACTAAAACCAAATTAATTAAGGACTTACAACAACCATTAGTTGTTTATGCCTTTTGTGGTGACGAGCTTAGTCTAAGAGCTTTCCATGATTCGACTCATATTCTTTCTTTAAAAAAAAAAAAAAATTAGGCCAGTACCTTAACAAGTTTTATTAATAATAGTAAAATTGAGTATCATAATTATATATCAAATAAGTAAAGGAAAATTCGACCTATACTAGCCCATTTTATTTATGGCATATTCCAACCGCACGTGACCCCACGTGGACCCTTGTCAGCTCCCACGGCAATTCAACGGTCCCAGTTGAAAGTTCATTCCCCACCTGATCCAACGGCTTGAAAAGCCCTGAAATCAAAATGTGGAAATTGAAAAACAAAATAAAAAAAAGGCTTATTCCCTTTCTATAGAGTGTCTGAGCCAAAAGCATAGGATTTTGAAAAGAAACCCTAAAATCTCCTCCTTTTCGCTCTTTCGCTTTCTGAAGAATCCCCCAATTTTCCAAGCATGAACGGAACTAAGCGTTTCGGTTTGCCCGACTCGAACCCCGACACCAACGACTCGGCCGTGAGTACCCGATGCACTGAAAATTCCCTGATTCAATTTGCTCAATTGTTGGCTTAGCCTAGTTTCCAATTTTACGTGTGCTTTCTGCTCTTTGTAATTACAAAGAAAGACATGAGCTACCGTTTTTAATCCATTTTTTTAGTTTTTCTTTTGTTTATTGAGCTTAAAAACGATAATTTGGATCGAGTTCAGGGTCTGTTATAAGGTAGGCCGCGAAAATTTCAAATTTCTTCTGTTTTTCAGTGGGTTATTTATTTCTGCTCTTGTCAAGTAGAGTGCTTCATGGTTAGCTTGATCGAAGTACGATTTGTTGAATGATAATTAGTTTTAATTATTGTTCTGAGAAGTTCTGAAGTGTTCATATTGGGAACTCTTCTGGTAGTAAATGTTAAGTACAGTCGTCCACTTTGTTGCTGCTTGAGCTAGAGTGAGAAAACGAAGGCGGTGAAGGAAATCGGAAAGGAATACAATGTGATGTTTACCTATGGCTGTTCGGGATGTTGGAAAAGTAGTTCATTCTCACTAACCTGGGTTTTTACTGTTAACATTTACGGATAGAAGGATTTGGTTATGGCCCTTGTAGAGTGGTTTGTTGTTGCCGAAAATGCTTGTACAACCTCACATTATTTTACCATACAGTTCCACCCCATGCGGTGGATTTCCACGTAATTCCACTTCGTGTCATATCTTGAGCTCTTGAAGATAGTGTAGCTATTTGGGAGATGGGAAATCTAAAGAGAAATAGTCGCTGGAGAAATTCCACGCATTGTTTTTTGAAGTTTTCCTTCTTTTGATGTTCAGTTGTTAGTAACTCCCAAAAATTCTTAAAATGAGCATGATGTCGGGAACTCAGGGAGAAAAAAAAAGACAAATTTAATGGTGACTGTGTTTTTAGTAGACAGGGTGGATGCGCTTGGTGTTTCTTTGTGACTTTTCATCCTGAAAAAAGTATGGTTCTTATTTTTAGAAAAAATTCGATGTTCTTGTTTTGGTTTGACTTCTACGCAACTCTATGCCCAATAGTCGTTTAAGTGGTTTGTTCATGTCAGTGACTGTGGAGGCTTATTAAACTTCCTATATTACAATGTGATGCAGTTCCGAAAGAAAAGAGTAATGGAAGGATCTTCTTTTGATGTTCCGAGGATAGAGTCATCTCAGCAGTTGACAGCAGCACCCGCATTGGATATGCAACGGGCTAAGTCATCTTGGCAGCATGTGAGAGCTCTAAATACCCAGTTTGCAAGGTCCATTTCCTTATATCTTTTCTTCCTCTTTTCCTTTTTGACAGTGGCATTCATCATGTTGCATATGGGTATACCATGTGTTTAGTCAGCACTGGGTGACTGACTAGGTCTTTTGTAACTCAGCAGTTAATAATCTGTAACTTCTCTATAATGATATATAGAGTATAATTTATATCATCATGGATTGATAACTTTTATATTCTGTGAATTTTGTAGTAATTCCATGTTCACAAGATCTGCTTATGTTTCCTGTTGTTAATATTGAGTTTTTCATTTGTTCTTGACTTTTATAGCCTGCGAAATCTATTCTAAGTTTCCCTTCTTCAATGCTTCTATTTTGCTTGTTCTGAACAGTTGGGTGCAAGCACAATTGAAGAACCACCCTGATGAACTTTGGGAAGATGGTGTCCGGGACTACCTAGCTCATGCTTCGAATATAATGGTAATTCCAAACAAATTTTTGTCTACTTGAAAGTTGATATCTTTTCTTTGTTTAAAATTTTTTAATATCTAGATATTTCCATTATCTTAATATCATTGGCCTATTTGATGGTTGAAGTAGACATTTTGTAAATCCTAATTTGGAGGTTTCATCTGCTATTCTTTACTAGATTTGCTTCTGTGGTAACTAGAATCCTTACAGACATGTCTGCATATTCATGATTATGTCCACGAATGCATACTTGCTATGTGGCATATCCAAGAATGCATCCTTTTGAATGGATTTTTTCTTTTTTGTCAAAACTCCACACATGTCTGGACTCGAATATAAACTAAAGCCTCTTTTCTTTGACAGAATTGTTTCTTTGTTCTCTCATTTTCTTTGTGATTCAACTTTTGTTGATTAGGATATGTGCTTATACAGTGTGAAGATTGAACAGTCATATTTTAAACTAAGAACTGTTTTCCTGTAAAGTATGTTTACGGCCAATCCTATAGTAGTCCTAAGGGTGTCTTTTGTACTTTTTGAGGAGAGTGTCCCTATCTACATACTGAAACTTGGATGTTTGTTGTATAGTTAGATTGGTGTCCGACTAAAAGATGAATTTGAATGGTTGGACTAGAATTGGAATTGTGTTATGATCTTATTATTTCTATTTAACCATGTAGGATAGCTGACGGTAGGAGGCATAGAAAAAATGTCTAGGTTATTTCTAATTATAAACTTTTTTTTGTCTTTTTGCGATTTGGAGTTTGTTGAGGGGTTTTAGTTTTGGCTTCAAATTTGCTAACTTAAAGAGATGTTCCTATTTAACCTCTTTTTTTCAGGAGAAGTTTAGTGATGTTGTCAACTGGCTCAAAGCAAATGCAGCAAAAGGAGGTAGCTTGTCTGGTGCAGAATCTCAAACCACTGAAAATAAAATGATGCCTGAAATGAAGAATAGTGGGATAAATTTATCTCAAGATAAAGTTGGTTTTACTCCATCAGGTACCACCACGAGCTTAACAACATCCTGGGGTGCTGGGTTATCCTCCAATAGTCAGAGCTCTGGGTTTACGCCTTTGAGCAACACAACATCATTTTCAACTTCATTGAGCTCTGGTGTATTTTCAAATAGTCAAAATCCTGTGTCTACTCCAGCAGGATCGGCTACAATTTTTGCAAATTCATTTAAATCTGGAGCACTTCCGAACAGCCAAAACCCTGGATCTAGTCCAGTGAGCTCAACTACAACCTTTGCAAAACCATTGAGCTCTGGAATATTTTCCGATAGCCAAACCTCCAGATCTAGTCCAGCAGGCACAACCACGACTTTTGGAACTTCATTCAGCTCTGGAGTATTTCCAAACAGTCAAAGCCCAGCGTTTACTGCTGTGGGTACAACTCCAAGCTTTTCAAATCCATGGAACTCTGGAGTATCTTCGAACGTTCAAACTCCTGTCTTATTTGGTGGTACTGTTTTGTCTCATTTCAACAATATGTTTTCTGTGTTTCCTGATGGAAGTGGTATGCATATTAGTAGCTTTACGATTTTAGGTTTTGAAAAGTACATATACAAGCAAACATTGAAAGAAAAAGATATATTGGTAGTCAAAGTGTATTTCACTGGCAGTAAACTGGAAGAGAAAATAATTTAGTTTAGGAGTTCTAGAAGACATCTTGAATGTAGACTAGAATAAAGTAGGGCTAAAATGAGCAATTTCCGATGAATCTTTAAGGTGCCATACACGCTTAAGGGTCACAGGGTAGGAAGCTACGTTCTGCTCTTGGTGGTAAACTATAATAAATTAGTGCTAAATGAGCAATTTGCAATGAATCTTTAAGGTGCCATACACGCTTTAAGGTCACAGGGTAGGAAGCTATGTTTTATTCTGATGAAAGCTTAAAGTAATTGAAAACTTTATGCTTATCTTCATTGCTTTTATGAACCAAAGTAAGTCTGTGCCTTTTCGCTTGAAAAAGAGTTATTCCAATTCAGTATCTCTCTGGTGATGAACATTTTGGTTATTGAGTAAAGAAATGAGATATTTTTTGGTAGAGAAGCTATTAAAACTTAGCTAAAAGTTCAGGAAATAGACTGATATCCTCAAGTATCTTTATTGTCTGGTTCATTTTTTAACCCAGAGCTGTATGTGTTACTTCGATGAGGTTGAATGATTTGATATCCTACTTTTTTGCCTTCTCAGGGACTCAAAGTTCAGTAACTGCTACTCAAAGTTCCATTCCAGCAAACCGTGATGCTCCAGATGATGCAGATGGTGTGAGACAATGGAACCTTTACTTTTTGTATTTTTCTTTTAAATTAAGTTCAATAATAATCCTCTATCTGAATAAGAGAAGTTTCAGAACCACCATCCGTAATTTGAGATAATTAAATCGAAGAACTTGTTATTTCTTATGTAAAATAAAGGGTAAGCTGTTAAAAGTGTCATTGATTTTTGAGATGGAAAAGATTTCGGGGACATCCCATGAAATAGAAGGCCAAAAATTATGGAATAATGCCCAGTGATTAAGGAGACTTTTGTTAGGCAGTTGGTGCTTATTTTCTGAATAATGCCCCCGGTTGTTTGAATCCGTTTCTGATTTGGCTTATAATGTGTGACTTCAGTAACCTCGTTATGTTTTTGTGCAACCTCACTATTAAATAGATCGTTCACTTCATTACTGAAAATTTGTATAAAGGGGTTTAAAGCTTTCACTACTTGACTTCTTGTGGGTAAGAGGAAATATTTTTGTAATTCAATATCATCTCAATTTGGTTCCTTTCTTAAAAGTTTGGAGAGGAATGGTTGATTTGATGCAACTTTAGAGTCTGTAGGAACTACCTGTGGTTCCAAATGGAGGACAACCAGAATCGGGGAAGAGTTAAGAAAAATGAAAATGAAAATGGTTGGGTTACTTAACAATGTTACCTCTTTGTTTTGATATGTTTGCAACTATCAATCTTTAGTAGTGAATTCATTTCACTTTCTTAGTTGCTTGATAAAATCATTGTGCTTGTTTTCCTGTGACTTGAAGACAGCTTCTTACTTTGCTAAATTTGAAGCTTACCGAATAGATCATTTTACCTTTTTTCTTTCCTGTCTTTTTTCATGTTGCAATTTGGTATCTTCCAAATAAATGACTGTCTACCATTGAAATTCTTTTTGTTACTGTGAAAAGATGATTTCTTCTTTGATTTTGGAAAAGAAGGGATAAAACATCATGCCTCTTTGAATTCCTACATTCCTTCTAGACAGAATTTCAATTACGTATTTTGTTTAGTTTCTTTTTCACTTGTCATTCCAACTAGAGGCCATTTATAATAAAAAAAAGTCTCTTTTTTAGTCGCCCATGAGATGTTATCTTCGTTCACTTTCATGGCCTGGTCACTCACTAATGCAGTGTACTGCTTTTACTTGCCATGTATCTGAAACTCTCAATTGATCCTGGTAGTTTTCCTTCTCTTTGTGGCATTCAATGCTTTTTCTTCTTCGTTTTACAGAAAATGAGTTGGCGCAGCCCAGTAGCCCATCTGTCAAAAAGGTTGAAGAGAAGGGTATAATTGTAGTTCATGAGGTCAAGTGCAAGTTATATGTGAAGGTATGAACAAAACTTATGCACTTGCATGAGATTGAGCCGTGATCTCACCCTCCAGTTTCTTAGGCAATTGCAATTGGTCCAAGGACCAGTAGCTTCAGTTATGAAAATTTGTAACATATCTTGTTGAGACAGCATCTCTAGCTTTCTTATTTTGCTTTGAGTAGTGTTGTTTGCCACTATTTGCACGTCAAGAATAGCAATATTGGTCTCAGAATAAATATAGACTTTTTTGGATTTGCACAAATGACAAGAACACACCGCATCATTGAAATGAATGCAAGCTTGCTCTGTTTTGTCAGGGCTTCACCCTGACCCAACTTATGGGTATAGTAGTATCCCTTGATTGTGCAATAGGCCAGAACTATATTTAATTCGTTCCGTTAGCAACTGATGCTGATGTTTCTCCTGCATATTGTGGAACTTCAGTTGGATTCATAGCTTTATGTCTTATGAGGTTTATATAAACTTTGGTGGAATAAAGGGAGGATAACCTGAGCTTTTCAGAGAAAGTCGTTAGTATTTGTTTGTGTCACTACTGTTTTTTTTTTTTGGGTAATGGATGAGATTGAGCACTTTTTGAGCCCATAAATTAGGCAATAGAAATCTGTATGTCACAGTGCTGACTTCTCTTTGTAAGCTTGTTCTTACTTTTGAACCAGTATACATGTGTTTGTCAAGGGAAACCAGTTGTAACTGGTGTGAGAGTGATCTGGCTACTTGTCAGATATTTTATGAGGGACATGTGAAGGCAATCAGTGTGATAGTGGTCCAATTTTCATCCCCTACTAGAGTAGGACTTTACTGATGGAAATGAGTGGGCCATGCTATTCCCAAAAATCCATGTATTCTGTTTCATGGAGCTTTTGACTGCAAAGAAAGTTATGTTGATTGTTATACCAATGATATTCTATGATATTTTTTTACTTAGTAGTTTGCATTCTTTGTAAATGCGAATGAGTTGAGATCTTGCTACCTGCCTTGTGCTCAAGCTATTAATTCAACAGTGTCCGTAATACTGATTTTCTTTTCATTTAAATTGTTCAGTCAAGTGATCCAGCAGACAAAGATGCATGGAAAGATAGAGGCATGGGACAGCTTTACATTAAATGCAAAGAGGGCCTTGACAAGGGTACAAAAGAATCGAAACCAACAATTATTGTTCGAAATGATGTATGTATCCTTAATACCTTTGTTTTAGATATTAGGGTTGCCATGAAACGTTGAACTGAGAAAGGATTTTTTTCTTTTTCTTTTTTGCTTCTTACTTTGGTTTCTGTGCCATATGAGTGTTGGATCTGAGAGTTAAAGAGAAAGGGGAAATGTTTTCGATCAATTGCCTGTGAAATGTCGAGGTACACAAGTACATAACCGATAATGGAAGAGGTTGCCATCCCACCTTTGCTTGGGGAAAGGTGGGGGGCTTTGTGTGTGTTTGGACTCAGTGTTTTTACTTTAAACCATCGCAATCTCATTTACTGTTGAATGCTGTTTCATTTCTATAATATGCAGGTTGGGAAACTGCTGCTTAATGCTTTGCTATATCCTGGCATCAAGACAAATTTACAGAAGAACTCTCTAGTTGCAATATTCCATACTTCGGTAAATACTTGATGAATGTGTGTTTGCATATCTAATCACGTTTTTAGTTAGATTAGTGGTGTCTACTATATACATAATGATCAAGAAAGTAGCCTTACAAGCTCAGTATCAAAGATAAAACCCGTATTTCCTGCTTTGTCGTGAAAGGGAAATCATGTATAATTGCACTAGGCAGCATTTGGCTCTTAGGATAAGGACTGAAAGAATATAAGTCTTAACTTCTCCTGGTTGCTTCCTTTTTGGATATCTTATTTCCTTGTTCCTTACAGAGCTCAGGATCAAATTTTTATAAGAAGCTAAACTTCTTGTAGATTAGGACACCAAGCAAATTCATTGTCTTTAGTAATTTGAGATATAAATCGAAGTTCGTCTTTTATAATTATCTCCTTGAGATACTTGAGACTCATTATATCTCTTTTTTTTCTTTTTCTTTTTTTAATATTATAATACACACACCTAAGTCATGCACATGTAAGGTGTTGAATTCCAGACCTTATAGTTTTGACTTATTATATCTCTTGCTCTGGAGAAATTTCAATTCGGAATGCACTTTGCTTCTGCTGCAGAACCTGTGTGAATTTTGTTTATATCATCTGTTTCTTGCTCCCAAAAAAGAAAGAAAAATAAGCTGATGTATTCATCAAATAAAAAGGCTAGATACAAAAGCAACCTGTAAATGGATGATTCAATTGCTTGTACCTTTAGTACATTATACATTCTGATGTGTTTGGTTTTACTTGAATTTAATAGGGCGATAATGATGGAAATGATGGTGGCAATCCTAGCGTGGTGGCACGTACCTTCTTATTTAGGACAAAAACAGAGGAGGACCGAAATAAACTGGCTGCAGCCATTAAAGAATACGCCCCTGCATCCTGAAAAGTACTGTAAGCAACAGCTTATCTTATTGATGGAGCGTCGACTATGTGATGTCGATGTGAGTGATGCCTCATTTTTCCTCATAATTACGTTCTAAATTTTGCAAGGCACTTGCCTTTGGGAACCCTAGCTCTAAGTGGGGATTCTTTTCTCTAGGCTCGATATAAATGTATGTAGTTAAGAGGCCAGTGTACTTGTACCATAAGAGAGGAATGAAAGTGATTAGCATCTCTGGAAAGTCGGAATTTCAAATTTCATGCCTCCTATCAATTAGCTGCTGGATGTTACATGTATTTTCACTCCAAATTTTCTCTTGTTTGGTATCAGTCAATCAAGGAGTGCCTGCCATTGTACTGGATATGCAGAGTACCATTCTTACTGACAACAAAGCCAACATCAAAGGCTGTAAAATGAGCTGCATCCTTGTTAAAATGAAACAATTAATGTTGTTACAGTGAGGGCAAAGGAATATAAAGATAACCTTACCTAAAAAGAAATAGTTTCGTATTTTCATGCTATGATATGAAAAGTAATCTTACATTATTAAAACATAAAACTTAGTTAAATAAAAGGAGATTCTAGAACTTTCAAGTATAATAGCCCTCTTAATAAATGATAAATCTTCCAGGTACGACACTAACTGAATGCCATAAAAGTAACTCCTGGGCAGTCTGAATTTGAGGTCCCCCGTCAACATAATAACTACAATGAAAAGCTCTTGTTCAGATGATGGTAAATTCCATGAGGAACTGGAAAGTTACCCCACGAAACATTGAAGGATAATAGATGAGATAAAAGTTGTGGAATCACTTGCCTCCGTATTCTGCACCACCTGATGTAAAAGCTGCCCAAATATCCGACCAATTTGACGGTACATCTGCCACTTTCTTTGTCACTACTAGATCGTCGGGGTGGGACACTGCAAGAACATAATAAAGACGTGGACTAGAGTGGTTGATTCGGCTTTATATAGGAACCACTTGATTTGGCTTTAAAATAAGTTACTTGATGCTATATCATATTTATATATTATGTACTTTTAAATTAAAAAATTAATTTTTTTTTTAGTAGTATTTATTAGATTTTGGAAGCTACATTCCACCATTTTAAAGACTAATTTCAGATTTGTATATTACCTAATTATTATTTTTCTATACAACGAACGGATTAAAAAGAGAATTTAAATAAATTAACTTGACTTCAGTGTTGAAGAATATCCAATTTATGGCGTCGGTGACATGGGAAATTGGGGTTTGGAAGCATTTAATGTGAGGTTGTCGTTTAGCTGACAGATAAACGACAAAAGTTCAAAACATGTATGAACGCTCCAATTAATGATTTAATTCTAATGTTTTTAATGAATATTATCGTTCCTTTAATTTATTCTAGTAATATCGAAATAAACTGATTTTGATTTTTCTAAAAAAAGGCTGCGGTTGTCGGAAATGATTAGGCAAAAGATGTTTAATTATTTGTTTTTAAGTATTTTTTGGTGTTATATGACGGATAAAACCTCCCCAAGCTGGTGTTAAACCTACATTTAGTTTTCACCATATTTCATCTAACTAATATTTTAATTTGTAGTTTAAACAAAATTGTATATCACCTTCAAAACTACATGAAAAATTTCAACCCAATTCAAAATTTTCCTTTCCCAACCCCTTCCTGAAGCCATGGCAGTTCGTGGGAGAATTGTAAATTCCACCTTCATAAAGGACTTGTATAACAATTGATATGTGGTAGTATTTGATATGACTTGATGATTATCTCAACACCTTTAACTTTCTTGATATAAAATTTACGAAATCTAGATTTTGGTTAAAAAAAATAGGGACTTAAAAAGTGCATTACTACTGATTATCACTAGTCTCAATAATCATACTAAACATAGTTCATATTAAATTAATGATGATAAACGAAATAGACACTATTAGGTTGAAAATTAATCTCCAAAATAGAAACCATTAACCATTATCTTAACCTATTTAAGATAAGAATAAACAGCATATGTATGGAAACTATTATTACAAAAGTAATACATTCACAATAATTTAATTTATCAAAGATAAATGTTAATACGTGATTAACAAATTATATAAAATCTTAAGTCGACTTTTAAGTTAGATAATAGATTTATTCACATTATATTGAAATTAAAAAAGTTTTAACATCCTCACGAATTTTTATTAATTTGAGCATATGTATTGTTTATATAATGTAACATCAACTTGAAATTATCATTATTAAGTATGTTAAAAATTTTATTTATATAATAATAAGTTATTGATTTTATTAATCTTAGATTGTGTAAGGGGTCTTTTACTGTAAAGATTAACAAGTACAGTAAAAATGGCCTTTTGTGATCAAAGTACCTTTCATTAAAAGCAGACTTATTCTGCTCGGAAAACAAAATGCAATAAAGCAACTTTACTCTCTACTCTTTACTGCACTTGAATGGGGCAGGTCCTCATTAAAGCTCTCTAAGGGTCAATAGAGGACAATGAGCCCAGGACTGTTGTTTAACCAATCACTGCCAAAGGGGAAGTGCCTCGCAGCCTTTGCCAATGTCGATGCTTTGCATTTGTCGGTAGCACAAAACATCCTTCCTTCTACGTGTATTCATGAAGCCACCAACTCCATTCTTTGTCGTCAACATGTCCAAATTATGGTAAGCATTCTGCATTTGGTTAAGCTCTTGGGTGTTTGATCAATGCCATTCTACCAAACCAATGATGGTTTTGTAAGCCATTAGGGGATCTTAAGTTAGTACATCTTAGTGATTAACTTTGGAAGGCGAGTTAATGCTAATTTCATATACTCTCTAGAAAAGAAAGAGTATATAAACACAAATATTATTTCAATATATATATATTATACTTGAATTTTCTAGGGTGATGACCCACCGTGTGAGGAAACAGGGGATAAGACAATAATAATATTTTATTTTTGTGTTGAAATTACATCCTTTCAAATAAAAAGTATGACAAGATTTTAGGGTTTTGAACAACAAGAGCAATGTTAAAATGACATTTGAGGTTGTATTGACTTCACCTTGTTATGTTATTGTTGTTCTGATAAGGCCAAATAAGTAATGTCAAATGAGTCAAATAGGTAATATTTTGAGGGCTTTTATTTGAATCTCCCACCCTTCTTACCTATTAAAAAAAAAAGCACTATATGATCGAACTCAAAGTCTTGTGGATTTAGGGATCCTTAATTTTTTCCTGCTTAATTACATACCTCTTTTGTTATTTTAGGAATAAAACTTCACCCACAAACAAAAAAGGAGCTAAATATTCCATTTTCCATAACAATATTTTGAGTAACTTTCGATGTTCTAGTTTCCTACATCTCCAACATGAAAGATGGTAACATCATCATACGAGAATTGATACTAGAGTGGAAATTTCTCAAATTTAGTATATGCCCACGTGGATTATTCTTGTAATATTTATCACACCATGAACAACGCTTGTCTCCGCCGATTGGACACCCATGAATTTGACTCTTAGAAAAATGGCCATCATTAAAGAAAAGAATTAAAAACTAACCAATAACCCTTTTTCTGCCAAAGTGTTCATGTTTGCAATAAAGCTGATTAAAATATATGCAGCAGTGTAGATGGAAAGCAAGTGATATTCTAAAAAACTTGAAGCATAAGTTGGCGTTTCTATCTTCCCCAAGTGGCCCAAACCAGCAACCAACAAGCAAAATCCTCAACAAAACCATAGAAGTGCAAAATACTTGTACAAGTAAAGGCTTTGATTGCTACAAAGGTACTTCTTATGGAACATTTTCCTTCTGCAATGCACCAATGATAAAGAAAAACCCTATTCACGACTCTAGTTTCACTTCGGTACACACTTTGAACAAACAGAGGACCAACTTGACTGTCCCCTGACAAGCCACGCATCTAATGCCTTCTACAGCACTGCCTACCATTATTGGAAAAGACTCGCATGAATGGCCGAGCCATTACTGTCTCAAGTGAACGAATGGTCGCCCCTTAAAGCTATTATATTCCGTTCCCTTTTTCTCATTGTTTTTACTTTTAGGAATGGAAAGGCCTCAAGACATGGTTGCGAAGATTCAATGAGTCCCCATTGATCTTTCTGTATGTGCGCAGGGTCAAATACAGAATCAACTCCGTTTTGAGCCCTTCAAAAATAAGAGCAAAACGTGGAAAACCCTGACTGGAAAATAAAAAAGAAAGGAAGGACATATGGCGATTGGCGGTAGTTTTTCAAGGCCAGAATAGTACCAGAACAAACGAGGGGGTTTGTATGTCTGACACAACCCGAAACCTTTTATCTCGGTCTTAGTTCTCTCTCTCTCTCACAGTACTCGGACTAAACGTTTGTCTTTTGGTTTAATCGAAACAGACCGGCGGCGTTACTAAAGTTCTTCTCTTTTTGGTTATCTCTCACCGCTTCCCCTTCCTACAGAGCCCGGAGTTCTGTGGGCTCCTTTCTCTGTTCACAACTCTAACTGGGTTGGTATCTCACTGTGTATCAGTCTTACCTCCCAGGAATCGGAGCAAACCCCTCACAAGATATTTGTCTTGATCCTCCACTCCCTTCTCTATTTCAGAAAAGTGGTTTTTCAGAGAGCCTATGGTTGCAAAGACCAGATACTTATTAGACATAGTGAGCGAAGTAAAGTTTTCTTTTTTCCTGAATTCTTTTTTAGTTTTCCATGATTAATGCTGCATTCTGTGTTTTATTTGATATAATTTGTTCTTTATTTCATCCTGAATGTAGGGTACGATTTTCTTTTCCTCTTTTTGGTGATTACGCTATTTTTGTGTTTGCATGCGAAAAATGGTTCTGGGATTATTAGGGGTCGTGTTGAAAGGTTCTTTGTAATATGCATGTCGGGTTTGCGTTCGTGTGTTCCATTAAATGTTGATCATCGGTCTCTAAGGCTTAAAGTATTGAGCTTTGGGCAATGTGCGTAGGAATTATGTGTGGACTTATCAGTTTGATGACTCTTACAAGGGAAAAACGGGTTTTGAGCACGTTATCTGTTGTCGTTGCTATGATCAGTGTTTTTGTTTGGTATGTGAACTTCTGAGCGAATCGTGTCTCGTTGCTAAAAGCACTTATGAACTTCTTTGTCTGCTAAGCCTCACTAATCAATTATAGATACTGGCGTTGTTTGGCATTTTGATTGGTTGAGGCATTTACACTTTCTGCTGCAAGTTGGTGATGACTTTCTGTGTTACTAACATCAAGAATTTATTCTTTTCATTTCAACATCTGAGAAGTTTGGTTGACCTACAAATCGGAATTTGTGGTGTATTTGATCTGCTTATCTTTCTAGGATGCAAGTTGCTTGTTGGTTATGGTCAGTAGTGGTTTCTTGTTGTAATAAGTTTCATTGCTCTGTTCTCCTTGCAAATTTGAGGGTATGAGTTGGAATTATATTTTCAAATTCTAGATTTGGGCATGTGCAAATTTATTGTTATTGGAAGTTTCATTGCTCGGTTTCCATTCTGTTATCATCATTAAATTGGTTGTAAGACACATGCGGTAGACGACAACATTCGTAAATATGCTTAATCCAACTCTGCCACCCCGAATTGATGGAGCCATTCACCCTATTGTTTCATGACATGAGTATCACACTCATTGGTACCATGCACTGTGTTTTTCTAACATATGTGGATTACCTTTGTGGTTTTATGTGCTTTAGTACAGGCTTTTCATGCTGGATTTATCAAAATGGATATTTCTGTGGACCTCTTTTTCCTAATTCCTCTAGTCCTCTTGCCTGGGATTACCAATTTAATTTCCTACAGTGAGGTCCTTGACTTTCTAGCTCATTCTCGATGTGGTTACAGCATACTGGTTCCTGGAAAGGAAAAACAACCAAGTTTCTCATTTTGGATTATGTGGAGTTTTTAGGGTGTTGCTGAGGTAACTAATATCATATGTTGGACCTTTTTTTCCTCATGTTTATAAAAATTAGGATACAGCATTGACTTTTCCCAAAGTCCATCATTAAAATAATTCCTTAGTTTTTAGTCATTCCCATATGAGGAGAAAGTAACGAGGGAAATCTGTAAAAGCTGTAACCTGCATGGCATGTTTAAAGATGTAGTTGCATAGGACCCTTAGTTTATGCTCAAAAGGGTTTTCTTTGGATGAGGGTATAAAGTTTGTACTTTTAACATTTAATGTAGTGCCGGTATATGCTAGGTACTCTCACTCTGTCGGCACCTTTGTTCAAATAAACTGATATTAAATAGTTTAAATTTAATAGGCATCATAAGTTCTGTTTGCTATAAGTAAAAGTCTTGGTCATTGTTTGGATTTCCCTCTCGAAAGGTTCTCTAATTTTTTAGAAGATTCTGAACTTAATATCCTTAAATGCTATGTTAGGAGGGGTGTTAAACTATTCGTTCCCTTTCTGTTTGAGCTTATATAAACAGAGGACTTTAGAACAATATGGTTGAGCAATTTTTTTGCAAGGGGTAAGAGAAATAAGCTGTGTAAATAACCTGAGTTAGGAAGCTATAGAATGACTCGAATAAACAGAGAAGTTAGGGGTAAAACAAACTGGATTTGTTGGGATGGATTGTACTTTGCTTTCCATTATCCTTAATGTAATTGGTTTTTAAGATTCTTTTGGATTCTTCTATATGTTCACTTCCAGAGTGTTCTGTTCCTTTTCCCTAAACCTTATTGGTGGTTGAGTTAGTGACTAGTTGTATGAACATCTGAAAGACTAGATATCATGCCTGCTGCAGTCTTTCTTGGTAAGCAGATCTGATAGGTCTTGATTCGCTTTTATTTGCCTAACAAAGTGTAAGAAGTTATGCCATGCCTCCTATAAACGTGCCAGTTCAATCTTATGGGGGCATCCTAGATTGATTAATCAGTAGTTTAATTTACTTTGCATGGTTGTATTTAGGCATTCCATGCTTGTAAACTTTGTTTGACAAGGAGAGCTAGTGTGGGTGTTTCTCGTGATGCCTTCCATTTTACATCATGGCATGTTTTTTCATAACAGATATCAAGTTTTGTCCAGACTGTTATGCTGCTAAATTAATTTCTATGCTTGGAAAATGACTAAGGTTGTTCAGCCTTTCTCATATTAATGCTTTCCTTTGCTGCGTAGGCTGTTTGATTAGTTGTCATGCTGAGCGCCATGGACAATGACTTTGATGAAGAGCAACCAGTGCCATCTGGTCTCATTACCAGCATAAGTTTTAATGTTTCTACTCGGTCAGAAACAGTAAGTTGTTCTAAATTTCTAATGCTTTACTGGTTGTTTATTGGGTGTTGTGGAAGGAAAATGAAAATATTGGGGAGGAACACTGTCCTGGGTAACAGCTGGTGCTAGTAAATTTTTTTTTCTTATAAATTCCTAATACTACCTGATCTCCTTAATTTTAGATTGTAGCACATAGAGATCATCTGGTATATATATGTATAATATTTTCAGTTTTAATGAACTTATCAGTTACATTGATACCAGTTCACTCTTGTAGGCTGTGGTTTGGATGCATCTCTTATCAATGTGGTTTGAATGGTTGCAAACTGGTAGCTGTGAATATGAAATAAATTATAAATAGTGAATTAATCTTAGGGATCAAAGTGGTTTGCATTTATTAATTTATCTGCCCAGCCCTGATTTATGGGAGAAGATGGAGTTTTAGGCTACTCTGGGGTGAGGTCTTGTTAAAAGAATCATACATGGTGAGGTTTCAGTGAATTTAATTGGCTTGATGTCTACTTCATGCAATTCTGTATTAAACAGGCAAATGTATGTTTATGCCAGTGTGTTTTGTGGGGAATGAAATTATGGTATTTTGCAGGGAGGAGTTTGAATTGTTGGAAATTTAGGTTACATTTCTCTGTGATTTTTCTTAGTGAGCATTATGAAAATGCACTTTTTTCTGTTTCCTGTGACGTGGATGGTGTAGACAGAGGCGAGTGACTTGTGAAAGAAATTTTTATATTTTGATGGTTCCTTGCCATGGCTTTATTCTCCTAGATGTGAATATGAACTTCGTTTGTCTCCCTTCATTACTTCTATAACTTCTCTATGTTTTAGTTTTCAATTTAATGCGGGTGTATTCAATAAAATTCTACTGCCGAACTTCCTTGATGTCCCTTACTGTTAAAAAACTTAATTTTCATATCAGAAAATGCTCCTGTTGCCTGCTTTGGTTTCCTTAATAAATTTATTTATCAGAAAATGGGTTTAAAAGAGACATTTAATTGGGCTTGTGTGGGTCAGTCTGTACATCCATTTTATGACACACAACAATGTGGGTTTGTGATGGAATTTTGAAATCTGAATTGGGTTGGTTTCTCCATTAGATGGTTTGAGTTTAAGTGGTTTCATTTTATATATTTTTATTTTATTTTCAATTTTTTTATTTCATATTTATATCCCATAATTGTGGCTTTTCACATACCCTAATATGCCAAATTGCAGTATGTGTTTGGTATCATGCTGTTGTTGTTGTAAACCATGGGTTAAGAGTTCTACTTGTTTCCTCTTCAAGAGT
This sequence comes from Casuarina cunninghamiana, assembly GCA_028551485.1. Taxonomy (NCBI): domain Eukaryota; kingdom Viridiplantae; phylum Streptophyta; class Magnoliopsida; order Fagales; family Casuarinaceae; genus Casuarina; species Casuarina cunninghamiana. The sequence continues at coordinate 6,352,281 of CM052365.1, forward strand.
CTTTTATGCTGTTTCTGTCTGTTGGTGATATCTCCATTCAGTTTAATAGTGGCATTATGAGAGATCATTGAATGATCTTTGCTAAGATTAGCGTTCTAGAAAAGAGTGTCTTCTCAGCTCTTCTTTTTCTCCTCTCGATATATATTTTCTTCCTATGAAAGATGACATTTCATAAAACAAAGATACACAAGGGGGTTCCACCAATTGCTTCGTTATGGTTGAAACATTGTCTTGTTAAAAGTGAAAAATTTGGGAATTGGTAAAAAAGATGGGTTAGGGCAATCATCTTTGCAAGCCTAGAAAACAGCGGTAATTATACTAGTCCTAAAGACAAGCTGTTTTGGAAAGATATCTACAGCAGTGCAACGGGACTTGGAGGATCAAGATGAAAGATTGCACTGAAAATGATTGGATTGGAGCCAGTGAAGCGAACTGCTCTGTTGTCTAGCGAGACAGGTGCCTGGCAGTGCCCAATGGACATTGGATTGATCTGAATTTGAAAACTCCTCAGGCATCAAAAAGGGCATTGTCTATGGAGAAGTAAAGACGAAGATGGGGGAGGGAAAGGATGTGCAGAAGAGTTGAGATTTTGTGTGTGGCCAAAAGAAGGGGGTAGTGCATGTAGCCCATGCATGGCAGGGCCAGCATGGGTTTACACATGCAGGGGAGAGGAAGAGTGGGAGGTGGAGTTGAGGCCAGTCAAAGTGTGGCTGGCACACAGACAAGAGAGAGGCTGGATACACAATAGATCTGGCTTCCAAAATGCAGCAGAAAAGAAAATAAAGGGTAAGGGACAGGGAGGGGGGAGCAAGGGGCGGGGACTGAGGGGAAAGGGCAGAGATTTTCCCTTCTTCCTGGGCACTTACAAGGAGAGGTGTGCTTTCATATGCCTTTCGTGAATTGAGGATGACCAACTAGATATTTACTAGTGTGTGAATTTCGGATGTTACTCCCTTCTGTGCTTGTGATGTCTTTAGTAATTAGTTGATACTATTATTTGTAATCAGTTCCTACCCATATATGGTAGTCTTCAGGTTCTTTTAACTCATTTACTGTCACTGCCAACTGTTTTCTTTATTTATATGGCAACTCTTCAAAGTGCGGCTTCTAAGTTTGAATTTCAGTCTTATAAGTGCATGAAATTGAAATAACTGGTTAGTCCAATTTAACTTTTAGGGATTAATTATTTTAGTGGTTAGAAGTGTTGAGAGATTTTTCCAAAATCAAATCAATCTTCTTAACGTTGGCATTCTATAACAGGAGAGAATATCTGTTCTGGCGATTGATGCAGTCAGTGAGGTCACAGATCCTAAGTTGGGACTCCCAAATCCCTCTCTGCAATGCTCCACATGTGGTGCTCGGCATTCGAAACACTGCGAAGGTATTGGGCATGTGATAAAATAGTATGTTATGTGATGAGTTCCTCTTGCTTTTGCTGGAGAATGTACTAAGCACATGCTATTACTGATTCTTTAAGGTCATTTTGGGGTTATCAACTTTCCCTTCACCATTCTCAATCCTTATTTTGTATCGGAAGTTGCAAAGATTTTGAACCGAATTTGCCCGGGATGTAAATCTGTCAGGCAAGATGTACAGGTCAAGGTCAGGTACCTCCCTCCTGCTGAACATTAGAACTATTGTGTTGTTTTGCAAGTCAAAATCTTTTCCTTGGTACTGCAGTGTGACTAAATCTATCGTATGAAAGGGCATTGAGAATGTTAAATTTGCAATCTAAAGGCTCTTATTGATTTATTTTCTGTTATTAACCCATTTCTCAAGCAGTTGTATTGTCTAGAATTAATCGGGTTAAAATTAGCTGTGCCAGCGCTGATTTTGACATGAGAGCATCTCTTCCAGAAGATTGTGCGAACTGCATCTCCCTATTTTGCTTATGGAGTTGTTTCAAATGTCTGCTAAAGAATCACTTTTTCCTAATTATATGTTTGTTATGAAAAAAGGAAAAGTATACAACTCTTAAGTACATAAATTTGGGTGGCTTGTGATGTATTTTGACTGTATAGAGTTGCTAATAACTTGCAATCTAAACTCAAAATGTCAGAAGAATTTGAAGCAGAGCATACTTTAGCTTATAAAGGGTGAGATCTCTAGAGATTCTAATATTATTTAACATTTTCAAGTTCAATAATTCTTTGAACTTTGTAGATCTATTGTGATCAATGAAATTTTAAGTCACAAGTTACCATTACATGTACGTCTCTTCTTCATGGATTGTAATGTGGGCTGCTTCAATTTTGAAGCTAAATGCATGTTTCCTAGTTGTCTGCTTCTTGTTGATGGTGTTATATGTCTGCGTTTGTTTTGTTTTTTTTTTTTGGGGCATGTGGCAGGGTGGTGATTCAGCATCTAGCCATCATCAGCCTAAGAGTTGCAAATATTGTATTGTAAGTTTGCAAGCTCTTACTAATCTTCTTCTTCCGTTTTCTTCTAGTGCCTATGATTTTGAAATCATGCTTCTGTAATACACAGGGAAAGTCAGTAGAATGGTATCCAAAAGTGAAATTTAAAGTTACCTCTAATGAACTCTTTAGAAAAAGTGCGATTGTAGCAGAGGTAAATGAAAAATTGCCCAAGAAGTTTCAGAATAAGAGTTTCAGTGGTTTGCCTCCTGACTTTTGGGATTTCCTTCCAAAAGATGAACAGCAAGAAGAAATTTCTTTGAGACCAGGCAGAAGGGTTCTATCAGACGCCCAGGTAACATGATCTTCTGATATAGACATCTTAATTCTGCAACCTTATTGACCATTTGAATTGATGTAATTAGTGCCTAGTCTTCCCCCCTAGGAACCCTATCAATATCTATTGCATAGAAACAGCAGTATGGTCATGAACTTTAGGTTGACATGCAGCGACTGGAAACTAAATACTGGCAATCCTTGGTAATCTGTGTTTTACTTGTGGAAGTCAAGGGGGAATGAAGTTTATTATTTGTGGAAATTGCCTGTTCAGTTTTATCATATTGGAGGTAGATGATCTCTAAAGCAATTTGTGAAGGGCCTTGGCATCCAATCAAGTATTGTAGTTTTCTTTTTCCTCTGTTATTCTATTCTGTACAATTGTCTTTTCTTCTTCCTCCTTTTTTTCTCCTTCTCACAGATCTTCGCAATAGACTCAAGAGACTCTTCTCTTCAAGTTTGCTTCTGTTTATTTTCCAGGGGATTATTTGCTGTCATGATACATCCATTATGGATCACCTTCAAGATGCAATTTTCAATTTTTATTCCCACCCACCCCCCCCCCCCCCCAAGAAGAGGCTCTTCCTCAGTACTGTAGTTTCTAGTTCTGTAACCAAGTCCTCTAGCATTCGAATGTTTTCTGCTGATTTTTATTTTTTATTTTTTTTTCTGTTAGTATTTCCGAACAATACTGGCAACAGCCACTGACTTCTTAGTTTTTCTCCATCCTAATTAACAACCATCAAGAGGGGGAATCTATGTGTAATTTAATACCTTTGTTCATCTGCCTATGATTCACCTGTTGAATACATTCAAGGAGAAAAGTGGTTAATGAATGTTCTTGTAGCTTCTGGAATGATCCCATAACAATTAGGAAAATTTAGGTGTGACATGACTGTTAGTGGTTGTTAACAGTGCTGAAACTGCAACAGTGAAGAGTATTTATCACATAACTACCATATTTGCTACAACATTCTTACCATCCTTGTAATCTTCATTTTTCACGAGCTGTGCATGGTTCAGTTGATGGATTTTGCTCAGAATCATTGAACAGCTTGTTTGGCTTGTTCTGGTCCTTGTTATAGTCTGTGATTCTTCTAGTTCTTATGAACCTGATCTTATGATGTCTTATTTTTGGTTTTCAGGTCCATTATTTGTTGAATAATATTGATCGGAAGCTAATTAAGAAGTTTGTTTCGAGGATGGATTCACTTTTTCTCAACTGTTTTCCTGTTACACCAAATTGTCATCGTGTCACCGAAGTTACACATGCATTTTCTAATGGACAGCGGTTGATCTTTGTAAGAATTCCTTCTTTCACAGCTCTTGTAGACACTGGTGTTCAATCATACAATTTTATGGATTTCCTGGTTTTCCTCTCATATGATGGTTCAACCTGATTAAACATGGCAGGATGAACGGACAAGGGCCTACAAGAAAGTGGTTGGTTTTAAGGGAATTGCAAATGAGTTGGGTGCTCGTGTTTTGGAGTGCCTTAAAATTTCTAAGGTAAGCTGGACATTGATTTCTTCCCGTATCTGAGTCAGTTCTTTATGGATCATTATGCATTTTGCTTATTTAATACTTCTAATATGCAGTTAAGCTCAGAGATTTTATCAAATACAGATTTGGTATCTCTCCAACAGAAAAAAGGTGCAGATCCTTCACGCACTTCTGGGTTGAGATGGATCAAAGATGTTGTTCTTGGGAAGCGAAGTGATCACTGTTTCCGAATGGTTGTTGTTGGTGATCCACATCTCAAGCTCAGTGAAATTGGTATACCATGTCATGTTGCAGAGAGGTTGCAAGTTTCTGAGAGTTTGAACACATGGAATTTTGACAAGTTGAGTGATTGCTGTAGACTGTGTTTCATTGAGAAGGGAGAGGTTTATGTGCGTAGAAAAGGTAGTATGGTTCGTGTGCGTCATATTGCTGAACTCCAGATGGGTGACACTGTATATAGGTCTCTGAACGATGGGGATATTGTGTTGATAAACAGGCCTCCTTCTATACATCAACACTCCGTCATAGCTTTACATGTTAAGATACTTCCAGTAACCTCAGTTCTTTCTATAAACCCACTTTGCTGTTCTCCTTTCCGTGGGGACTTTGATGGCGATTGCCTTCATGGCTATGTTCCTCAATCAGTTGATGCCAGAGTTGAACTTCGTGAGCTTGTCGCTTTAGATAGACAGTTAATTAATGGACAGAGTGGTAGGAACCTCCTTTCACTGAGTCATGATAGTTTAACTGCTGCTCATTTGGTCATGGAGGATGGGATTGTCTTGAATGTTTTCCAAATGCAGCAGCTGCAAATGTTTTGCCCACATCAACTTCTGTCACCAGCACTTGTCAAAGTTCCATCACTTCATAGCTCTACTTGGACTGGCAAGCAGCTATTCAGCATGCTTCTGCCTCAAGGGTTTGACTATGTTTTTCCCTTGAAGGGTGTTTATGTTAGTGACGGAGAGCTTTTATCTTCTGAAGGATCTTCTTGGTTACGGGACCATAGTAGCAACCTTTTTCAGAGTCTTGTCAAACATTGCCCGCATAAGGTACTTGGCTTCCTCTACACTGCTCAGGAAGTTCTCTGTGAGTGGTTGTCAATGTGCGGCTTGAGTGTTTCACTGTCAGACTTGTACCTCTCCTCTGACTCATGTTCTCGAAAAAACATGATGGATGAAGTCTTCTGTGGTCTTCAAGAAGCAGAACGTACATGTAATTTAAAACAGTTGATGGTGGATTCTTGTCGGGATTTTCTTGTGGAAGGCGGTCAAGATAATCCTGTGGTTCTTGATGTGGAGCGTTTGTGCTTTGAGAAGCAAAAGTCTGCTACACTCAGTCAAGCTTCTGTTGATGCATTCAAGCAAGTGTTTCGGGATATTCAAAGTTTAGTCTTCAAGTATGCAGCTACAGATAATGCCTTGTTGGCTATGTTTAAGGCTGGAAGCAAGGGTAATTTACTGAAGTTGGTCCAGCATAGCATGTGCCTTGGCTTGCAACATTCGCTGGTTCCATTGTCATTTAGAATTCCACATCAGCTTTCCTGTGCTGCTTGGAATAATCAAAAGGCTAATGATACTCCTGAACAAGCTCGGTCTTACATCCCATATGCTGTTGTGGAGAGTTCCTTTCTGACAGGCTTGAACCCTTTAGAATGTTTTGTTCATTCAGTCACAAGTCGAGATAGTTCTTTTAGTGACAATGCAGATCTACCTGGGACTTTGAACCGAAGACTTATGTTCTTAATGCGTGATTTGTATACTGCATATGATGGAACGGTGAGAAACGCATATGGGAATCAGCTCATTCAGTTTAGTTATGATAATAAGAAAGATGCATCTGCTCCAAACAACGACACAAATAATTTGTTTGGTGAGAGTATTGATGTTCATGATGGGATAGGTGGCCAGCCTGTTGGTGCATTTTCTGCTTCTGCCATTTCAGAAGCCGCATACAGTGCTTTGGATCAACCAATCAGTCTACTTGAAACTTCTCCGTTGCTGAATCTGAAGGTCTGCACTCTGTTTCTCTTTCCTTGTGCTAAGTTCAGTTATTATTTCCATGTCATCTTATCATTGGGAAATATATGAGACAACTTGCAATAGCAATTAGCTAAGCTTTTACACTTATGGTCAGTGATTCCCTTCCCCTGCTTCATGAAGGAAACTCTTAGCCATGAACATGTGTGTACTAGCACCCATAGTTAGCATGATGTTCCAACTCTCTTGATTGTTAGTCTTTCACATGTATTGTTCATTCTCTAAGTAAAGGCACTTGACAGATATCTTCTTGACCAACACATGGATGAAAATGTAACGAGTTCTATGAAAATCTCTTAGCCTTTTGCTTCACTAATAGATGCCCTTTAGAATAATTTAGAAACAAGAGTACATATGCAGTTTCTGAAGTATAACCAGTAGGGAACCCCTATGTGGGAGCTCTAATTGTTACATCTTCTTCCAAGCATAGTGCTTAATCAACTGGTGTCCAGGTTGATAAATTCTGGGGTAAGCGTAGACTGTCCTAGCTGTACATGACTATTTTGAGATTCTCAATGAATTCTTTTCTATCTAAAGCAAAGTACCAAACTTACGGAATTAGAACCTCGTTTATTTGTCTGGTCCATAGTAAATAGAAAACACAGTATTTTTGTAATGGAAGACACATTTTTTAACCGAAGATGCCATAAAATCTCAAGAGCTAAATGAAAATAATATTGTAACTATGATATATGTCCTCTTAGGGATAGCTTTTTGAGTTGGTTGATTTAACTAAGACAATCAGAGAATGAAGAAATTAAAATGGTTGCTGCAACTATTTTTTTCCAAGTTTTTGTATTAGCCAATCAGAATAGTTTTCTCAGTTTATCTGGTAGTCTAACTACTCTACAAATTCGTGTACAGTGCTACTTTTCATATGTGTAAAACAGTGCTACTTTTCATATTATATTTACACATTAGTAACGACTTGGTCACTGATCCACGGGGCTTATGGTCTAGTAGATCATTCCTTGTTTCTTTTGTGTGGGAGTAGAGCATAACCTGTCCATGGACTTCCATCATTGTTGATTACTTGCTAGCTTTTATGCATATGTGGGTTAATTGGATTGTCAAAGAGTGGTAGGAGATGTACTTGCTGATTAAATGCACTTTATATTGTGTTCTTGTGGGACTTCTTGACTAACTTTTGTGTTCTGATTTAATTGTACAGAACGTTCTGGAGTCTGGTTCAAGAAAACGTAATGTTGACAGAACAATGTCTGTGTTTTTGTCCAAGAAACTCGGAAGACACAGGCATGGGTTTGAGTATGGAGCCTTAGAAGTTAAGAATCATTTGGAGAGACTAATATTTTCAGACATCGTGTCTACTGTCATGATAATGTTAGTTTCCATTTTTGTATATGCTTGACCCCTGTTTCATATTTTATTTTAACAATGGGTCACTTCTCTTGTTCTCCATTTGATATATTTTTTTTTTCCTGTGGGTGTTAGCTTCTCCCCACAGACATGTAGCAAGATGCATTTCAGTCCTTGGGTTTGCCATTTTCATATATGCAAGGTAGAACGATTTGTACATTCACATATTTAGTACAGTAATGCAGTTCCTGAATATCTATACAAATATGTATTATTTCAGGAAATAGTGAGGAGCAGAGGACTAAAAGTGCATTCAATCATCAACTCTCTCTACAGGAGGTGTAACTCTTCCAGAACGGAGTCCAAATTTAATCTTTCCAACATGCAAGTAACAAGCAAGTAAGCTGCTTCTTTTTATAACCAAACCACAACCCCCCAACAACACCCCCCCCCCCCCCCCCCCCCCCCCCCCCCCCCCAAACAACACCACGTGCATAAGTAAGCTGCTTCTTTTTAATTGGTTGCAATTTTGATATTCAAGCATGCACACACACACATAAAAGCACACACATTCAAGCATATATGTATCTATTTATATCTGTAAGGAATTCATCACTTTCTATCTCTTTTTTCAACTTGTTGCACCATGTCTCTTTTCCTTCATTGAAGATTCTTAAAATTCCTTAAACCAATTAATACTCTTTAATTAGCCTCATTCATTATATCTTCCATCAAATTTTGAAACAATGAGACTCGCTAATCATTTTGTTTTATACTGGAGATTCCACGTTTCTTCCTTTATGTTCATCCATCCCTTTCTCTCAATGTAAGTTATGATGTATTTTTCAATCTCTTAGGGAAATGGATTTTTTCTGTTCTCATTTTTTAAACTTTAGGTATATTTTGATATCTAATATGACCATGGTTTATGAAAATTGTTGAGGCTTTATCTCCATCTCTACTCTTATTAATTTTACTTTTTCCACTATAAGTTGTAATTACAAAAACTAAGGCCTTGAAGTCAGAGGTAACTTATCAGCTCTATTTTTAAATAGCTTGATAATTTTTCTAGATGGAATTTCTCTTTTATTCTTTATGCTAAAGTCAACAAATTGATTAAAGCTTAAGAGCTTACTATTAGAAGGCCTAAAGCCCAATCCAAAAGCTAGCTCAACAGTGGGAGAAAATTTCCTTCATTTAAACTTAACCACAATTTTCCCCCTCTTCTTTGTAGGACTTGTGGCATCCAATACCCCCGTGCACATTGAGAGGTCATCCTAATAGTAGTGATGCCATGTGGGTGATGGGTAGTAGGACCTAACCTATGCTCCAATATCATGTTAAAAGACTTAAAGCCCAACCCAAATGGTTGATCGAGGGTTGGAGGAAACTTTCTTCATTTAAACTTAACCACAGGTTTTCTCCTCTCTAGTGTGAAACTCGTGGCCTCCAACACTTACTACCCTCCTTGATGCTTACATATGGTTTTTAACCAATTTAGATCAATGCATAATCTTATCAAAGCATTGACATAGGACTATGCTAGCTTATATATCATGAGAATATACAGCTAATAATCATGCAAGTGTAATTCTTGCTTACACATGATTCAATAAATTCATATGCTTTAGATAAATTGCTTACCCAAATACACAGTAAAAAATGAGGATTAAAGATAGTTGCTCACAATGCCAATTTTTATTACAACTTTTTCAAAAATCAAGACCTGCAAAGACATAGGTAGTCACTTTCTATCATTTGCTGAACATTTTCAAGTCAAAACAGTTTGTTTGAGCACTTAAATATTAATACATCCCATAAAATCAGCTAACTACCTATATTTTTGGGCTTATATGACATAAATGTAAAATCTGAGTGTATAAATTATAAGCTACTGAATAAAGTTGGGCATAGTTTTTTACCATGTACTACATGTGTGATTCCTAAACATTTTAGTGGATCACCTGCACTGAAGTTCCTACCTTGATTCTTTTTTTACTTGGTTTCTTTAATGATAGGTATTGTTCTGTAGCTGAAACAGAGAAGCGAGATAACGATACATTTTGCATCAGTGTTACAGTAGCTGAGACTTTACAATTGGATATAGTTCAACACTTGGTCATACCTTTCCTTCTGGGAGCAGTTGTCAAAGGTTGTCAGGGGAATCTTTTTAGTCCTGCTTTACTGTTTTCATTTCTGTGGATTACAATAATCATTCTTTATTGTTTGCTGAGATTGCCATTTATTCATGATTGGACCTACTTATTTTAATTACTGAACTTCTTAAAATGTTCTGTAGGTTACCCTGAGATCAAGAAGGTGGATATTTTGTGGAATGATTGGCCTACTCCATCAAGATGTCATCGTAGTTCTCGTGGTGAACTATACTTAAGAGTTTCTATGTCAGGAGACTCTTTTAGAACTGATCTCTGGAGTTTGCTTAAGAATGACTGTCTACAAATAATGGATATGATTGATTGGTCACGTAGTCATCCAGATGATATTCGTGATTTCTGTTTGGCCTATGGAATTGATGCGGGACGGAAATTTTTTCTCAATGTGCGTTCCTCTACTTAGTTTTCTTTCTTTTGTGTTGCCATGCGCTGGCTGGGGAGGAGAAGGGATGAGAATTGCATTCAAGGTTCATGGCAACTGTTACTTATTTTTAACTACTGCTATGCCTTTTCATGCGCAGAGGTTGGAATCTGCAATATCTGATACTGGCAAGTCTATACTTCCTCAACATTTGCAGCTTGTTGCCAATAGCCTATCAGCTACGGGGGAGTTTGTTAGCTTGAATGCAAGAGGCATTGCACAGCAAAGAGAACATGCATCTGTCTCTTCACCCTTTATGCAAGCCTGTTTCTCTGTTAGTTTCAAATATGTTTGGTTTTAACCTGATATTGCTATGATTTTTCACATTAAGAAGTCATTTATCTTGGTACTTGTGCAGAGCCCTGGTGCATGCTTTATTAAAGCTGCTAAGGCTGGTGTTGTCGATGATCTTAAGGGTAACCTTGATGCATTGGCATGGGGAAAGTTTCCTCCGATGGGGACTGGTGGCCAGTTTGATATTATATATTCTGGGAAGGTAGACAATATATTGTTTTTCTTCCTTTTTCTTTTGTATAATAGGATGCTAGGTAAGGACTCCCTAGGAGGTGGTGACATATCCTACAATTGCTTTCTGAAGATGTTTAACAGAAGAGTTCTGATGGATCCAGTGCATTAGTTGGAAATTCTATAAACTTGAGGAGTTCTGGTCTGTTGATTTTATGTCAATGCTTGTATAGAATTATGTTGCATTATTATCTCAAGGCTTTCAGAGATGCAATTAGAGTTCCCTAAAGTAGGTCATTCTTCCAAAGCATCCATGTCCTTGAATAAATAAATACAAAGTGAAACTTAACCAACTTCATTGACTGTAGTTAACTAGGAATTTTTATATGTTTAATCATGCCTATATTGCCATGTAGACTTTGACCTTCCTGGAGAAGAGAGGGAAGGATAGTATCTTTTCCAATAGCTGGATCATTTCTTTTTCCAATGATCTAATCTCTTAAATCCATTGATCAGGGGCGTGAGCTTTCAAAGCCTGTAGATGTGTATAATCTCTTGGGCAGCCATATTATTCCTGATGAACAGAATGTGAAGATCGAAATACCTGTTATACACAAAAGTATGTCTGACAAATGTGGTGCTCAGTTTGTCTACAAGGGTGGCAATCTTGCACTGAAAGGAGCTAAAAGGTTTGACCGCCTATCAAAAACATTATTAAGAAGTGTCTTGACAGCGAATGATATTCTGAAGCTGTCCCATGGATTGAGGAATATATTACACAAGTAAGTTGAGACCTTCAATGATTCTCCTCTCTTTCAGCCTTGTGTAAAATTCATTCTTACTTTTATCAATGTCTTTTACGTGTCATTATCTATCTTCCTGGGTCTATGGGATTCTAAACCAAGACAATGTATGTGTTTCTCAACTTTCATTGTTTACCTTGGAAGGATCATGCAGTCAAAAACATTTTCAGGAAGATAAATTTTGTATCACCTTTTGTACTTAAATTCAAGTAATGGACTTCTTGGAGAGTTCTTAACATCAGTTAAAGTTATGACTTTTTATTAAAATATTATTTCATCTGGCGGGCAGGAATTCAGTGCAGTAAGAAAACTTGAAAATAATACAGAAAAATCAAGTCTAATGATAATACCATGGGTTTTCTTGAGATGTGCCCTCTCTGATTTTTCTATATCCTTTGTTTTGGTTTTAAGGCATTGCCTTTGAGTTTTAGAACTGCTCCCTAAGAATTACATCAGTTCAGAAGATCTTACTCCTTTACTTGCTATGAACACTCCCTATCATTACAATCAGTTCAGAAGATCTTACCCCTTTACTTACTATGAACACTCCCTATCAATTCATTATGATTTATTTTTTTATCTGTCTTGCTCCAAAATGGGAGCAGGTTTGGTTTGAGGAACGGTCTTAGAATGTCTAGGGTCGTGAGGCATTCGGCAGGGTTAGAGAAAGACACTAAAAAATAATGCAATAGCATACTGCATGATCTCAGCAAAACTAGGTAGTTAGCTTTTGGGTAATGAGAAATTGATTTGGGGACTAGGTCTCTAAATTCAAAAAAGAGAGCTGGAATAAACAATGCTTAAGTCTGCAAGCCAATAATAAAACGGTCTTAAAACTAAAGATTTTATTCAATGATGATGAAGCCCCATAATTCTAAATGTCCTATTATTCCTTCCTCCAAGTTGAGCATTTCAAAATCTTTATTCTCCAATGACCATGAAACTGTTCCTTGCCAATATTGCAAGTTGAACGATTCCTCTGTAGCAAATTTAGCTGGTTTATGATTATCTTTAAGTTATTCGGGTTATGTAGTTAGTCCTATAAGATTTGCTCAAGTAGCACCTTCCACTTGAAATAGATGGAGGATGATTCTGGGGGTAAAGGCTTATTAGTACATGTGTAACTTACCGATTGAATAAAAAGAATATGCTGCAATTCCAAGAAGTTCTGTGTTTGAATTTTGGTTGATTATCTTTGGATAGTGGCGACATTATCTGAAACCACTGGAGTTCTATGTTGATATTCTCCTGTGAATATTGGTTCTAGCATGAATGGGCTGTAGTCATGACTGCTATTAATAGCAAGCCATGTTATTTTTGGTGCTTTGCTTTTAACATTAACATGATACTTCTACGAGTGATGCTGATATTTACTCCTTTTTCTGTTTCCCTTGGCCTCATGGAATTTTGTTATAAAACCATATGTGTTTTGCTTGAAGGTATCCCATTAATCACAATTTAGATGAAAAAGACAAGGCAACTTTGATGGTGGCTTTATATTTTCATCCGCGAATGGAAGAAAAGATTGGAATTGGAGCTCACGACATAAAGGATATAAAGGTATAGAATACTGTGTGGAAAAGGAAAAAGAAAAAGAGAATAAGTGATGAAACCCTTGATGATTTTCTGATTCTTTGAGCAACTAGTCCTTTGATAAGATGGCTTTTTTACTTAATATAAGCTGACCTTGTTTAATAGGATATAATGATTCAATTGTGTATTATAATTGATGACAGTGGTCTGCTTGAAACTTGTAATTAAGTTCTTGCCCTGTGAAGGACACTTATATTATTTGTCAAATTTTTTACTTTTATTCTTTCATGGGTAGAAATAAAAATTTGGTTCCAAAAGTTTTCATTGTAGGTCACTTGCTATGTGTTGATCAAAAGCTACTGAAGATGTTAATATAATTGTAGGTTTCAACAATAAACTAACTCTTTAGTAACTTGGATAAGGATTCATCTTGGTTCTCATATATTTGGAGTTTGATCACTTGAAAAAAATTACTTGGAACATGCACCTCATATCATTGGTCTGGTACTGGATATAGCTCTTTTTTCATTGTAATGGAGATTACACAAGTTGTTTTTCCCCAGGTTTTTAGTTGGATGAATATGAGTTGAAATTGGTATATTGCCTTGTAATTGATGTGAGTTTATTTAATCTTTTACATGGCTTTATATTCTCCAGGAATCTCTCCTGATTTTACTTAACAATGCGAGGGAAAGTTCATTTGTCACTATGGGGAAGGAAAAAAAGAAAGAATTCCTCCACATAGAAGCTAGGTCTAATTTTATTAAGAAACTGAATGCAGCTCTACTTTGCTGATTGGCTGCATTATGTGAAAGATAAAAAAGATGAGAATTTGTGCCCAAAGTCTCTGCTCATAAAGCCTGTCACTAGGAATGTTTATGACATGTATTGATTTGAATACATCGGATGTTTTTCAGGTTGGTTGCCACCCGAAGTATCAGAGCACACGCTGTTTTGAAGTGGTACGAATGGATGGGACGGTTGAAGATTTTTCATACCATAAGTGTGTTCTTGGTGCTCTTGAGGTCATTGATCCCCGGAGGGCCAAAAGCTACAAATCAAAATGGTTACAACACTGTGTTCTATGACCCAACCGTCTATCCATGTTTGTATTTCCGAAGTCCAAGCATGTATAGTGGTTGCCATCTGATCGGAGGATGGCTAGTATCTAAGATCTCTATCTGAGGTTAAACATTCAGTCATTTTGACCCACCTTTGCAACGATCCTGATCACCCGAAGCCTGCATTTTCATCCAAGGCAATTGCAAGAAATCCTATGCATTTCTGTAACAGTGGTGATGGATCATCTGAATCATAGTTTTGGGGCTTTTATACAATTTCAAGTCTGTTCATTTCCAAAAAAAGGAAGAATATTTTGCTGAGGAAAAGAGGCGCAAAAGTAAGGTGTTTAATTCTGTAATCAGCATTGTACTTTTCAATGTCTTTTTGCAAATCATTATACTGCAGCCCCTTATCCAAGCTTCTTGTTGCTACTTCCACTAAAACTTCTTTGCCTTACATCAAATCAGGCGAAGAAGATCTAGTAGAAGCAGCAACGAGAAGCTTGTTAAGGGCCATTCCAATTTCATGATGTATATAAGTCACATACACTATGGAAACATTTTGTAGAACCCCAAGTGACCATACATCTAGCTCTGGAATTTGAATTTTCAACACTATTCAACTCTGATTCTTTGTAGAACATCTAGATGACACCTGAACCTCATTATTTCTACCAATCCAAATTCCTGTCCATTACACATTTTATCTCTCGTATTGTCATCAGGAAGGTCATTATATTCTTATTTCTGCAGCTGCAGAACCGGTCTAAAGTATGCTAGAAAGCTACAACATGACTTTGTTCTGCTATGCATGTCATGTATCTGCATTCGGATGTTAAAAAATTCTGCAGATGAACAGTTCAAGAAAAAGACATGTAAATGGAGCGCAACTCTTGAGCTTTGAAGACCTCTTCTTTCACTCTGCTGCCATTACTAGAGCACGCGTTTGGCCATGTGCAAGTACTGAATCCTTTGAATATATTTATTCAACTATGTATGTGACAAGCTCAATCCAGACCCCCATTCTTTTATTTCTCTCTAGATCTAGATTTTCTTTCATTCTTCTGTTTGGGAATTTTAAACTCCAGGCACATCTGGACCACAGCACACATATCTGCAGTGTCTTGTCAGTTTGTCAAAACTCCAAGGGAATATATGCAGGGCCTGATATATTAGTCTGTCGGGTGTCACATCAATCAATCGAAATCCACATTGGTCCTATCACTAATCTCACCAGCTTTGTTATTGTTTAAAGATTTGATTGTATAATAGTGGAAGGTAGACTAGTAGGTTTAATGGGGGTAGGTTTTAGGCCAAAACAGCCACGTATGGCTCTTAATAGTTTGTTCATTACTCTATTCCATTTTCCCTACTTTTCTCTGCACCACATGTGCTGAAACCACATCTTCTGTGTCGTTTTCTTCAACCATGTTCTTGAGTGAAATTTACAAGATATGGAATCATGGCATTAGGGAAACACAAAATTTGTCATAAGAATTCTTGAAAGTAGATTAATAAAATGGAAGGTTTGTTGATTCAAATTTGGGTTTTGATACCATCTAATATATATATATATATATATATATATATATATATATATTTTAAAGCAGAGTAGAAAGTGGGTCTTGTGTTTTATTTTAGGTGATATAGAACAATTTTCATACTGTTTTTAACATTAATATATCATGAGGGTCCTTCATGAGTGTGTTTAAAAACTCTCAAATTAATATAATAAGCCTGTTGAGATCTTATAATCGACAAAAGAATACTTTGATTGTGATTCTCCACCGAAAAGGATAACACTAAAATATATAGATTTTTCCCTAATTGTTAATCAAAAACAAGTACAGCCTAAGTATGCGCCAAGTCAATTGGTTTAATCGGATTCATGTATCTCCACATTCTTGACCTACTCTTTTTCATGGTGGGCGTCAATATATCAACCAGGAGGCCTCTGCAAAGTGGATTATTTTATAATAGAACACCGCTGATTGTTCCCTTTAAGTAGATATTTCTCTGCCGTGCCTGCAGAAATCGTGCCCAATTTGAATTATCTTACTTATATTTGTCAAGCTTTACAGGCCATCTTCTGCCAATGAGAGATAAACTCCAAGCAACAAGTTGAGCCTACCACAGAATCTTACCTCAAAGATTTGAAAAAGACTTGTGTGTTATCTGTTTTCTTCAGGAAAATGATCAGCAGCAGCCTCTTAATGCCCATTGATTGAAGAAAAACAAAGCTATTAGTTCATTCTAGTTTCTATAACCCAAATTAGCAATGAAGAAGAAGCATAATTCAGGAAAGTATTGTCTTGTATCTAAAACATGGACAAAACCCTCTCTCTCTCTAAGAGGACAAATAGTCCCACAGCCAAAACTTATTTTCAAATATTTTCGGGATATTCAAATTCAATTGATTTTATGAAACCCTTTTTAAGAAATCCTAAAAATAAAAATATAATAACTTAGATTTTTCACTCTAATATCTCCAAGGCAGACCAAACCAAACTATAAAGTTTTTTTTTTTTTATTGAAAGAAAAAGAAGCTCGAATCTTGTCCTTCCATATGATAGAACTTTTGTGTGTTACAGCTGCTAAGACAATTTTGAAATTTTTTTATTACAAAGAAAAATATTAAGTTAATAAATATAAAAATGATGTAGAAAAGAATTAAAAACTTTACTATAAACGACAAGATTACTTGCTTTTATGCGATAAGGACGCACCGTTTTCAGCAGTGGCGGACAACGTCAATGAGACAAATTTGGGTCCCGACGTGGGCCAGGTTAGGTGGCGGCTGGCGTCCGGACAACCCCAATAGCTCCTATGAAAACGAAACCTGAATCCTTTATCCTTGGCAAATCAGATCCATTCATTTTATTTATTAATAATTTCGTATGCAATAATTCAAAAAAGAGGTAAAACCTACCATGATTTTGTCTTCCACCATGGCTAGCATTTCTTCTTGCTAGTAGGTCCGAGTGCTAAGATTTTTATCAATGGAATCACCCTTTTCAATTATCGATTATTTTAGTCAATTATTTGTTAAGCAGTCCCGGTTAAAATAAAAAATTTGATACTGGGTTAAAAAATTTATTTTTACCTTAAAATTAACTTGTAAGAAAAAAAAAAACTTTAAATATAATGAATGTTCAAGATGTTCAAAGATATAATTTAATTTTGTTCTAATTTTTGTATTTTGGTCTTCCAGTATGTATGGATTGGCTTCGACGAGAAGGCTTCTGTATATATCTCAATAGCATGAGTTCATTCTCAGCAATAGATTGCGTCGTTGAATTCCAAAACTTCGGCTCCTCGCTTGACATCAGAACAAGAAAGACCAACTCATTTCTTCTCTTTGCCGAGTAGTGACGCGTAGCATATGAATAGCCATACTTGACTAGGATCCATGGCAGATGCAGTTCACCTTGCAAACCAAGCAAAGAACCTTTTCAAAACATCCAATAAGGGAGGGTAAGAGACTCGAATCCATGACTGGTGGGATTGTTGGTTAGGGTTTGGCTTAGAGAACACTCTTAAGCCAAGGTCCTATCCTTCTAAATTTACACCTACGGATATCAAATCTAAAGCTAAGAGATTCTAAACAATACTTATTTCTAACTAAGCCAAATGTTCATAGACCATATAGGAACTATTTTCTCTAAAATTGGGTTATACTATAATATTAAGAAAGTTTATTTTTTTCTTTCTTAAAATCAATTTATAAGAATATTATATATATTATTTTTAAAAATAATTTTAAAAAATAGAATTAAAGAAGATAGTACATGAGAGAGTTTTTTTGTTTAGAAATATAAAATTCTTTCAAAGAAATGTTATTTTGAATGAGATTTGTAAACATTCAACTTCTATTTTTTCATAAATTTGGTGACTTTTATAATGTTGGAGTACATTATTGTACTTCTATATTTTAACATTTATCAATACAATTTACTATTCAAAAAAAGAAAAGAAAAAGAGCAGAGGAATATCTTACACAGTCAATATTAGATTGATATCCTCCTTATATATTTAAGTGTGTCTCTTAATAACTTGTTTATACATTAACAAAAGTGATACCCTTGTGAGGTCCAGCAAGAGGACCCTACTATAGATCCAACAGAGAACCAAAAGCCACTTCTTTAGCCATCTTCTTAGGTTTCCCAGTAGGACTAGACAATCTTATCTTTCACAGAGTCGATGGGAAATCAGTGGTATTCTGGTGATATCCAGATCCCTTTTCGCTCGCAGTGCAAACCTCAAGCTGTTGGAAAAGCCGATAGTAACGCAGAAAAATCACACAACTGCAGATAGTGGGTCTCTGTCCTACCTGCCACTCATCAGTATGCTTTCTCGACTACTCTTATCAATGCGCAGGTATGGAGCTTTGTAAGCCATGTTGCGTCCCTTTCCCGTTTTCCGTATCCATGCAGCTGCTTTCACATAGAGAGAGAGAGAGAGAGAGAGAGAGAGAGAGAGAAGATGAGCTTCGGCGGAACTTTAAGATAAAGGCGATGTTAGGCCAAAAAGACGCATAGATCTTGTACTTCGACCTTTTTAACAATTAACTCTGCCATCATTCTTCAATACTTTCAGCATATTATTAGTTGCAAAAGTTATGCTCACTTTTTCTTTTAAGGATCGGGAGTTCCAGGATTCTGCTTTTTCATAAAAACAACATAAGTTTATTTGTATTGCAAGATGTCGAAAATTAATTGATCCAGTAATTAATATTCGTTCAAATAAATATAAAATATCAAAAAATTTATATGTGCATGTTACAATCCTATATGAGATAGGTCTTATGAGTAACTATCAGGCACGTCCTTTGCCAAATGGTAACAAGATGATATCATTTGGTAGTGAATCTAGCCAGATCCTAAGTTCAAATTTCATATCTACTCAAATGGTTATTCAAGAAAAATGATTAATTGTCTTTATATAAATTAAAGTGCAATCATTTAGGATGTAATTATAAGTAAGTCTGTCAAGACATCAATTTAGAATATGATCAAATGTTACGATCCTATATGAGATGTGTCTCGTGAATAACCAACATGCTCACTTTTAGCAAATAGTAGCATACTAATATCATTTGGTATTGAATCAAGCCACATCTTGAGTTCAAACCTCATATCTACTAAAATGGCTACCTAGAAAAGACTTCTTGTCTACATATAAACTAGGGTGCAACCATTTAGGGTGTCACCACAAGTGAGCCGGTCGAGACATCAACTCAAAAACGTGGTAAAATATTGCAACAGGACTGTGGTCTTTCACCCATGGAGAAGATAAATGGCTATCAATGTTTCGTGCTTTCAGCAAATTATTTCGCTCTAAATGCCACACCAACTCTCTGTTCTGAAGTTTCGGGAGTTTGGTCCAACTTTTATCTGGATCTTACGTGGAAAACCACTGTACCTACTGCCTTTGGAGTTAACTTGGAGGGCACGTGGCTGTGCATCCCTGGCCACGAGTCTTGTCGCAGCCGATCGAGTGGGGGCATGACATGTGATGCTTTAATAGCTAGGTTAGTCACATGCTGCAATTCTTGGCTCCCTGGTGGGAATAGTCCTTCTTGAATAAAAGCTGTCGGGTAGCTGCGATTTTCATCAAACTACAATTTCATTATACCAAATTTTACTTTGTTTTTCTATAGATTATAATAACTAGGATGTTCAAATCAATCTCTTATGCATATTTGCATTTAATATTAGATAAACTCTGCATAGTAATTGTCCTAGAATCCTGTTTAATCTAGAATCTTATTGAAGTTCATTAGACAGATATATATTGAACATTTGTTTGATAAAACTACCAAAGAGATTAACTTTTTGGAGGGTTTCTCATTTCTACTCATTCAAAAAACTAAACTAATTACTTATGTTTCATTGTGCTATATTTTTACTTGTTGCATTAACCTTATCTTTCCAATGGAAGACTTAATTTTTTTTTTTTTTCATTCACTACACACTGTGCTACTTAGGATTAGACTTAATGGGTATCCTAACAAGTGCCTACTTTAGCATTAACATTTGATTATTACTTCACTTTTTAAAGTGAAAGCAACTAGTCTCCTAATAATCATAGTTAACTTAGGAATTAGGCAACTTCACACCATATAAAATAAGGGTGGTATTGCGTATGTCTAGTAGTTGTAATGATGACGAAAGTTAACAATGATGATTAATAAAATATTTATCGTGCTGTAATTTCCCACTATTGGGCTTAACTTGTAAAAAAAATAAAGGTTCCAATTGTTGTGTCTTTATTTAATAAACCACCAACGTGTACTTGTAAATGGCAAATGTGCCATCACATCTCATTTATGACCAAAAGTAAAAGACAAAAATTTTAGTTGTAGTCTTGTTCTTTTCTTTTACCAAGTCTTGATCATATCTAAAAAATTATAATAATATATGCATTTTTTAGAAAGTTGTTTAAAATAATTCAACAAAGTAAATTAGACTCAAATTCAAGAAATCTGTTTTTGTATTAATTATTAGTTTATTATAATTTCGTATCAAACAAAACTTGATAACTTAAATTGAAAAATAGCAGTATGTTTCAAATCATACTCAAGTTCAATAAAAAAGTACAATCAAGATTATTTAAATTTAAAATATTATTTTCATAAGATTTCTCACTCCAATCCTTTGTGTCATTTGGACTATACTTGGAGACTTTAAATTAGTTAGTTAATTTATTATTTAAGCAAAAAAAAGGAAAGAAATTTGCTGAGGCAAAAATACCTTGGACTCTGTTCCTTGGTGTCATAATTGCGGCAGAAAGATAATGATTCCGAAGTAGATTTTGGACCGTTCAGAATTTCGCTAAAAGCCGTACCGGGGGCCGCCAGCACGCTTACCCCAATTGCCACCCTCATTCACCAAAATTCCAATTCCGTCCCCGCGATACTGCCCCTGCAATCACTACAAAACGATCCGCTTTCTCCGTGAGCCGAAAGCCAAAAGTCCGCTTCCACCTCCTCCCCGTTCCTTTCTAGCCTGTCTCCTGCAATCACTTTGTCTGCATCCAGAATCTTGCTTTCCGTATAATCGTTTTTCGTACAACGCTCTCTGTTCGTTGATGGTCATCTAAGAAGTCTCGTTTTGTTCGCACTTGTAAACCGCGGTTTCCGAAACTTACCTCGGTAATGCATTTTTCACGAACGAATTCCTTCTCATGTATCATTTTTGTTTCTTTGCGTTCGTTTTCTTTGAATTCATGCGCCGTTTGGAAGCTGAGAATCGAAAATGAGTTTTGGAGCCGTGTAGTTTGGTGTCTTGGTTCGGTTACGAGTTTTCTAAGTTTTTCAATCCCGTGTGTACCTGTTGGAGCCAGTTTCTTGGTTTTCTTTCCGTGAGTTTTCTCGGCAGCCAAACAGAACTTCATACGGAAGCTTCTAAAATGAGTTGTGTTGCTTCTTGATGAAATTCTAGAATCTTCAATAGTTTGCGCTTTCTCAGCATATAGCGGTTTGCTGCATGGCCGTATAAATCTTGGATAATCCAAACGATCAAGGTTTTGATTTGCATGTTTGTTAAATAATTTTTATTCCCGTATGCCAATAAGATTTTAGTTTGTGAAGCTGTAATGGTCGACTGCCGCATATGTTTCGAACGGCGTTGGTCAAATTTGGGCGGTTAATCAGATAATGGTGAACATGTTCGCGGAACTAAACTAGGCGGACGGGCAATGTTAATGTAGATGAAAATCACAGCTTTAATGATGGATGGCTTATTCTAGATTATGCATCGGTGGGTTCCACAAGTATTGGGAAGACATGGTTGACTGTTAGGACGATACGCAAATAAAAGACAATAGTTTTGAAAGTTTGGTTGAACTACTTATGTCAAGAGAATGTTGTATTGTTGTCAGAGGGATTTAATTAGACTATTAGTCCTGATTGATGTGGCTATGGCCCTTGCAACTTAGTGGGACTCGTAAGATGTGGAACGGTTGAACTCGGAGTAAACATGTCAAGCGTTGTGTATATGTTTATGTATGACGGAGCAACTGGTGTAGTGATTAATTCTCAAAGACTGCCTTCACTTGGATAATTTTTCTATATAATCTTGACTGGAATAGTTTGATCTTTTACTACTAACAAACAGTCAGTTTTAGGGGTTCTTAATGTTCGAAAATTAATTGATGTAGCTTGAAGTGATCTGTTGGAAAGCTTAGTTGTAGTTGTTCCATCTTTCCTAGGCTTTCAATTATTGGCGACTTGTTGGTCTACACAATCCACAAGTTAATGTCTTCTGCTTCATGAGGAATTTGAAGTTTCTAGATCATTCACCTTATCAAGATGAATGCTTTGTGCAAAATATGAATATCTCTGTGATGTTGAAATCATTTAATTTGGGGATTTTAATAAACGAAGTAGGCTTTCATTTATTCATTTGTTACGCATTCCTTTTAGGTATGTGCCTCAGAGTGTGGTTAGCATGCCAAACTCATTTCATGCTGTCTAGCAGGTCCATTTCATTTGAGGTCTCCATGTAAAATACCATGCATTATATTCATTTGATTATACCTTCTTTCAAAACAAATGACATTCTTTTATTGTTCATAGAGAAGAGAAATACTTTCCTTTTTGACCTGTACAACAATGAGACCACGCTTTGGGCCCCAAGCTCCCTATTGTATTCAAATGGAGTTGTCGGGTCTTCTGTATAACTGCCTCGCATTACACTGCTTAGACATTGTAAAGGTCTAAAGCAGCATTGGAGTTGACATATAAACTTAATAATTTTTTATCCTGTTAAGCTGCATTTAGGCTATCAAAAACATGGTGGTTCGGAGATAAGGTTTTGGGCAACATAGTGCACAAAGTATAAATTTTGTTGTTTCATTATCTCATTATCTCTTTTGCTGAAAAGGCTGCTGGTGTCAAAGTTCACTCAGAACGCAAGTTTCTGCTGCACATGTTTCTGTGATTTCTTGTTCTTTTCTTACATACGTTTTTGTATTTTATTTGCAGTCAAAGATGGTTGCCTTTGGGAAAAGGTTGAAGGAAAGACAAATTCAAGAATGGCGAGAGTATGTTTGATATACGATTACATACTATTTTGCATTGCTCAGAATTTGATCATTTTGATTGCTTTCTGAAGGTTCACTTAGAGTAATGAGAAGGAAGGAAAAGCTGAAATATTTGCTCATTATTGGTTGGCAAAAAGTATTGTGTGTTTCATTACCATGGTTTTGCAGTGAAATAATGCCGGGGTGGACTGTGAATTTTGATAAATCATTGGTACCGAAGTGTGCATAGGTCATGGTGGTGATATAATGGATTGGTCATCTTTTCTGATAGTTTTTGTTATTTGAAAGATTTTTGAGTTGTTGTTAACCTGCTCCAAGCATAGTAAGTCTGAGAGTTTGTGTTAGGCATATAAGCCTTCTAATATCAAACGGAAAAAAAGAGCACGAAGACAACAACTTCAGCCAAGATGCTAAGCCGAGGTCACACATGTTGGACCCTACATGTCCACAGCACGCCCTTGGCCCATCTTTATGACTTATGCTTGGCAACTTCGTAAATACCTTTGCCAAGTGAAGTTTTGAGTAACTCATTGCTAATCTTTCTATTGCTCTGTACCCTTCAAAGTTGATAAACCCTGAAACAATGTCTTGATCAGTGCTTTCCTTCTGAAAGTGGCCAATGTAGCAACCTGTCCCTCAACAGTTGATCAGCCCCTGATCTGCACCTTCAGTACGCAGCTTTATGTAGCCCGCATCACCTTTCCTTAAAGGGCAATCAAATTACAGAGTTTTCACTGAGATTACACATTTACCAACTTGGCATTAGCAGACATAGAAATGCATGCTTATATATTTGAGAGTTTCAGAACTGTTTCCGAATGTTACCCTGCACAATATTGGGTTAAACCTTGTTAGCTTCTGTTTGCTTGACTGGTTCATTACTCCCATGCCGGTCACAAGGCCTTGGCATCATGGAGTGAGTGCGATGAATGGTTGCTACTGGCTGTTGAACTAAGTGCAGAGAAAGTGCTAGTGCTGGTTCCTTTAATAATGATTAGGTTGCTGTCTTAGATACTGATAATTTTGATTTCTTGCAGATATTACATTAACTATAAACTAATGAAGAAAAAAGTAAAACAATATGCTCAACAAATTGAAGTTGGCACACAAGATCGCGAGCATGTACACAAGGATTTCTCAAGAATGTTGGATAATCAGGTGTGTTTTGTGGATCCTTTTCTTCCAGAAATATACTGTAAGATCGAAACAAGAAATGATGTTTGTATATATATTTTTACTCTGCTATTCTGTGTGAGTTATGTTCACCTTGTCATTATGCTTATTTAAAGATCAATCAAATATCCTTTATTTTGATGGTTGGGTTCATTTTTGTACTTTTTCTTGCTCCTTGGGAACAAAAACTTTGGAAGTTTACTTTAGTCCCTGGAGCATTACTACTGCACCCTTACTTTTCCAACCACGGTTGGGCTACAGTACTTAACCAGTTGCGATTTTATTGTACTTGAACACTGCAGGGCAATATTTTTCATTTAAACTCCATTTCTGTGCAAGTTGGAACTTACCTTGGTATAATTAAAATGTTTTCATAATGGAATCTAGTATGGGATGTAGGCCTCTACGAATAAATCATCTCAAAATTTTGATTTTCTTTAGCATATTCTACTCTAATGTACCTGGAAGACATAATCACAATGTCATGGCTACTGTAATTATAAATATATCTCGTATTTGCAAGCGTAACTGTATGAATTTGTGTTTGAGTTATTAATTTATTGCTTGTCTAATATATGTGACCAGGTACTTGCATGTTCAGTTATCCTATATGATCTGACTTCTAGTGTTTTTTCTCGAAGTGTGGTCATGAAGGTGTTTATCTTGCTCTCTTCTGACTATTTCAGATTGAGAAGATTGTTCTTTTCTTGTTGGAGCAACAAGGGCTACTTGCAAGCAGGATAGCCAAGCTTGATGAACGGCATGAAGCCTTTCAGCTGCAGCCTGATATCTCCCAAATATCTGAATTACGAGAAGCATATAGAGCAGTGGGACAAGATCTTTTAAAGCTTCTCTTTTTTGTGGAGATAAATGCTGTTGGTCTGCGTAAGATACTAAAGAAATTTGACAAACGGTTCGGTTATAGATTCACTAATTATTATGTCAAAACACGTGCAAATCATCCTTATTCCCAGCTGCAGCAAGTGTTCAAGCATGTGGTATTGTGTTTACCTCTTTTCCCATTCAAACATTTGATAACTTCTAAAATATACTGTCTCTGGACCAACAGAACTTTACTGACATACAATGGAATGGGCAGGGCATAGGAGCTGTTGTGGGAGCCATATCCCGCAATCTTCATGAACTTCAGGACCGTCAAGGAAGCTACTTATCGATATATGATCACACTGCTCTTCCCCTCCAGGTTTCTGTTTCATATCTGTTCAAATTTTGTATAGGTTCTTTTCCTTCTGTCAGTGTTTCCTCACTCCGTGCTTCACAAATGTATACACATACACATACTCCCGTATTTGGCTTGGAGGCAGAAATAAAGCTGTTGATTTAGTATTTGTTTACCAAGCTATTTGATCTGCAGGATCCTGTCATTGATTCAATAAAATCAGCAGTGGACAGATTAACCCACTCAACAAATTCCCTCAACTTCTTGGCGCAACATGCGCTTATTCTGCAAGATGAGCTACCTACTCCTGTTGACGAACGAGTTGATGATGAGAAATACCATTTTATGTCACTTCTCTTGAACTTAGCAAACACATTTCTTTATATGGTAAATACATATATCGTTGTCCCTACAGCAGATGACTACTCTTTGAGCCTTGGAGCTGCAGCAACAGTTTGTGGTATTGTGATTGGGGCAATGGCTGTTGCACAGGTCTTCTCTTCAGTGTATTTTAGCGCATGGTCCAATAAATCATACTTCAGACCTCTTGTTTTTAGCAGTATAGCTCTTTTCTTTGGAAACACCCTGTATGCTTTGGCTTATGATCTGAATTCAATAACGGTTCTCCTACTTGGTCGTCTTTTCTGTGGGTAAGTGATCTTGTTCTTCTTCTTGTCAAGACTTAATGGGAATAACTTCAAGCATTTGCTTCTTGTGTATTCTGTGGAGATGATACGGGTCATGACATGTTACCATGAGGATGGCACGTACTAATAAGGAACAGAGCATTCTCATATACTGTCATTTGAGTAAAATTTTTCAGAGTTCATAAATCAAGTTTAATGATATAAGTATTTATCATTTCAGAACTTACTAGAACTAGTATTGTTGTTGTTGCTTTTGCGGCGGTTCTTAATAAATGAGTATTTGATTGAATTGGTGTACTTTAATCACTTGCAGATGAACACCCAAAAAGAGGCATGCATATAGTTCTATCAGTTGTAATAAATTCAGATTGATCATATATGCAGTGACAAATACACACGGAGAGACATGCCCATTCTCTGAGGAGAATTTTATCGGTGTTAGGTCTTTGAGCCTGAAGAGAACTTGTGCACCCAAAATATTGGGTTGACAAAACAAAGTGATGGATTGATTATTAGAACGAATCATGACAGGACACAGCTTTTTTAAGTTAAGGAGAGACATGTATTTGTCAAATAGCGAGTAGAAATTTAATTTCATCAAATTGTTTTACTACGTTGTAGAAAATATAGGCAAAAATATTTGTTTCTGCTCTGTTATTGAGTCAATCCTTATTGTTAATTGTCTCATCACAAGAAACTAGAAACCATTTATAGCTTTTGGATAAGACTTAAAGTTCATTTTTCTTCCTGGAGTGGGTATCACATCCTAAATTATGAATAGAGGACTCAAATTCAACTTTAAGGTATAAATAGTCAGTAAGGTGGTAAAGAGTTAGAGATTATTTATACTATGTTATTATGTATTAACACTCATACTTTACGACTTGCAGACTGGGTTCTGCCCGAGCTGTCAACCGGAGGTATATTAGTGACTGCGTACCACTGAAGTTCCGTATGCAGGCATCAGCCGGTTTTGTCAGTGCCAGTGCTCTTGGAATGGCTTGTGGTCCGGCTCTAGCTGGTTTTCTTCAAACCAATTTCAAGATCTACAAGCTTACGTTCAATCAAGACACTTTGCCTGGCTGGGTAATGGCTATCGCATGGCTTATATACTTAATTTGGTTATGGATCTCATTTAAAGAACCTTCTCGTGAGATTGAGGAGAATCGTCCACCACAGGAATCTAATGCCGGTAGTTTCATTTATCTGATGCTATGTTTTGATTGATCTTCCACATATGCGATTCTGTCCACATTAGATAATTCATTAGCTGTAGATTAAAGCATTAACACTTTAAATTGACCACGACTCTGCTAAGATTTCCTTCAAGAAATTATTTTGACATTCTAGAAACTTAAAAATTAGTTAAAATTCTAAAAGGTACGTTAAGCTGTAAATTCTTGTTGATTTACCTGTCGATAACTTTTTGTAGGGTGACAAAACATGTCACTTTTAACAATAATGTTCTCTCTCCAAAATGTTGATGCTGATGGTGGACTTTGGTTGACAGAAGTAGCGGAGAATGACGCACTTGAGAAAGGACTTACACAACCATTGCTAACTAGTTCGGAAGACAAGCAAAACGATGAAGATGGTGAGCAAGAATGTGATGAAAGTGAAGAAGCTTCAGAGGATTCCCACAGACCAGCTAATTCAATTCGATCAGCATATAGACTACTTACACCCTCTGTAAAGGTGTGTTACAATTCTGAACTCTTTTGAAGTTTCTTAGAAATTGACAAAATAAGGCGTATCTTTGATGTTGTCATTTGCATGAATAATAACTTTAAAGCTACGACATGGGGAGAGTTCTGTTGGGACAGAGGAAGGGACTCTGGGTGTTTTAGACAAACATAATGAATATTTTCCTCCTTTTTCTTTTTTCTTTTTCTTTTCTAAAATAGTTCTAACATATATAAAAAAGTTACCTGCCATGTTTGCTTTTTTCTTTACTACATTTCTGAAACGTATTTCTGGTTTTGGACTAATAAGCTCGTAATCAGCTAAGTATCGACATTGCAACTTCACTTAGGCATTACAGTGCAGCTAGGAGTCCTGTTATATGTTAATCATTGTTGGAATTGGATTATTACTGCTTCTATGTTAGAACTTGCTCTGCTAATATGCTTATATAGATAATTTTGATAAATTATGCAAGGATTTCCAATCAAGCACCTGAAACTAAGTTTTTAATTCAGATTGCAAAGTGGAACCCCGCCAATGAATTTACTCCTTGCATTCTAGTTATCTAAGATAAAAGAGAATTCCTATTGAGCTACTAGGATCAAAAAACCAAGATACTTCCATCTACCGTTGAGAAGTTATTTCTCTAAACCATAATTTGAATCACCTACCTTTTGTCATTTATTTTTGGGTGGAGCTGAAACTTTAGGGACTTTTATATACTTTATAACTAAATTTCTGGTATATTTTCAATCGCTACTTTGTGTCATTTATATTTGGTTGGAGCTGAAGCCTAGAGACTTCTATATAGTGTATAACTAAATTTCTCGTGGTCCATCAGGTTCAATTGTTGATATATTTCATGCTTAAATACGCAATGGAGGTTTTACTTTCAGAATCTAGTGTCATTACCACGTACTACTTTGGTTGGTCTACAAGCAGTGTGGCGATATTTCTTGCTTGCCTTGGCCTCACAGTTCTTCCAGTTAACATTGTTGTCGGAAACTACATTAGCAACATGTTTGAAGACAGGTAATTGTTTGCCTGTAACAAGCTTCGATTTCTAGTTTCTTTTAGACTTGCAGTATTATAAACTACTAACCATTAATTTTCTACAACCTGTTTTGCAGGCAAATTTTACTGGCATCTGAAATCATGGTTTTCATCGGAATACTTTTTAGCTTCCATATAATTATTCCGTACTCAGTACCGCAGTATGTCGTCTCAGGACTCATTATGTTTGTTTCTGCCGAAGTACTTGAAGGTGAGATATTGTTCGGTGCAGTTACATTGTTTTTTATGATAATTGTCAACATTAGGGTATATAGGATAATGGCGAAAAAAACAAAAAGTACAAAAACATGTAAAATTAGAATGAGTCGATGAAGACGAGCAAATTTATACAAAGAAGGAGGTTTCTAGTATATCTGCTTTTGCTTTCACTAATGTCCGTCTTGTTATCTGTCGTGTTAATGAAACTTGGTGTCTTTATGATTACCGTTGCCTTCTTTGGCTGTTTCTTTTGGGTCAATGTTGAGCATCATTATTCCCTTTTGGTATTTATCCATTTGGAAATGGTATGCTATTTTTAAAATCTGCTCAACTACAAGCTGATGAATACAGCCACAGAGAATAAATTTTATATAACGTCGAGGTGTAAACATTATATGAAATAAATAAATTACCACTAAATGAATCTAGTTATTGGTAAAATTTAAAAATATATCCTCACTTTCTTCCATGAATTAATTTTGTATAGAATATTTTTAGTTTATAGATTACTAAAAGAGTGTTCTTTTCGATTGTTCTCCTTTTTGATCATAAAGAGTGTCAGATCTTATTATGTGATAGTTAACAAAAATGTCATTTTTCTATGTTTCCCTCTCTCTCTTTTATTTGGTATGAACAGTATCATATCTGATCATCCCATAGTCAGCAAAATGAGCATTTAGTAGCCAAAACATTTTGTCTCATGGTGCAGTCGCAAACATCATTGGAAATTGTGGACTACTTCTAAATCTTGTAAAAATTTAGGGAACTGCAGCATAATTCCTCTCCGTGAATATCTGAATTTTCTCCTGTTTCTTCGGTCCTGATAATAATATGTTTTCACTTTCCTCTTAATATTAATGCAGGCGTTAACTTGGCACTCCTGTCTCGGGTCATGTCATCCCGGCTTTCCCGTGGAACCTATAATGGTGGGTTACTATCAACAGAAGCTGGTACACTTGCTCGAGTGATTGCAGACGGCACAATAACCTTGGCTGGATACTTGGGGGATAGTAAACTTTTGAATACTACCCTGCTTCCTTCACTCATCATCTGCATATTCTCAATCGTTGCCACTTGCTTTACCTACAACTCTCTCTATTGATTGGTAACTTCTGTTTCAAAGTCCATCGCGTTCCCAGTTCCCACAATTATCCTCCATTCTTCTTCATTTTTACATCTCATGTATCATTTCTGTATTTTGATAGAAAACAAGCTCATTGTTTTCTACTACGATTGGATTTCAATTTGTTGTTAGTCCTCTGCTAAGTTTCTAGTGCAGCAAATTTTGTCGTTCTCTTAAACTATGGGTCTATAAGCAAAAAGTGGATACGTGTTCATGTTTGATTAAGCAGAAAACGGGAATTGATTCGTAAACTAACAAAAAATTCTAAAGGAGAGGGCGGGAGAATCCAAAAGGCATAAAAGAGCCTGTCAATGAGTTCAAGAATTGGACTGCTCTAATATCTCTTTTACCCCAAAACCAGACAATTGGACCGGTTCCCTCAAAGGAGAGATGCTTTGAGAGTTACCTGCTGTGAACGCTGGGGAGTTTAGAAGCCAAACTTGACTCCGTTCGGCAACGGAAGTGTCTAACGGCCATTGCTCGAGAGGCATCGAACCCTGTGCCTATGATCGGCTTCGGTTGAGGGTGGTAAGTTTGGCATTAAGAAATAGGGAAAGAGAAAAGGAAACGATCACTAATTTATTCAATACATCGCTTGTATTTTTGTCCATAGTTTATTACATCGTTGTCCACTGGGATTGAGGTTGGTATTGGTTATGGCACGAACATTATCTCTCTTACCACTAGTGTTATCCTTGCAATTACTTGATAATTTAATTTCTTGAATTTAAACTATTTATTTATAATATTTACCAATTTCTTATCCACTCTGAGAAAATGGGGGGAAACAAAATAAGGAGAAAGATCAAAACTGTTTAATTTCAGCTCAAAATCATGTAAGTATAAAAATGTGGTCGTAATCTATAACATGCAAGTATGAACTTCCAAATGTACTTCATTAATGTCATTTTCAACACTTCGTCGATGCAGGTCGGTGGTGATCCGACGGATTTACGGATTAAGCTTCACATGTAATAGGCTTGATGTTCCAGAGCTTGCTTCATAAGGTAAAAAGAAAATTCGTTTCGCAACAGCGTCGGAGGGGGCTGGACTGTCAAGCTCCTCCTCAAAATGAGTGCGTTTCTAGGTACATGAGTTGTTAGCCATCGACTTTATTCGTGGCTACATTGTTTGCGTAACGGACAGTTCCAAATTTATTCAATCACCCGAAATATTATTTGGGCATTTGTTGCTAAGGCCCCATGCTGAGGCCCATGTTCTACTCAAAGTGAAATTATGTCATGCCAGAAATCAACTTCCTCACACTATCGAATTAGACTCTTTTTAACCTGGCGGAATGCATGCCTCGTTGCTGGAAACTTTCATGGTACCTAGAGTATGTGTTATGATGTGTTAGCTTGTTGTCCTCACACAACGATTCAGCATATTTTTAAAGAAGGGAATTTTGGTGCAAATAAATTAGAAAATCATGACATCATGTTTTGGATATGCAAATTTTTGATTAATTAGGCTTCCTACCAAGCTCACGAAAAAATACTTTTAGAGAAAATTAGCTTGGTCTTGTAAATTGTAGGCCTTCATAGGGCTATGCCTAAATGCGAACTTTTAAATTTTTTTTTTTTTAAATTTTTTCAATAGTGTTTTTCAATATATGTATGCTGCGATTGAGAACTTGGTATGTAAGTTTCTCATTTTTGCTTTTTAGGGATTAGTTTTATGTATTGCCTTTTATATTAAATGAGGTATGGTTACTACATTCAACTTTATTTATTTTAATTAAATTTGCTAGGGTATTGCTTTTTTTTTTTTTAAAAAAATCGCTAGAAAAGATAGTGTAAAAGAAATGCTCCATTAGTGCATCTTGGGAGTTCGTGAAGTTAATAGCTAAATTTGTCAAAATTCAATGCACACTTTCTATGGGGTAGTTGAGAAGGGTTGCCGTGGCGGGTCCAAGTATTAATGCCTTTCCTATCATACTAACTGGTTCAGTGAAGTTATAACTGGATGAAGTCATATCATAATTATTTAGAAATTCGGAAAATATACTCAAAGTAAGAAACAATGGCCTTAAACTTTGATAGTTATGTTTTTGATTGTATGATATAATTTTTATGTTGTTTAGATCTTATTTGAGAATTTTCTTTGTTAGGAAGAAAGATCTCCTTACATTTAAGTTGATTGTTAGATAAAACTTAATTTTCTTGTATAAAAGATAAAATTTAAGTATGATATAACTTTATTTTTAACAATGTTTTTGTGGGAAGTATTTATCTTTTCTTAGAATGAGGAAGTATGTCATCCTATGTGATATAAGCTTAATATTTCTTTGTAAACCATCTAGATGACCCACAACCCCATTATTTCTACTAATACAAATTGTTGTTTATTATACATTTTTTCTCTAGTATTATTCATTAGAAGGTCATTATATTTTTCTTTTTACAGTTGCAAAAATGGTCTAAAATATGCTAGAAAGCTATTATATGACTTCTTTCTTCGTAGCTCCACTATACATGTATGTATTTACATTCAAATGTTAAAATTTTTTGTAGATGAAGAGTTTAAGAAAAAGACATGTAAATGGAGCATAATTCTCAAGCTTTAGAGACATGTTCTTTCACTCTACTACCATTACTAAAGCACACATTTGGCCATGTGCATTTACTAAATACTTGGAATACATTAATTCAACTATGTATGTGACAAACTTAACATAGCTTACAACTAGGCTACTATGTAGTTAGGGTGGTTAGAAATCCATAAGCAAAAGCTTTGCCCATTGATGTTACTTAATGAAAAGGTTGGCCTAACACTCTCTTTAACTCCGTTGGTTTACCCTTCACATAAATAATCAACATATTTTCTTTTAACTTGAGGACAATAAGGTTTACTATCCAAATCCATTGAATTCTCAAGACAATATCACAACCTCCAAAAGCAAGAAGTTTGACACTAGTAGCAAACATATAATCCTTAATCCTCTACCGTGAGTTATTACAACATTGATTTCTCCTAAAAAAATGTCCCCCATTCTCCCTTCCCTTTGGCCATGAAAAAGGATGCATTTCCTTAGGTGTAAAATCTACCCACCTAACCAACTCTAGGTTCACAAGGTTATGTGTGGAGCTAGTTTCAATCTGAATATTAATAGTAATCCCTTTGATCACCACATCTAAATGAAAAGTGCGAGTTGAAGAATCTCTTGACAAGGCATACAATGATATGTTACCTTCATCTTCCTTTAATTGATTTAACACCTCAACAAACTCTTTTTCTACCATATTTTCATTCTCAATCTCATCCTTACCCTTATGTAGCATAAACAATTACTTATTCTTACATTGATATCTTTTAACCTACTTCTTATAATAATTAAAATAAAACCCTTCATCTCTTATCTCTTGCAGTTGACTTTGGTTGATGCCCTATATAGGGATCCCAGGCTTTGGAGTCATAAAAGATCTTAATTAAGTGCCCAAGTAGCCTTAACAATTTATGTAAGCAGACCTAATAGGGCCACTAAACCATGACAAGCCTTTACTAAACCCTTTTTATAGATATTAAATTTTTTTCCTATTTTACCAACTTGTCCTTTCCCACAAAAGCAATCTTGTAAGCCTCTTATAAAATGGAATGATGAGAAATTTGAATTGGATCATCTCCTTAAGTGCATGTATGAAAAAGTTGAACAAGGAGACTTTTGCCATTCTTGGGTTTTAAGAAGACATCCATGGTTGCAACCACTAAAATGTTTCTATAAACTCAAATAAAATGGAAGTATATCTTAATGTAAAGAACTTGTTGCCATCATTTTCCTGGTCCTTGACTACAAAACGGTCCACTACATTATGCTTAAAATAAGCTCAACTCACTTACTCTTTCTTAGCTAAGTAATGTGTATGCCAATAACTTACATCCTCCTTCATAGCTATTGTTACATGTTAGACTTTAACTTGTGTAAGTAGTCTTAACAAATCATGTAAATAGACCTAGTAGGACTATTAAACCATGGTGAAACTTTACTAAACTTTGATAGATATTAATTTTTTTTCCTATTTTATTAGCTTGTCCTTTCCTAAAAAAGCAATCTAGTAGGCCTCCTATAAAGTAGAAAGATGAAGAATTTGAATTGTTAGCTAGATCTTCTCCTTAAGTGCTTGTATGAATAAGTTGACTAAGGAGACCTTTGTTATCCCTAGGTTTTGAGAAGTCGCCTATAATTGCACTGTCAAAATGTTTCCACAAACTCAAATATAATGGAAGTTTGTCTTAATGTAAAGAACTTGCCGCCATCATTTTCCTAGTCCTTGACTACAAAATGACCTACTACATTATGCTTCAAATTAGCCTAACTCACTCACTATTTCTTAGCTATGTAAGGTATATACCAATAACTTACGTTATCCTTCATAACTATTGTTACATATTATACTTTAACTCATAAGCAATCCTAACAACTTGTGTAAGTAGACTTACTAGTGCTACTAAACTACAATGAGCTTTTACTAAACCTCTTCATAGATATTACATTTTTTCTCGTTTCACTAGCTTGTCCTTTACTAAGAAAACAATCTTGTAGGCCTCTTATAAGGTAGAAGGATGAGAAATCTAAATTGGTAGTTGGATCTTTTCCTTAAATACTTGTATGAAGAAGTTGACTAGGGAGACTTTTGTTATCCTTGGCCTTTGAGAAGACACCCTTGGTTGTAACCGCCAAAATGCAATAAAACTCAAATACAATAAAAGTTTGTCTTAATGTAAAGAATTTGTCAACATCACTTTCGTAGTCCTTGACTACGAAATGGTCCACTGCATTATGCTTAAAATCAACCTAACTCACTTATTCTTTCTTAACTATATAAGGTGTATACCAATAGCTTACATCCTTCTTCATAGCTATTGCTACATATTACACTTTAAGATATTTTTCCATCTTAAATAAATGAAATAAATTTTCACAACAAACTAGCCATTCCTTGGAATTGGTTCCAATAAAATGGGGAAAATTCTATACAAGGGTTAGGTGCACTTGCCTACTACTCATAAGACTTCCCATGCTATATGTATGGTTGGTTGTAAGGTAAGTTGAAAGGCTGGCCAAATTGCTTTTAGGGTTGTTTGTGCTGTCCATAGGTTAATTGTAGTGTGGCTCAAATGGTGGTTTCCATGGAGGTGAGAATTTGGGGTTGAAACCATGTCCATTTGCAAAAGGAGGAAAATGGTGGTCATTAACATGGTGGCTAATAAATGCTGCTTGCGGTGGTTAGAAACTGTCTAGTAGTCAGAACCCTTTAAGCAATTGACTAAAGCATAGGCTAGCTAGAGGGTGGTTAAAAAACCTTTGGGCCAAGAAAACTTATAGCTACTTCGCTTGGAATAGTTCTATTGCCACTTATGGAAATCACCCGAGGAATTACCTATGGCTCCATGTGTAATACTAGGCTACTTAAGTCGCAAGGATTGCCAAAATGCTCCTTTTTGACTAGTGCTTGCTCAGATAAGGGTGGAACAAGGACCATATTTGAGTGGGTAAAAGGTTAGAATGGATGGTTGCTAGGGGTGCACCTTATGCCAAAGCACTAATCTCGTCTAGTGACAACCCTTCAAGTAAAAGAAAAGGTTGCTTGTCTTGATCAAGATCTAAATGGGCCAACATGGCCAGTTGATTTTTTAGTAACTCTTCCATTTTGGCTTCCATGAAAGTGAAGCAGGAGTCCATGTTCAAGTAAAATTGGTAGCATGTCATAGTGGCCAAGTTGATAAGCTGATACCAAATGTGAAGAACAAGCTTTTTTCTCACAATCAATCACAAGCATTGGGAAATCACCATGAATGCTTCAAGAAAGCTTCCATAAATTCCAAAGGTTCATATAGGAAAGAAACCAACATAAACAAAGGTCTTATTGATTACTATGAGAAAAGCTAATGAAAGATTACAAGTTTTCTACTAAAAAAAAGCATATCCTACATCAATACTTTAACAACTATGATTTTCTACAAGTTTTTCCTTTCCTTTTCATCTTCATGAAGCTTCCTTTTTCTTCTCCTTCTTTCTCTTTGTTTTAGGCCTTAGCCTTGTGGACTTACCACTTTGGGCCTTGGTGTAACATATCATTAGACTCTTCTGTTGAAGATCATGCTCCTTCAATCTCAATTCTTTCAAAACAAAGGTTACCTATTGATGTTACTCCTCCCATTGAGCTACCACTTGAGTTGCCCCCTTTGACTCTTATAGAGTTATCACTTGAGTTGCCTTCTATGACTTTTATTATAAAGTTGATTGAACCACACATTGTGGCATTTATTCCAAAGTTGTCCATTGCACCTTCAATTATAGAGCCCTCTAAATTACCTTTATGGCAAACATATAGATTCATAAGGCCACCTATTTAGTCTTTTGACTATATTTGTTCTATTACTAATATACCCATTACTCTTTTTGTACCTAATCTAAATACTGTTTGTCTTATTTTTGACCTCTTGTCCTATTATTCCAAGAATTACTTGCATTGTCTAAGGTCTTTCATAGGGACAAACTTTATCTTTTCGATAGAGTTTTTGCCCCCTTTGGTATCGGATCATTCTCCTTCCTTGGTTAAGTTAGCTACCACTCACAAAAGGAAAAAAGCTCCTTTCAAATTCTTTAATTTTTGGACAACTAGCCCCGATTTTATGGAAACTGTTAATCATGTTTGGCAGCAAGAGCTCAGTGGTACTAAAATGTACAAAGTTGTGAAGAAATTAAAGGCATTAAAGTTTCCCCTTAGGAAGCTAAATTCAGCTCAATTTGGTGATTTGCATCAGAAGGTAAAGGTGGCGAGAGAACAATTACAGCAAGTTCAACTCAATCTACAACTTGACCCCTTTGATACAGATATGCGTACTGAGGAAAGAATGAAAATGGAAAAATTGATTGCACTGAGTAAACATGAAGAAATCCTTTTAAAGCAAAAATCGAGGAATCTTTGGCTGAAAGAGGGGGATAATAATAGTAGAATGTTCTTCTCATCTTTGGTGCGTAGAAGAGCTCAGAATAGAATCTCTCATCTAGTACTAGAAGATGGATCTACTATTTATGATGATGATGCCTTGCGGATAGCTATCACTACTTATTATCAGAATGTACTTGGAAGCTCTCGTTCAACTAACCTTTTCACTGGCAGGTACTCTTCCTTATTTCATGAGAATGTGAGTGAAATGTTGAATTTGCCTGCTATTGAACGTTCTGATGTGAAGAGAGTTCTTTGGGGTTTTCATGATTTCAAAGCTCCTGGCCCTGATGGATACAATAGCCTATTTTACAAGAAAGCTTGGCCAATTATCGGACATGATATTGAAGAAGCGGTGCTTGATTTTTTCTCATCCAAGAAATTACTGAAAGCTATCAATGCTACTTTGCTTTGCCTAGTACCTAAAACCCCTAACCCAAGTTGTATGAAGGATTTTAGGCCAATTGCCTGCTGCAATGTGTTATATAAAGTGATCTCAAAACTACTTGCTGAGAGAATAAGTCTTATTCTTCCTGAAGTGATTAGCCAAAACCAAACTGCTTTTATCAGAGGTCGTCAAATCTCTGAAAATATTATGCTCTGTCAAGAATTGCTTCATAATTACCATAAAGGAGATAAAGGAAAGCGTGTTGCCATTAAGATTGATCTTATGAAAGCTTATGACATGGTTAAATGGGATGCTATATTGGGGGTTCTCCAAGCTATTCACACTCCTCAAACTTTACTTGAATTGGTTAGCCAATGCATCACTACTACTAGATTCTCTGTGAATTTCAATGGTGAGCATGTAGGTTTTTTTGAGGGCACAAATGGGTTAAGGCAGGGAGATCCTTTATCCCCTTATTTGTTTGTGCTCGTCATGGAGATCCTTAATAGGATAATTAGTGAGAAAGTTTTCACCTCTACTTTCAAATATCATTGGAGATGCAAGGAAGAGAAAATCACTCATCTCTGTTTTGCAGATGATTTATTTCTATTTGCACATGGGATGTAAATTCAGTATTATGTCTCACTGAAGCGTTGGAGGAATTTGCAACACTCACAGGTTTGCAGTATAATCCTAGCAAAAGTCAGATATTTTTTTCAGGGATTACTGAACAAGAAAAACTTTTGATACTAGACCATACCCCCTTTTCCGAAGGAAGTCTCCCTATTAGATACCTTGGTGTTCCTCTTATTACAAGAAGGCTTACCTACACGGATTGCAAAGTTTTGACAGAGAAAATCATGACAAGAATAGATGGATGGGGAATGAAACTCCTAAGCTATGCAGGAAGACTACAATTGGCTAAAACAGTTCTCACTTCTATCTGTACCTTTTGGATGCAAATGTTCCTTCTCCCAAAACAAACCATTTATGAGATTGAGAAGAAAATAAGGCACTTTCTCTGGGCAGGCCACTCAGAAGATCATAAAACTCATAAGGTTGCTTGACAAGTTGTTTGTTCACCAAAAAAGGAAGGAGGTCTTGGACTACTAAACCTTAAAGTATGGAATAAAGTTTTGTTGGGCCGATCTCTCTGGAATCTCATTAATTGCCCTAATTCATCCTTATGGAGTAAGTGGATTCATAGTACTAAATGCAGGGAAAATTCAATTATGGATATTGACATCAAAGGAAATATGACATGGAGTTGGAGAGGTCTTCTAAAGTTACGACAAACTTTAACCTCTACATTATCCCAACCTTCTTATTGTTGTAAGGAAACGTACAGGGAATTACGTCAAGTGAGCTCTGAGGTTGAATGGTATAATTTGATATGGTCAGGAGGAATCAGCAAGCATAACTTCATTGGTTGGCTCATATGTAGAGACAAACTACCTACGGCTGCAGTGGTTTCTCATTGGCTTCCCTCAATTGACTTGCATTGTGATTTTTGTGGCTCTCAATATGAAAATAGATCCCACTTGTTCTTTCAGTGCACTTGGACTAACCAGGTTTGGAAAAGTATTCTAGCTCAACAAGGCATTCGCAAGGTCATCTTCGATTGGGAATCTGAATTGCAATGGATGATTAAAGCAACTAAGGGAAAGGATTTAGCCGCAAAGCTTCTCAAGCTTTCTTTCCTAGCTTGTCTTTATTGTATATGGTTAGAACGTAATCGTAGACGTTTTCAAAATAAGTCTATTGATATTCCAATGTTGTTAGCTAAAATCAGGAGAGTAGTCCGTGGAAGAGCTTCCTTATTTAGAAATATTAAACTCTCTCAAGCAAATGTTTTGTTGAGCCATAGTTGGAGAATTCCAAATTCTATCTTTTCCTAGATGAATTGTAATGCTGGGGTATGCCCCTAAGCTCATGTATTATTTTTATTCTTCGATGAATAAACTCACATATTCATCAAAAAAAAAAAAAAATAGCATAACACCTACATCTAAAGACTTTAAGATGGTCCATGAAAGGAGTCTTACCAAAGAGTATTTCAAAGGAAAACTAATGACCAAGTTGAGCATTAGGTAGTCGGTTTATGAGATATGTGACTATCAAAGTACATTTCTCCCCAAAATGAGAAGAAACACTGGCCTAAAACATCAAGGCTAGGCAACATCTAAAAGACAATGATATTTGTGCCTAACCACCTTATTTTGTTGAAATGTGTATATGCATAAAGATTCATAGAGAATTTCACGAGATGACAAATAAGAATTACATACATAAAAATAAAAATAAAAATAAAAATAAAAATAAAAATAAAAATTAGTGCCATTATGAGAGTGAATATGTTTCACCTTGGCACCAAATCGTGTCTTTACCATGTAAATAAAGGATCCAATTGTAGAAAGGACCTAGTCCTTGAAATGTAACAAAAAGGTTCAAATAGCATGTGAAAAATAATTGATGATATTTAGAAAATAATGTAATCCCTATTTTGTTAGGCAACATCTAAAGACAATGATATTTGTGCCTAACCACCTTATTTTGTTGAAATGTGTATGTGCATAAAGATTCATAGAGAATTTCACAAGATGACAAATAAGAATTACATACATAAAAATAAAAATAAAAATAAAAATAAAAATAAAAATTAGTGCCATTATCAGAGTGAATATATTTCACCTTGGCACCAAACCGTGTCTTTACCATGTAAATAAAGGATCCAATTGTAGAGAGGACCTAGTCCTTGAAATGTAACAAAAAGGTTCAAGTAGCATGTGAAAAATCATTGATGATATTTAGAAAATAATGTAATCCCTCATGGTCAGTCCATTTATAATGCCCTTATAGATTCATGTGTACAAGATCAATAGTAGCTACAAGTGTAGTGTAACACTATGGAAAATAAATCTTTTCTATTTTTCCAATATCAAACAAGAGAAGAATTCAAGACAAGTGATGCATTTGCCATGTCCAAGAAACATTTTTAGGAATTGTAATGAAGGTAAAGATGCCATAAAATATAATTAGTATTATTTAAATATTGTTCTCTCGAAAGGTGTTCACATTCAAATTATATGAAAAATAGTATATTGATAACAAAATACTATTAATACAATTATGTAAATCTTTAAGAGTTGACTGAAGGAAATATAATCCTTGCATAGCTTCAACTAGTGCAGCCACTTGCTTAGTCAAATGGTCCTAAAAGAGAGAAATATCATAAAAAAATGACAAAGCTATTACATTGTGAGGCAACCCTTTTAAATGATAATAGACTATCTTTGAAGAATGGTACAAAAAGGACATCAGTTAATGCTGACAATGGTATAGGTTTGGCATTTTCCAATATGGGTGGCTATGACGTGTTTAGTCCAGCAACTTAATAAACAAAAATTGTGAAGTGCATTAAGAGAACCAAAATGGCATACCTTAGAACATAAAACTGAACCAAAGCTCATGAAACTAGTTTGTCCTTGCCTATTCTACCTGGTTGTCTCCCTCATTTCGAACTAGCTTCTATAGAGAGCTGAAAGGCGTGAACGGAGGGTGCTTGCTGTGATTTCTTGCCTTTCGGAGACCAAACAATTGGAAATTCGATGAGCCAATAATACTTTCCTCTTGGTGTCTATAAGAAAGGAAAAATATGGAAATAATAAGAGAGATAAGCCAATGAAGGCCTATGAATAACGTTGTATTATAATAAATTTTCATGTATATAGAGTGGTCTACATTTATAGATTTACAGTCCAAATCTAGAAAGGAAAATAGTAAATATAATGAATAAAAAGGAATATTCACAGAACAATTCTAATACTAATTTGGTTATGTGCCCATGTTGCCTCATCTGCATCAACAGTGTCCAAAGCTTGCGCGAGTGGGAGTATTCACTCCCCCATTTCCATCTTTGGTGTTATTGGTAGAATTTGGAGCTCCACCATAGTTGTTCTAAGATTGGATGGCCAGGGCCATTCCCTTCGTGGTTGTCAACCCAGTATGCCTTAATCGCTGGTGCTCGTCTTCCCTGGCTAGGT
Source organism: Casuarina cunninghamiana (assembly GCA_028551485.1). NCBI lineage: Eukaryota > Viridiplantae > Streptophyta > Magnoliopsida > Fagales > Casuarinaceae > Casuarina > Casuarina cunninghamiana. The sequence continues at coordinate 6,393,794 of CM052365.1, forward strand.
TGAAGGCTGAATCCAGTGAGGGTAAAGGCTTTCTAGACAGAATCTGGGTTCTATAGTTCTTAAAATTTTAGGGTAGCGCCGCTAAAAGAAAATCCATATGATGATGTCTATTCTTTCATTCACCCTACAAGTGCAATTACCATACTTGTACCGAACGGGGTTCCTCAGTTGTGCGAATCTCAACCAATAGATTGTTGATATTAGAGCAGAAATTCTAACCATTTTAGTCTAACCATTTTTGTCTCTTTTTGCTTCTGTCTGAGGTTATACCTTTGAGTCCCACTCATATAGCCATATCTCTTTTTAAAAGTTCCCACAGAAGCTTAACATTAGCCGTTAGTGAAACAAAGAAGAGGTTTGTCTACTGATGTTCTATCCAGTCTAATATCACTAAATGGTTTTGCTCCCATAATCTTGCTTTATCGAAGTCATCTTTAGGCCAACGAAATGAGCCATTGAGCCAACCGAACTTATTTTGTCCTAGGAATTGATTCTTAATCTACCGTGAGCACAACTTATAGTTGGAATCGTTGATAAGTTTTTCGGTGACAAGGGTTGTTTGGGGCATATATCATTGGTGGAGAGAAAGTAGGGGTCTTTATAGGGATTTTGGGTGAGGTCAGAGTTTGACGAGGATGAAGAAGACGTTTAGTTCGTCGGGAGGTCAAGGATGAATTCGGGACAGGGAGATGAATTGCACAGAAGGATGAGTTTGAGTTTCTGTGAGGGGAGTTGCCTTGTAAACAACTACATAGCCGGGTATCCAAAATGACGTAGTTTAGGAAGGTTGAAAAAGACAATTATCACGGGCTAATTGAAAGGTACAACAAACTTCCAAGAACAGCCTCAGAACAAAAACAGATCATAAATACCTCGAAAGCTCTCGCAATCTAAGGTCCTGACCCTTTTATACAATTGACAACACTAGCGAAGATCCAGCAACTTCAAATCGCTTCGAATCCGCCTAAGTAAAGTTCCACCGAGCCAAAGGGACGTCTTCTCAGCTTTCCTGAAAAAAGAAAACGAAAAGGAAAAAGCAAAAAAGAAAAGAAAAGAAAGATATCCCCCGCTCCGATACAAATGCTAATTAACGAAACAAAACAGTAAAGACGTTCCCTTAAGTAAATTGGAAACGGGAGGCAACTTTCGAGACTGAGACTAAGGCTGAGACTGAGAGTTGAATCAATTGACAAATGTAAATATTAAAATAGTAACGATAACATGATTAATATTTTGGTCTTATATATTCTTTTATATGTCTAAGTGTCTTTTTTAATTAATAATTATTTTAAGAGAAGGGAATGAATTTTTTGTGATTTTTCACTGTCAAGAAGTTTTCAAACATAATTTATAACTTGCCCTTACATAGCCAATGGGAATTGCAAATTTTTTCATAATATATCCTCTTTTGCATATGAGAGATATCACCTCTTAAATTGGCTTATACTATAATATTGAGAAATATTATTTTCTTCTTAAAACTAGTTTGTAAGAATGAGACATATATATATATATATATTTGAAGATAACTTTTAAGTGGAATTAAAGTAATGTAATATTAGGGTTGGTGAAACAATTATATTAGATGGTATGATTGTAATATTCTATTATAACTAAGGGTCTTTATGTAGTTGTAAAATTGGGGTTATCTTTTTGATGTAGTAGGTTTTCTTAGCAATATTCAATTAGGATTCCTTGGGTATTAATCCATAAATACACAAAATATATACATAAAAAATGTAGTGGGCAAGTAGAGAGAGTCCTCTTGGTGGTTAATTTTTGAAGAGAGCCCTCTTAGGGGCTAGTTGTTAAAGAGAGCTCCCTTTGTGGTTTTTAGTTGATGAGAGAAGTCATAAGATGCTTGTTTGATTAGAAAAAAAGTATGAAAAAATTTAATGAGAAAATACTACAAAGAATATAAGATATTATATTGGTTAGAACCTCTTAAATATATTGTGTTTAGATGTATGCATTATTATGGTTGTGTTTAATCCATATGTGGGTAATGTGCTTTGTTAAAATTTCCCAACAAGTATTATCGAAATTGCTTGAATTTCCAATACGTGATATTAGAGCTATTGGAGTTGGAAGATCGGGACCATAGATAATATACCACATATGATAAATGCAATTGAAGAAATAGATTAATGTGTTGAAGAGAGCTTCCCTCATGGATTAGGTGATGAAAAAATCCATAAAATGTTTGCTTGATGAGAGGAAAATTATGAGAAAATTTAATGAGAAGAGATTACATAAGACATATGACATTATGTTAATCAAAACCTTTTAAACTTGTTATTTTTGGATGTGTGCATTCTTATAATTGTGTATTCGTTCTATACATGGGTGATGTACTTTTTTAAATTTTCTTAACAAGTGGTAGAAAAACTGCTTGAATCCAACATGTAAAACACCTTTCATACCATTTTTAATACACCAATTTTTAGTCATACTCCACTCTAGATGAGGAATGTCCTACATAGTTAATATTAGATTGGTATCCCTCTATATACCTATTTGTCTCTCTTAATAACCTGTTTATACGTTAGCAAAGTAACACCCAGGTCACGGCCAGCAAAAGGACCCAACTGTTGATTGTTTAGCCATCTGCAGAGGTTCCCACTTAGACTAGACAATACTGTCTTCCACAGTCATTGGGAAACCATTGATATTCTGCTGATGTCCATAGCCTTTTACCCTCGGAGTGCAAAAGTCGACAGCGACGCAGAAAAAGCACACAACTTCCTTGCAGCTGCGTGGGGAGTGAGAGACGAAGAGATAAGAGGAATCTCGGCGGCACTTATGACTCTCGTACTTTTTAAGATAAGGGAGATGTTATACCAAAAGGCGTATCGATCTGGTACTTCGACCTTTTAACAATTAGATCTGCCATCATTGTTCATTACTTTCAGTATATTATTTCGCTGTAAAGGTTATGCCCACTTTTTGTTTTAAGGACCGGGAGTTCTGGGATTCTCCCCACCCCCCCTTTTTTTTTTTTTTTTTAATAAAAAAATTGTTTATCTTGCAAGATGTCAAGAAATTAATGTGATCAAGTAATTAATATTCGTTCAAATAACTATAAAAATATAAAAATATTATATGATGTGAAAGATATAATCTTTATATCTCTGAAATAATAATTTACTTTTAATTTGAGATTTTTATAATCTTCGAGTTTGAAAATTTTTTGTGCTTTATGAACTGATTGTTTCAAAGACAAATCAGATGACACAATATATTTGTTTTTCCAAAATATTACATTATTAAATAACTTGAAAAGTTTTTGTTAAAAAGTTCATTTTCTCTCTTAAAATATACTTGCAAAAGCACAACAATTTAATATATTGATAATGTGAAAGTCATATTCTAAGTTTCAATAGGAAACCTTCAATCAAGTGAGGGAAAAGATCTTCTCTTAAGGATAATCTAAAAAGACGAGGTGTTTCGTATGTAACCCAAATTTTAATATTATAAATTCAAATTTTAAGTAATTTAAGCTGATAAAATAATTATTTTAACATTATTATTAATTATTTTAATTGATTAACCATCTCTATATCTCCAAATATGGAGAAGACAAATCGCTATCAATCCTCCATACTATAAGCAAATTATTTCGCTGTAATGGCTACGCCAACCTTTTTGTTTTCAAGCTTCGGGAGTTTTACTGGCTCTTGCGTGGGGACCCACTATACCTGGTGTCTTTGGAGTTGCCTTGGAAGGCAAGTGGCTTTACATCTGTGGCCGGCAAGTCTAGTCGCAACTGATGGACTGTGGCATGACATTTGATGCTTTAATAGCTTAATAGCTTCTTAAGCTTAAACGTCGGTCCCATCCTCCAATTCGTGGCTACTTTTGTGCGAAGAGTCCTGCCAAAGTAAGAGCCCTCGGGTGGATGTGCTTTTCATGATTCTAGAATGTCGTTCAGACGACATTGCCTTCGACCCCGTTCCTTCATCTTATAATTGCGGCAAAAAGGCAGATGATTCCTAAGTAAATTTGGACCGTTCATAATTTCTTACAAAGCCGTACCGGGGCCGCCGCTTTCTTACTCCAACTGCTGCCACTGCCCCTATAACTACAAAATGATACGCTTTGTCCATGAACCGAAAGCCAAGAGGCCGCCTCCACCCGTTCCTTTCTAGACTGCCTTCTGCAATCACTTTCTCTGTACCCAGAATCTTGTTTTTCATAAAAACGCTTTTCGTACCACACTCTCTGTTCGTTGACGGTCATTCAAGAAGTCTCGTTTTCTACGCACTCGTAAACCGCGGTTTCCGAAACTCACCTCGGTAATGCATTTTTCACGAACGAATTCCTTTTCATACAGTGTGTTTGTTTCTTTGCGTTCACTTTCATTGAATTCATGCGCCGTTTGGCAGCTTAGGATCGAAAATGAGTTTTCGGGCCGTGTATTTTGGTGTCTTGGTTTGGTTATGAGTTTTCTAAGTCTTTCAATCCCAAGTGTACCCCGTTGAAGCTTGTTTCTTGGTTTTCTTTTCGTGATTTTTCTCGGCAGCCAAACAGAACTTCATATGGAAGCTTCTAAAATGAGTTGTGCTGCTTCTTGATGAAGTTCTGGAATCTTCAATAGTTAGCACACTCTTAGCATAGCGGTTTGCTGCGTGGCCGTATAACGCTTGGATAATCAAAACGGTCAAGGTTTTGATTTGCTTGTTTGTTAAATAATTATTATTACTGTATCCCAATGAAATTTTAGTTTGTGAAATTGTAGTGGTCGACTACTGCATATGTTCGAAGGGAGTTGGTCAAATTGGGCGGTTAATCAGATAATGATGAACATGTTCTCGGAATTAAACTAAGCGTACCGGCCAATGTTAATATAGATGAAAATCACAGCTTTAATGCTGGATGTTTTATTCTAGATTATGCATTGGTGGGTTCCTCAAGCATTGGGAAAACATGGTTGATTGTTAGGGAAAACATGGTTGACTGTTAGGTGGATAGGAAATAAAAGATAATAGTTTTGAAAGTTTGGTCGAACTATTTATCCTAAGAGAATGTCATATTTATGCCAATAAAAGATAACAGTTGACTCTCTGTCCTGGTTGATGTAGTTATGGCACTTGCAACTTAGAGGGACTCGTAAGATGTGGAACAGTTGTACTGGGAGTAAACATGTCAAGCACTGCATATGTTTTACGTATAACGGTGCACCTAGTGTAGTGATTAATTCTCATAGACTGCCTTCACTTGGATAATTTTTCTATATATTCTTGACAGGAATAGTGTGATTTTCTTTTCTACTAACAAAATAGTCAGTTTTAGGTGTTTTTAACATATGAAAATTAATTGATGTAGGTTGAAGAGGTCTGTAGGAAAGTGGAGTTGTAGTTGTTCCATCTTTGTTAGACGCTAGTTTTCAATTATTGACTACTTGTCGGTCTATAAAATCCACAAGCTAATGTCTTCTGCTTCATGAGGAAATTGAAGTTTCTAGATCATTCACCTTATCAAGACGAATGCTTTGTGTAATATGAATATCTGTGTGATGTTGAAACCATTTAATTTTGAGGATTTTAATAAACCAAGGGGACTTTCATTTAATCATTTGTTACGCATTTGTTTTACGTATGTGCCTCGGGGTGTGGTGAGCGTGCCAAAGTCATTTCATGCTATCTGGTAGATCCATTTCATTTGAGGTCTCCATGTGAAATTGCATACCTGATGTTCATTTTATTAAACCTTTTCTCAAAACAAATGATATTCTTTTATTGTTCTTAGAGAAGAGAAATCAAAACCTGTACAACAAGGAGACCACGCTTTGGCCCCCAAGCTCCCTATTGTATTCAAATGAAGTTGTCAGGTCGTCTGTATAACTGTCTTGCAATACATTGCTCAGACGTTGTAAAGGTCCAAAACAGCATTGGAGTTGTCATAAATACTTAATAATGCTTTATCCTGTAGAGTTGGATTTGGGCTATCAAAATCATGATGTTTTGGTGATAAGTTTTTTGGCAGGATATTGCACCAATTATAAATTCACTCAGAGCGCAAGTTTCCGCTACACATGTTTCTGTGATTTCTTGTTTTCTTTTTCACGTAAGTTTTCTTATTTTATTTGCAGTGAAAGATGGTTGCCTTTGGGAAAGAGTTGAAGGAAAGACAAATTGAAGAATGGCGAGAGTATGTCTGATTATGATTACATTCTCTTTTGCATTGCTCAGAATTTGATCATTTTGATTGCTGTCTGAAGTTCACTTAGAGTAATGAGAAGAAAGGAAAAGCTGAAATATTTGCTCATTATTGGTTGGCAAAAAGTATTTTGTGTCTCATTACCATGGTTTTTAGTGAAATGATGACATGGTGGCCAGTGAATTTTGATACATCATTATGGTACCTAATTATGCTTAGGTCATGGTGGTGATAGAACGGATTAGTCATCTTTTCTGATAGCTCTTTTTACTGCAAAGATTTTTGAGTTGTTAATCTAGCGCAAGCATAGTAAGTCTCAGAGCGGCATATAAACCTTCTACTATCAACTGGAAGAAAAGAGCATGAATACAACAATTTCAGGCAAGATGCAAACCCGAGGTCGCACATGTTGGACCAACATGTCCTCGGCATGCCCATGGTCAAACTCTTATGACTTACGGTTGGCAACTTCTTAAATGCTTTTTCCAAGTGAACTTTTGTTTTACACATTGCTAATCTTTCTATTTCTCTGTACCCTTTAAAGTTGATAAACCCTCAAACAATGTCTTGATCCATGCTTTCTCTCGGAAAGTGGCCAATAGAGCAACCTGTCCCTTGACATTTGGTCAGGCCCTGATCTGAACCTTCAAAACACAGCTTGTGTAGCCCGCATCCCTTTACTCCAGTTATAACATGATACATAAAAGTGATTTATTTGAACCTTAGTAACTAAAATTTTGTTAGAATTCTATCCCTTACAAATATCTTTTACATTTTTAAAATAATTTTTTTCTTAAAAAAAAAAAAAAACTGGTTAGCTTCTACTTAACTTTTCTAGAGACTGTTAGCAAACTTTTTTTTTTTTTTTTTTTTCTCTTGAAGGACAATCCAATTACAGAGTTTGCACTGAGACTACATATTTACCAACGTGGCATTGGCAAACATAGAAATGCATACTTATATATTTGAGTGTTTCAGGATTGTTTCCAAAGGTTACCCTGCACGACGTTGGGTTAAACCTTGTAAGCTTCTTCGTTGCTTGACTGGTACCTTACACCCATGCTGGCCACAAGACGTTGGCATCATGGAGGTGTGCTGTGGGCCGAATGGTTGCTACCAGTTCGTGAACTAAGTGCACCGAAAGTGCTAGTCCTGGTGCCTTTTCATGATGAGTAGGTTCTTGTCTTAGATGCTGATACTTTTGATTTCTTGCAGATATTACATTAAATATAAACTAATGAAGAAAAAAGTAAAACAATATGCTCAACAAACTGAAGTTGGGATACAAGATCACCAGCACGTACTCAAGGATTTCTCAAGATTGTTGGATAATCAGGTGCGTCTTGCTGATCCTTTTCTTCCAGAAATATACAGTAAGATCTAAACAAGAAATGATGTTTGTGTATGTAGTTTTACTATGCTATCTTGTGTTAAAGTTTTTTTTGTGTGAGTTATGGTGCACCTTGTCGTTATGCTTATTTAAAAACTAATCAAATATTCGCTATTTTTGACTTTTAGTTTTTTTTTTCTAATGGAATTAAGTTCTTAAGATGGAACCTAGTTACATTTTCTAAAATGGCTCTAAATGTTTTTTCAAATTTTAAGATAGTTAAGCAAATATTTGATATCTATAAGAATCTGTTAAAAATCAAATGTATGATTCTCAAGCTCAGAAAATTACTTAGGATCTCATCACACATATAAAGAAAATATTAATCAAGAAAGACACATAAGATTTATGAAGTTCTAAATAATCTTTAAGTCTTTAACTTTATGAGCAATTCTTCACTATGATTAAGAGGATTATAGTATACACCAAAAAACTTTTTTTTTTTTTTTTGTCTTTTTGGTGTCTCATATTCTATACTCTGTGTTTTACTCTTACATCTTATAACTAGGTTTTTCTCATAAATCTTCCCTTCTATATTAGCACCAAAGAGAATCCTAATTGGACACCCATTAGGAAAACCTACTAACCAACTATAACGTGAACATAATAGTTAGTTTACATATTTGCTTTTATTAATTTACTACATACTTAATAATTTCTCCCTTTTGGAGTAACATTAGTGCAATATCTTGCATCGTAAGAAAAATAAAATTGCTTTCCAAACTTGACTCTACTTGGAGCCTAATATTTAACATTTAAATAGAATATCAATCAAGAAAGATATTCAAGATTTATAAGGTTTTAGATAATCCTTAAATCCCCAACCTATGGAGCAATTCTTCATTATGATGGAGATTATAGTGTACACTAGAAAAACTTTATTTATATATTTATTTTTGTCTCATATTCTATACTTTGTGTTTCAATTTCACATTTCAAATTAGGTTTTCTCATTTTCTTCCATTTTTATATTAATGCCAAAGGAAATCTTAATGAGACACCACTAGGAAACCTACTAATTACCCATAACATGAACATGATACTTTATTTATATATTTACCTTTACTAATTTACTCCAAGCATAAAAAATTCTCCCTTTTGGAGTAACGTTAATGGAACATCTTGCGTTGTAAGAAAAAGAAAATTGCTTCTTAGACTTGAATCTACTTGGAACTCAAGACTTAGCACACAAAAAGTATATCAATCAAGAAAGACACATAAGATTTATAAGGTTTTGGATAATCCTTATATCCTTGGCTTAAGGATCAATTTTTTACTATAAAGGGGGATTATAGTATTCATTAGAAAATCTCTATTTTTTTTTTCTTTCTTTTGTCTCATATTCTATACTATGTTTCATACTACCATTTTAAACTAGGTTATCTCATAATCTTCCTTTTTATATTAGAATCAAAGGGAATCCTAATTAAACACCACTAGGAAAGCCTATTAACCACCCATAACAAAAGTATGGTAGTTAGTTTACATATTTGCCTTTACTAATTTACTCTAAACTTAACAATTTTTCCTTTTTAGAGTAACATTAGTGCAACATCCTCCATCATAAGAAAAAAAAAAAATTACTTTTTAGACTTAACTATACTTGGAGCCCATTCCAAAATCTACTGACATACCTCTAGCTTTATCTCTTATTAGTGGCTTTGTCAACATATCTACTCCATTGTTTTTTTTTTTCAAAAGAGATTTGGCAGTTATTATTGATAAGACAAGTTGATGTAAATATTAGACCTGTAAAGAGAATATATGGGCAGGGCATGAACCTAACCCTTTATGAAATCACCCTAACTTGTGGGTTGAAAATTGAGTACATAATGAAAAACTTTTATCCAATGAATTACATAGGAAATTAAGTTCAAAATGAAATGAATAAGCATCCATTATTCAAGAGGGCCTATGATGATTAAGACCCAATTGGTCTTCCCATGCTATTTTCCTGCAATTACTAGTAAGGATCCCAATGTTGTCATTATTTGTAGCCTTGTAATTGAATGACTAATATCTACTCCATTGTCATTGGTGTACATCTTCTCAACATTTAGCTACTTAGATTCTAATAAAATGTTAGTTGTCACTAGAAAGGATAACATTCTCTTGATTTACACTAAATTCTTGATGAAACTTCTTCATGTACAAAATTTCTTTACCACCTTCAGTGATTGCAATAACTTTATCTCTATTGTGGACAAGGCAACATAATTTTATAGCCTTAGTTACCATGAGATTACTCCTTTTGTAGACCTCCTTTCATCATGGTCATAAACTATATTGATATCTATTTATCCAACTGATACTGATTTATCATTACCAAAGCATAAACACAATTTAGGATTTTCTTTGATGTACATGAGTATCCATTTCACAACTTCCCAATGTTTTTTGTGAAGATCTAAAAAAGCTTTACTAATTGCCCTAATTTCTTAAGCAATATTTGGTCTAGTGCTTACATACATCAAACTACTAATCGCAGATGCATAAGGTATTTTCTTTATTTGTTTAATCTCACTTTCACTTTTAGGACTATACTTTTCATTCAACTTGAATTGACTTGCAAGTAAAATGCTTCTTACTTTTGCCTTGCTCATGTGAAATGTTTAAAGCACATTCTTTATGTACTTCTCCTAAGATAGATATAACTTTCCTTGTTTTCTATCACTAGTAACTTTGATACAGAGAATTCAATTCATTGATCCCAAATCCTTCATCATGAAAGATTTATTTAAAATTTTCTCTAACTTAGCACTCTTCTTAATATTTTGGCTAGCAATCAACATATCATATACACACATATATATATATATATATATATATGATATGTTGATTGCTAGCCAAAATATTAAGAGTTAGTGATGATGATACATAGTTGAAGTCTTGTGGTTTCTGCTTAATTGGAAAGTAACATAGAATTTCATTCTAAAGAAACTAGAAAACATGTTCTTGATTTGATTCATTCAACTATATATATGTTGAAGGTGAAAACTCTTGGTGGCACTATATATTTTGTTACTCTTATTAATGATCATTCTAGAAAGATATAAACTTATACACTAAAGACTAATGATTAAGTGTTAGAAGTCTTAAACAGTTTCATGCCATAGTTAAGACAACTTGAAGGAAATTGAAGTGTGTCTATATAAATAATGTATATGAATACAAAGGACCATTTGAGGAATATTGCAAAAACTTAGGGCATTAGGCTTGAAATGACAATTTCTAAAACTCTAGAGCATAATGGGGTTGCAAAACAAATGAACATAACAATTTTTAAAAGGATTCGGTGTATACTTTCATATGCTGTATTACTTCAATATTTTAGGATGAGGCAATGATTTCTACAATAGATCTTATTTATTTGTATTCTTTAATTTCATTGGAAGGTGATCTACTTAAAATGGTATGGACTGATAAAGAGGCTTCTTTTAAGTACTTAAGAATGTTTGGTTGCAAGGTATATGTTCACATTCCTAAGGATAAAAGAAATTAGCATGATAATAGAGCTTGAAGTCGTATCTTCTTGGGTTATAGACATAATGAGTGTGAATAAAGATTACGAGATCTAGTTGCAAAGAAACTGATCAAAAGAAAAGATGTTGTTTCCTTTAAAAATCAAACTATTGACAATCTTAAGAACACAGAGAAAGCCAATCTTCATTATTTTCTTCTCTAGTAAGCACACATGAAACGAAAACTACATAGGTAGAGTCACTTAAAGATATAATAAGTGAAAAAGATTTTTCAACTACAGTTAATGAAGAATCTAAAAGACATGTTGATCATCATTTGGATAAGTCATCAACCTAACCCCCAAGGAATTGATCTAGCAAATAGTGGTAGCCTATAATGAACTATCCCCCACATGAATATTTAATGTTAACTAATGGAGGAGAACCAAAATGCTATGAGGAGGCAAATGAAGATAAACACATAAAAGAATGGAAGAAAGCTATGTAAGAAAAGATGAAGTCTTTGCATGAGAACCACACTTATGACCTTATGGCATTACCTAAGGGCAAGAGAACACTTAAGAACAAGTGGGTGTATAATCTAAAATGAGAAGAGAATAATCCATTTACCAAGGTACAAGACACAATTGGTTATAAAGGGTTATGATCAAAAGAAATGTATTGACTTCAAAGAAATTTTTTTACTTGTATTGAAAATGCTTTCTATTAGAGTTGTTCTTAATTTAGCTATTATACTAGACTTAAAGATGGAATAATTTGATGTAAAAACTACATTCCTTCATGGAGACTTGGAAGAATAGATTTATATAGAGCAACCTTAGGGTTTTGTACATGAAGGTAAGAAGAATCTTGTATGTTAATTGAAAAAAAGCTTGTATGGTCTAAAATAAACACTTTGTCAATGGTACTAAAAGTTTGAGTTATCCATGCTTCAATACACATATAACAAAACCAACTTAAATCCTTGCATGTTTATGAAATGCTTTGTAGAGGTGATTTTGTCATTCTACTCTTAATATTTTGGCTAGCAATCAACATATCATATATATATATATATATATATGCTAAAGTCCCTTTTCACGTAGATGTCTAAGTCATTTGTGCCATAGCTTTCTGTGGTTGTCTTGCATCATGTTCACTTTGTCTTTTTAAATGCTAACTCCAGTCTTGTAGAGAGTATTAATATTCTTTCCTTTTGCTATTGTAAGAGAACCTTTTCTAAGTTTCCATTTACCTTGACTAAGATAGTTATGATATCCTTCAACATCAAGAACACTAGTACAAATCAAGTTGAAATGAATATTTGGAATATGCCTAATATTCCTTAGCACTAGGTTACCTCTAACATTAATCTCTAATGCCAATTATCTTGACTTTTACCTCATTATCTAAGCCAATGGTTCCAAAGTCACCACTTATATAGGATAAAAAGTTCTATTCATTTAGGGTAAAATGATATAAGGCATCTGTATCAATAATCCAAGTTGAAACTTGAGTTGAAATTTAGCTTGATATATTGATATGAGAATCACTAAAGGTCATAATCTCCCCATCATTAGATGTAGTTGATACTAAATGTTTATCAGCTTTCCATTTTTCATTCCTTGATTCTCTCTCCTCTAGCTTTCAACATTTTCTTTCATAGTGGCCAAGTTTTTTCCAATGACAACACTTGACATCTCTTTTCGACTATGATACTCTATAGACTTATTAGAATTTAGTACTTTACTTTTTTTTTTTCTACTTTTACTTTTGCTTTTGTTTCTATTTCCATTTCTCCCCCATCTTTTTATAACCAATACCTCTACTTATCCAGATATTTCTTACCCATTTATTTTGATTTTTTTATTAAGCAAACTTTCATGAATCATATTTATACTTAAAATGTTGTTTGGAGCCTTATTGGTAAAGGTAGCTACCAATTTCTGCTAGTTGTCAAGTAGATTATTTGATAGTAGCATTGCTTGCAACGCATTATCTAAAGGAATCTTTACCTTTGTCAATTGATTCACTAGTGAATGAAACTCACTAAAAAACTCCACCATCAAGCCGTCTTGCTATACACTTCAGATTGATTAATCTCTTAAATAAAGAAACCTTGTTATGAGGAGTATTGTGTTCAAAGAGAGCCTCAAGTTTCTTCCTTAATTCATATGATTTAATCTCTTTTGCGATATAGTAATAGATACCATGATTGGTAAATTGTTTAATCTCAAAAATAGTTTTCTTATTTAACTTACTCCATTTATTGTCAATCACCTTCTTAAGTCTAGCTGAATTCCCTTTTATAACTTAATACAAATGTTTACTAATTAGATAATCTTCTATTAGTGGCTTTTAAGTTTGGAAATTAAATGAATTCAACATGGCCATACCTTAACCAAAAGTACTCATTTCCTCCATCACAATTAACAAATTCTTTATTGACTCCTCAAACTGAAATTAAAAGTACAAAATTACCAAGATACTCCTTAACAAAGTACCAAACAATGTGACCAAAATAACCCCCTGGTTATGCACCAAAAATTTGTCAAAATATCTCTCCAAAAATCATTGAAAAACTGCACAAAATGGTCGGGAAAAATACTTCTTGAAATTCTAAGTAGAGCATGTAATTCACGTGCGCACAATGATTTGTGCATGTTATTGCACGTGAGGGAGAAACCTAGTTATGTGCATGTATATGTACGTGGGGTATAGTGCATGTAACTCACACACCAAATCAGCTGCCTAACAAAGAACAAACCTTGGCCTCAATTTAGGAATCAAGGCTTTGATACCAATTTGTAAAAAAGCAAACATATGAATCTTAAGCTCACAAAATCACTTAAGATCTTACTGTACACACAAAGAGAATGTCAATCAAAAAAGATATACAAGATTCACAAAGTTTTACATAAATCCTACGTCTTTTGACTAAGGAGCAATTCTTTGCTGTAATGGAAAGGGATTACAATATACACTAGAAGCCTTTGTTTTATGTCTGTCTCATACTTTGTACTTTATGTTTCATTCTCACATCTCATAACTAGGTTTTTGCATAATTTTTCCTTTTATGTTAGCATTAACACCAAAGAGAATCCTAATTGGACACTACTAAGAAAACCTACTAACCACCCACAACATGAACATGATAGTTAGTTCATATATTTGCCCTCACTAATTTATTTCTATGGAAGTAATTGCCATTTCTATAGAAGTTGTAACTTCACCTTAGTATAATTAAAATGTTCTTTTTATGAAATTTAGTATGGGATGGAGGAATCTAAGAATAAATCACCTCATATTTTTGTTTCTTTTGTTTTGATAGTCTTCCCATATTCTATTCTAATGTATCTCGAAGACATACTCACAATGTCCTGGCCACCGTAATTATAAATATATCCCGTAAATGAAAGTGTAACTACATGAGTTTGTATTTTTCATTAATTTATTGCTCACCTAATACATAGGAGCAGGTACTTGCATGTTCAGTTATCTTACATGGTCTGATTGTTGGTGTTTTTACTCGAAGTGTGGTCATGAAAGTGTTTATCTTCTGGCTTCTTATTATTTCAGATTGAAAAGATTGTCCTTTTTTTGTTGGAGCAACAAGGGCTACTTGCAAGCAGGATAGCCAAGCTTGATGAACAGCACGAAGCCTTTCAGCCGCAGCACGATATATCCCAAATATCTGATTTACGAGAAGCATATAGAGCAGCGGGACAAGATCTTTTAAAGCTTCTCTTTTTTGTGGAGATAAATGCTGTTGGTCTGCGTAAGATATTAAAGAAATTTGAAAAACGGTTGGGTTATAGATTCGCTAATTATTATGTCAAAACGCGCACAAATCATCCTTATTCCCAGCTGCAGAAAGTGTTCAAGCATGCGGTATTGTGTTGATCTCTTTTCCTGTTCAACCATTTCAAAACTTCTAAAAACCAGTGTCCCTGGACCAACAGAACTTTACTGACATACAATGGAACGGGCAGGGCATAGAAGCTGTTGTGGGAGCCATATCCCGCAATCTTCATGAACTTCAGGACCGTCAAGGAAGCTACTTATCGATATATGATCAGCCTGCTCTTCCCCCCCAGGTTTCTGTTTCGTATCTGCTCAAATTTTTAATATGTTCTTTTCCTCCTGTCAGTATTTCCCCACTCCCTATTTCATACACACACACACACACACTTCTGTATTTGGCTTGGAGGCAGAAATAAATCTGGTGATTTAGAGTATATTTTACCAAGCTATTTGATCTGCAGGATCCTGTCATTGATTCAATACAAGCAGCAGTGGAGAGATTAAACCACTCAACAAATTTCTTCAACTTCTTGGCGCAACATGCGCTTATTATGCAAGATGAGCTACCAACTCCGGTTAAGAAACGAGTTGATGATGAGAAATACCATTTTATCTCGCTTCTCTTGAACTTGGCAAGCACATTTCTTTATATGGTCAATACATATATTGTTGTCCCTACAGCAGATGACTACTCTATGAGCCTTGGAGCTGCAGCAACAGTTTGTGGTATTGTGATTGGGGCAATGGCTGTTGCACAGGTCTTCGCTTCAGTGTATTTTAGCGCATGGTCCAATAAATCATACTTCAGACCTCTTGTTTTTAGCAGTATAGTTCTTTTCTTGGGAAACACCCTGTATGCTTTGGCTTATGATCTGAATTCAATAACGGTTCTCCTTCTTGGTCGTCTTCTCTGTGGGTAAGGAATCTTGTTCTTATTCTTGTCAAGACTTAATAGGAATAACTTAAAGCATTTGCTTCTTGTGCATTCTATGGAGATGATATGGGCCATGACATGTTACCATGAGGCTGCAACGTACTAGTAAGGAACAGAGCATCCCTATATACTGTTATTTGAATAAAAAATTTTGGAGTCCAGAAATCAACGTACTAATAAGTATTTATCATTGTGTACCCAAAATATTGGGTTAGCAGTGATGGATTGTTAGAACGAATCATGAGAG
This sequence comes from Casuarina cunninghamiana, assembly GCA_028551485.1. NCBI lineage: Eukaryota > Viridiplantae > Streptophyta > Magnoliopsida > Fagales > Casuarinaceae > Casuarina > Casuarina cunninghamiana. The sequence continues at coordinate 6,409,789 of CM052365.1, forward strand.
GACACAGCTTTCGTATTTTTCAAATAGCGAGTAGAAATTTAATTTCATCAAACTGTTTTGCTGTGTTCTAGAAAATATAAGCAAAAAGATTTGTTTCTGCTCTGTTATTGAGTCAAACCATATTGTTAATTGTCTCGTCACTTCCTAAATTATGATTAGAGGACTCAAATTCAACTTTAAGCTATCAATAGTCTGTAAGGTGGTAAAGAGTTAGAGATTATTTATACAATGTTATGTGTATTAACAAGGTCTTTACAACTTTCAGGCTGGGTTCTGCCCGAGCTGTCAACCGGAGGTATATTAGTGACTGCGTACCACTGAAGATACGGATGCAGGCATCAGCCGGTTTTGTTAGTGCCAGTGCTCTTGGAATGGCTTGTGGTCCGGCTCTAGCTGGTCTTCTTCAAACCAATTTCAAGATCTACAAACTTACCTTCAATCAAGACACTTTACCTGGCTGGGTTATGGCTATTGCATGGCTTATATACTTGCTTTCGTTATGGATCTCATTTAGAGAACCTTCTCGTGAGATTGAGGAGAATCGTCCACCACAGGAATCTAATGCTGGTAGTTTCATTTATCTGGTGCTATATTTTGATTGATATCTTCAACATATGCGATTCTGTCCACGTTAGATAATTCATAAGCTGTAGATTAAAGCATTAGAACTTTAAATTGACCATAACTATACTAAGATTCTTTTCAAGAAATTATTTCGATATTCTAGAAACTTAAAAATTAGTTGAAGTTCCAAAAGGTATCATTAAGCTGTAAATCCTTGTTGATTTACCTGTTGAGAAATTTTTGTAGGGTGACAAAAGGTGTCACTTTTAACAATAATGTTGTCTTCAAAATGTTTGATGCTGAGGTGTTCTTTGTTTGGCAGAAGTAGCAGAGAATGAAGCACTTGAGAAAGGACTTAAACAACCATTGCTTGCTAGTTCAGAAGACAAGCAGGAATGCAATGGAAGTGAAGAAGCTTCTGAGGATTCCCACAGACCAGCTAATTCAATTCGATCAGCATATAGACTGCTTACACCCTCTGTAAAGGTGTGTTACAATTCTGAACTTTTTCAAGTTTCTTAGAGGTTGACAAATAAGGCGCATCTTTGATGTTGTCATTCGCATGAATAATAACTTTAGAGCTTCAACATAGGGAGAGTTTTGTTGTGACATTGGAAGGGACTGGGCGTTTTAGACAAACATGAATGAATATTTTCCTCCCTTCTTTCTTCTTTCTTTTTCTTTTTCTAAAATAGTTGGAACGAATGTAAAAGTTACCTGCCATGTGTACCTTTTCTTTACTACGTTGCTGAAACGTATTTCTATTTTGGATTTATAAGCTTATTAATAAGCTAAGTATCAACATTGCAACTTCACTTAGGCATTACAGTGCAGCTAGGAGTCCTGTTATAAATAAAACATTATTGGAGTTGGATTGGTACTGCTTCTATGTTAACACTTGCTCTGCTAATATGCTTATAAAGAATTTTGATAAATTATGCATGGATTTCAAATCATGAACCTGAAACTACATTTTTGATTCACATTGCAAAGTGAAACCCTACCAATGAATTTGCTCCTTGCATTCTACTTATCTAAGATAAAAGAGAATTACTATTGAGCTGCTAGGATCAAACAACCAAGATACTGTCAACTTTCATAATAAATTTTTTTTCTCTGAACCATACTTTCAATCACCTACTTTTTGTCATTTATTTTGGGTGTAACTTTAGAGACTTTTATATAGCGTATAACTAAATTTCTCGTATATTTTCAACCACATACTTTGTCATTTATTTTTGGTTGGAGCTGAAACTTTAGAGACTTTTATGTGGTTTAGAACTAAATTTCTCGTGGTCCATCAGGTTCAATTGTTGATATATTTCATGCTCAAATACGCAATGGAGGTTTTACTTTCAGAATCTAGTGTCATCACCACATACTACTTTGGTTGGTCTACAAGCAGTGTGGCGATATTTCTTGCTTGCCTTGGCCTCACAGTTCTTCCAGTTAACATTGTTGTCGGAAACTACATTAGCAACATGTTTGAAGACAGGTAATTGTTTGCCAGTAACAAGCTTCGATTTCTAGTTTCTTTTAGACTTGCACTATTATAAACTACTAACCATTAATTTTCTACAACCTGTTTGTAGGCAAATTTTACTGGCATCTGAAATCATGGTTTTCATTGGAATAATCTTAAGCTTCCATATAATTATTCCGTACTCAGTACCACAGTATGTCTGCTCAGGACTCATCGTGTTTGTTTCTGCCGAAGTACTCGAAGGTGAGATATTGTTCAGTGCAGTTACATTGTTGTTTATATGATATTAGGGTAAAAATACAAAAACAATCCATAAAAGGAGAGATGAGTCAACGAAGCGAAGAAAAAATTTAACAAAGGAAGAGGTTTCAAGTGTTACTTTGTTGTATATAAGATACAATTTATAGAAAAGATAATAACACTCTTTTCCTCTTACTCTTTCTTACAACAAGCATTTATGAGTAGAAAGTCTAGTGATGATTCAAAAAATTCCTATAAGAATTGAATACATAAAATAGATTTATTCAATTTAGGACAAGGAGAGGAAGCGATCGCCTCAAGAAGTTGAGGTGACAAGGAGAAAAAAAATACTATCAGAAATAACCTTGGAAACTGAAGTTCATAAAAAAAAAAAAAAAATACTAGCAGATAACACTCTTTTGCTTTCACTAATGTCCGTCTTGTTATCTGTCATTGTCATGAAGCTTGGTGTCTTTATAATTAGCGTTGCCTTCTTTGGCTGTTTCTTTTGGGTCTATGTTGAGCATCATTTTTTACACCTTTTGCGAAGATCCCTTGTGATTTTTATCCATTGGAACTGGTATGCTATTTTTAAGATCTGTTCAACTACAAGTTCAGATGACTTCAGCCACTAAGAAGAAATTTTATGTAACTTCCAGGTGTAAACATTGTATGGAAAAAATAAATTATCGGTAAATAGATATAAAAATATATTCCCACTTTCTTCCATGAATTAATTTCGGATGGAATATTTTTAGTTTATAGATTACTAAAAAGAGTTTTCTTTTGATTTTTCTTATATAAAATAAAATATTCCTCCATTTTGATTATAAAGAGTACCAGATCTTATTATCTGATAGTTGACAAAATGTCATTTTTCTGTCTCCTTCTCTCTCTCTCTTTTATTTCTTATGAACAGTAGCATATCTGATCACCCCTTGGTCAGCAAAATGTAGCCAAAACATTTTGTCGTATGGTGTAGTCGCTAACATCATTGCAAATTGTGGACTACTTCTAAAGCTTGTAAAAATTTATGAATATCTGAATTTTCTCCAATTTCTTCAGTCCTGATAGTAATATGTTATCACTTTCCTCTAACATTAATGCAGGTGTTAACTTGGCACTTCTCTCTCGGGTCATGTCATCCCGGCTTTCCCGTGGAACCTATAATGGTGGGTTACTTTCAACAGAAGCTGGCACGCTTGCTCGAGTGATTGCAGATGGCTCGATAACCTTGGCTGGATACTTGGGGGATAGTAAACTCATGAATGCCACCTTGATTCCTTCACTCTTCATTTGCATATTCTCCATCGTTGCCACCTGCTTTACCTACAACACTCTCTATTGATTGGTAAATCTATTTCAAAATCCAACACGTTCCCAGTTCCCACGATTATCCTCCACTCTCCGTCATTTTTACATTCCATGTATCACTTCTGCATATTGATAAGACAACAAGCTCATTGTTTTCTACTACAATTGGATTTCAATTTGTTGTTAGTCCCCTGCTATGTTTCTAGTCGTTCAAATATGAAAGTAATTAAATTGTAAGGATCTTTGCATGGGCAAATATGGAAACCTCTCTTCGTGTGCCTCGGCCAACCCTAATGCTATGACGATTGTTGGCTCCTACAATTGGTGGCGTAGACTAATTAGGGTTTTGTTTTTAGCTCCCTATTGCGATTTATATATGATCTTTTATAGGTTTTGTTTTCTTCTTCTACCTGCACAAGAGCTTACTTTTCTTTCTTGCTTATTTGGTTTGCTTGTGATTAACTACAAACAAATTTCATCCAATTTGATTCTTTTATCAATTGGACCAATCTAGGCATTGGTTTTTACATGTAGGAACAAAAGTGGAATTCAATTTTGTCTTAGGGTTAAGGTCCTTCATAATAAAAGTGGAATTCATTTAATAGAAGTACATATTGGAATTAGTAGATAAAGAAGAACTTATAGGGTCAAATCTCATTGGTAACCTCATAAACACTAACCTAACATTGACCACCACCAAATATGACCAAGTAGCACTTGTGCCTCAAGATGATGATCTGCCACTCAAGGACATCTCAAAATATCGACACATAAAAAATAAGCTTATGTACCTCGATGTAACTCGCCTTGACATATCATACTTAAGTGAGTAATCTCAGCTAGTTCAAGCATGCACCTAAAAACTCTTAATAGGAAGTAGGAATTAGAGTAGTCAAATATTTAAAGGTTTATGTAGGTCTAAGTAGTCTATTCATTCTATCCTTTGGAGATTTTCAGATGCAAGGTTATTACAACTTTGACTACACCACATGCAAGATGAGAAGAAAATCAATAACTAGATTTTATGTTATGCTTAACAACTCCTTGATCTTTTGGAAAAGTGTAAAATAAAAAGTAGGATCTAAATCCTTAATAGATGTTAAGTATTGGGCCATGGCAATAACCACTTATGAGATCATGTGCTTGTTGGTTCTAGTAGGAAAATGTGAATCAATGTACCTTGATCAATTGTTCTTTTGTAATAATAAGGTTGCTACGGAACTCATAACCAACCCTATCATTCATTAGTGCACAAAGTACATTGATGTGGTTTGATGAAGACCTAAGCATATTGGCACCAAGAATCAACCTACGAATGTATTAACGAAGTTGTTAGAAACTCATTAGCATTATTATTTTTTGTGTAAGCTTAGTGTCCTAAATTTCTACCAACTATTAACTTGAGGAGAGTGTTCGAATATGTAAGTATTTAACATGTAAGCACCTTTGCATGGACAAAGATGGAGACCTTTCTTTGTGTGTCTCGACCAACCCCAATGCTATGACAATTGCTGGCTTCTAAAATGGACGGTGTAGATTGATTAAGTTTTGTTTTTTACTCATGATTGTTTATACGTAGACTTTGTATAGGTTCTATTTTCTCCTTCTATATGCATAAGAGTTTTTTCTCTCTTACTTTTGCATCAAAGACATGTGAACCAAACTGCTTGCTAACATTCTAAGTGGTCTTCTTTTGAAAGACATGTGGACCAAGTTGCCTTCTATTTTAGTCGTGTATTCAAAATGGGTAGAACACATAAAAGAAGACTTTCTATTTTGAATAACTACTTGGAAAGGGAAATAACAACAAAACCTTTCTAGATAGCCATCATAATAAAGCTTAAAGAGGGAAAAGTGTATAGGAAATGCAAAGATCTTTTCAAAGACTTTCTATTTTAAATAGCTTGTTGATGAACTATTCTAAGTTTATAAATTAGGATTTTGTAAGACTATTTTTCAACTAGGACATTGTAGTTTCCACTTTGCTCTCTTTTTGTAATTCGAATATTTGTTAATGAAAACTGCCAATAACTTGGCTACTCCATTGTTGTTGGATTTGAGTTTATTTTGTGTAGGCGATGGGATTTTATAGAACCTTAATCCACACCCTACTCAATCAACCACCTTAAATTGATTGATCAACCAAATTAAGTTAGGACTCCCATTTTCATAAGTTGACCCTCCTCATTAGTCCATTTATTTGCCTTTTTTTTTTCAAGAATCTTAACACTAGTAATAGTAATCTTCCAAGCCTCTAGATCATTTCTCATAAGCTAGATTTTCATCATGTTTTTCTAGTGGCTATATTTTGTCCATAAAAAATGAGAGACCTATTGAATGGCAAAATAGTTTATGAGTTGGTTGTCATGATCACTCTAGTATTCTAACCCTAGTTTAGATATTCAAAACTTGGCTTTGATATTACTTGTTGAGTTCCTAAAGCAACCTAAGAAAGGGATGCTTTGGTTTCTATTGATTTTCTTATTAAACTACTTGATTAAATTAATTAATATAAATACTAAAGTAGTTGCAATTACAATACAAGAATAAGGAATTGAAATTGTACAAACTAATTGCATAAGAATCAAACCAATAAAGTGTATGAAGTAGAAAGCTAGAAAGAAATAAGTAAAAGCAAATAATCAACACCATGCACACGTGATTTAAATGATTGAAAAATCTTCCAACTCACCTTCTTTAACAACATGTTAGACGGTACCCACTAATAATCAAATAAAAAATTAGAGTGTGTAATTTTTCAGATTACAATCATAGATCTATACTTAGATCTTAGCCCTCAACTAGAATCTGAGTTATAATCACAATGTGGACAAATATAAACAAAACCCACAACAGATTGAAATGTAGGCACCTAAGATTTGGGGATTCAAATCGATCTAAAAAAATCAACAGAACAAGCTCAAATCTGAACAATTTAACAGTTATATACACAATTATATAATCAGAGTAAGCTCATATGTATTTTCCTTCTTCTCTTTATACTCAAGATTTCTGCCTGTTGGTGTTGCTTTTCCCAGATAAACATTATACGTCAACAACTTGTCAGAGACTATTGCTTCAGGCAGCTTTTGTAGAGTGAAAACAAAAGTTCAAGCCTTTCTCGTGTTCTTTTTTGACGGCTCTCTCTTTCTCTTGTTTTTCTCTTTATATCTTGGTAAAAAAACGCCGTATCCAAGGCTTTACCAACTTGTGCATGAAACTTGAATAAGTGGACCACAAACATGACAATGTGGACACATGACCGCCATTCATTCCGAAAATATCTTCTTTACATGTGTGCTCTTCTCTTCATTTGAAATTACCAAGTATTCTTCATGCACAAGGTGACTCTAGGTGGGCTTCCTTCAAACTGCATGGTCTTCACTTTTTGTTTGTGATCAGGGCCTTCAAGTTCAAGTCGTACAGGCTTCTTTAGTGCTTATTATCAGGGCCTTTAAGCTAGACCATAAGATAGAAGTCATAGTATTGGGTCCATGAAAATATAAATATGATAATAAAATTAAATCAAATAAATGCTCATGGAATCATCATAAAAAATATTAACTCATATAACTCAACACATGGGTTGGGTATTTTTTATGAAGCAAAAAATTGAAGCCTTTAAACTCTTTAGAAGATTCAAAAGTATAGTTAAGAAAGAAAGTGATGAAAACATCAAGACATTCAAAAGTGACTAGGGAGGAGAATATAATTATGAGAATTTAGTAAGTTATGTGAACAAGAAGACATCTATCACTAGCTATTAGCAAGCTATACACCACAGCAAAATGGTATATCAAAGAGAAGAATCAAAACCGTGATGGAGATGGCAAGATCCATGATGGATGAGAAAGGATTCCAAGAAGGTTTTGGGAAGAAGCAATAAACATAGTTGTTTATCTCTTGAACTAAAGTCTAACACAAGTAGTTGAAGGAAAGACTCCCATAGAGGCATGGTGAAGAAGGAAATCAAATGTAAGTCACCTAACGTATTTGATTCAGTATGCTATTCTCACATTTCTAATTAGAAAAGAGACAAGGTAGAGAAAAAGGCATGCAAAGGAATTCTATTGAGATACAACACAAGATCAAAGGCACACAAAGTGTACAATCTAAAAGAAAAGAGCCTAGTGATTAGTAGGGATGTTAAGGTGGGCAAAAGTGCTACTTGGAATTGGAAGCAAGAAAAGGATGAGCATTAAAATGATCTAATGCCTCATGCATAGAATAGAGTAGAAAAAAGAGTTTTCTAGACAAAAGAGGACGATGTTGCCTAGTTTGGAGGTTCCATCACACAATAACACCTTTAACATCCACCAATAGGTTTGAAGATCTCTCAAAGTTAAGAGGGAAAATTAATAACCCTCGTTGAGCTATAACCAATGGAGGAAATGCTGCAACTTGACAATACTCAAGCCTTCTTATTTGTAGATATAGTGAAAGAAGAGAAATGAGTGAAGGTAATGGAGGAAGAAATGGATATTATAGTCAAGAATCAGACTTGGTTCTCACATTTCTTCCTCAAGGAAAAACTATTGTTGGAGTGAAATGAATTTACAAGACAGAGATGGATGGATAAGGCAATATTCAAAAATATAAAACTAGGCTAGTAGTAAGAAGGTTCACCTAAGTTGATAGTTTGAACTATGAAGAGATTTTTGCACCTGTTGCTCAATTGGAAACAGTCAGATTGCACATTAGCTTGGTAGCACAAATGAAATGGAAGGCTTTTCAATTGGATGCAAAAGTAGCTTTCTTAGACGAAGAAAACGAGGAAAAGGTATATGTGGAGTAGCCAGAAAGATTCGTGATCCAAAGGTATTAAGGTTGACGAAGGCTTCATATAGCTTGAAATATGCTTCATGAGCCTAGTACAACAAGATTTGTAGCTATTTCTTGGAGTTTGTGAGAAGCTCAAGTGAACCATCGTTGTTCATTAAAATACAAGTTAATCTGTCTCTAACTATTTCCTTATATGTAGATGACCTTATTTTAATAGCAATAATGAAGAAGTAGCACTTAAGTTTAAGTTTGATATGATGAAGACCTTTGAATTGAAATGAATGACATTGGTTTGATAAACTATCTTTTGGAAAGGAAAGTGTATCAAAATGAGAAGGGAAATTTTCTTATCACAATCTAGGTTTGTAGAGATGTTGTTAAGGAAATTTAATATGCTAGGATGTAAGGTTGTTAGTACTTCGTTCATACCGAATGAAAAACTGAGGTTGGAGGGTGGTTATTGTAAAGTTTTAGGAGTATTATTGGAAGTTTATTCTACCTAACAGTCATCAGACTTGATATTATCTTTGCTATTAGATTGCTATCATGATTTATGCAAAAACCAAGTCAACTGCATTTAAGTAAGGCCAAAAAAAATTTTAAGGTATCTCAAGAGGATTTCCCACATGTTATTACTCTTTGAGCCTAGAAAAAATTTCAGTCGGTTGATTATAACAATAATGACAGGGGGATGTGTGGATGACTCTAAAAGCACTTTAAAATGTGTATTTCATGGTGGGTTTGTTGTGTTCTCATGGAAATCAAAGAAGCATGAGTCTCTAGCCCTCTCATCAACAGAATGCGAGTATGTGGCCTCTACTAGCCAATGCGTTTGGCTAAGGAGGATGGTGGAAGAGATGAGCTTTGCTCAAGGAAAAGAAACCATTTTCTATGACAATCAATCCACCGTAATAGCATGAGGAGAAATCCTATTTATCACTCATGCCCTAAGCATATTTTTGTTAAGTCTCATTTTAAGAGATGCAGTAATTGAAGGAACCATCAAGTTGGAGCATTGCAGTAGCAAGGATCAAGTGGGAGACATAATGACAAAAGGTTTGGGAAGAGAAAGCTCACGAAAGGCTAAGGCACCTCCTGGGAGTCATTGAAAACTCCATTAAGGGGGAGTGTCAAGCCTAATGGTGCTTTAGTGACGTAGGGCAACTTTTTTGAGAAGACATGTAGACCAAGCTACTCTTTGCCGTTTCGAGTGGTCCTCTTTTGAGAGACACGTGGACCAAGTTGTCTTCTGTTTCAGTTGTGTATTCAGAACGGGAAGAAAACAGAGAAGAAGACTTTCTCCTTTGAATGGCTACTTGGGAAGGAAAACAACAACAAGACTTTTTCGCACAGCCATCAGAGAGCTCAAAGAGGAAAAAGAGTATGGGACATGCAAAGAAGATCTTCTCGAAGGACTGCGAAAGGTAGCGTGCCGATGAACTGTTCTAAGTTTATAACTTAGGATGTTGTAGGACTCTTTTTGAGCTAGTCCATGTAGTTTGGACTTTGTTCTCTTTTTTAATTCAAACATTTGTTAATGGAAGTTGCCAATTTTGAGTTATTTTGTGAAAGCTGTGAGATTTCGGAGAACCCTAGCCCATCCTCTGTTAAATCAACCAAATTAAGTTGGGGCTCTGGTTTCATCAAAAGGGACAATTGGACTGGTTGCCTCAAAAGGAGAGATGCTTTGAGAGTTACCTGCCGTGGCCACTACGGAGTTCAGATGCCACTGCATTGAAGAGGAACTTCACTCCGTTCAGCAACGGAAGTGTGTAACGGCCATTGCATGACAGACTTAAATTCTTGTACACTTTAAAGTTAAGGGCGGTGCAGCTTTGGTTGAGGGTGTAAGTTTGGCATTAAGAAACAGGGAAAGAGAAAAGGTGGTGACAGGAAGGAGGTGGGAGGAACTCTAGTAGTAAGAGATGTTGGACTATTTTTTGATAGTCCTTACTATTGTGGGCTTATACCAATGGGAATTACACTTGCTTTTGAATAAATGTTTTATAGTCCATTCAGATGAGACATTTGGTTGCTTAATTGTCAAATATGGAACTGGCTAGTGTGGGCCAGTGTCTGATATATAGAACCGTGATGAGTGGGACTATATTGACGGCACATTCAGTTAACGGCTAGATCCCTCCTTTAACTCTCAATATATACACTAAGAGTCTACATTCAGTGAAGATCATACAGGTGAATTAAGAGGTGTTGGAGTTTTATGAACAGTGTTTATGAACAGTAACTCGTGCACAGTACTTCTCTTTTATAACGAAAATGAAAAGAACGAATGATCAGAGAAATCTGAGAACGAACGAACGAACGGAAAAACCGAAAACCCTCTTTGATTCACGATCTTCAGTAGGCTGAGCTATCTCATCAAGCCAGTGATTCAGGAGAGGATAAAGGAGCTGATTTTTTCTCTTTAGAAACTAGACTAAGAAATAAGTAGAAATGATCACTTATTTATTCAATACATTGCTTGTATCTTTGTCCATACTTTATTACATTGCTGTCCATTGGGACTGACGTTGGCATTGGTTATGACACGAACATTATCTCCATTACCACTAGTGCTATCATTGCAATTACCTGATAACTTAATTTATCAATTTAAAATTATTTATTTAATTCAGTCATTGATAATATTTACTAACTTATTGTCTACTCTAAGAAAATGGGGGGAAACAAAATAAGGGGAAAGATCAAAAGTGCTTCATAGCTCAAAATCATGTACAACAATGTGGTCGTAATCTATAAGATGCAAGTATGAACTTCCAATTGTCTCTCATTTATATCATTTTCAACCCTTCGTCGACGCAGGTTGAGGAAGATTCACGTGTAATAGGCCTGATGTTCCAGAGTTTGTCTCTCCGTCGGAGGGGACCGGACTTTAAAGGTCCTCTTAAAAATGAGTGCGTTTCTAGATACATGAGTTGTCGGCCTTCGACTTTATTCGTGGCTATTTTGTTTACGTAACGTTAGTTCCAAGATTATTAATCGCCGAAAAGGATGGTGTAAAAGAAATGCTTCATTAGTGCACCTTGGGAATTCGGGACGTTAATGGTTGGATTTGTCGAAATTCAGTCCACACTTTCTATGGGGTCGTTGAGAAGGGTTGCAGCGGACGGTCCTAGTATTAATGCCTTTTTTATCATACTCATTGGGTTGGTGAACTTATAGTTGGATGAAGACGGATCATAATTATTTTCAGATTTGGAAAATATACCCAAAGGAGGAAAAAAATTGATTTGAGTCTAAAAACTTTGATAGTTGTGTTCATAATGATATAACATAAGAAAGAAAGAAAGATCCTTTTAGACGTAAGTTCCACATTATTGAAGCTTTGTTTGGAAATTTTTTAAGACAGAGATCCTTTCTTAGATGGGACTTAACTTTCTAATTAACTGAATTTGTACTATTTTATTGATTTAAACTTTTAACGCAAAATTAGTGTTCAATGGAAGGGAAGAAAAGAAAACGTGAAGCTAATAAAGTTGGTACCAAAGAAGAGACCGGAGAACGCCACAAAAGTTTGATTGGAAGTCATTAATCCAGGAAATGAAGCTGATAGGACTCGGTGTGGTTGGCATTTATCGAATCTGAACTACTTCCTTCACAAGTGGTTGCGTTTCATCAAATCTAACACTATACCAAAAAATTGGATGCATTATATACAGTGCATGATTATTATGATTGTGCTTTCTTTTTCATGTAGATTTCAGAAAATTCCTGTCCATACAAACACAAATTCATTGATGTGTATGAGCACTCCGCACCTTTCTTTCCTTTATTTGTGGCTCTAACAAATCTCATAACGGAAATGACATGTTAAAGAAAATTAATTCATTGATTCCTTGGGTAAAAGTTTGCTTGAATTTCCATATTAAATTAGATGTTGAAAATAACATGAATATATATCTTAAATTATCAAATCTTCGTATGTTCTTTTAATATATAATCATGTTGCTATTTTTAATAACCAATTTTGTAGAAAATACAGTCCTTTTGACATAATAGTAAAGTTGACATTCACTATCATATTTGAAATCAATCTATTAACATAGAGGTAAGTTTTATTTATGTATACTAAAAAGTTCAAAATTCATCCCAAAAACTAATTTATAAGTTATGATGATATTTTCATATTTAAATATTATCTAATGACCAATTTTTCAAAAATCAGACTTTTATTCTCAACACTTTGTTGCATAGAGCATATTATGAACTCAGGTTCAATCAAGATAAAATGAAAGCTCTTTCGCAAATCAAGCATATTTAAAGTATTCAGAATTGAATAAGAGTTAAAAGGAAATCAAAGACCTTTACTAAAAACTACTTTATGAATTATAAATTATTTTTTACATTTAAATCTTATCCAAAAATTATAACTTTATCATATGGGACTTTAGTCATCCTCCAATACATGCCGACATTACGTTGTTTCATGAACACGAGTCGAAACCAAACTTTAACAGTAAAAAATGTTGAGAATAGAGTATTCCCATGGGAAGTGGTACAATGACGTTTACCGACCCCTGTGACCAAAAATTTATGTCATGTCTCTCACTCGTTAGGTGTATTAAACGATCCAACTGCCTCTGTCTATCTCCCCCCACTTTCTCCAAAATTTGCTAAACCACAACTATATAAAGAAAATCAGCACACAAGCATGAGCAGCTAAAATTATTCTACCACCTCTCGTACTCTTTTTGGCTAAAACTCGGGAGCGCCAGGTGCTTCTGGGTGTCACATTTTCTGCATTTCTTGAATCTTTGCATGCCTTTGCCTTGGCATTATTTAACTATGTGGGATTGTTCTGCTGACACTAAGAAGACATCTTTATACCTGTAAATCTTGTCGCCGCTGAGATCGTTGTCTTTCCAAACGTGTGAGGAAGACGCTGCTGGTTTTGGTTTACATCCTAGAACCTGTATATCTTATCGCCGCCGAGATCGCTCATCTTTCAAGCTGTTCGAGGAAGAAGCTTTGGGTTTCTGTTTACATCTTTGAACCTGTATATCTTATCGGGCGCCGTGGAGATCGACGGTCTTTCGAATTATATAAGTAATAATCTTCTGGTTTTGGTCCGGAGAAAGAAACCCAAAATATTCAGGCTTTTCTGAAGGAGACTTATCTCATGGGTACTCACGAGTGGTGGCGACTGTTTGGTGCTGCTGTTGCTGGAATTCTCTTCTTCCATGGCTTCTGTGCCTCCGGAACCGGTACCCATATTTCTAGTTCTGTGTAATACTTCCACTGCATTGATATGTTAAAAAAACAGATAAAATTTTCTGTTCATTAATTGTAATAATAGAATAAACCTGTGTCATTCTGCATGAACTAAGGAGCTGTGATCTCCTTACAAACATCCCTCTGGGCATGATCACAGGGCCTTAGAAAGGTGCAGAACCAGAGGAGAATTTCCGTGGTAAGGTATTACCATGGATTTTTGAATATGTTAGATTGCCATTCATGTAAAGCTTCCACTTTGTTTAGAATAACAGCGTGTTTGTTTCAGATGAACAGAAATGGAAGCATGAACTTAGAAGAATAGCAACTGCATGCTCTTGTTTTATCCCATAGTTTATTTTCCGTCGCCATCATCACTTCTTGCTGTGTGTTTTTTTGTATACTAGGGCACATCATCGCCCTGCACAAACTGTAGGTTATAAGGTAGGACGCTTTCAATTTTTTTTTAAAAAAAAACATATTGCTGTATAAACCTCATCCCGTTTCAATTCTAGGAAGCTAGATTCGAGTTCTTGTAACTGAGTTGTCCAACTTTTCTACCGTATGGCACTAATCATGGATTACTTACTGTCATCTAGGATACATAGAGTTACTACTCTTCTAACTCACTGTATTCAAGCTCCTCCAATGCTGATGATGAAAGTGAAACCTTCGTCTAGGGCACATGGTTATTAATATGGTTGTAGTTTCTTATTAACTGGAAAGAAATTGAGGTGGTCCTAATGCCTTAACATTTAGAGTACCTAACAAGAAATAGGGTTCTTTAAGTGCACCGCTTTTCTAGGTTCTGAAAGATCCGTAGGCGCCCACTCCACTTTTTGGGCTGCTTTCTTCCGTTGAAGTTATGAGACAGGAACTGAAACTTTAAGGGTTAACCGTAGGTACATTACTGCTGTCTGTTCTTCAACTTGTGTACTTTGCGCCTGCACGCATTTAATGGATCACTCAGCAAATACTCCGCTGCAAAATTACAGACTATCTTGATCCATCTTTTTTGTCTTGCTTTAAAAATTATGACAATGACTGAAAAAGTACCCAAAAAAAAAAAAAAAAAATTCTCTTGTTTAGTACAACCATTAAAGCTACGTTACAAAAATGTACAAGATTTCCTATCTCTTTTGCATCTTTCGTAAAAAAGCTCAATTTTGTCTAAAATTGACAAAAAAAATTATTTTCTTTTTACAAATAGGTTTATAAAAAGGAAGCATGTATTTAATTTGATTTTTTTAAAGCAGATTTTAGATTATACAAGACACTTCACGTTGTTGGTAACCTTTATTTATTTATTTTCTGTTTCTCACAGCTCCAACGTACAGCTTCATGCATAGTGCAACCTCAGCTCCACCGACATCCTATTATGACTACATAATCGTCGGCGGAGGAACCGCCGGGTGCCCGTTGGCAGCCACTCTCTCCCAGAATTACAGCGTTCTACTGCTGGAACGTGGTGGCTCACCATATGGCAACCCCAACATCTCCAACTTGGCGGCCTTCGGCGCTGCGCTTTCTGACCTCTCCCACACCTCCCCCTCCCAACGCTTCATCTCTAAAGATGGTGTCATCAATGCACGAGCCCGCGTTTTAGGTGGTGGAAGTTGCTTGAATGCTGGTTTCTACACTCGTGCCGCCCCCTACTACGTTAGGTATTCAATCAATAGACACTTATCCTCAATATCAGTTATCAACTTTTTGAAGTAAATAAAAAAAAATAATCTATTCTTTCATCCATATCTAGTAATATTCTTCACTCTTTTGAAGTGTTATTTTAGATTTTTATTTTACGGGTGATGGTTCCCACACAACATTTTTCAATATACTTTGTTAGGACTTTTGACACATCTAAGAAACTTGACGCACTAATTCTTAACAAATTTCTATCCTCTTAAATTTAATTCTTAATTTTATATAATATACATGTATATATTTCGTTTGCACTTTAGGCAAGTGGGGTGGGATGGGAACCTAGTGAACCAGTCGTACAAATGGGTGGAAAGGAGAGTAGCCTTTGAGCCGCCGATGCGGCAGTGGCAATCGGCGGTGCTGAGCGGGATGGTGGAAGTCGGGGTGCTGCCGTACAATGGATTCACATACGATCACATGTATGGGACTAAGATCGGCGGGACCATATTTGATAGAGATGGCCAGAGACATACAGCTGCTGACTTGCTCGAGTATGCCAACCCTAAAGGCCTTACCGTGCTTTTGCATGCTCCCGTCCACAGAATTTTGTTCAACGTAAAAGGTAATTTGGTTCCTCCATTCATTAGCCAATTTGGGTTTGATTCAAATACATCTCCTTGGCTAAGCCAAAGTGCCAATAGATCATGGGCTTCAACACTTACTTTTCTAAATTTGAATAAATAAATAAATAAATAAACTTTGAACTTTATTGATCAGAAAGCGAGTATACTTAAAGATTTAGCCATATAATTTTGTGAATTTAGTTGTTCTATATTATGTAATTTATCTTGTTAATCTCAAATGAAATTGTCCAACCAAGCAGGAGGATCAAGGCCAAAGGCCCATGGGGTGGAATTTACAGATGCATCAGGTACAAAACACACGGCATTTCTCAGGCGGGGTCTGAAGAACGAGATAATTGTATCAGCTGGTGCACTGGGCAGCCCACAGCTCCTGATGTTGAGTGGAGTGGGCCCTGCACGGCATCTTAAGGCCCATAACATCTCAGTGGTGTTAGACCAGCCGTTGGTCGGCCAAGGCATGTCGGATAATCCCATGAATGCTGTTTTCGTGCCGTCTCCGGTCCCGGTGGAGGTCTCCCTCATTCAAGTTGTTGGCATTACCCATTTCGGAAGCTACATCGAAGCCGCCAGCGGCGCCAACTTTGGCGGTGGCCCAACCAGAGACTATGGGATGTTTTC
This sequence comes from Casuarina cunninghamiana, assembly GCA_028551485.1. Lineage (NCBI taxonomy): Eukaryota > Viridiplantae > Streptophyta > Magnoliopsida > Fagales > Casuarinaceae > Casuarina > Casuarina cunninghamiana. The sequence goes on from CM052365.1 coordinate 6,426,307, forward strand.
TCCTAAGGTATGCAGGCCTTAGTTGCTACCCTTTGATTAATTTGGGAGAAGTTGAAAATCTTGGTTCTCCCACGAGATCTGAAAAGCCCATGAGGCATTATTAAAACATTCATTTCTGCAGGAATAATAATTCTTACACAATATTATTGAAATATTCATTTTTATCCAAACTTTTTATTTAAAAATGAGTTATATTTTATATATAGATAATTTTTTTGAATATAATTTAAGTAATATAATACTTTTATTTTATTATTCTTAACTTATTTATCGTAATCAATATATTTAAGTATCAAAAACTCCCAAATAAGGTTGGGGTTTGAGACATCCTTCTCCCCTCGCATTCCTTTCTCTTTCTTAGTTGATAGTCTCTTCATTTTTTACTAAGTTATGAGGTTTTTGACTTAAGGGTAGTTTTTTAAATTTAGCTTTTGATATTATGTTAAAATTTTAACTTTTATTGGAGATTAAATTAAAAATAGTAAAAATTACTGAAGAAAATTTAGATGATATAAAATTTTATTACAACAATATTTCTGAAAAATAGAGATTTCACTTTTGTCATTGTAGATTGGGCAGCTTTCCACAGTGCCACCAAAAGAAAGGACCCCAGAAGCCTTAGCCCGGGCTGTGGCACTTTTGGACAGTCTTGACGAGACAGCCTTCAGAGGAGGATTCATTCTTGAAAAAGTCATGGGTCCAATTTCCAGTGGCCATTTGGAGCTGCAAACCAAGAATCCCAACGACAACCCATCAGTCACCTTCAACTACTTCAAAGAGCCAATGGACTTGGAAAGATGTGTCCAAGGCCTCCGCACCATTGAGAAGATAATCGATTCCAAGGCTTTCTCCAAGTTCAAATTCGATAATTTGACGGTAACTACACTGCTCAACATGACCGCCAGCGCCCCAGTAAATCTGTTGCCTAAACATGACAATACTTCCAGGTCCCTGCAACAGTACTGCAGAGACACTGTGATGACCATTTGGCATTATCATGGAGGCTGCCAAGTTGGGAGGGTTGTTGATCGGGATCACAAGGTTCTCGGAGTAGATGCTCTGAGGGTCATCGATGGATCTACGTTTAACTACTCTCCTGGAACCAATCCTCAAGCCACTGTCATGATGCTTGGAAGGTAAATCACCATTAATCAACAGTAAAAGAAGTTTTCCTTCATACATAAAATATTTTCAAGTAATATTTAGATAACTTTGGATTTTTTTAAATAGTTCTTAACATGTTTACTCATTCAGAGTGTGGGAAAACACTTTTTATGAAAAGTTTTGTTTACGACTAAAGGGATATACCCTTGAATTTGAATTTATGATATAATGCTAAAAAAGTTATTTTTACTCAAAATTTGATTCAATATTTAGGTAATATCAACCTTTCTCACATTATTCTTAATGATAATTGGGATTACACTAAGCTCCTTAATAATATGATGTTATTTAACATTTTCAGGTACATGGGTGTAAGGATCTTAAGCGAGAGACTTGCTCGAGATGACCAAAAATAAGTGATCGTTGATATTTTGTCTTGTTTATTGGAGCTTGATCTAAGTGTAAGAACAGAAAGTCTCTGTAACTTATACCCTAAAGAATTGTGAAAATGATTCTTGTCAAAGCTTTGAATAAATTCATGAAAGGAAAACGATGAGGACTTTGTGTATTCTCCATCTTTATCTTGTTTTTGGTGAACTACTAGTAGAATTGAAGATTAGCCCGCAAATCTTGTATAGTTCTTCCCTTTGATGACTTGTTGTGCGGGGTTGGGCCTTTACAGGAAAGTTAAATGGGTAAGAGCAACAGCTGTAAGAACATTATAGAAAGGTCATAAGAAAGGGATCTAGAAAAGATTGTATGCAAATAAAAAGATTAATCATATTTGGTTTTTATTTTCAACTTATTTATCACATAGATATATGCATATGTGTGTACATTGAACTAGACAAATAATAGAAAAAACTATAATATATTACAACTATTACACTAAAATCTAAAATTATGCCGCAAATAAATTCTTACAAATAATTTCAAGGCAATTTTTACTTTAGGAATTGTGCATATAGTTCGTCATTTTATATGCTAAAATGTTGATCAAAAAGTTTCATTTGTTAAGAATGATGTGAATATTATCCCATACTTTTTATATCCTATTTGAGAAACTTCTTTATAATGAAATGTATGTTTCTTTTTACAAGGCCTTGTACAAAATAAAATAAAATAAAGTCTTTCTTAATATAAAACTGAAGCTAAGGTTCATGAGATAGTATCTTTGTGTGTGAAAGAAGACATATTACCCCATAATGAAGCTTATAACTTGTGTTAGTTGTGAAGAAACATATTACAAATGGTGTGAAGAGTGTTCTACATTAATTAAATTTATTTTGAAAATTTCTCTTAAAATAAAATATATGTCTCTTCTTTATAAACTAGCTCATAAGGAAGTGATAGGTTACTTAGCAATATTGAACTAGAGAAAATAACAAAAGAATATAAAAAGTTGTAACATATTACCCACTAGTAGACTAAACATAAATTCTTTGGTTGAAAAAAATGACATTATTAAGATAACATTGGAATTCGAATTCGAATTCGAATGTTACTTTAGAATATATACAGATAGCCAGTCATTTTATGTGGTCAAAAGATAGTTAAAAGAACTTAAACCTTTTTTCTTTTGTTTTGTTCCACTAAGTTTTTAAAACTACTTTATGAAAGAAGCTCTTTTAAGTTAAACTTATGTGATCATTAAAGAGGTTTAAATCTCGTACGGACATAACTAAACCTAAAAGTTCAAATCAATAGGTTTATGTTCAATGTATTTTGTTAATCACTCACATTAATAAATATTCTTTCAACATAAAGCTAGAATCTTTACCCTTTATTTACATGTGGGTTCAGATTTTACTTTTATAAAAAGAAAAATATCTTTTATAGGAATGGCCATAATGCATCGATCTTTTGCTCATTGGAAGATCAGCTAAGTTTGAGATTTAGTGCAAATCTAATCACAGTTGGAGAAGCACCATTGTGAGAGTTTAACACGCTCATAAAGCCAAAAGCTGGAACAAAAAAGCAGATCTTATATCAAAATCTAACAGAAATTCCCTGGTAATGGCTAAAAGTAGAACAAACAAGCACTAGAAAACTGTTTTCCTGAAAAGAACTGGGAAGGGACTTCGTACCGTCCAGTGACTTTTAAAATATTCAACACCGAAAAAGAGAATCACAAAGTAAATCAGAACGAGGAGAATATGACATAGGATATACCTCTATGCTCAGATTTTGCTGGCCTCCAAAGAAGTAGAGAGAGAGAGAGAGAGAGAGAGAGAGAGAGAGAGATAAAGAGAGAGAGACATACAGAAAAGAAAGCATCCAACATCATCCATGGCATCTGGCTCTCGGCCTTTTTCTTCTCTTCTTCCTCCATCTCATTAGGAGAGAGATGATAGAAACATCCATAGGTGGTAATAAAGACAACAGAATCCCATTACCTAGTGCGGAAGCTTCTCGCCATAAAAGAAGGCTTTGCATGGAATGCGTAGAAAGCAGGCACCATCGGATATCCATGGCATATGCCACTCCTTGAAGCGTTTATCCACAGCTCAAGCCTTTCCAGAAGAGCCTATAAATCTTCTGGGAAGGGCTTCTGCGAAAACCAGAGGCAGTTCACGATTAAGATCGCTGAGCTAACTAGTTGTAGGGCAGCTCTCCTGGGGCAGATAATGGTCACAAATGATAGATCATGGCTTTTACTTCCATTATCTAAGTTTCCGCTGACCTGCCAAAGGAGAGTTGCCCTTCAACTGCTTCAGCTTAATGTAATCCGGAGACAAAGATCGTGGTTAATGCAAGAGGTATGCTCAGAAAGCTTAATGCATGCCTTTTGTGTTTTCTTGTTTGTGTTTTGTGGTAATGCCGTTTCCATTCCACTGTCATGTTCATGATCATTATCACAAAATGATGGTTTTAGATGCAGAGTCTTGTGTCTGACCTTGTGAAGGGTGTGCCATCGACATGTGTTTTAAAGACCCCACATAAAAGGAGTAAGATGAACACCTGCATTTGGTAAAGAAATCCATTTATAAGATATATTCATTTGCTGCAACGATGTGAGTGCACCCATTTTGATATAAAGGGTTTTATGGATTCTAGTGTTAAAAACGAGAAGCTATCAAGATATGTTCTTTTTTTTTGGGTTTCCCAAGGAATTTTCTTAAATGTAGAAAAATTTGTTTTTGCGCCATTTGATTGATTCCTCAAGAAACTTGTCTTTTTGATCCTTCAATGGCAACCCTGAACACCTAAAGTAAAGTTTAGATCTTATATTGTCATGGATGAGATTTGTGTCAGAATTTTTCATACGTTGAATCCAAAAAATAAAGAGAAAAAGATGTCAAATTAGTTCATGTGATTGAATTTTTACATAGGAGACCCATAATTTGCTTTTATGTATAAATTTCTTTCCATAAAAATTTGAATGATAATGAATGGCATATGGTCTTCAACAAGATACTGAAGTAAAAAGCCCAAAGCAAAGACAACTCTCAAAAAAGCTAGGTAAGGGCTTCAAAAATACTAATAATGTAATTGCTAGATGTTAAGCAGATATGGATACAACACTACTAAACTCTCAAAACTAGTACAAAAAAAAAAGACAGTGTCTTTGTAGATCCTTCTATCTAACTTTCATACACAAAGAAGCCAAATTAGACTATTTAAAGCACCAACTAGAATTTATAAAGAAAGATAGTGTCTTTGTAGATCTTTCTATACTACCACCATCCACATTCTCTGTAAACTTAACAGATGTTCTAAACTTAAATTTGAAGGTGTGATTGTACATATTCCATCATCTCAAGTAGCCATGATATGACTACCTTTCTCTATGAACGACAAGCATCCTTTAGCAACTTCAAATTGGGATTAGTCATCTTCAAATCGTAAAAAGTGCTCACTCTTTATTATGAGATGTGATGGTCCCCCATCTAGGATGGTGACCAGATAAATGAACTAGATGAGGTGCCCGATGAATGACCATTTTATTTTTTGGATGATTAATTTTGATTTAAGGCATTTAAAGGATTACACCTTTCTCCTCTAAAGTGTGACTATCTCCAAGGGCAACCACCGAAATTAATTCTTTCTTTTCTCGAAATTATTAGTTTTTATTTGCATTAAACTTACAATTGGAGTTAATTTTCTATATGCTAATGTAATGGTTTTTGCAGGTGTATCTAATAATTTTAGAGTACTAATTTCAATAGAAGAGTTCAACCGAAAGCATCATTTGTATGTAGAAATAGATTGTATAGATTTACTTTGTTAAATTAAACCACCAAGATTGATTTTATAAAGATGTAAACATGTCAAAGAAAAATTAAATTAAATTACAGTGTATTCAAAGTAATCATGAAGGAAGTTGGTGATTTCATTAGCTAGTGTGTTGTTTTTCTTAGTTTGGGCTCAAAACTCCCATAATAACATATATCATATTCAAAGATAAAATGAAATGGATGACATCAACATCAAGTAATCTTAACTAGAATGGCCAAGATTATGAGCACTCAAACTTTGCATGAAACATAAATACAAGATAAGAAGCTCCACATTTTACATTCAACACTAAGAAAATACATAGATTGATTTAACCAAACATTTCCATAAATCTTTTTACTAAGGTAGTTGCGAAAACCAAGGCTTATTTTTTCATTATGCCCTAAAGGACCACTTTTTTTTTTTAATTTAGAAACTTAATGGGTAGTTTCACTCATAAAACGGTAGTCAATTGAAATAGTTAGAGAATTTAGATACTTTAAAGAAAAAATTAAGTCTTTAATTAAGTTGTGAATTAAACCCATAACAGTTGAGATGGCCGAGTTGGTCTAAGGCGCCAGATTAAGGTTCTGGTCCGCAAGGGCGTGGGTTCAAATCCCACTCTCAACAACGAACTACCTTTTTGTCTTCTGCGTTTTCTTCAACTTTACGTTCTTGTTCTTTCATAGTTTAGATCTTATTTAAAATAAAATATTCCTTTTAACACAATATAAAATTATGAATTTTACACAGTTGTCCCACATAACTTGGGTACTGAAAAGGTGAATTATTTACATTTGAGTTGTTGTATTTTTTACCATTGGTTTTAAAGGAGGAAAAAGGGTCTCCAAAGGCCTATACAAAAAGTTGATTTCTATGTGCCTTGCCAATTGGCTGATCGATGACACCTGCTTTTGTCGTAAGAATGGTGTTAATACCATTGACAAAAAGTAGCACCGAAAAAGATTATGTCATACAATATTGCCTAAATAAACTATATCATCATTGTCTATCAATCTAAGCTCTTAAAAGTAATCTGTGCTTTAACATCGGTTTACAATATAATACTAAAACTTGAGGAAGACTTGTAGAGTCTTCACGTGGAAAAGGCAAGCCAACCTTTCCAGAAACTCAATGACTGGTCTCACACGCTACCAAAAAGCTAAAAATGGCTGGAAGACTCAACGGGTAGTCATGCTCTATCCATGCCAGAAACTGACAGAAACTAGCCCTGTTGGTGGGGACGAACAGCATGGAACTGAAAGGGACTTGTCGCCAGAAAAGTTTAGAAAAAATGGCACTAATGAAGGGATTCCAGTGGTGGGAACAAGACATTGGTAGTGTACGCCGATGCAGACTGCCGAGAATTATTCATGGTTGGCTTGCTTCGATAGCGCCGGCCACTATAGGTGACACCACTCCTTTGCCTTTTTCTGCTTGTTGGTTTTTGGGCTTTGCATCTGCAGCAGAATGTTACCAAAACAGCCTTCATTTCTTAAGAGTATAAATTTGTTTCTTTAATATGAAAAAGTAGTTTATAGAGAGACATGTGTTTGGTATCATGCACCTTATGGATTTGCAATCATATTGGCTCCCTTCTACATAAGCATTGGTGTTTGACAATTCATCCCGTTTGGCACTTACATGCTGTAGCCCTGTACACCTATCTGTCTCTTAGTATAGGACTTTCCTCTCCACACTAGAGGTACCATCAAAAATTCCTTTCCATCACATGTGTTAGGATGCTGTGTGTTACCTAAAACTGTTTGTACGTAGCCAGTGGAAGGCTTGCCCTTTTTCACACGGCCACTGGAGAAAACAAAGTGGAGCCTTGTAATTCGTGGACGACAAATGAGAGGACTGACTTGTTCAATGATAAGCCCGAAACAGTACTTGTCTAGATTCCTCATTTATGCTTCGACGAATGATCTCAAAGATAACAAGAACTAGACCAATCAAGCAAATAAACAAGGGGTGAAAGGCACAACAGAGGAAGGAAATGCAGCCGTTGAGCACTCGAGAGGTGTGCTTTGGTGCTTGCTGTCCGATTCTGGGCCTTCCGGATTCTCAGACTCCCATTTCGAAGTCGACCTGCAACGCCTCTGCAGTAAGGTACCGCTTTGTAGAAGCAACAGCTTCTTCTCTTCCACCAAACACCCAGTTCACCAACCACGAGGCCCTCCCTTCGTTGGATGAATCGTTTTACAGCTTCGCCAAAGCATACCCAAAATACCTGGAGACTGGACAGGCTGATGAAATCAGAGCCAGAGAGTATTACCACCTCAAACTCAACAACCATGTCTGTCTTGATTACATTGGCATTGGTCTCTTCTCACATGCCCAGCTGCAGAGTCATTCTCCAGCAGCTCTGGTTGCTTCTTCTTCATCGTCTCCTCCTCCATCACCGCAGGTCCCTGAACCAACCTTCTTCAATATATCCCACAAGTCGGTGAACTTGATGTCTCAGATACTATATGGTAGCCAAGAATCAGAACTGGAGTCAAAGCTCCGATTGAGAATCATGGCGTTCATGAATATCTCTCCAGCTGATTACTCCATGGTGTTCACCGCTAATCAGTCATCAGCTATGAAACTTGTAGCAGATTGTTATCCATTTCATTCTAATCAAAATCTGCTTAAGGTTTATGATTATGAGAATGACGCAGTGGAAATGATGGTTGGAAGTTCGAAGAAAAAAGGAGCACGAGTCATGTCAGCTGAATTTTCGTGGCCCAATCTGCGCATCCAATCTGAAAATTAAGAAAGATGATAATGACTGGAGGGAAGAAAAAGAATAGGGGACTTTTTGTTTTTCCCATCCAATCGAGGATGACAGGGTCCTGCTATTCATTTCAGTGGATGAACGTGGCTCAAGAAAATGGGTGGCATATCTTGCTTGACACATGTGGATTGGGGCCAAAGGCCATGGACACCTTAGGCCTCTCTCTTTTCAGCCCTGACTTTCTCGTTTGCTCATTCTACAAAGTTTTCGGGGAAAATCCATCTGGGTTTGGATGTTTGTTTGTTAAGAAATCCAGTGCTTCAATCTTGAAGGATTCAGCCAATACCGCAAACATAGGTATTGTGAACCTGGCTCCATCATCAAGAACATCTCCATTCGCTGCAGACCAACAAAGAGCAAAGTTCCAAGAAGGGAACGAACAGAGTACTGGTGAAACTTCCAAGTCGCCTGAAATCGAAGAAGATCATGAAACTACGGAATCAAAGACGTCTGAAGAATCTGCTCGATCCAAATACTCAGAAGAGGGTGTAAATGGGAGCTCAGAGATTGAATGTAGAGGATTGGACCATGCCGATTCAGTAGGCCTGGTACAAATCAGTCACAGAGCTCGGTACCTAGTCAATTGGTTAGTAAACGCTTTGTTGAATCTCCAACATCCACATGAAGAAAATGGGCATCCTCTTCCTCTGGTCAGAATCTATGGACCAAAGATCAAGTTTGACAGAGGACCTGCAGTGGCATTCAACGTGTTTGACTGGAAAGGAGACAAGATTAACCCCGCCCTTGTCCAGAGGCTCGCCGACCGAAGAAATATATCTTTAAGTCATGGGTTTCTGCATCACATCTGGTTCTCAGAAAAGGACGAAGAAGAAAGGGAGAAAATGCTAGAGACAAGAGGAGCAGAAGTTGAAGGAAGTTCCATGAGCAAGAGAAGAGATAAACTTCATTTGCAGATACCAGTGGTTGCAGCAGCAATAGGATTCTTGACAAACTTCGAAGATACATACAGGCTTTGGGCCTTTGTTTCTCAGTTCTTAGATGCAGACTTCGTTGAGAAAGAGAGATGGAGATACACAGGTCTTAATCAGGAGATTGTTGAAGTTTGAATCGTAAACTTATTCTTTCATTCTTTGATACTTTTAGGATCAATTCTTTCTTGTGTATTGTCGGCATCGCGCTATGTCAAAATGTTCAAATTCATGTCAAAAGTTTTCTAGAAACAACTTTTAACTTTTAAAATACATCTTCAACAAAAATATGAAGTATCTGATTCAATGATAAGTTTATTTTTTCGTTAAAAAAAATGAACTATTAAATTCATATCCTAGATAGCATTTTTCTGATAATAATATTGAAAGTAGGATCTATTCTAAAGCCATTTTCTCCTTCAATTAGAAATGTAGCTTTTTAATATATAATGATTGCATAACAATTTACAAGCAATGTGAGACATTTCAACATTACATTGCAATCACTATGAGTTGTAGTTGCAAGTTTCATAAGTAATAATCACAAAAAATACTTTTCACCTTAACTACAAGTCACATCAAGATTATTTTCTTGAATTATGATTTCAATGTCATATTAAAAATCTTACTCCCTCCTTAAAATTGAATTATAAGGAAATGAACAATTTTTTAAAGAATTTTTCAATAAGTTGTAAGTAAGATCAAATATCTGACATCTTTTGATATAAATAACATTAACTTAAGTGTTAAGAATTAGAGACATCATGTTTGAAACTCAATCCAACTATTATCCTATCAAAGTATTGCACAAACTTTAAAGACTCAACTTCACTTGCAAGAATGGACAAGCAAACAATGCGACATCACTACTGCACTTCAAAGCCTCCAAAATTCCTAATAGAATGTCATCCATTTTTCAAAAAGAGGAAGCCTCTGCTCATCCCAAGAAAAATCATTGGAAAAAAATATATAGAATAGCCATTGAAAGGAATGATGTATAACTAGAAGTTCTCTCTCTACATATTTCTAGTAAAACATAAGTTTATATAGAGAATCACACTAAACTAGAATCACAACACTATCAAGAAACGAAGAATAGAGGAATTTGTTGGGTAAATAGTAACAAATTATATATGTCTCTGTAGTTTATTTTACAAATTAATGATAAAATCGTATGAAGAAGAAGAGTAAGAAAAGAATTGGGGAGGAACAAAAGACTTAGGGCTGTTACAAGCTATTGGGCCTAAAATATACTGGGCCAAAGTAGCCCACTGTACAGTTGGGCCTAAATGGCATTTTCAACAAACACCATGATAACAGCCCCAAGTTACCCATGGTCCCAAACGCTCAACCTTGGAAACTTGCCAATCCTAATGCAAATCCAGGACTAAAATTTACAAGCTAAGAAGGAAAAGAAGAGCTCCACCAGAGTCCATCTACTGCTGCAACCATCCAGCGGAGTTGGAATGAGTTGGGTCATTGGGTGACCTCCCTTTTGGACCCAAATCTACATTTCATTCCACCACTACTTTACGCAGAGTTCAAGGACCCAAGAAAAGTGAATATGGCCCTGTCAACTAAGGATGGGGTATCTTTGCACTCTGAGCAAAACTGGCACTCTCAATTTGACAGGTATTGAAGTGTTTTCCCTGGAAAAATAGACAAACATCCACAAAACTGACTTCTTCGATGTTTGATGGTGACTCTCCAGCAATCAAGAAGAGCTGATTATCTCCGTAATTAATTGATAATCTACAACTTATTTAAATTCAAGATGAACACAATAAATAATATTAAGCTCTGTTGATTTCCTATGAAAGAATAAGAACGTATACTTTGATATTAAAATATTTTAAGTAGGCAATATTTGCTTGTAACACTAGTTGCTCATATGCCAACAATATACCTGATATCTATCATTCTAAATTGTTTTTACAAGAGTGGAATGTGAAAATTTTCAACTATTAAGTCAAATATGCTAGTGATATTTTAACAAGTGTAGTGACAGTCTTTGTCATCTCTTGTTTTCAGCATTCAAGTCATGGATGTGGAGGTTCATCCGCTACCTACCACATTGCAGCACAGGAGATCTTGATCATGACCCCACAAATTTATTGTTGGTTGAGCTATGTTGACTTACAAGCATTTAGGAGCCTTAACCAAACCCAATATAATTAAAGGATTTCGTGAAATCTGTGTTTTCTTGTATGGGTATAGAAAGTACTGAACCTATAAAATGGAGGGTTGTTTCCCACAAGTAACATAGGAACATTGCAAATGGCTAAGAATTTCATTTTAGGTTTTTGGGTTTCTCCTTTTGAACTTGCTGATTAATACCAAACCTAACAATCGTGTCAACCTTGAACGTTGTGGGACCAATTACTATACCTAGACGCTCCCGAATAGAATTGTAGTTCTACCTACCACTTAAACTGCATATGAACATGGTTTAAAAATACTTGGTTATCATGAAATTAAGTCACTTATCGCAGCCAATTAACTTGATAATCATCATGAAAATAACTCTAAAAAAGTAATTACATAATTAAGTAAACCGTAAAAACACGAGTCGACAAAGGAGGAGATAAAAAGAGATTTTTTTTTAATTTTATTTTATGTGTTTTTAGCAACAAAGGTGATGAAATAATTAGAGGCTGAAACTTATTTGGACACCAATCATTCAATATGGCTTCGGAAAAAACTACAAAAGGAATGGTCTACAAACACTCTTAATATGAGAGGAATCCACCAAGACTCCGCCATCAACAGGGCATTTTCACAGGCATTTAGGGAGCGGAAGGGGACCGAGGAGACCCCGACGCAAGGACTGTCACTCGTGGAGCACGGGTAGGTAGACTTTGACTTGTAAAGATCAGATTCAAGTGGAATATGCTGCACGATATCGCCGTGTGGAGGAAGCTTTTGGCACTGAATCTAGGGGTTAGGTAGGGCAGAACCACACAATCTGTGTTGACTTCGGTGGAAGATTAGCTGAGTTTTGCTCTTCTTCATCCTTGAGCAAAGCTTGGTACCTGCCCATAAAACTATGATTAAAACAGATCTTAATTAGGTTAATGGTGCCTTTTTGTTTAGTTTCAATTTCTCTTTCAGTCTTCAAACATGTTGACTCATGCGTTTCACCTAACTTTTAATGGAGGAATAAAGGCGTGCTTTAGGTTAGTCGCTTGAATTTGAGTTTCAAGAATGCTGAAGTCTATATTCCACACAAGAGATAAATTTTTTGGGTCTTGTTTAAAAATGAAAAATGTTTTACTTAGTCAATCTTTGGATTCCAACTTAGGTTTTTTTTTAATATAGTATTAGAACTTAATGTAAAGTCTTTTTCAAGTCTTATTATCTTAAGCTTTTTTAGTGTTCAAAGACGTGTTAGGGATTATTGTCCCACATTAAAAATATATAATTATTATATTTTGCTTAAATATGAATTGGAATTTTTTTAATTTTTAAAGTAACTTTTGAATTAAACTTTAAATCTTTTAACATGAAATTATAGTCCAATACGAGAGTTAGTTCAAGTTTGCCATCTTGAGCCTTTTGATGTAGTGGATTGTTGTGTTACACGGAAGAGAGATGATTTTTAAACTTTGTTTAAATATAAAAAAATGTCTCCTTAACTTAAATTAGCTTTTGAGTTTGATTCTATTTTTTTAATAACAAAACTCAGAAAACCTACAAAAGACTTGAAATCTTACGGCTTCTTGCATGGTCTTTTAAGGTTCCATAACTTGGTGCTTGACTCTCAATTGGCCCCCCATCTTGCCCGTAGTTTGTGATATAATCAGATTTTAAAGGCTGAAACATTGAAAATGGATCTGAAAACTGGTGCCTTCAAGGAGCTCCCCCACCACGATTTCTGTGCAGCCAAGCCATGCTGGGTATGCTTAGCAGAAGAATATCGAAAGAACGTCACCCTCGATGCGGCCCTTTCAAGCATTATATCACCTTAATACCAAGTCAAAGTTAAGATGGAGGCTAAGTTTTCAAGTCCAATCCTTGAAGCTTAATCAGAAAGGTAGCGTCCAAATTGTTGTACTCGGAAAATAAGTGAAATGAAAGACACTCTAAACCAGAAACACCGGCTAATCAAGCACCCTTAAACGTCGTTCATTCATTGCAGGAGAAAAGATTTTCCTTCTTGACACGCATCTTGGGTCTTATAATATCATGTTATCTGTTTGGATCATCAAAGACACTTATTTCCCTTGAAAACGTTAAGGGTTAAGCTTGTCTTCTTCCCTAATTGATTCCGAAAAACGTTTTATATTGTTGTAAATGTCTACTTCCTCCCTTAAAATCAATTGATGGGAAAGAGAGAAATTACTCTATATGCAAAAGTTTTTCACATTCATATCGTTTTTAATATATTTCATGACTTCCAGTAGAAGAAACTTATGAGAACAATTGAAACTTGAATCTAGATATTTGTTATATTGCTTGTCGATGGAAGAAAACACGGAAAACTACAAGAGGTTTCCATCCTTTCGCACAAGCCAAGAAATTTCGAAGAAAGTGGGAAGAAAATGGCAAAAAACAGCATAACAAGAAAGCATGAGTCACAAAAGGCAGCCTTTAAGGAAGCATCTACTCCTTTCTATTTGTGCATTCATGCTTGGAAGTTTGAACTTGAGAATGGCCGTGTTTTGAGACTTTCGTGGAAGTCATTGCAGCGACTAAAGAAAGGTGAAGTGCAAGTGTGAATCATAAATTGATTCACATACTCCGTTCTTCCCCCACCGAGTTGGGCAATAACGTTGGTTCTTGTCCTAAGTTTGAAAGTCAATCCGTCAAGATCCTATTATCAAGATTGTTACGCTTCCCACCCTCTTTTTTTAATGCAAACTTTGGTTTAATGTGATTGTGAGCCCATCTTGGTTGAAAAGTAGCATCTTGATATAATGCTCCCAAAAGGAAAATTTCAACATGAAGGATTTCCTCACGGACAATATTGTCTCCAATAATTTAAAGAACTAAATCTTTATTTGTTTTTATTTTTCTATTCATTATATTTATTAGTATTTGTTGTAAGTGTTGATATTGAAGTCTTATGTATTGTCAATAAGCTGGCCTATTTTGTCCCTTATATGTGAACATAAATAAGGTACATCTTAACTTGTGGGTTGTTTGATTGTAAGTGTTGAGGATGCTTGGATTTGTCCTAAATTTGAAAGAGATGATATAAACTTGGGCCTTATAAGTAGTGACTCTCCTTTTTCTCTTGATGCATCTTTTAAGGATAATTGTAGGACTACTTAGTATTCCTAATATGGTATTAAAACTATGGAACCTCTTCTTATTTAATTCTCATGAGACACTTTTTGGAAATGATTATAGAGCTACTTAATATTCTTAATAATAAGAAATATTTTCTTACACTCAGAATGAGTATCATGTTAAGTATATATTAAATATTGACTTATTGAATTGTTACATGTGAATGTATTTTTATTCTCTTATAAGTTGATATTAGAAGAAAATGAGCCAAAGATGACAAATTATTTCAATGAAAGTTGCTTCATTGATACAAAAATAATAAAAGAGAACTTCTTGGTGGTCCACCATTGCAACCGCGTAGTTGTGCAAATATTACAAAGAGAAAGTATTAGATAATTCAAGAAGAAAAAGAAAAAAAAAATCCCAAATCACCATCATAAGTCTATTATTTTCTCATCTCCTTCCAAGTCAAATATCACGGGTTGTATAAGAATATACTGATTTTGACTAATAAATATTTATAGATTACAATATGACCAAATTGCATAAAATATATTACTCTTACTTGTAGTCGATCATGAATAAGTTCAATTAGAAAGTTTCTCTTAATTTTTTATTTTTTGGATCAAACATATTAAAAAAATTGTGATTATCATTGGTCTATTCAACTTTTGGATCTTTTAATTATGTACAAAAAAAGAAGGACCAGATATCATGCCAAATCATAGTCACATCCCTTTATGATGCTATCAATGTGTAACACATTTCGTCCAATTCATGTACCATTCAGCGATGGGCTTAACTTGATCAGTCACACAAAAGATTTTTAAGACCTGGTCCTACCAACTCCTTAATTGACTCATCCAATGGTGGATCAATAGGGTAAACCAACTTCTTCTACACTCTAATAACGCACTATTTTTTCCTTCTGACCGAGTCGCAGAACTGTCTGACAAAAGTCAGCAGATCGGACGCACGACTGAGTCGTGCACGTTGGGTGAGTCCGATCGGACCGAGGAGGAGCTGGGTGGTTGTCCGTCTCGGATTTCGGGAAAGAAAGCAATAAAAGAGACACGTTCGGTCCATGTTGTGCTGGCAGATCCGTTTCTGCTATTTAAGCATTGAGTTAATATGCGCCTTATGATGATGAATCTGGACGTTTGCGTGACAGCCTCATCGCCACCGTTGATTCTCATGTCCATCAAATGTTGATTAGATGCGCATCCTACGTGGACTAGTTCTCGCCTCTCCCTCTGTCCCAGGACTTAAAAAGGAGGTCAATTAATCGTAGAATTAGAATTACGTCATTGGGTGAATGGATGGAAGTGGAATGGGAATCATCAGTGAGGAACGGTGATGTCAATGGGCTGTAATTGAAGCAACTCCCGGGGGTATCCGGTGGTAATTAAGATTACCGAGCACGTGGATTCCCATTTCCGTCCCCACATGCAGCGGATAGATAGGTAAATAAGAGTAAGGGAGCGGGCAAAAGGTAAATTACTGAGGTCTTATTCGTAGGACATTGAAGGCCAGTTGGCACTCTCTCTCCGTCTCTCTCCCTCTCTCACCGAGCTTCTCTCTATATATACTGACACCCGAGCTCTTCTCTATAAGCCGCACCATTGCTTTGCCCGCTCTTGGACTCTCCTGGATTTCCTTTCTCTGAGGAGGCGGCCGAAGGGCGAGATTCGAAGGATAGTCTGTAGGTGCTGTTTGGATTGTTGAATTGCGAGTGAGAAAGGAAAGGAAAGGAAAGCGGAGAGAGCGAGAAATGGCAAAGAATGTGGGGATTCTCGCCGTGGACATCTACTTCCCTCCAACCTGTATTCAGCAGGTGATCACTTTCTCTCTCGCTCTCTTTGTTCCTGTCTGTTTTTGTTTGGACGGTGAGAAAGCCGGGGGAAACGGAAAGGAAGTTCTAATTTGAGGCCTCCTTCCGGTTTTCCCTCTCTTTGTTCGTGATTTGCGTTGGTTTCTTTATTCTGCTGTTCGGATTTTTTCGGATTAAGTTTGGTTAAGTGAAGATGGGGACTTGAATAAAAAAAAAAAAAAAAAGACAATATATTGGTCTATAAGTTAATGGAAATTCGAGAATCTATATATTAAAATTAGTTTTTTAATACAAATATATGCTATATATATATATTATTTTTTTGATAGTCTCTTTATTTATTTATTTATTTATTTTTGAAAAGTACGATAACATTTTTAAACGTTTTAGCAGGCTTATGTGCTCGATGAAGCTATTAGGCTAATTCTTTAATCTATTATTTCTTTCTTTGAAGAGAAGATATTTAGCTCACTCTCCACAGAGTACATGGAGCAATTTTTAAGTGGATTTCTGTGTTTCTATGTCTAGTGTTTTAAGTTTCTGTGATGCGTGCTTACATTGCAAGTTTGCATGTATTGTGATCTGAAATTGGGGGACCAGATATTAATTTTACTTGTTCTTACCTATGCGTACCGAAATGAAATAGTATATATGAAAGTTTGGTAATTTAGTCATAACTGGGATCCGGTGAATAAGATCATCCAAGCTAGGCTGCAAAGGAAGTGTAAAATATGAAGTCCTTTTAAGCGTGAACCCAGATAGTTTCGGTGATGGTTGTTATGTTCTGGATGGAGTAAGAAATTGATGATTACCGTTGTTTGGGATGGGAATTTAGACAGCTGTTATGTTTACCACTTGGTTACAACAAGAAAATAAAAAATAAAAAATAAAAAAGAAAAAGAAAAAGAAAAAGAAAAAACTACTCTGAAAGTTAGCTCTACAGCGATTTATCTTATTTTTTCTAGAGGTTAGAATAAAAAATACTAATAAGTGTGCCCAGGGAATAACTGGAAGGATATGCCATGGAATTCAAATTAGGAACAATATATTATGGGAAGATATATATTTCAAAAATTAAGCCTTGATTTTTGGGTTTGGAAAGACTTAAAAAAAAAATCCCAAAATAAGAATTCAAAATAAGCAAGTACGTAGGTCCAGAGAAGATGTTGAACATTTCTGGTTATAAGAGTGGTCCAATAGTTTTTTTTTTTTTTTTTTCTTTTTCTTTTTAACCAAAGAAGCCTCATACCGCAGCTAGTATAGTTGAAGTGGGGATAATCCCTGCTGGCTAATTAACCTGTATGTGTTTTCTTATAAACAAAGCTAATCACTTTTGCATCAAAGTTGAATGTATCTTTTCTATGTTTATGGGAAATAGGAAGCACTGGAGGCTCATGATGGTGCAAGTAAAGGGAAATACACTATTGGGCTCGGGCAAGATTGCATGGCCTTTTGTACTGAGGTGGAAGATGTCATCTCAATGAGGTTGTGATTCTACTTGCAAACTGCATTATTATTCTATATTAGTAGCAGCACCCAAGTTACTCTTCAAATTGTCATTGCCTTCAGTCAAATTAATTAAAATGTGTGATCTAAAGATCAGCAAGACTATTAGAAGCGTCCCTCCCCCCACAACTTGAGCATGGGAAAGTTGATAGTCCAATATGGAAAAACGCAATAAAAACTAAGCCCTGCTTATTCAGTTGTGGAATGAGAAGACTGTTAAATTGTGTATCTTCTAGTGGATTGTGATTAAAAACTCTGTAGAGGAAAAAGATTTCTTCAATAAATTGGTAGTTTGACATTGTACGAGTATCCTTTTGAAAAATCTCATTTATCTATATCCATTGTGTTTTTTTCGGAAAAGCATCTTGGGAATTTACATGCTCACTGACTCTTCAATTTTCAGTTTGACAGCAGTTACTTCCCTCCTTGAGAAATATGGGATTGATCCCCAGCAAATTGGACGTCTGGAAGTAGGAAGTGAGACTGTAATAGACAAGAGCAAGTCTATCAAGACCTTCCTGATGCAAATCTTTGAGGTGGTCTCTCAAATCATTTAAATGCAGTTGGTTTTCTTAGTCAAATTAAGTGCTTATGTTTGTTGATGAAGCATGATTTTGAATTTGTGAGAGAAGTAATTCTTACAACTTATGTGGGTCGGGATAATGTTGCCCTAGTTCTGGATTTGCTTGTAAGAATATTTTTGAAAACCCAGTCTAAACCCTCTTCTCTACTGGTTTAGCAAGAATATTGCTTTTGAGTCTCGCTTATCATATTGCCATAAGGAGTCAAGATTTTTCACTTCTAAATTGATATACGGTTGTCAGGTAGAGCAAAAGGTTAAAGTTGCTAACTTCTGGCCAGCGTTCTTCTGAATCTGTTTTCTTTCCGAATACTTTCACTTCAAAAGAAATGAGTTATTTATGAGGTTTTCTTTGTATTTCTACCACCTATAACGCTCCAGTGTGATTCTTCTTTTCATAGGACTTGCATAATTGGCACTTGAATTTATATTAGTCCTTAAAGGTCTGTTCTTCAATGATTTCAATTGACTTATATTTACTTACTTGGCACAAACAGAAATATGGAAATACAGACATTGAGGGAGTTGACTCAACCAATGCATGCTATGGGGGAACTGCAGCTCTATTCAACTGTGTCAACTGGGTTGAGAGTGGTTCATGGGATGGACGCTATGGACTTGTCGTGTGCACTGACAGTGCGGTATGATGGTTTTATTTGGAGATTATATGCTGCTTTGGACTAATGTCCAGAAGCAACTTGCTTTGTTTCTTAGATGAAGTAGAAAAATATTGCAAAAATGCAAACAAAATTGTGGAAATTATATTGGTGGAATCAATCTAATATGCATATACTGGATTTTTTTTTTTTTTTCTGGTAAATGGAGATTTATGCTTTTTATGATGTCTATCATGCACCGTTCACCAATTTGCAGTTTTGTTTATCAGGTCTATGCAGAGGGACCAGCCCGGCCTACTGGAGGAGCAGCTGCTATTGCCTTGCTAATAGGACCCGATGCTCCGATTTCTTTTGAAAGCAAATTTAGGGGGAGTTATATGGCACATGCCTACGATTTTTATAAGCCAAACCTGGCTAGTGAATATCCGGTAATCTTCCCCAAATTCCATCTTACATAGAGTCACTAAATCATATTTTACTGCTGACATCAGCATCAATATTTTGCCTGTTTTAGATTTTTATTTACATTTTCCCTTTCCTGATTGCATTTTTTATTTGCCTTTTGGTTGCAAATAATAATTATAGGCATTTGAATTTTCCCTCTATTGCTCACATGCCTTGCAATCAAGAATATTCACTATTTGTTTTAGTGACTTCTATCTATTGCCAACTATGGTTGCAGGTTGTTGATGGGAAGCTTTCGCAAACATGTTATCTTATGGCTGTCGATTCTTGCTACAAACAGTTGTGTAAAAAGTAAGATTCTTAGAAGTTATGAGAGATTTACTCATGTTCTAACAACGATTTTGGTCATAAATGTAATGGTTTTGCATTCTGTAGGTATGAAAAACTGGAAGGGAAACAATTTACTCTTAATGATGCTGACTACTTTGTGTTCCATTCTCCATATAACAAGGTAGATTATGGTCCAGCAACCAGATATCCTTTGGACTCTTGATTGTAATACGAAAATGCTTAAAGCACTAGCTTGTTTATCTGATTCTTATCTTTTCTCCTTGTTGCTTTGAACTACTGCAGCTTGTCCAGAAAAGCTTTGCTCGTTTGTTATACAATGATTTCTTGAGGAATGCAAGGTTCTTGTTTCTCGTCATCTCTCTAGCAATTATGACTTCTAGTTTCCAGTACTTTTTACTATCATCTTGGGTTTAACTGGCGAATAACTAAAATCTGCTTCTATTTGCAGCACCATTGATGAGGCTGCTAAGGAAAAACTGGGACCATTTTTAACCTTATCAGGTGATGAAAGCTACCAGAGCCGGGATCTTGAAAAGGTATCTTAGAACTCTGATGTCTTTTACCTGCTTAAGGGAATTCTGTCTCATCTAATTTTCACAATGGAACCGTTCCTTATGGTCATTAAAATATTATTGTTCCCCAGGTAAGCCAGCAACTAGCAAAGCCCCTATACGATGCAAAGGTGCAGCCAACCACTTTGCTACCAAAGCAAGTAGGCAACATGTACACTGCATCTCTCTATGCAGCATTTGCGTCCCTTCTTCACAATAAAAATAGCGCATTGGTAATTAATCTACTCTCTTTTGTAACAAGTTAGCTTTCTCCCTTTCGATGTTCACATTTCCTTATAGATTTGATTGTTCTTAATTACATACAGGCAGGCCAGCGGGTGGTAATGTTCTCCTATGGGAGTGGCTTGACTGCCACGATGTTTTCCTTCAAACTCAATGAAGGTCAACATCCCTTCAGCTTATCAAACATCGCCAATGTGATGGATGTCACAAAGAAACTCGAGTCAAGACAGGAGGTATTTGTCTTTTTTCTCCCTTCCATGCAATATACCTCAACATTTTTAAATGTAAAAGCAAAAGGGTATAAAAAATATAGCATCTTACCTCTATCAAGGCTACTCAAGTGCCCCCGAGTTCTGAAAGAAAGCTAGAACAGTAATGCTGACATGTAGGGTCTCTAAAGGAAAAATAAAGAACGGAATCCAACTGGGAAGAATAACCCATAACAGAAATGAATTGGCACTTATATGGTTTCATCGATTTTAAGGCTAGTATGGTTTTCATACAGTTCCCTCCAGAGAAGTTCGTTGAGACTATGAAACTAATGGAGCACAGGTACGGAGCCAAGGACTTTGTGACAAGCAAAGACACCAGTCTTCTGTCTCCAGGCACGTACTATCTTACTGAAGTTGACTCCATGTATCGGAGATTCTACGATAAGAAATCTGAGGAGAATGCCAAGGTCAATGCCAATGCCTCCCCATGTGAGAAGGTTTCTCTTGCCAATGGCCACTGAAAGTCAACATATCAAAGCATCTAATGCCCGGGAGTGGGTATTTGGGCTTTTATGTATTGTGGTCAGTAGTAAGAATATCTGCCGACAAGTCTGTATGCTAAAAAGCAAGTAGTTTGTTCAGGCATAATCGCTGTCAGGTTTTTCTTTTCTTTTCTTTTCCTTTCCTTTTTATCCTCTCTTTCTCCTGCCCTCATGAGGTTTCTCTCAATAATCACTACCTCAGTTCAAGCCTTAATGTCTCTCTCTTGATTATGAAAATGTTACAGACGCTATAGTTCTGGATGTTTTATCACTCCATTTAGTGAAATTGAAATGTGCTGCTTGGCTGTCTTGTTCCCACTTCTCAGTTCTCTCAACTCTGTTTTGGAACTACAGAATAAAAGAATGGTCTAAGCATGATTTACAGAATAATCAGCTCCAGAACTTCACTAATTGCTCATGGCAATCCTAATAGCATTGCATAAATTTGGGGCAATTTTAACCATAATCTTGGGCCCAAGGACGTTATCCCTTGGGCATAACGAACAATATATGATTGACTTAGTCATTTATAGCATCAATTTTACATTCGTAAATCACTTAATTATACTTTAACTTTCGGTTTACAGACATTATTATCAGAATTTAGGTTATCAGATGAATTATAAATGAGATTTTTCAAAGCTTAAATTTATCAATCGAATTAAGTGCATAAAGCAAAACGCGAGGAGGAAGAGGGGGTGGTGGGATTGCTATTCGTTTTGGCGCAGGACCACCACAAAGAGGTGGTGTCACCCAATAAAATCCTTTTTCCGGGGCCTTTTCCAGACCTTTCTGACACAACTCTACAGCTTGATTGGTGGACACTTGACCCCCCCTCCCCCGGTCCCAAGTGGTCCACTTGCTGTAACAGATGACATTCGGAAAGGTCACGAAGTGGGACCCAACACGTGGCACGGCATCGCTATCATACATCTTGTCTGATCAGATCTTGGCCGTTCGAAGATACAATCTCAAAGCTAATAAATCCGAGGGCCACGGTCTCCAGAGTCCATTTCCTCTTCACTCTCTCTGTTACATTACCGTTTCAACGAGGCCCTTTGACCTCCAACAAAACCAAACCCTAACTTTCCCTCGAATTCTCGGGAAACAAACGGTCCAATTTCCCCGAAATGACGTCCTATCAAGAGCAGGACATCGATCAAGACGACGACGGTGGGGGCACCTCCGATCTCAGCACTAGCACCGGCGACCTGGAAGACAACCCTAATCACAAGGAAAATTTCGAGAATACCAACCCGCTTCAGGCTGTGCCATTGAAAGAGGAGCCCTTGGACTCGGACCCGGACCCGGACCAGAAGGCCAATCCGGCTCTTCCGCGGGCGACGGCTGGACAACCTGTTGGGGTTGTCCCTGTTGGGATGTCGGTGCCGGCGACCAGGCGGTCTTCCACGAAGGACCGGCACACGAAGGTGGAAGGTCGTGGTCGGAGGATCCGAATACCGGCCACCTGCGCCGCCCGGATCTTCCAGTTGACCCGGGAGCTCGGCCACAAGTCTGACGGCGAGACCGTCCGGTGGCTCCTCGAACGCGCCGAGCAAGCTATCATCGAGGCTACCGGCACTGGCACCGTCCCGGCCATCGCCGTGTCCGTCGGTGGCACTCTTAAAATCCCCACCACCACCACCTCCACCAGCTGCACAGTCCCGTCCCCTACAACCAAGAAGCGAAGACGGCCGTCGAACAGTGAATTCGTGGACATAAACGATGCCCAAACGCAGCCGTCGACTCTGGCGCCTGTTCAGCCAGCCACGCCCGCGGTTCCGCAGGGTCTGGTTCCCGTTTGGACCGTGGGGAACACAGGCATGATGGTCCCCGCCAACGCGTTCTGGATGATCCCCCAGGCCCAGGCCGGACCCCCCCAAAACCAGAACCCGCAGATATGGGCCCTCTCACCGACACTCTTCAACATGTCGGCCAGGCCTATCTCCTCCTTCATCGATGCCAGCAACAGCGGGAATGGGAACGTCAATGTCCCTGCCGGCGGCGAGGTGTCGAACTCCGCGGCTAGCACCAGCTCCGTCGGGGCCAAGGTGGCGAAGAAGTCCTCATCGACGATGGCAGCGAGCGTAAGCTCCGGTGGCGGCACAAAAGCCCAGCTACTCAGGGATTTCTCGCTAGAAATTTACGATAAGCAGGAGTTGCAGTTGATGGGTCGAGCTGGTAACCAGCAAACAACCCTCGCTTCGTCTTCAAAGCCATGAAAATGGAGGGAGAGGAACAGTGGGCTAATCAGCGTTCGCAAATTGGGTGCTGTTTCCCACCTCAAAATCATAACAACAAAAAACAAATTTAGGGTCTTTCTGTTCCCGATTTATGTTTCCAAATGGATTATTCATGTTAATGTTTTTGTCTATCTTCCGATTTCCACAGGGATCCTTGAGCAACCATTGTTCCTGCTCTTTCTATGTATTCTTCCTCACGCAAAGAGTGATATTTTCAACGTGGAGTAGCTGTACTGAAACCATAACGCGCAAGTCGCTGTTTAATTACATGCTTCTGGTTGATGCACAAGTCCACCTAGTCCATTGAAACGAATTAAACCTCCTTAAAGTATTGACCCACTTTTCCTCTCAACCTTATCTAAATATATGCTCTTAAAATCCAAATCCAGACTATCGTTTGATCTTATCTAGGACAACATTAACCCAGATCTTGTACTTTGTATCGAAAATATTTGGTAATTATGAGATTAATGAGCATTTTGCATGGGGCTATTACCATAAGAATGTCAATGATTGTCCTGCAATTCTTGATGAGTGACGACTCAATTTGGAAGCAAGTATTAATTAGGACATGGTAAGTATTGATTGGGATTAAGAAGTTGAACATGGTTTTGGAGGTGTTATTGGAGACTCAAGAGGTCTTAGGTTAAAGTACCTAACAGGTGTTGTTTGATATTAAAAAGTGCTTAACACTAGTATGTGTCTTTAAATATAAATTTTTTTTTTTTTTTAATAATATGAAAAATAAATAATTTTTTGTGAATATAAAAAGCCTTAGTTTGACCGTACACAAAGGGAAATCATATCTCGCACGTGCAGGTTCACTGAGGGGATGGTGTGGTGGTCCACCTCGAAATGGTGGGTCAACAAAGTTCCCTGCAGCCAGCCCCACGCTCTCAGGCTGGGCCTCCGCTGCAGTTCTTCTGCCAGAGGCGGTTTTTTCGGGAGTCCGGAAGGATATTCCGCTCGAAGCGACGTTACACGTACAAGGGATGCGCGTGGTATTGGGGGGCATAAAAAATGCGATGCCCGCAGAGTGTGGGGGCTACGTTGAAGCTGTCATGGAGGAGGTACGCGTGCACCGAGGCGAGTGGGGCCCTATCTCCG
Organism: Casuarina cunninghamiana; assembly: GCA_028551485.1. Lineage (NCBI taxonomy): Eukaryota > Viridiplantae > Streptophyta > Magnoliopsida > Fagales > Casuarinaceae > Casuarina > Casuarina cunninghamiana. The sequence continues at coordinate 6,450,760 of CM052365.1, forward strand.
TGGACCCCCGGTTTTTTGGTGGTGGGGCCCGCAGATTGACGATTTAAATGAAAGCACGTAACCCAAAACCATGGGGCTCCACCAACTGTCCATCAAGCATGATTAGTGGGGCCCGCTACTTCTGTGCTGTTGACGGCTACCACTTATCGTCGTCCCCCGGTCCCCAGCCCTTCTGTATTTCCGCCACCTGTCGCGGTCCCGTTAATCCTGACCATTCGTACGACTTGTACAATCAAAAACTCACGCAACCATTTTGGACTGCTCGTGCTTAAAAAGTCCTCTTATTAAAATTCTTATAGTTTTGAAGTGACTTTTTAGCATCTTTATCGATATTATTCGAATTAATTACATTCTATGCATGAATCTTTTGTTTACATGATATGGCTCTAATTGGTTATAAGGGGTTTTTAATTGGTTGATTATTATGCAAGCAAGGTTTCCAATCTAGATATTTATTATAATTCTATTTACTATTAGAATTCTCTCTTTGAAATTGACGTTCACAAGGGTTTAAGATAAGTTTTTCATATCTCGACCTTTATGATATTTTATTTATATAATTTTTGAGATTTACTTTTAATGATATGTAGTAATAATCCATTATTATTGAATATTACAATTAAGGGCATTGAGTTGGTCGAATTTCATACATGAATGGTTTAGATTATGAAAATAAAGTTTTGAATGGTAATAATTGATTTTTAGATTGGTGAGTCTAATGTTAATTGAATAATTTGGGACGGGATGCCTTGGCCAATGGTACACTAAGGTAGTCTTGGACATCTTAATCTTAGGTTCAATACTAAATAGGTATGTATGTGCGTGAGTAACAAATAAATAAAAATAAAATTGGTAATGAAAAGGATTACAAAAAAGAAGAAATAATAATTAGGTTACGTCAATAGTTTAGGTTATATTTTATTAAGAAAAAAAAAGCAAAAAGATTTTTAACCATTAAAATCCAATTGTTTCTTGCTTGGTTTGTGCTCAACATGTAGAGCTCAATTGACTTAATCAACTAGCTACCCTTGGATTGATTCAAGAATTAAATGTTATAACTGAGATTTAATTTGATTCTTCACCATACTCTAAAAACACATTGAATTTCGGTGGTGGGAGGGTGTTCCTTGGGTTGGATTAGAGGCTGGTAGGATGGAAAATTAAGGGTTTATTTATTTAATTTAAAAATAGTTCTAGGCCATTTTTATCGATCAATCCGCAGCTGAGGATTTTATGGGATTCATAACACACATTTTAAAAAAGCTTTTAGTTATGTTGATCTGTCTAATGAATGGATGGGTCTTACTTCAAAACCGCTTTTTCTAACCTTTTCGAACAGTGAAACCAAAGAGCAAGAAAGCAATGGAGATGAAGTCTTTATAAAGGGGAAACATAATGAAGATGCAGTACAGGTGATGAATCCGAAAACATAGCTGGGTTTACGAGCCATGAAATGCTTCCCATGCAGTGTCACTGAAGTCCCAGCTCTATGAACGTCTCAGACATGGATGCAGGAAACGAGGATTCAAAGTGAGAACCAGAGACAGCAAGGTATCGTCGGCTGGGTACATCAGGGAAGGTCGACAGGATAAATTCTAAGTACCCATGTTGTTGGCTTGTTTCCTTGGCCTTTTATCAGTCTATCTAAATATGTCGCTTGATTTTGCTTTTCGTGTTATTAGAAAACATGGTTTCATTAAGGATTCTCTTCAACTTTTGTTGTTTAACGTGATTCGGCTGCAGATTAGCGGGTGAAGCTCCATGGAAGTTTCAATGACTCCGATATAGATCCCTTGAGACTCCTTTTGTGCAAGGCATTCACTTAAGACTCCATATCAGAACCAAGTACGATACCGATGGCGAAAGCACGATTACATGTTCTTCTGTTTCCATTGCTCCTTTCAGCTATTCTGCAGAGCTGCCGAGGCCAGGAAAGAAAGGTGAATGGGTCTTTTAACATCACATATGATATCTTGAATGTCAAAAGCAATTCAACATGGGATTCTCTTTAAGGAATTTGTGTTGTGAAAAGGTTTACATTGTGTACACGGGAGAGCTTCGTCAACAAGATCATTCTACGGCGTCAACTCACCATTCCATGCTCGAAACCGTCCTCGGAAGGTGACTAAGCTTGTTACTCTCAATGTTTAATGATGCAAAGCTCTTATGGATGATTCTTTGTGATTAATCTAAAGTTCTAACTTAAAAAATTAGTTCACAAGTTGAAATGACAAATTTATTTTTAAATATTATTTAAAGATCTAATATCTATAATATACAATAAGTTACTTAATACCTCTTACGTATACCAAGATAATTTAAGTTAAACAGGGTTTGAAGTAGACTTTATCTTAAATTTTGATACCATATAAGTAAATTTAAAATTCAATAAAATAAATTAGCTCATGAATTAAGAATATAATTTTATTTTTAAATATTATTTTAAGATTCAAAGACCCATCAGTGCCTAGCCAACATACAATGTGCCTCAAAGCAGCTGATTTTATGCTTGGTCAATCAGGAGTTAACCAAATGTTGATGTTGGGACATAATTGACACCCAAACGTATTTACTGTAACACCAAGAGTCATTGTTAGAGAAATATGCTTCCGCTCAACTATTAACACCCATGCCGTAACAGCTTTACCTTCTGAATTATCTCAAATATATTGGTCTTTTTGCAATTGCAGTACTTCGTCAGCAAAAGAGTCACTAATCTACAGCTACGGGAGGAGTTTTAGTGGATTTGCAGCTAAATTGACTAGTGCAGAAGTTGCCAAATTCTCAAGTGAGACTTTCAAACAATCGGAAAGGAATGGACTAATGATACCACTTTGTGCTAAACGAATTCAAATGTTTGCAGAGATGGAAGGTGTAATTTCGGTGATTCCCAACAAAATACTGCAGCTGCACACTACAAGGTCATGGGATTTCATGGGTTTCACAAAAGGGAACTTTGGGATCAATGACGAAGGAAATGTCATCATCGGGGTTCTTGACACAGGTTATTATACTAAGCGGACAATCATCAACATTTTCATTTGCAGAAACAACCAGATAATTCAGACAATGCTTTGGACTGAAACTTTTTCCTGTTGCTTCTGTTGAAGGAATCTGGCCAGAATCTGACAGCTTTAGTGATGAGGGTCTCCGCTCACCACCCCGTAGATGGAAGGGTACCTGCCAAGGTGCCAACTTTACCTGCAACAAGTGAGCTTTCTTTCTTTTTCGTACTCACTTGAGCACTGTCGTGAGTCCAAACACCGTCTGGGAAAAAGAACAAATGAGATTCCTAAGAAAGGTGATTTTTTCCTTAAAAAAATCATTAAGAGACACAAGGGAATAGTATAAGTAGCATTCTTCTTTTCGATTTTCATCTCAGTTAGAGACTCACAGAAATTCTCCTAAAACAGCAAGATCATCGGAGCCCGTTACTACAACAGTGAAGGCCTCGGTGGATACACTGACTATAATTCCCCAAGGGATTTTCAGGGTCATGGAACCCATACTTCCTCAACCGCCGCAGGAAGGAAGGTACCTGGAGCTAGCTACTTTGGGCTAGCGGAAGGAAAAGCAAGAGGTGGAGTGCCCGGTGCTAGGATTGCCGTGTACAAAGTTTGCTGGCCATTCGGGTGTTCCATTGCAGATATCCTGGCAGCATTTGATGATGCCATTGCTGATGGAGTCGACGTTCTCTCAGTATCGCTCGGTTATGATTTTAATAGCCCATACTTTGAAGACCCAATTGCTATTGGGTCTTTCCACGCCATGAAAAGAGGCATTTTGACTGCATGTTCTGCCGGCAACTCTGGGCCTATTCCATACACTGTTACAAATTTGGCACCTTGGATACTAACTGTCGGGGCTAGCACCATTGATCGGAAATTTGTTGCCCAAGTGGTGCTTGGCAATGGACAAGTCTTCAATGTATGTTCTTCATTAACTCTATTCTACTCAAAATTATAAGATCTATACACTAACCATTGCTAACGCTATACCATTCTATGAATGATAAAATGAAGGGGCTCTCCATTAATCGCTTCAACCTCAATGGGGAATCCTTTCCCTTGATTTGGGGCGGAGATGCTGCAAATTACTCTGGAGGTGCTTCGACGCAAGTTTCAAAATATTGCATTCCTAGCTCCCTCAATTCATACAAAGTAGGAGGGAAGATAGTCCTCTGTGATTATTTCGGGGTTGGCAATGTCATCCTAAAACAGAAAGGCATTGGAACTATCATGGCAGACTCATCCATTCCCGATGTTTCCTTCAGCTCCCCTCTACCATCAACAGTCATCAGCACAGAGGACGGCCTCAAAATCTTAGACTACATTAGATCTAACGAGTAAATATAGCTTTATATTACTTCTAGTTATATATATTTTTTGTGATCGTAATAAAATGATTCAAACCCTTGACAGAAAACCAATTGCAACTATTCTTGGCGGCGAGACATGGAAGGATGTCGCGGCGCCTTATGTCGCATCTTTTTCTTCTAGAGGACCTAACTTTCTCAGCCCAGACATTCTCAAGGTGATTCATGAATCGTGGACATAATTTGAATGATGGTTATCGCCTACAATTTTAGTTTGGGAACACTTTCTGACGGTTCTAGATAATGTGCAGCCTGATCTGGTAGCCCCAGGAGTTGGCATTCTTGCTGCTTGGTCTCCTTGGGCAGCACCTTCCAAGGACTCTGAGGACACTAGGAGTATCAAATTCAACATTGTTTCTGGCACATCCATGTCCTGCCCTCACGCTAGTGGTGCAGCTGCATATGTTAAGGCTGCCCATCCGACCTGGTCTCCTGCCGCAATTAAATCCGCCCTCATGACCACAGGTGAACTATCTTAGGCTCTAGAACATGCATAAGTTCCAGACTGATTTCCTTAGTGTAGGGAAAGGGAAAGAGAACAAAAAAAAAAAAAAAAAAAACATGGTTGGTAATTGTTGTTTGTTATGAAGCCAAAATTAAGTGTAAGAAATTTTATACATAAGGGTAATTAGGATCTCACTAAAGTTGATTTTGTCATTTGATGAATCATTTTAATAATAAAAAAAAAGAGTCGATGATAATGATTAGCTTATTCAAAACATGTAAAATCTTTGGTCTTCTTGTGTTTAGTAGGTGTGTGTGTTTATTACTTGATTCATATAAGGAGGAAGTAAGAGAAATTGGTAGTGATTCAAGTCTTTCTACTGGTTAACCATTGGGTTCAATACATTCAGCAAAGAAAATTAGCACATGTTGATATGAACTTGCTTTAATAAGGTTGAGCTTAAATCTCTCTTATTAAACCATTTTTGTTCCTTTCATCATGGATAGCTATTATCGTGGATCCGGAGAAGCACGAGGACCTCGAATTTGCTTACGGATCCGGTCACATCAATCCATTGCAAGCTGCAGAGCCTGGACTCGTCTACGATGTATCTGAGGAAGACTACATAGGCTTCCTCTGCAAGCAGGGCTACAGTCCCATCGACCTACAACAAATCAATTGCGAGAATAGCACATTGTGCAAGCGCACAGAGCTTGGAAGGGCTTGGGACCTTAACTATCCCTCATTCTCTGTTGCCGTGGAAGATGGTCAGCAGATTCAAGCACTGTTCACCAGGACGGTCACCAACGTTGGCTCGCCAAACTCCACGTACACTGTCAGTGTTTACATGCCCTCCCCTGCTACCGTCATGGTAGAGCCCTCGGTCCTGTCTTTCTCTGCCATCGGAGAGAAGAAGTCGTTCACTTTGAAGGTCGACGGTCCCAGTATTGCACAGCAACCTATCATGTCAGGAGGAATTGTGTGGCAAGATGGGGTTTATAAGGTGAGAAGCCCAGTTGTGGTCTACACGATTCTCCCTGGTGCCGCAAACTTTACCCTCTATGCACCTCGAGTTCCAAATTTCAAAGGCTCCTCCATGTATCACAAGAATGGGATCCTTGGACACCAGTGATTCCCATCCATAGGCCCTTTAGTATTGCTTTCATGTTTGTTTGACTCAATGCTTCAGTAATTATGCTAAATATTCAAGCACTTCTCTCCCTCCTCTCTTGTGATAGGAGGGTGAACTTATCTCTTCTAAAATTATTACTCATTGCTCAAAATCCCATAAAAATCTATGCAAATCGATAGGCCAAACCATCACCCGGTATATATTACTCGATTAGCAACTGGTAAACAATAATATAATAGATTTATTGTCTCATACTTATTATATATATGGTCTAACAACATGAAGGCAAGAGAAGCAAAAGGATGAAAGCCACTGAAATACCCAATTGTTCAAATTATCAGGTCCTGCTATTTCATGTTTATTTCAAACTTTAGTTTGGCAATGCATTGCATTTAGTTGGATGACCCTTGGATTGGATAAAAGACTCTGAGGATTGAAAAATAATTCTTTAATCTATCTTTTGATTAACAACAAGGAAGAGATTTAGCAAAGGCCCTCATTTTTCACTTCATCCAATGAATCGATGGATGCTTTTTCCACGCTGAGCACTGGTTTTTTCTAACTTCTCACTTGGCAAAATTAAATGTGACTAAAGTCTCAGCTCCATGAATCTACTAAATTTTGTGCACTTAATTTACTTGCAAAACAAAGGATGCGGAAGTCCAAACATTGCTTGGAGGTAGACTACTGTGTTAAGCATACTCTGGTCCCCTAATTGGACAAAGATGAAACTTAAGTTGTTAATAACAAGAACAAGTAAAGCTCTGGTGGGCTAGAAACAGAGAGTCATCTTGAAAGCAGTTATAAAAAATATATACATAAAATCTTTGAGCAAGTGATAGCATATTTTAAGACATAAATCAATAACCGAAGCAGCAGTTGATTCCTTTTCCTTGGAATTATTTAAGGCTGGCCCTTTCTAAATAGCATGGAAAGTTAATGTATCTATTTAAGTTATGAGTTTAACAAAATTTGGCAAATATTTGAGTATGACAAAACTTAGTAATAAAAACTTTCATGCAAAGTGTTGCCCCATGGGTGAAGCAATGAGAGCATATTAAGTCTCATATGAAAAATATAAACTTTAGAAAATTATTTATAAAGAGATGAGTTTTTCTATTTAATGTCTTACAATTGTAAGGTAAAAATGAGTTATTCTTTATAATTTTTAAGATGATATAAAAGTATATGTTATCCCTTAGCTCACAAACTTAAACAAAAAGCTTGTAATTTTGATCTCGAACTCAAACGTATCCAATGAGTCAAATAATTGGAAAATACATATCATAACAAATCAGCTAACTGTTAGTGAAAATGATAAGGTTATTCTTTTAGGTAGAATATCCATATAGGATAAATCAAGGGATTGAGTCCATTATAAAGAAAGAACACTACGAAAAGAATTAACATGTACCAACTTTGTCTATTATAAGGTAGTAGCAAGTGAGAAAAATTATGTCTTGACTCATATGGATGTCTAAATATATTGATATCCACTAATAAACATGGAACTACATGTATATACGAGAGGGTGTGCCATGTTCACGTAGGATACCAGCGTGTGCACGTGTTTATATTAACAATCCTAAGGTGTTCAAGTTGAGTATTTAAATTGAGGTGAAGAAAAAAGAAATGATAAATTCCTTGGTCTTCGATCATTTTTTTTTTAAAAATGTTTCTTTGATTGTGCTTTTGTAAAATAAAATAAAATAAAAAATATAATATTGGATAGTAGAGTCTCACATTGAAGAGAAGATCATTTCAAATGTGTCTTATAAGTTTGGATAACTCTTCTTCTCAATGATATTTTTTGGAAAGAGGTGGATTTGGATCTTTTAAAATAGTATCAAAACCACTTTTTCTTCTGTGTGTTTCAACCCAATCCCACAAATGAGTTAGTCAATATTAAACAATAGAATCCCACATTGAAGAGGAAAGCACTTTTAAGGTGCTTTATAAGTCTTTTAACAATATCTAAAGTCAAAATGAAAACATCACATAGTTTCAATTACTTATGGAAACATGTCTTCATGAATGATTCTTAAATGAGAGTGGATATTTTTTTTTTATAAAAAAAAAATCAATGACCTATGAGCTTATTGGTAAGATAGTAGGGCATGGATCTCTTAGTCCAAGTTTCATATTTGAGTTGTGTGAGTTTAGATGCATACATAAAAAACAAAAAAAAATTATGAATTATTCTTAAAACAATTCCAAAGGACATGAATATTTATATTAATTATCTCTATTTCTTTCTTTTTTCTAATTCAAACTTTAGAATGTGGTATTTGAGATCAAAATGGATAGAAAATTTCAGGGTTCGTTTTCCAACCTTAAGGCCATTTACTTGCTTTTGCTATTATCATTATGTAACTAAAAAAAAATTCCATATGTCGTTCTAGACTACATACGTGTTGTGTAGTTCCTTTAGTGTGCAAGATAATCATAATACGAGGTGGGGAAAAGGAAATTCAATGGTGTGTAGCCATGATGGTCAGTTATATTGCATCCATACATAATGGAAACTAGGATCTAGTCTTTTCCCCCCACCATAGCCCACCTTAATGTTTGTAAGTATATTTTTAAGGTTAAACTTTGGTTAAATGGCTTTCTCAAGTGTATGGAGCTCACCTTATTGTTAAGGGTTTCCATTAACAGATTGACACTAATTACACAAAGACCTTTAGTTTAGTTGTTAAACTGTTGGAAAAAATCTAACCTCAAATGAGCCTAAAATCCCTAGAATTTGCTTAGCCATCACAAAACACATAAATCCTTTCAAAGAAGCAAAAACATGCTTGATTTTGGCTCCATTATCCTAATTAGGGTTTTTTACCTTTCTTATTCTCTACTTGAACACAAACACAATGAGGCATCTTCAAAATCCTCTTGAGAAATCAAGTTTTGGTGAAATAGTTCATGAGTTTGTTTTTGCACCATTTGTGTATGCGTCTATAGGGACAAACCAAAAGAAGTCTTTTAGAAAAAAGATATTGATGGTAGTGGTCCGTCATCGGCATACTCAAATAGCTTACCATAATGCCTACAAAACCAAAATTATGGTTTTGCCTTTATGGGCCAATATACTCATTACAAGCCTATAACTCTGAGGCTTATTACTTAATTCCCATTTTATTTAAAGTGGTTTCTATGTGCATAATTAAGAGTTAGGGAAAAGACTTAACCATACTACTTATATGCTATAACTCATTATAGTCCTATTAGATAAGAACTGGCCTCCATTAGTACCTCCATATTTAACAAATAAGAATAGATATGTCACTTAATTAGAGCAATTGAAAATTATATCAATATATCCTAGTAGGAGAACTCTTTAATATCCATTTATATAGGCATATATAAAGCAAGACTATGAAATAGACTAATATAAACCGGTCACTATTTGAATTGTGATTACTTTATCTTACTCTCATGGGTGGAATATATAATTACTAAATGTCTCCAATAGCTTTTTATATGGCCACATTACTAAGAATGTCTGTATGCTCCAACCTCCTAGCTTAGTTGATCTTAAGTGGTTTCATCATGTTTGTCATTTGTGGCATTCCTTTTATAGCCTTAAATAGGTCCCCCTCACTTGGTACCAACACTTGAGGTTTTATGATACTTCTATTAGGTTCTCTATATTAGTAACTAATGTATCATTATTTGTACTCCACACAACTCACTAGACCATCACTTTATTGGTATATGTTAATGACATTGTCTTTATTGGATCTTCATAGGCTCCTTTATTTGCTATTCTTACTACCTTCCTATGCAAGTTTGCTAGCAAGTTTTAAGGTCTCTCCACTATTTCCTTGGTGTTGAGATACAACATACTTATGAGGGTCCTCTTCTTCATTAGGTAAAGTTCACACATGACATATTGGGTCATGCTAAGGCGATTAAGACTGAGAGTATTTCCACTCCTTACAACATGAACAACCCTTCTTTTTAATGGATAGGCGATCTTTTTCTTGATCCATTTTTTTATCATAATATTGTGAGTGCACTTTAGTTCCTTACATTTACCAGGCTTGACATTGCTTATTGAGTAAACATTGGGTGCCAATTCCTTCATATCCCGGCTATAGTCCATTGGTAGGTTGTTAAGTGTATCCTATGCCATTTTCCTAACATTCCTTGCTATGGCCTTTGCTCACCCGCAGTTCATCTACTACAATTTATGCTTTTTTTGATACTAGATGGGCTAGTGATCAAAATGATCCTCGATTGGTTGGTTGTTTTTATTTATTTTGTGGGAAAAATCTCATTTGCTAGTGCTTTCATAAACAATGGACAATAGCTAGTACTAGTACCAAGGCCAAGTTCAAATGTTTGGTGGACATTACTACATAAATTATATGAATTGAGTATCTTTTCCATAATCTTTGAGCCTTACCTTCTCATCTAACAATTTTTTGGCATGATAACCTTTTTGCTCTCTACATTTTAGCGAACTTGGCTTTTTCATGTCCATGCAAAGCACATCAAAATTGATTATTGCTTCATTCTAGAGCATACCACTCATGGGCAATTGTATATCCATTTCATTTCTTTTGTTGATAAGTCTCTTAGCATCTTTACTAAAGGTTTGTCTTTTGCATGGTTTCGCCTTCTTTAGTTCAAGCTGACCACTCACTTTGCCCCAACAACTTGTGAGTGGATGTTGACCTTCTAAAAGTTTATATAATCCACGTCACCAAGTGCCCCGTTAGCTTCCTCCTTATAGAAACCAAATCCAATAGCTTCCTTTACACACCCATGACAAAGGTACAGTTAAAAGTTGGTTACCTACCATTTGATGTATAATTTTTATTTAGGCAAATGTATCGTTCGTTTTTAGATATAGTAATAGTAGAAACAATAGCAATTTTTATTTTCTATTTCTCTTGCTTTCGATGAAGCTTTTTGTCCAAGACTATTCCAATCGATATGTTTCCGGCTGACGTTTCCAAATTTCAATTGCCTTTTTGGCTCACAAACTCAAACAAAAAGCTCTTGGTTTTGATTTAGAATTTTGGTAACACAATCCATAGGTGGGTGAGCTCAAACATATCTGATGGGTCAAAATATATACCATAACAAATCAGCCAATGAGCATGAAAAGCGGTAAGGTTTTTACGTTTGAAAGTTCCACTTAAAAAAATCAAGGAACTTTTTTTTTGTAATATCCTACTCTACTTCAATCTACTATGAAGACTTCATATATGGAAAATTCCTCTCTAATAAATTGGTAGGAAATTGACATAATATCATAACTTGTTATTTAGGTAAATAAAATCTTGTTATAAGAAGTAGCTCAAGGAAAGCTTGTAAGATTAATTATGAATTCTACAATTTTAACTTAATTATGAGGGAGGGTGTTGGAATATCTCACTTTACCCGCTTTCTACTTTGAAATTTTCTATTAATAGACAAATTATTCTCTCCTTATAAGTTAATTTTTAATAAAAAATAGACTTTCTAACATTATTTACTAAAAATAAATTACAGTAATGGATATGTAAAATTTTAACTTTTACTCCATAGAATCTAGTACGATGCAGCAGCGGGAAAATTATATATCATTGCTTACATATAGACCTACATACATAGTCACAAGTGGAAATATTATCTATTTGTAGGTTTGTGTCATTTTCCTCCAATTGACTAATCCTGTAAACCAACTAAGCATTACTTTAAATCGGCAGAAGCCCCCAAAGAAAAGCGCAGGGAATTTTCATAGAAGGCAACTAGGCTAGTCATTTTCCTCCCCAAGCAGGGAGGGACGGTCACTGATTCCAGGAAGCGTTCTAGTAGAACTTGAGACAAACACAACGCCGAGAAGTCAAGCACAAACCAGCCAAAAAATTATCTTGAGCAAGTGATAACATATGCTAGATGGTAAATAGATGACTCAACCGACAACGCTACATTTGGACGTTTGGAACTGGTGATAGGAAGCTACCCGTTTTTCCCTCTTTATTTAGCATATTGTAGCTATGAAGAGCTTGATAGCGTAGAAACTTCTGCTTCTTCTGGAATGTTATTACTTTAATATTATATGGCTGCAGTTTACAACAAGAGAACAACCAAGAACCGAATTTGGCCAGTGAAGTTCAACTTATTTTGGAGCAACTGGGGTAAAACAAGTTTAAACATCTGTTATATAAGTTCTCAACGGTCTATAGTTGAACAAACTGGAATACGAATGGCCAAGGCAGGGCTTCTTGTTTTTCTATACCCATTACTCCTTGCAGTTCTTCTACAGAGTTTGGCCAGTGAAGTTCAACTAGGATTTCTCACATTTATCTACAAATATCAGGTCTAAAAAGATTCTACATATGTTATATTATTTAGTGAGAACTATCAAAATGATATGATAAAAACAGAGAGTTGTCAGCGGGGATTTTCTTTAATGGCTTAAAAGTGTATGAAATATCTCAAATAAGTAAAATTCCTCTTTGTTAAAAATGATTTATCCCAAACTACATAAAATCCTTGATTCTTTTGTAATTTTTTTGAAAATATTTACTATTTAATCCATCATAATTCGATAAGCTTATATCTACCGTGCAGTGGCTAGTAAACGCATACTCCCAAAACATGTCTTGTATGCCTCAGAACCACTTATATTGGCAGGGAAAAAATGTGACCTTGGCGCATGAATTACAAAAATAAATAAAAATAATAATAATAAAAAAAATTCGTAAACAGAGTTGCCATCTTGAATTGAGAGACTAGAAATAAACGCTAGTCTAAAGCCCTTAGCATAGCAGACTTTACCTCATGAATTATCCTAAGCACACCTTGTTCTAATTGCAGCACTTCAGCAGCTAAAGAATCACTAATCTACAGCTATATTAATTGATGAGGAAGTTTCAAAATTCTCAGGTGAATAGATAGAGTAACAAGAAGTAATGAATGAAATATTATTACCGTGTTCTATGCTTAAAGCAATTGACATATGTTGCAGAGATGGAAGGTGTAGTTTCAGTGCTCCCAAATGATATGCTAGAGCTTCATACTACAAGGTCATGGGACTTCATGGGTTTTGCAAAAGCCAAATCAAGAAGCCCCCACGAAGGAGATGTCATTGTTGGGATTGTTGACACAGGTTCGTATATCAAGCAAACAATTTTTTTTTATTTACCTTTTTCCTCTGCAAGAATCTATAAGATAAGTTTTTTAATCTCTTTTGTGTTGTAGGAATCTGGCCAGAATCCAAAAGCTTCAGTGATAAAGGGCTTGGCCCTCCACCAAGTAAATGGAAGGGTGTATGCCAAGGTGCCAACTTCACTTGCAACAAGTGAGTTCTCTTTCACCCTATTCCTTTTCTAAGAATTGCTTTTGATCAAACACCATCACAAAAAAGAATTCATGAGATAGAAATGTTCAAAACTTCTCCATACATAGAGTCAAGAAACTTCCCTGACTTCTACTTAAAACTCCCATTGAAGATAATGTCAAACTGGTTCTTGGGACTAGATGTTCATATAACCAAGCAACTAAGGTAAACAGTGCAGAATTTGGGAAAGAAACATTAGACAGGATAGATGGCATCTATCCTTTTTGGCTTTCATTGAGTTAATGACTCAGAAGCTTTAAAATTACAGCAAGATCATTGGTGCCCGTTACTACAACAGTTTTGACTTGTATGGGGTCACCGACATCAAATCCCCAGGGGACTCTATAGGTCATGGAACTCATACTTCCTCAACCGCTGCAGGAACTGCAGTAGCTGGAGTGAGCTACTTTGGGTTGGCAGAAGGACCTGCAAGAGGTGGAGTTCCTGGTGCAAGGATTGCCATGTACAAAGTTTGCTGGTCAGTAGGATGTTCCACAGCAGATATCCTGGCAGCATTCGACGATGCCATAGCAGATGGAGTTGACATTATTTCAGTGTCCCTTGGTTTGGGGTGGCCTCGCACATATTTTCAAGACGCAATTGCTATCGGGTCTTTCCACGCCATGAGAAACGGCATTTTGACCTCAGCTTCTGCTGCAAACTCAGGACCTGATCCATCCACTGTAATGAATTTCGCACCTTGGATATTAACTGTTGGGGCCAGCACCATTGATAGGAAATTTGTTGCCCAAGTTGTGCTTGGCAATGGACAAATCTACACTCTGAGTTTCTCCACTGAAGTTCTTTTATTCCGAAGCATTTCAAAAATTTGGTGTTTTGGGATAATATGCTCATTTCTTGAATAATAAAACGAAGGGTTTCTCTGTCAATGGCTTCGACCTCCATGGAAAATCATTTCCTTTGATTTGGGGTGGAGATGCTGCAAACTTTTCTGCTGGTGCCGACAAAGAGATTTCAAAATATTGCATTCCTGGTTCCATTAATTCATACAAAGTAGAAGGAAGGATCGTTCTATGCGAAATTTTTGACGATGGTACCAGCATTCTGACAAGCAACGGCGCTGGAGTCATTATGGCCGACTCAATGTTTCCCGATGTGGCCTTTAATTTGCCGTTACCGGCAACAGTCATCAGCACAGAAGATGGCCTCAAAATTTTGGACTACATCAAATCAGCAAGGTATATATAGTTCTATACTACTTCTCATTAAATCAGTCACTGATGTAGGAATTTCTTCCTAACATATTGTGTACGGTTATCCTAATGGGTAATTTGAACTCCTGATAGAAACCCAACTGCAACCATTCTTGTCGGTGAGACATGGAAGGACATCATTGCCCCGTATGTTGCATCGTTTTCTTCTAGAGGACCCAACCTTATCACCCTAGACATTTTAAAGGTAAAGCTTTAGAAGATGTTTTGTGCAGAAGAATTCTCCAATGAAATTTTAGGTTTAGAATATGTGTTGATGTTTCCATATCTTGTTTGGACGACATATAGCCCAATATTACTGCTCCTGGAGTGGACATTCTCGCTGGTCTCCTGTGGCACGAAGGAAGGTCAAATTCAACGTTGTTTCTGGCACATCCATGTCTAGTCCTCATGCTGGGGGTGCTGCATCATATGTCAAGGCTGCCTATCCGAACTGGTCCCCTGCCGCCGTTAAATCTGCCCTCATGACCACAGGTGAAGAAACGAACTTTAACCCCTACAACAAAACCAAGTCTATGGTTGATTTTTCTCGTTATAAGTTGGAATATGTCACTTTACTTACAACTTTTTGAATCCTTTATATATAAGCCAATTGTTTTGGTCCCTATAAACAATCGAGGTACACAAACTCATTAAATAAACTGGCAAATTCTAATATGGTCTTGATTTGAGAAGGCAGAGCTTTATCTCTCTGGCTGAGCCAAATTTTGCTATACACAGCTTGAAAATTTATATGAAGAAAGGAAGAAGTAGGGAGAAATGATTCCCGTTGTTGTATATTTCATGGTCTATAAGGTTCCTTTTATAGAGGAACGAAAGCAAAAGATACAATTAAGAATAAAATGCTTTTGATACAATTCAAATAAAGAATTCAAAACAGAGCTAAAGTTCTTCAATGGTGGATAACTTGAATCTTGTCTGAGCTTTAACGGTGGCAGCCAGTTCATCCAGCTCATTTCTGATGGCAGCACTCATCCCCTAACATGGAAGCCAACTTATCTCCGAACACCCCTCCTCAAGCTGATGGTAGATAAGAATTAATTACATTCAGCTTGCGAAGGAGATGATTATGCTGATTGGCTCCTAGAGCTTTAGTCAACATGTTTGCTGGTTGGTCCATGGTGCCAACATGATCTGTTCTTATAATTCCACGTCGAATTTTTTCTTGAATGAAATGACAATCAACGTCAATGTGCTTGGTACGCTGATGAACCATTGGATTTGCGGCAAGTTCCATGGCAGCTGTGTTGTCACAATACAAAGTGACTGGGCGAGGAACATTGAGTCCCATGTCTCCCAGAAGACCTAACAACCAGAAAATTTCACAAGTAGTGATGGCCATAGCTCGATACTCTGCTTCTGTAGATGATCGTGATACTACACCTTGTTTCTTGCTTTTCCATGAAATCAACGTGTTTCCAAGCATGATGCAGAAACCCGTCAATGATTTTCTTCCCATTTTGCATGTGGCATAATCTGAATCACAATAAGCTCGCATATGATAACCTCCTGATAAGGGAATAAGTAGACCTGTGCCAGGACAACTCTTTAAGTATTTTACTAAACGTATTGCAGCTTCCCAATGGGATTTCTTGGGTGAGTGCATGAACTGAGCTAAATTATGAACTGTGTAAGAGATGTCTGGCCTTGTGACATTGAGATAATTCAACTTTCCAATGAGTTGTTGATATTTTAATGAATCCTTCAATGGTGGATCATCATCCCTAGGTACTGGAGCTCCTTGATCAAACTTGATTGTTGTCAATGATAAGTTTGTGTCCATGGGATTTTCAACTGGTTTGGCTCCCTCAAGCCCCATCTCATCTATCAATTCAAGAATGTATTTTCGTTGACTCAAGTGAATGCCTTTATCATCACGAAGTACTTCCACACCGAGAAAAAACTTGAGATCTCCCAAGTCCTTAATATGAAAGGATGAATGCAAGTGTGCTTTCAGTTCCTTAATTCCATATGTGTCACTTCCCGTAATAACAATATCATCAACATAAATCATGAGAAGGACAATTAATTTACCTCATTTCTTAACAAAAAGAGAGGTGTCATGTATAGAGTCCTGATATCCAATTGCTAGGAGGGCCTCTGTAAACTTGGCATACCACTGCCGGGCTGCTTGCTTCAATCCATATAAAGATTTCTTGAGCCTACATACTTTTCCAGTTTTTTCATTTGGATCTCCTGGTGGAAGTCGCATATAAACTTCTTCATTCAAGTCTCCTTGTAGGAAGGCATTGCTAACATCCATCTGATGAATTTCCCACTGATTCTGAGCAGCTAGTGAAAGAGCGCATCTGATTGTGATGTGCTTAACAACTGGTGCGAAGATGTCATGATAATCTACGCATTCTTTTTGACTATATCCCTTGGCCACTAGTTTGGCTTTGTATCTCTCAACTGTACCATCGGCATTGTGCTTGATCTTATAAACCCATTTGCAACCAATGGGTTTCCGTCCAGACGGTAAGTCCACAACGTCCCAAGTTTCATTATCCTCTAATGCTTTGATTTCTTGTTTCATGGCCTCTTGCCATCTAGGATTGCCAATAGCCTCATGGTGATAGAATGGTTCCACATCGGTGGAGATAGATGCAATGAAATGTTGGCTATCAATTGGAAGGTGGTCATAAGATATGAAGGATGAAAGTGGATATATGGAGGATTCACTTTCTAAGACATTGATGGTAGGGCAAACATAGTCTTTTGACCAAAATGGTGGTTTGGTTTCTCGAGTAGATTTTCTAGGAATTATCTGAGCATGACTAACTGGTGGGTTTTCTGTGAATGGTGTGATCTCCTCAATGTCTTCATCCATAAAGACATCATAGGAGTCAGCAGATGGTGGTAGAGGAAGTGGAGTGCGATCAGACTGTGATGTTGTGATAGGTGTAAAGTGATTTTCAGGTGGTGTCTGAGTATGTGGCTCAAGTGAGGGCCAGAGGTGAGGTTGTTGGCCAAGGACCTCCACGTCGAGATTAGTCAAAGGAGCTTGCAATGAAGAATGTGATTTGTCCTCTACTTGTGAGAAAGGAAAAATGTCCTCATGAAAACGTACGTCCCGACTAACAAAAAATCGTCGTCTCTCGGGATCATATAATTTGTATCCCTTTTGCCCTCGAGCATATCCCATGAATATGCTAGGAATAGCTCTGGGGGAAAATTTATCTTTGTGCTTCAACATGGTAGCATAGCAAAGACATCCAAAGACTCGAAGATGAGAGATTTTTGGTGATTTGTCAAATAATTTCTCAAAGGGTGTGACTCCATTAAGAACGGAGGAAGGGATTCTATTGATCAAATATGTGGCTGTGAGTATGCATTCACCCCAAAACCTAGTTGGCATGTTGCTTTGAAACTTTAAAGCTCGTGCAACATCTAAGATGTGTCGATGTTTACGTTCAACAACACCATTCTGTTGGGGAGTGTACACGCATGAGCTTTCATGAATGATTCCCCGTGAAGAAAATAATTGTTTTGTGTTGTGATTGAAGAAATCAAGAGCATTGTCTGTCCTAATACGCTTAACTTCTCTAGAAAATTGGTTTCTTATGAGATTAAGAAATTCTTCCAATCTTGAGAATGTCTCACTCTTGACTTTCATAAGGAACGTCCATGTTCCTCGAGAAAAGTCATCCACAATGGTAAGAAAGTAACGTGACCCATCATGATTGGGTATCTTGTATGGTCCCCAAACATCAACATGAATTAGGTCAAAAATGGATTGTGCTTTATTATCACGCGTAGGAAAAGGATTGCGAGTTTGTTTCGCAAGTGGACAAATAGAACATGAGCTATTTTGAGGAACATTATGAAAATTCAATTCATTGATGAATTTAAACTTGGCATTGGACATATGTCCGAGCCTACAATGCCAAAGTCTTAAATTTGAAGCACTACACGGAGATAAAGAGTTCACAAAAGATAGGCTATGCCCGGAAGAGTGTGTGATCTTTTTCTTGCCAGGACATGACACAAAATAGTAAAGTCCATTTCTCATTCTACCAAGCCCTTTGACTTCACTCGTCGAAAGGTCCTGAAATACACAAAATTCAGCATAAAAGATGATTTTGCAGTTGTTTTGGAGGCAGAATTTTGATACAGAAATTAAATTGAATTTGAAATCCGGTGAGTATAAAACTGAATCCAATTTCAGGTGTTTGGATATAGGAACGTTTCCAGTATATGTAACCATAGTGCTATCACCATTCGGAAATTTAACTTTCCTAGATCTAGATGCACATGAAACAGCAGAATCAAGATATTCAAAATTTGCAGTTATATGATCACTAGCACTTGAGTCAATTATCCAATATTTTAAGGATTCAGAAGTACCTGCAAGGTGAGCTTGTGATTCCTGATCATCATGCAGGACTTTGATAAAACGCTGGAAGTCTGCTTTGGTGATGAAAACTTGATCATTTTCACCAGCTGCTAAATTTGCATTTGCCTCCTCCTTGCGATTATTGCGGTCCGGTGGATATCCGTTCAATTTGTAGCACTCCTTTTTTTCATGCCCATAGATCTTACAGTGTTCACATTGAGGGCCAGTTAATCTATAGCATACCTCCTTTTTATGCCCCATTTTTCCGCAAAAATCGCATTTTTCAACTTCCTTGTACGACCCGTCGTTTTGCCTAAACGACCGATCATTTTGTGGCCTAAACGACCTGTCGTTTTTTCTGTACGACCTGTCGTTTTGAGAACTAAACGACCTGTCGTTTTGAGCCTTTAGGGAAAACGACATGTCGTTTGGAGCCGCACGTGGTGAGCACTGTGCGTCATGTGATGTCGTCCCCAAAAGCCTTTTTGCCGTAAAAGGTGTGCCGTTTGTCAGAGCACTTGCTGTGTCGAAATTTGAATTCGTTGCAACAAATACATTTTCGCCGGTCGTCTTCCCGACGACATTCCGGCGATATTCCGCCTTGCAGATCATGGAAAAAGTCTGCATCAGGTCCGGCAGAGGATGCATCATTAGAATCTGCTCTCGAAGGGTTGAATAACTGTCATCGAGGCCACGGAGGAGCTGATAAAATTTCATCCGATCTTGATGGGTTTTCCACGGCGGAAAAACAGCCAATTCCGGCGAAGATAATTCGATCAAAGTGTCGAATTCGTCCCATAGCTGGCGGAGACGACTAAAATACAATGAAATCGATTCTCCAGCTTGATGAATTAAACAGAGATCATTTGTGAGATCATAAACCCTAGACGGGTCAATTTGATAGAATCGGGCACGGAGTTCTGCCCACATATCGGCGGCATTCCGGGTGTAGATTAGGCCGTCGTGAAGAGTGTCGGAGATTGAATTTAGAATCCAACCCCGACAAAGATCATTACACCGATCCCATAAGCTTCGAAGAGGAGAATCGGGTTCGGGTTGGGGAAACGACCCATCGACAAAGGAAATTTTGTTTTTGATTGATAGGGAAATTTTCATCGTCTCGGACCAGACGGCATAATTAGAGATGCCTACCAGTTTATTCGACACCAGAGCGGTCGAATTTGTATCTCCGATCGGTAGATAAAGAGGATCGGCGCAATCTAGGGTTTGCGCGGTCCGGGGGTTCTGTTGGTTCGCATCCGTGTGCGGTGGCATGCAAACCCTTTCCTAATGGGTGTGCGGTGGACTTCGGATGATTCGCTGGTAGGTGCGTGATGTTTCACCACTTCGATGAGGCGGAACATACCGCTGAGTTCCGCCGATAGGGCTGCCGGAGGCCTCTGAGAGGTGGTCGACCATGTTGCCAAAAACGGTGTCGTGTTGGACTGTCTACGACGTCGTGTCGTGAGTAACAGTGAAGTTGTAAGAACGGCGTCGTTCGTGTTGTGAACGAGACGACGTCGTTGAAGTATTATGAATGTTGCTGCGTTGTGAGGCAGAACGACGTCGTGGAAATAAGTGGGAAGAACGACGTCGTTTTGAATCCCGTCGTCTTCTTCGACGAGAAATTAGGTTTTCTGCGTCGGAAAGAAAGGCAGCTCAGAATTTTGTGAATTTGAGTTGAGATTTGATCCGAAAAATTTGAGAAAAGTTTTCGGGTTTTGAGCGGAAGCGATTTTGGAACCAAAATTTTCTGTTAGAATCAAAAAGATAGGAAAGAAACCGTGAATATTCGGTTTACAGAAAATTTCAGGATTTTGGCTCCGATGCCATGAAAATTTATATGAAGAAAGGAAGAAGTAGGGAGAAATGATTCCCGTTGTTGTATATTTCATGGTCTATAAGGTTCCTTTTATAGAGGAACGAAAGCAAAAGATACAATTAAGAATAAAATGCTTTTGATTCAATTCAAATAAAGAATTCAAAACAGAGCTAAAGTTCTTCAATGGTGGATAACTTGAATCTTGTCGGAGCTTTAACGGTGGCAGCCAGTTCATCCAGCTCATTTCTGATGGCAGCACTCATCCCCTAACATGGAAGCCAACTCATCTCCGAACACAGCTTATGTCATTGATCCGAGTAAGAACGAAGACCTTGAATTTGCTTACGGATCTGGTCACATCAACCCATCACAAGCCATAGAACCTGGGCTTATCTACGATACATCAGAGGCAGACTACATAGATTTCCTCTGCAAACAAGGCTACAACACCACGGCGCTGAGACTCATTGCTGGAGACAACAACACCTTCTGCAAGCGCACAAAGCTTGGAAGGGCCTGGGACCTTAACTATCTTTCATTCTCCGTCGCTGTCGAAGATGGCCAGCAGATTGTATTTACCAGGATATTCACCAATGTCGGCTTGCCAAACTCTACATACAATGTCAGTTGGTACGTGCCTTCTCCTATTACCCTTACAGTGAAGCCTTCTGTCCTGTCTTTCTCCGCCACTGGGGACAAGAAGCCATTCACAGTGAACGTATCTGGTTCACCCATTGCACAGCAGCCTATCGTTTCCGGTGCAATCTCGTGGTGTGATGGAACATTTACGATGAGAAGCCCAACTGTGGTTTACACGATTCTCCTTGGTTCTGCAGTCTCCACCTTCTCTGTTCCTAATAAAATTACAAATCTCAAAGGATCTTCCATGTATCACAAGAGCGGGATGCTTGGACACAAATAACTTTATCCCTGGGTATTTCAGATTGCACTAGTACGCATCTAACATTGTCAGCTTTGTACTACCTGCACCACTTTGACACAAAACCCAAATAACAGTCTCATTGCTCTATGTAGATTGCCTATTCCATTCACAGACTCAAACAAAGAGCTCATAGTTTTGATTTACATAGAGCAATGAGACTGTTATTTGGGTTTTGTGTCAAAGTGGTGCAGGTAGTACAAAGCTGACAATGTTAGATGCGTACTAGTGCAATCTAAAATACCCAGGGATGAAGTTATTTGTGTCCAAGCATCCCGCTCTATGTAGATTGCCTCTTCCATTCCAATGGACCATGTCATTGAAAATATATAACAACAAATCAACCAATCGATTACAAAAGCCATCAAGTTCTTCTTTTATGTAGAAAACAACGGGCGGAAAAGAGGAAGTGCGAAAAATGCCAAACTATCACGAGTAAGTTACAGAACATATCCAAATGAGCCAAATAATTGGATAATACATGCCAAAACAAATCAGCCAACCGTTAATGAAAACGACAAGGTTATTCTTTTATGTAGAATATACCAATAGTATAAATCAAGGGATCTAGTCCATTATAGATAAAAATAGCACTCTAAAAAGAATTGACATGTACGAAGTAAGAAAATTATGTCTTGACATATATGCATATTTAAATATATTGCTGCACACTTATATATATCTGCATGTGCACGTACATATGAAAGGTTGTGCCTTGTTCATGCAGGATGCGGAAAATAAAAATTATATGAGTGCATATCGGCAAGTGCACACGTGCACGCATGTGTCTTTATCTTACAAATCTTAAGGTGTTTAAGGTGAGAATTTAAATTTGAGGTGAGGAAATGGAGGAAATGATAAATTCCTTGGCCTTTGATAAGTTTTTCTAAAAATGTTTCTTTGGTTGTGCTTTGGTCTTAAACATAAGGAAAACCTAACATATCTAAAATTATTCTTTTCTATTCAAAATGAAAGAATCAAATAACATAAGTTAGTTTCAATGTTTTCTAAAAGCAAGTCTCCATGAATGAATCTTGGTAAAAAAAATTCCAAAACACATCGAGATCTTATTGGTTATCTCTTTTTTTTTTTTTTTTGTTTCTATTTTTTAATTTTGGAATGTAGCATTTGAAGTTGAACTAGATAGAAAATTTATGGAGGTCTTTTTCCCAACCTTAAGGCATTTTATTTGCTTTGCTATTATCATTAAGGTTATCATTGGGAAATTTCCATATGTTGTTTCTATACTATATACTTGTTGTGTGATTCCTCAAATATGAAAGAGAATCATTGTACAACATGGAAAAGGAAATTAAACATCTTAGAATCACAAAAGAGCTACATGGTTCTTAGAGTGGTAATACCTATTGTGCTTAATTTGTTTAGCTCATTGAGTAGAATGTTGCAGAAATTGACAAGGGCGAAGTTTCATGCATTTTCCTTTAAAACAAAGTTCAGAGAAGTTCCAACAGTACATGCAAGGTTGGTTATTGAGTCTTATTATTATTATAATATTTTTTTGAAAATTAAAATTGATTTATATATTTAATAGACAACTGTGCATTCTAAGCTTAAGGGCATATGCCTTTAGGTTAAAACTATATGCAACATCACATTAAATAAATAAAAAAAATAGCCTCACCCAACCTCTAAGAACATTGAACTTTTATGTTTTGGATATCTTTTTTACATTGTAAAATGTATTTTTAACAAATTTCTTAAAAGTTTCAGGAGTGATAATTTTTTTTGACTAGCAATGTATCTAGTCATTCCTTTCCTTCTAGTTAACACAAACAAATAAAGCAAATGTAGACTTAAAAACACTTTGAAACTCTCCCTTTTCGCATGGTGAGGAAGCCAATTGATTCTTGAATTTATGATAGATATGATGGACATATGTTGAAAATAGTCTACAGACGTTACTATATTACTATAAAGTATGAACACCTTGTGAAGATGTGATCCTTGGATATGTTTGATGTGCAACATAGGTAGTAGTTATTATCTCTTGATGCTCCAAGGAAAAACCTAATATATTTATTAGACAATGAAATCTCACATCAAAGATGAGAACACTTGTAATGTGTTTTATAAGCTCGGACAACCCTTTTTCTCAATAAGATATTTTGGAGAGAGGTGGATTTAGGCCTTTAAACATAAAATCAAAGTCAATCCTTGTTCCATGTATTTGAACCCAATTCTATAAATGGGTTAGTCAATATTGCATAATAAAGTCTCACATCAAAGATGAAAGCACTCATTATGTGCCGTATAAGCTTGTTCGATGAAATTCTATATGCAAGTGAACATGTCAAACAAGTAATATAATGATAAGAAAGATATCGTCCCACAGAGATTGGTGATTACTAGACCAACTAATTACTAACGGTGAATAACTCCTAGAATTTATCTAACAAATCAAATTGATAGATGATAGATTAACTAAGTCTAAGAAAACTAAATACAAGAAATATGTTAGAGCATATGATTTCACCATAATTACTAGGTATTAATATTGATTATTTTGCTTGCAAGAGAGATAATATCTATGTGATGGTGGAACTTCCTAATTTATTTACTATCCTATGTCTAGGTATAGCAAACCTACTTAGTTCATTAATTCACTATATTTCTATATATGAATTGAAACAAAACAAATGCATTAGGATCTATGAATATTCCCAGTTTACACCAAAAGCCACACAAATAATATGGTATATGTCTATCCATATTTAATTTATGATTGCATATTACAAGAAGCAACTGCATGCTATTTCTTGTTGGTCTCTAACATGCAAATCAAGTCATCTAAGTGGTAGCTAATCACCTAAAAGCATTAAACTCCGTAATATGTAACTTCACATAAACAAAATATCTTGCAAAACATAATAATCATAAGATTCATGCCATCATAATTAGGTTACATCGTAGCTCTAACAAAAATAAACTAAAACATAAAGAAATAATGAGGAAGAATAGTAATAAGAAATAAAGAAGGCATCTTGAATCCAAGAACAAGAAGTCTGTCATCCTTTTTGTCTTCTCTTTAAGAAAACCTTGAATTCTTGGCCTCTTTCTTGACTTGTGCTCAATTTCCTCCTCCTCCTTCTTTTGCCTCTTCTCTTCTCTTAAATAGGGTTTAGGTTTAGACCTACCTCCTATCCTAGTAGAATTGGGTTTTAGAGATCTAAAACAATTGGGTTTTGAACTTTTAAATTAATTAGGATTTGAATTCCTAACATGATTGAGTTTTCTAAATAAATAGAAAACCTAATAACAATGGAAAATCTAAAGTCCAAGCCCATCATGACTCTCTTGATCTTGATATTATGATTTTGCCACACAATAAACATCAGGTTCTCCTTATTCATCTTTTTTTTCCATGCCTCCTTACGCTACATAAACAAGACAAATTTAGGTAAATAAAGAGGAATTCAAATATTTTCTCATAAGCATTGTATTGTTTATTGCCTAAAAATAGGTCAAATAACTCTATAAAAATAGAGTTATCAAAGCTTGAACAACTGCTCTGCTTAACTTGGGCCTTTTAACAACATCTAAAGTCAAAATGAAAACATCACATAGTTTCAATGACTTTTGAAAACATCTTTTCATGAATGGTTCTTGAAAAAAATTCCGAAAGGCATCAAGATTTTATTGTGGTTATCTCTTTTTCTTTCTATTTTTTAATTCAAACTTTAGAATGTAATATTTGAGATCAAATTAGATAGAAAATTTACAAGGGTCTTTTTCCAACCTTAAGGACATTTACTTTCTCATGCTATTTTCATTAAGAAAATCATAAAGAATTTTCATATGTTGTTCTAGACTACATACTTGTTTTGTAGTTCTTTTAATATGCAAGATAGTCATAGTAAAAGGTGAGGAAAAGGAAATTAACATCTTAGAATCACAAAACAACTGCATGATTCAAAGAGTGGAAATTCCCTATTGTGCTTAATTTGCGTAGCTCTTTGACTAGAATGTTTGAGAAATTGAAGAGTAAGTATTTTAATGCACTTATTTCCTTATAAAACAAAGTTTACAGAAGCTTCAAAATTGCAAGCGAAGGCTGGTTATTGAGTTAAGCATACATTAATGTGAAAATAGGACAGGGATGATACTTCAGTTGTTGATAACAAGAAAAAGTTAAGGTACTATCTTAGAGGAGGACATATACAAAGACAAAATATCAGGCCATAGATCAATAGTAGGTAACAGAGGCGTTTTACATTATTTGGCGATAATACCAAGACCAGAAACATCCACATATTAGCCGGTCAAGCTTCTAAAATAATGCCGCAAATGGCGTATACAAGTTTCAATGACTCATATAAATACCCCGGACCTTACATCACAGGCATTAACTTAAACCTGTATCTGGACAAATGGGCAAGGCAGGATTGCATGTGCTTCTGTACCCGTTGTTGCTTGCAGCTCTTCTCCAGAGCTGCCAAGGTCAGGAAAGAAAGGTAGATTGGTTCGTAGTCACATGTAATATCTTGACTGTAAGAAGAAATTCGTTATGGGATGTATTTAAGGAATTTGTGTTACTTTTCAGGTTCACATCGTTTACTTGGGGGAGCGGCCACAAGGGGATTTTCCTGCTGCATTGATTCACCATTCCATGCTAGAAAGAGGACTCGGGAGGTCAGTCCTTGTGGCTTGTTACTCCCAGAGTTTTGATCTTACACATCTCATTTAGTTGACAGCATATTGTTAGAAATAATGGTTAATATACATAACTAATAGTTTGGTATAATGTCTTTCTTATACATTCAAGTGTTTCACTCTCTTAATGATCAATTTTAAGGAAGCAGGCGTGCCTTCCTAATATGATATCACAATCCAATTTTAAGTATGGCATCTCATTATTTTTACTAGACTTTTACCTTTTATCTCATAGATATTGTTTTCGCCTTGTTGCAGTACTATATCGGCAAAAGAGTCACTAATCTACAGTTATGGAAAGAGCTTTAATGGATTTGCATGAAGAAGTTGCAAAATTCTCAGGTGAGAAAGTCAAACAAATGGCCAAAGATGAAATTACAATACTATTATGTGCTATCAAACAACATCATTAAACAAAAGTGAAATGTTGACAGAAATGGAAGGAGTAATTTCAGTATTTCCAAACCATAAACTAAGACTTCACACTACAAAATCGTGGAATTTCATGCAATTCAAAGAACACAAAGTTGGAATCCCCCAAGAAGGAAATGTCATTATTGGGCTCCTTGATTCAGGTTGTCATATTAAGCACACAATTGGCAATAAATTCAAGTTTGTATAGATCACAAAGATAATCCTCTATATTGAACTTTTTTCTTGTCCATTTGTTTCAGGAATCTGGCCAGAGTCTGATAGCTTCAGTGATGAAAATCTTAGCTCTCCACCCAGTAAATGGAAAGGTGAATGCAAAGGTCCCAACTTCACTTGCAACAAGTAAGCTTTCTTTCTTCTCAATACTTCTTCTAGCACTGCTATGAGTTCAGACCCCATTAGAGAAACAAATAAAGAGGAAAAAACAAACGAGATAGAAAAACTTGAAGACAAATAATAGCCATTTTAATGACTGCGTTACAGAAATTAGAAGTGACAATCTTATTTTTGATTTTTCATCTCCTTTAGCTACTCACAAAAACCCTCATCTGACAGCAAGATAATCGGAGCCCGTTACTACAACGCTGAACAAAGCTATGGACCCACTGACATCATATCCCCAAGGGACTCTGAAGGCCATGGAACCCATAACTCCTCAACCGCCGCAGGAAGGAGGGTAGCCGGAGCTAGCTTCTTTGGTCTAGCTAATGGAACTGCGAGAGGTGCGGTTCCTGGGGTGAGGATTGCTATGTACAAGGTTTGTTGGTCTGGTTTTTGCGAGAGTGCAGATATTTTGGCAGCATTTGACGATGCAATAGCGGATGGAGTTGACATTATTTCTGCGTCCCTTGGTAACGTGATGCCTGTTCCATATTTCGAAGACCCACTAGCAATTGGGTCTTTCCACGCCATGAAACGCGGAATTTTAACCTCATGTTCTGCTGGGAACGCCGGGCCTCATCCATACTCCCTTGCGAATTATGCACCTTGGATATTGACTGTTGGAGCCAGCACCATTGACAGGAAATTTGTTGCCCAAGTTGTGCTTGGCGACGGACGAGTCTATACTGTGAGTTTTTTCGTTGAAGTCATTTTATTCCGAAGGCATTTCAACATTTAGTTTTCTTTCCCAATTATTTGCTAATTTCTTAACGAATGCAATGAAGGGCCGCTCCATCAATAACTTCCACTTCGATGATGACACATTTCCATTGGTTTGGGGTGGAGATGCTGCTAACTATTCTGCGGGTGCTGACACAGAGATTTCAAAATATTGCTTACCTGGTTCGTTAAACTCACATAAAGTAACAGGAAAGATCGTCCTCTGCGAAGCCGCTCCTCGTAGCCTACCTTTGATAGCAGAAAATGGCGTTGGTACCATTATTGCTAGCCCATTCTTCCCCGATGATGCCTTCAATTTCCCAGCTCCAGCAACAGTCGTTAGCATAGAGGATGGCCTCCTGATATTGGACTACATCAGATCAACCAAGTATATATAGTTCTATACTGCTGCTCATTAAATCAATCACTAATGATACAAATTTCATCCTACCAAAGTGTGTATGCCATCCTAATGAAGTGATTCAAACCATTGACAGAGTCCCATTCGCAACTATTCTCTTTGGTGAGGCGTTGAATGATGTCATGGCACCTTATGTTGCATCGTTTTCTTCGAGAGGACCCAACCTCATCACCACAGACATTCTCAAGGTGAATAAGCATTGAGAACTTGGCATTCATAATTAGTCATGCTTTGCTTTTAGTTTTATATGACGTGTTGAGGTGTGTGAATCTTGTACGGACGATTGCAGCCTGATATAACTGCTCCTGGAGTGGACATTCTCGCTGCCTGGTCTCCAGTGGCACCACCCTCCTTTGAGCCCCACGACACTAGAAGTGTCAAATTCAATATTGTTTCCGGCACCTCCATGTCCTGCCCTCACGCTAGTGGTACAGCCGCATATGTCAAGGCTGCCTATCCCAACTGGTCCCCTGCCGCCATTAAATCTGCCCTCATGACCACAGGTGAAGTAACAAACTTGATCCCTATAACATGTTGGACTGTAGAAGGCAGAGGTTAATCTCTAGCTAACCAACTTTACCTTGAATAGCTTTTCCCATGAACCCCGACCAGCAGGAAGACCTTGAATTCGCTTACGGATCCGGTCACCTCGACCCGGTCGGAGCCTTAAACCCTGGGCTCGTCTTCGATACATTGGAGACAGACTATATAGACTTCCTCTGCAAGCAAGGTTACAATACCACCACGGTAAGAATCATCACCGGAGATAACAGCACCGTCTGTAAGAGCACGGAGTTTGGCAGAGCTTGGGACCTTAACTATCCTTCGTTCTCCGTAGCTGTCGAAGATGGCCAGCCGATCCAAGCTGTATTTACCAGGACAGTCACCAACGTTGGCTTCCCAAACTCTACATATAAGGTCCATTTGGACATGCCTCCCACTATTAACTTGACGGTGGAGCCGTCTACTCTGTCATTCTCTGCCACTGGAGAGAAGAAGTCATTCACAGTGAAGGTATCTGGCCCAATCATTGCCCAGCAGCCTATACAATCAGGTGCAGTCTTTTGGTTCGATGAGACTGAGACTTACTTTGTGAGAAGCCCAGTTGTGCTCTACACGATTCTCCCCGGTTCTGCAAACTCTACCTTCTCTATGCCTGACAGAAAACCAGATTTCGAAGGTTTCTCCATATCTACCAAGAATGGGTTCCTTCGATATTGATTCCTATTCTCAGGTTCTATCGTATCTGACATGGGCGCTTGAGATTGTCAGCTTTGTACCGCCTTCACTGGTTTGACTAAGCCCAAGTAATGCAGCTACAATAATATTTCTAGTTCAGCATTGCTGAATGTAGTTGCCTTTTCGGCTCATAAAAGGCTCTTGGTTCTGACTTAGAATTCAGTAACACGATCTACAGGTGGGTGAGCTCAAACATATCTGATGGGTCCAAATCTATACCATAACAAATCAGCTAAACGAGCACGAAAGCCATAAGGTTTTTGTGTTTGAAAGTTCCACTTACAGAAATCAAGGATCTTTTTTGTTGGAATATCTTGCATTGCTAGCAATCTACCATGAAGCCTTTCGTATCTAGAAAAGTTTTAACATAATATCATAACTCATTATTTAGATAAATAAAACCTTGTTATAAGATGCAGTTCAAGTAGAAACCCTGTAACATCAATTATGAATCAAACAATTTTAAATCAGTTACAAGTAAGAGTATTAGAATATCTTACTTCATCTGCATCCTATTCTGGAATTTTCTATAAATAGACATTATTCTCTCTTTATAAATTACAGTAACTGCAAATAAATTATACTAACTGATATGTAAAATTCTAACTTTACACCACAGAATCTAGTACGATGTAGCATACTTATAGACTTACAGGTACATGTGGAAATGTTATATATTTGTAGGTTTGTGTCATCTCCCTGCAATTGACTAATCCTGTAAAGCAACTAAGCATTACTTTAATTCGACGCAGCCCCTAAAGAATAGCGCAAGGAAGATTCACAGAAGGCAACCAGGGCCGCACATTTTCCCTCTCCCCAAGCAAGGAGGAACAGTCATCAATTCCAGCGAGGGTTCTAGTGGAACGTAAGATAAATGACAAACACACGCCGAAAAGTCAAGCACAAACCAGCCAAAAGGTAAGTTGGTCTAGATGGCAAATAAATGACTGCTAGCGGAATCTCCACTACGATCACTGCTGGCCACAAACCCTTGTCTGCAACGTCTAATTTGGAGATACCATAAGGGGAGTAAACAACCTTTGCCCTGGAAAGCTTTTGAATTTTATGTGTTCGTTTTTGGAAATCATTCAAGGATGCTCTAACCATCTTCTACGAATCTCCGAATCTCCAAATCTCCTCTTAAGGAAAAAAGTCAGTCCAAACACATTCAATGACAAAAACGAAGTCAAGACAGTTTCTGCAAGAAAATCTATAACAGAAATTTCCTATATTCATTTGTATTCATCGTAATTAAATGCACAGATTGTAGAGAAACGTTATTAATAGGAAATTGTACAAAGAATCATTCATCAATCAAATCTACAGCTTCTACAATCCTTTTTGCCTTTTGCCTTCTGTCTCTGTTCTGAGTTTATTTTTTGTTCTTGGCTCAGCCCTTTGTCTTTGGCAGCTCTTGAGCTGGTTATAGGAAAGCAACCCGTTTTCCCCTTCTTCATTACGAGCTGATTGCCTCCATAAAGAGCTTGATAGCATAGAAATTTTCTGCTTCTCTCGGAATGTAGTGACTTTAATATAATTTGGCTGCAGTTAACAACAAAAGAAACAACCAAGAAACGAATTTGGCCAGTGAAGTTCAATTTATTTTGGAGCAACTGGGGTAAAACACTATACTTGGACATAGTTCAATAAAAATGGCCAAGGCAGGGCTTATTGTTTTTTTCTATACCCGTTACTCCTTGCAGTTCTTTTGCAGAGCTGTAATAGCCAGGAGAGGAAGGTAAGTTGCTTTCGTTAGTCACGTGGATTATCTTGAATGTCCAAAGCTATTAGACCGCGGATTCTGTTTTAAGCAACTTATGCTCGAAACCGATTCATATTGTATACATGGGAATGCGGCCTCATGGAGACTTTTTTGTTGCATCAACGCACCATTCCATGCTTGAAAGAGTGCTCGGAAGGTTACTACTTTAGCCTACTACTCTTAGTGTCATAATTTGCACAAATCTTCGAGTTGACATAGTTGTTAAGTTATGAAATCTCTCAAACAATTTAAAAATGCTTCTTTGTTAAAAATGATTCATCCCAAGCTACATAAAATCCTTGGTATTCTTTGTCATGGTTTTGTAGGTATTTACTATTTCATCCATCATAATTTCGTAAGCTGCATTGGGGTAATGCTAGTAACGCATAATCCCAATGCATTTCTTGTATGCCTCAAAACCACTTATATTGGTAGGGACAAAATGTGACCTTGGCGCATGTTTTACAAACAAATACGGTTGTAGATAGAGTTGCCATCTTTAGTTAAGAGGCTACAAAAAACACTAGCCTAAGGCCCTCACCATAGCAGACTTTATCTCATGAATTATCCTAAGCACATATCTTGTTCTATTTGTAGCACTTTAGCGACCAAATAATCATAAAATATAGTCATTGGAAGAGTATTAATGGATTTACAGCTAAATTAACTGATGAGGGAGTTTCAAAATTCTCAAGTGAATAGATAGCCTAACAAGAAATAAAGAATGAAAAATTGTAACCATGTTCTATGATTAAAGCAATTGACATATGTTGCATAGATGGAAGGTGTAGTTTTAGCTTCATATTACGAGGTCATGGGACTTGATGGGCTTTGCAGAAGCCAAATCAAGAAGCCCTCACGAAGAAATGCCAAGGTGAAAACTTCACCTGCGACAAGTGAGTTCTCTTTTTCCCCGTTACTTATCTGAGAATTACTTTTAGTCAAACACCATCATAGAAAGAACTAACAGACAGGCATGTTCAAGAAAAATTTCTCCGTACATTAACTCAAGTACTTCTCTAACCACTGCTTAAAACTCGCATTGAAGGTAATGTTTAACTCGCTTTTGGGACTTGATATTCACATAACCAATCAACTCAGCTTAACAGTACAAAATTTAGGAATGAAAAAAAAAAAAAGATAATATAGACGGCACCCATCTTTCTAGCTTTTTCATCTGAGTCAGTGACTCACAAAAACCTTAAAATCGCAGCAAGATCATCGGTGCCCGTTTCTACAGCCATAAAAATGCCTATGGGGTCCTTGACATTAAATCCCTAAGGGACTCTGACGGTCATGGAACTCATACTTCCTCAACCGTTGCAAGGAGCGTAGTAGTTGAAGCGAGCTACTTTGGGCTGGCAGAAGGAATTGCAAGAAATAGAGTTCCTGGTGCAAGGATTGTCGTCTACAAACCTTGCTAGTTACTTAGATTTTCCTCATTAGATGTCCTGGTAGCATTCTGCCATGCGATAACAGATGAAGTTGACATTATCTCAGTTTCCCTTGGTTTTGGGCATCCTCACCAATATTTTCTAGTCACAGCTGCTATTGGGTCTTTCCACGCCATGGGAAACGACATTTTGACCTTAGCTTATGCTACAAACACAGGACCTCCACCATCCATTGTTATGAATTATGCATCTCGGATATTAACTGTTGAAGGAAAGTTGTTACCTATGTTGTACTTTGGCAACGGACAATTCTGTTGGTTTTTATGGCTTAACAAGAAGGGGGGTTGAATTGTTATATTGGCGATTTACAAAAATAACTTGAAACAATTTGTTATATTAACATAAACACACAAATAAATACAGTATGGCACAATCAGAATTCAAAACTTCAATACTCTTCTTTCAAGTCAACGAAGATAATATCACAATTTAGCACTTCAAATATTCTTATAAATTCAAACACTAGTAATAACACAGCAAGTGTTTTAAGGAGATTAACGCAATAATAAGCGCACAGATTCACACTAGATTTACCACGGTGGTTCGGCACTCACACCTTGAGTCCTACGTCCACCCTTTTCTCTTTCAATCAAACCGATTGAAGTCTCCTTTACTCAACTAAGTTAGGAGAAAACGTTCTCCCTAACTTAAACAATTCCTCTTCAAGGAATCTCTTGTACAAGATATTACAATATGATCAAAAGATCATCAATTAATTACAAATCCCAAATAGTATGACAAATAGTGGGATTTTGTAATCAATAGGAGCTAATATGATGTAGATATAATAGTTCTCAACTCTTATCACGAAAACCCTAAAATGAAATAAATTAGGGTTTCGGGTTCCTCTCAATGCTTATGTGCAATAATTGTATTTTAATGCCATTAGCTCATAAACAGAGCTATACAAGGTTGAATCGATGATATAACCAAACAGATAAGTATTTAATCACAATATCACCGTAGCCTTGAATATCACGGATTGTCAAGTAGATTGCAAGATCAAGGAATGAGCTCAATAATAGAATCTCTTCTCAATAAAGACTTCAGAATCTTGTCAGTTTTTCTAACCCTTCTTTGTAGAATAACTTCTCTTAAATAGAAAAGTTATGGCTAGGGTTTCAAGCACATCAAACCTCAATCATGAGCTATCTTCCCGTTGGAACAGTAGATTAGCCTTCAGATCTTCCTTCTCCATCTTGAATCAGACCGTTCTGACACCGGTCTCATCAGAAATCCTCCCGTTGAGGATTCGGTCACCAGCAGCGCCATTCTCCTCTTTCTCTCGCTCTCTCTCATATCGACCTCCCTTGGATACTTTTCTGCTTAGGGCATCAGGTAGATAAGTGAGAGCATGTTAATGAAACAGTGAGTTTCATTCTCAATGCCTGTGAGCTGATTTGGACCGGGAGTAAGCCTGATAGCATGAGCTAATGTGGACCGAGAGCAAGCCTGACAGCACGAGCTAATGTGGACCGAGAACAAGCCTGATAACACGAGCTAATATGGACCAAGAGTAAGCCTGATAACACGAGCTAATATGGACCGAGAGCAAGCCTGATGAGCTGATATGGACCAAGAGCTTAAGAGGTCTGAGTACTACAGACCCGAGAACTTAATATCCAGTCCGAGAATATTAATCAGCCAAGAACACAGTATACAGCTCTAGAACATTGTATTAATCCGAGAATAGTATAATACATGTTCTTGATAGAAAGATTTATTCCAACAAGCAAGGCCATATATTTCAACCTTCATCAAAACACAAGCAAGCATCATTTTCTTAATCACAATGTATGTCATGTTCAATTTCAATTTAATAAACATTATACTCAAGACATTTTAACTAATGCAACTTAGATAAATATCTTCTCAAATGTCACTATATAGTAACATTATATTAAGAAATATAGGAACCCGGTTACTTTATAATATCCATTAATTGATATTATAATTTGTACATATTTTACTTTCTATAATTTTCTTTTGCACTTATGAAAAACATATTTTATCAAATATCTCTAAAAATATATTTTGTCACACACAAAACCTTTATTTTCCAACAATCTCCCCCCTTTTGATGATGACAAAATATTCTATTAGTATGGCACATGTCACATAATATCAATCATGTTTTTCATGAAAGCATAACTTGGAGTTGCAGCAGATTGAACATTACACAATTATTTACTGCTCACTACTCATATGATCAGAATCCGCAAGCAAGTCCTATGCATGTTTCTAATAAGTTCTGAACATTTGATCATGAAACATGTATAAAACATAGGAGTTAGAGAGATATGTATCCCACATTCTGCACTTAATATAGTCAAAAATGAGACTTCACATGTGCACACTATTCTCTCCCCCTTTTTGGCATAAGCAAAAAGATGAAGTGATATTGAGCAACACAGGCTACAAAAAAAGAAAAAAGAAAAGCGAACCGGCAAGGATAAGGTTTGGATACTAACCAGATGCCATGGGAGTGGAATTAGAGCTGCTCCCCCTTAGACCAAGCCTTGTGTGAGACAGTAAAATAGCAGAGAAATAACAGTAATAAAGAATTTAAATGTTTTCGGGAACTAACATTCCAAGTTCTCTTCTAAGAGCAGAAAACCGTTCCTTAGATAACGGTTTGGTTAAGATATCAGCAATTTGCTGATCAGTGCTCACAAATTCAAGTACAACATCTCCTTTTTGAACATGATCCTGAATGAAATGATGTCAAATTTCTATGTGTTTTGTTTTAGAGTGTTGAATAGGATTCTTAGTAAGATTAATTGCACTGGTGTTATCACATTTTAATAGAACCTTATGTGATAAGATGCCACAGTCCTCTAATTGTTGTTTCATCCATAAAAATTTGAGCACAACTATTTGCAGCAGCTATGTATTCAGCTTCCGTGGAAGAGAGAGCTACACAATTTTGTTTCTTGGAGTGCCAAGAAATGAGCATATTTCTGAGATAGTGACATCCACCACTCGTGTTCTTCCTATCTAGTTTGCAGCCAGCATAATCAGAATCACTAAATGCATGCAAATCTAGTGTGGTGTCTCTAGGATACCAGATTCCTAGGGAGACCGTGTCTTTAAGGTATCTAAATATTCTTTTAATAGCAACTAGGTGCTGTTCTTTGGGATTGGATTGATACCTAGCACATAGACACACACTAAACATGATATCCGGTCTAGATGCAGTCAAGTATAGCAAAGAACTAATCATGCCTCGATATGATTTAGTATCTACACTAATTCCATTTTCATCATTGGATAATGATAAGGAGGCGCTCATTAGTGTGTTCATTGGTTTGGAACCATACATCTTGTATTTCTTGAGCAATTCATTTGTGTATTTTGTTTGACTTATAAAAGTCCCTTTGTTTGTTTGTTTGATTTGCAGTCCAAGAAAGTATGTTAATTCACCCATCATACTCATTTCAAATTTACTTTGCATGCATGAAGCAAATTCTTCACATAGTTTAGAATTTGTAGAGCCAAACACAATATCATCAACATATATTTGAACAATTAAAATTTCTTTTTCTTTATTCTTTATAAATAATGTGTTGTCCACTCTTCCTTTTCTGAAATCATGATTTATTAAGAATGAACTCAGTTTGTCATACCAAGCCTGAGGAGCTTGTTTTAAATCATATAAAGCCTTTGACAGTTTGAAGACATGATTTGAATAAATCGGATCTTTAAATCCGGGTGGTTGTTCAACATATACTTCTTCCTTTATTATATCATTCAGAAATGCACTTTTGACATTCATTTGAAATAAGGTAAAGTTCATACAACAAGCAAAGGTAAGTAGGATTTGAATAGCTTCTAATCTAGCCACTGGTGCAAAATTGCGTTAATCTCCTTAGAACACTTGCTGTGTTATTACTATTGTTTGAATTTATAAGAATATTTGAAGTGCTAAATTGTGATATTATCTTCGTTGACTTGAAAGAAAAGTATTGAAGTTTTGAATTCTGATTGTGCCATACTGTATTTATTTGTGTGTTTATGTTAATATAACAAGTTGTTTCAATTTATTTTTGTAAATCGCCAATATAACAATTCAACTCCCCTTCTTGTTAAGCCATAAAAACCAACAATTGGTATCAGAGCTAATATGGACCGAGAGCAAGCCTGATGAACTGATATGGACCAAGAGCTTAAGAGGTCTGAGTACTACAGACCCGAGAACTCAATATCCAGTCCGAGAATATTAATCAGCTAGGAACACAGTATACAGCTCTAGAACATTGTAGTAATCCGAGAATAGTATAATACATGTTCTTGATAAAAAGATTTATTCTAACAGGCAAGGCCATATATTTCAACCTTCATCAAAACACAAGCAAGCATCATTTTCTTAATCACAATGTATGTCATATTCAATTTCAATTTAATAAAAATTATACTCAAGACATTTTAACTAATGCAACTTAGATAAATATCTTCTCAAATGTCACTATATAATAACATTATATTAAGAAATGTAGGAACCTGGTTACTTTATAATATCATTAATTGATATTATAATTTGTACATATTTTACTTTCTATAATTTTCTTTTGCACTTATGAAAAACATATTTGATCAAATATCTCCAAAAATATATTTTGTCACACACAAAACCCTTATTTTTCAACAAATTCTACACTGAGTTTCTATATTGAAGTTATTTTATCTCGTAAGCATTTCAAAATTTGGCATTTTCAGATAATCTCCTAATTTCTTTAATAATAAAATGAAGCTCTTTGTCAATGGCTTTGACCTCCATGGAAAATCATTTCCCTTGATTTTCATCAAAACATCACATCGCTAATAACAATAAATCTAGGTGCTTTAACATTATGACACCACAATCTATATCCCTTCACCCCATCTATATAGCATAGGAATATGCACTTCTT
This sequence comes from Casuarina cunninghamiana, assembly GCA_028551485.1. Lineage (NCBI taxonomy): Eukaryota > Viridiplantae > Streptophyta > Magnoliopsida > Fagales > Casuarinaceae > Casuarina > Casuarina cunninghamiana. Next base: position 6,488,365 of record CM052365.1, read on the forward strand.
TGCCCTTAGCTTAACTTTATCATCATTCATATGAGCATAAGCATTACAACCAAGTATTTTTAAATTGAAATAACTAACAGGGGTACCTAATCATTTTTCTTTAGGAGTTTGATACTCAGTAGTAGTTGATGGAGACTAATTTACCAAATAACAAGTTGTGTTAACAACTTTAGCCTAGAAATAATCTAGTAATCTAGCATTAGAAAGCATAAATTGTGCTTTCTTTAAGAGAGTTATTTTCATTCATTTTGCAACCTTGTTACATTATGGTGTATGTTGAACTATGTGGTTTCTCATAATGCCTTCATTCTTGCATAGCTATTCGAATTCTTTATTGTCTAATTCCATTCCATTGTCTCTTCTTAAGTATTTGACATGTTTTCCAATATACTTTTCAATTACTGTCTTCTTTTACTTAAACTTGACAAAGATATCACCTTTATTTTTCAAGAAGTATACCTAAACCTTTTCAAAATAATCATCACTGAAGGGAATATGGGAGGGACCCCCAAACATTTAAATGGATGTACTCCAACGTATCTGTGGTTTAATGAATTGTTATGCTAAACTTTATTTGACATTATTTGCCAAATATATAATGTTCACAGAAATCCAATTTTTCCCTTTTTTGGCTTGACAACAAACCTAGTTTACTTAGCTTTAATAGGCCTTGTTTGCTCATGTGTCATATCTTGGTAGTGTTTGCATTTGTATCTATCAAAAAAATTGCAATGGCAGCACTAATTATGTGTCTTTTGAGTAAGTAAAGGCCATTACGTTTTTCTACTTTTTTATGACAAGTGCTCTTTGCAAGACCTTCAATCTCCATTATGACCTTTATACTCGTAACCAATAAAGTCCAAAATGCCGAGGGAAATGAGATTTTTCTTCATTTTTGAAGTGTGCTAGACATTTACAACATTCTCATGACATTATCATGCATCTTAATTCTAATTGTACCTATCCCAACAACCTTACATGCTTTATTGTTTCCTAATAGTATATTACGTGCCATGTCAACACCAAAATACAATTTCCATGTTAACCTTAACCTCTATGAAGTTGTGCAACCTACGCAACCCTACTACACAACTTGCATTCCTTGTGTTTGTCTTACAACCTTGCCATTGTTGTCACCAAAAAACTTACCAAATATGCTTTGATTAGATTTGATTCGATTTATGTAACTTTTTCATTTATGAAATATTGTATGGATCTATATAATTTAATTGTATTAATCAATGTAATTATTAGGAAAATTAAATTAAGGATTTTTCACACAATTATGGTTATTTATTCTTTCCCAATCTTTTTGATGTGCACAATTTTTGCCACTAACTTCTTTCATGGTATCACGAGCTTTTGGCTAATGCCCTTATTGAAAATTCCAATGTCTTTTTCCTTGTTTTCTATTGCCTTTGATTTCTAATCTTTTTTTTTTTCCTTAAACCCCCACAATGCCTTTTGTTTTGCCTTCCTCTTCTGCACTTATTATTCCCTCCCTCTCGTTTGAGGAGTGATTTGATGGCACTAATTATGTTGTTTGGTGAATCCAATTGCTCCCTTCCTTAACTCCCACTAATTATTGTCCATTCTTGAAGGCAAGGAACTTGCCCCGACCACCATCATGCATGACGTGAATGGGCTTGAGCACCTGAATTTATCCTACACAACTTGATTAATATATGACTAGTCCACTTTAACCTTGATTTTAGCCACCTCCTACCAATGTGATGGTCACCAAATTTTCCAACCTCTACACATTAGCCGAAGCATGGGTGTTTCTAAAGCAATCCTACTTCATTTAGTCCTCAACATGCACATCTTCCTTCCACATGCAACTTCACACCTTCACCAAAAACACTTACTCCATTATCGAGTATCTCTATGAGGTGAATGACATTCTAGACTAGTTAGCTTCCATTAGTGTCAAAGTCAAGATGACGAGTACACTACACAAGTTTTTTGTGGTCTTGGTGAAAATTTCAATGCCCTTGCAATGTCATTTTTTGTCCAAAACTAAACCATGCCTTCCAGTCATAAGATGCTTCATGGTGTGATTTTGGCCTAAGAAGGATGCTTAGATCGTAAAGGGGCTAACACTGTCACACCAATATTGTTCATCATTTACCCTATATCTATTACGACCCGATCCAACCCACCTCCACTCAACATGTGCTCTTATAGCTTGCACATGATGGGCTCTTACCTAGCTTGTGAGCCTAGCAAGGGCCCATTCACTCATCAAACCAAGGTTGTTGTTGCAATGGCCCATTTTCCCATCTTTATCATTGCTTGGGCTACCATGTCACCAACTATTAGGAGTGCTTTAGCCTTAACTTTAACCGACCTTCTAGTTACCATGCTGGGTCCATTCCATGCTATAGGCCCACTATACTTACCTTACACCCTGCCCTACCTAATCCTACCCCTAAGCTTATTATGTGAACCTTCCTTAACCTCCTTTCAATTATAAGCCTCCCAACCCTCCTCCTTTTGCCCTCTATGTTAGCTTTTGGCATCTAAACTTTGGGGCCTTCCACCATGCCATTGATTCCCTAATTGCTCTTTTTATTGCAACCCTTTATGTCAGCTTTTAGCAACTCACCATGGGTGATTGTGTCTCTTTTTTTCTCACTTACATGTTTTTAATTGTGTAGTCTTCCCTTACATTTGATCCTACACTCCACACAAGCTTGCCCTTTGCTCTTACGCCTATGTTTTTTTGAGCTATCCTTTTAGCTATTGTGAATATTGTTGTTATTACCCTTAAACTTAGCATATCTTCATGGTTGCAAATGCAATTTTCCACAAGGGATCCTTTCCTTACCAAATGTCTTCCCTTTAGTTACATCCTTTAACTACCTCACTTATTATAATCCTAATTCCCATCTTTCCTCCTTTACCCTCACTTGACCTCACTCTTCCTCCTAAGACATTAGCTATCATTGGTTCTTACTTGATGTCCCCTCCCCAACCTTTTCTCCACCATTTTCCCTTATTTTAGACCCTCTTACACCACCTACTTGACATATCACCTACCTCCAAGATGACACCATTGCTTAACACACCTTCACCCGTTAGCATACCTTTGCCTTTATGGTCACTGCTTATTGTTAGAACTTACTTGACTTTCCTAGGCAATATATGACTCTCATTGGCATGAGGTCACAAGGGTCGAGTAAACTACTCTTATTCATAATGGCACATAGGTTCTTGTTCATTTGCTAGCACTTGACCTATCAATTGCAAGTGGATTTACAAAGTAAAGCTTCACTTGGATGGTTGTCTAAAGCATTACAAAGCCTACCTAATGGCCAAAGGCTTCCACCAATAGCAAGGCATTGACTAAACTGAAATCTTTTGCCTTGTTGCCAAACCTATCATTGTTTGGATATCATCTTTCTTGCTTATTCTTATAGCTAGCCCATTCATCAATTAGATATCTCTAATGCCTTTCTTTATGGCCATCTTAGTGAAGTCATTTACATGGAGCAACGTTAAGGCTTTGTTGATCCCATTCGCCCTTCCCATATCTACTACCTCCATGATTCTTTATATAATCTTAAACAAGCTCCCCATGTCTGGTACTAGCAATTGAGCTCTTTCTTCACTTTTATTGGCTTTATCATCTTTGTAGTTGACATTTCCTTATTCACATTTTATACCTTCTGGTACAATAGTGTTTTATTAGTGTATGATAATAACATTATCTTGATTGGTTCATAACAAGCACCTTTATCTACTTTTCTTTAGATTTTTTTGCATGAATTTGTTCTTAAGGATCTTCGTTCCATTCTTTATTTCCTTAACATTGAAGTTCAACTAACTTCTAATTGCTTGCTTCTCCATTAGGCAAAGTTTACTTATGATATTTTTACTTAGGCTAGGATGACTGATGCCAAAGTTATCTCCATACCCTGCATTATTGATGAGCCTTTCTCTATTTGGAGTAGCGAACCTCTTGTCGATCCACCCTATATTGTAGCATAGTTGGTGCCTTATAGTATCTCACTTTCACTTATCCGGACATTGCTTGGTTAACATTGCTTATCAATTCCTCCATTGCCCCATTACTGAATGTTGGTAAGCTATGAAGTGTATCTTATGCTACTTAGTGGACACTCCTTACCTTGGACTTTGCCTCACATGGAGTTCCTCGACTACTTTTCATGCCTTTTTTGATGTTGTTAGGTAGGTAATCATGATGATCACTATTATGTTAGTGACTTATACATTTTCCTTTGCCATAATCTAATTTCCTGGAGTTCTATCAAGCATCAAATTATTGCTCACTCCAACATTGACTTAGTACAAATCTCTTGTAGACACCATAGTTGAGCTTAAGTGGATTAGGTACCTCCTATGTTATCTTCGTGCACTCCTCTTTACTTGTTGATTCCTATGGTGTGATAATCTCTTGACCTTATATTTAATTGCAAACCCTATCTTTTATACTTGCATGAAGCACATTGAAATTGACCTTTATTTTATTCGACAGTGTTTTACTTGTGGTCAATTACATTTCCAATTCATCTCTTCTATGGACTACCTTGTTAACATTTTTATCAAAGGTTTGTCATCTACCATTTTTGTCTTCTTTGATCCAAGGTAATGATGCGATCTACTCTTTCAACTTATGGGGGCATGTTAGAGAAAATGCATGCCATGTCAGTCATTTGTGCCATTTCAGCACCATATATAGCTACCATGTTAGACTCAACACCACGTCAGCCCTAACCTCTGTGGAGTCATATGACATGAGACAACATGACTATGCAACCTAGGTGTAACTCATAATTGTGTTCCTCATGTCTGTCTGACAATCTCACTACTTCCGTTATTGGAAAACCTACCAAATCTATTTTGATTAGATTTGATTCAATTTATTTATCTTTTTTTTTATTGTGAATCTTGTATAAATCTATAAATTCAATTGTATCAATCAATGTAATTATTAGGAAAATTAAATCAAAGATTCTTTTTACACAATTAGGGTTTTCATTCTTTTTTTTTTTTTTTTTTTTTGGTGAAAGGTCAAATTATATATCACTCATAAAAAATTTACAAGATTGTTCGATTACAAAATATCATCATCTAAGCTCAAATATTGCACTTGGCAAATTCCAAAGCTCTTGTAAAAATTTATTACAATTTGTAAGCTTGACTCCTCTGGTAGATGAAATCTTGCCTCTCACGTCCTTCTTGATTTTAGCAATAATGGTTGAGTTTTCTAGACTTGTATTGCTGAATCTTCTTCTATTCCTTTCGCTCCAAATGTGATACAGTACGGCCTTGAAAGATATACTAAGCAAAGTAGCTGCAAAGCTCTTCCTCTTAACAGTGTTGATCATCCAATATATTTCAACTCTCCAATGTTCAATTCTTCGAGTTAATCCATTCATGCCTAACAAAGCCTTCCAGATGTAGTTTGTGAACCTGCACTTAAAAAATAAATGTTCATGTGATTCTTCTTCTTGTTGGCAGAGGTTGCATCGTAGATCCACTGAACTATTCCATTTTGCCACCCGATCTGCTGTGGATAGTTTGTCTCTTAAAATGATCCAACATATAAAATTATGCTTCGGTACTCCTTCTTTCCAAACAAGTGTTGCCCATTTGGAATCTTCTCTGTTCTCTCTTAGTGCTACATAACTCTTGGCAATATTATATTCTGAGTCTGTCACTAGTTGTGTTAGTTCACTTCTTACTTGTAAAATATTCCTAAAACTCCAAGCTAGTGATCCTTTCATCTCAACTTCTAATACATTCCTTTCCTTCAAATTTTCTGTTATCATCCATTTAACCCATAAGGAGTTTGAATTGGGGTGCACAAGAGACCATAGGAGTTTTCCAATTGCTGCTTTATTCCAAGTGTGAATGTCTATCAAACCTAGTCCTCCAGAAACTTTAGGCCAGCAAACTTCTTTCCATGCCACTTTCGCTACACATCCAAAATTTCATAAAGGGTTTTTCATTCTTCCCTAATCTTTTTGACTAACACAATTTCAGCCATTGATCCTTTGATTTCTTTCACCAAGAAAGTAGTAAGAAATTTATGTCTTAATGCATATGCAAATTTAAATATATTGTTGCACATTTATATATGCATGCATGTGCATGTACATATGAAAGGTTGTGCCTAGTTCATGCTGGATGCAAAAATTAAAATTTTATGAATGTATACATGCATGTGCATATGTGCACGCATATATATATTTGACATACAAATCCCAAGGTGTTTAATTTAAGAATTTAAATTTGAGATAAGGAAAAGGAGAAAATGATAAATTCTTTGGCCTTTGGTAAGTTTTTGTGAAAATGTTTTTTTGGTTATGCTTTGTCTTAAAATAAGGAAAACCTAACATATCTAAAATTATTCTTTTCTACTCAAAATGAAAACATCGAATAACAAAAGGTAGTTTCAATGTTTTTTGGAAACATGTCTCCATGAATGAATCTTGATAAAAAAAAACTCCAAAACATATCAAGATCTTATTATAGGTATATCTCTTTTTCTTTTTCTATTATTTAGTTCAAATTTTGGAATGGGTGTTTAAAGTTGAACTAGATAGAAAATTTATAGAGGTCTTTTTCCCAACCTTAAGGCATTTTTTTTGGTAGAAATGTAAGTTTACATTAATAAAAGATAGTGTATAAAAATATAGAGGCCTATCCTAACATTACAAGAATTACCAAAACTACAAAATAAAGGTTAGAAACCTCCAAGTCTCAGTAAAAATGATATTTTCTTATGAGAATTTTATATTTTTGAACAAAGAAGCTTTCCCATGTATAATCTTCCTTACTTTAGCAAACAAGATTGGAATGTTAATTGTTTTCTTCTGAAATCGTCTTTTATTTCATTTTGCTCATAGACAATAAATGCAAGCTAAAAAATATATCTTAAGAAGCTTTGTAGCCAAACCCTTTTCTTTAATTGCTTTAATCATCTATTGTAGTTTTCATTCCATCCTCCAATATGATGTTGAATTTCATGTTGAGCAAGAATGGTCTTTCAAATCATCATTGTCCATGGACATTAAAAAAATGACTTTTTTTTTCTACTTAGGACTAACAAAAGTCACAATATAAGTTAATTGAAGGAACCCATTGTCCTATTCTTTTTGTTATAAAGAGTTGATCTTGACAAACTACCCATTCAATAAAGTTATGTTTGCAAATGCCACTAGTCTAAATTAGATCGTATCAATCCACTTTTTCATTAACTGGGTAAAGGTCTTGATAAATGTTTTTACAACAATAAGTAGACATATAAAGAATCAAGGTAAGTGTAGGCCTTATTTTGAAAAGACCTCTCTAACTCTATGTCATGAAACCTTTGATATCAAGTTGTATTACTAAAGTTCTTTTACATTTTGTGAAACGTATTTCCATTTTCAAATCACCACAAAATTTCCACACAATCATCCACAAATGCAACACTACGAAATCAAACAAGAAGGAAGTAAGAACGATTAACCTCAAGTGTACTTAAAGAAGGAGATTTGTTAAAAAATACAAAGATTTCTCTCACATAACGACGAACATACATACATACGGAATGAGTTCTTCACAATGATGGCTACACACACTTATAACTCTAATTGCAAACCCTAATAAGTGAAAAGACTAACTTAACATGGGCCTGGGCTAACCATAAATAAAAGATAACCTTTCAATTCTCTCCCTCAACATCAACTCTATTGAATGAGCCTTTGCTTATTAATCTAAGCATTCTTCTATGCTTTCTGAATGTAGGAGAACTCAACCTTTTCGTGAAAATATCAACAACCTGCTCACTTGTTCTCACTAGATGGAAATCAAGTTCCCCCCAAAGAACCTTTGCTTGAATGAAGTCATAATGAACTTCTATATGTTTTGTTCTTGCATGAAACTTTAGATTTTCAACTATCTTAATAGCATTTAAATGTCACAAACTATTTGTATTATTTCACTTTCAAGCACACCAATATCATCCAAAAATTGTACTAACCACGTGCCTTCTTGTGCTACCATTGTTGTTGACCTATATTCAACTTCTGTTGTTGATAAGGAAATAGTTGGTTGTCTTTTACTACACCATGAAATAGCAACAGAACCAAAATTAAATAAGTACCTAGTTGTTGATCTTCAATTGTCTTCATCTTCAACATAATTAGCATCACAATAGCCAACTAAATTACATTCACTTTTTTTTTTATATAATGGCCCAAGATCAATTGTTCCTTTAACATATTGTAATACTCTCCATGCAGCTTATAAGTAGAGTCTTCTAAGATTGTGCAGAAATCGACTTAATAATCTAATTGCAAAAGTAGTATCTAGCATTGTCAACATTTAGTAATTCAAGCTGCCAATTAGTTGCCTATACATGGTAAGCTCTTATAACTTTTCACATTCATCTAACAACTTAATTTTAGGCTTAACTGGTATATCAATTGGAACATAATCTTTCATTACATTGAATCCAAACTTTAGAATGTAATATTTAAGATCAAATTGGATAGAAATTTACAAGGGTCGTCTTCCAACCTTAAGGACATATACTTTTTTTTTTTTGGTTGAAATGTAAGTTTACATTAATATAAAGTAGTGTACAAAAGCAAAGGGGCATACACCAGCATTACAATTTTCAACAACTATGAAAAGATGAAAGCTGGAAGCCTTCAAATCTCACTCATAATGATATTTTCCTGTGAGGATTTTACATTTTGAAACAAAGAAACTGTCTCTCGTATAGTTTTCCTTACTTTAGCCAAGAGATAGGACATATACATGGTTATGCTATTATCATTAAGGAAATCACAAAGAATGTTTATATGTTGTTCTAGATTCCATACCTGTTTTGTATTTCTTTTAATATGCAAGATAGTCATAGTACAAAGGTGAGGAAAAGAAAATTAGCATTTTAGAATCACAAAGTGACTGCATGGTTCGTATGGTTCGTAGAGTGAAAATTCCCTATTGTGCTTAATTTGTGTAGCCCTTTAAGTAGAATGTTTGAGAAATTGAAGAGTGAGGATTTTCATGCAATTATTTCCTTATAAAAAAAAAAAAAAAAGAAGTTTGTAGGAGCTTCAACATTGCAAGCAAAGGCTGGTTATTGAGTTAAGCATACATTAATGTTAAAATAGGACAGGGATGATACTTCAGTTGTTGATAACAAGAAAAATTTAAAGCACTATGTTGGAATATATAGGATCCAACACACTAGCTAGCAAGAAATGCGGAATTACCTATGTATAAAACCTATCAACTTAGGGACGGCATAGGAAGAGGCATAAAATATCACGCCATAGGACTATGGTAGGTACACTTTCTGTTTCTGTCCGACTTGTGGCTTTTTATATTATTTGGCGACAATAACAAAACCAGAAACAACCAAAAATTAAACGGTCAAGCTTCAGAAAATATGCTGCAAACGGCGTATACAAGTTTCAACAACTCATATAAATACCTTGCACCTTACATCACAGGCATTAACTTAAACCTGTATCTGGACAAATGGGTAAGGCAGGATTGCACGTGCTTCTGTACCCTTTGTTGCTTGCAGCTCTTCTCCAGAGCTGCCAAGGTCAGGAAAGAAAGGTAGATTGGCTCTTCGCCAGATGTAATATCTTGACTGTAAGAAGAAATTCGTAATGGGATTTATTTAAGGAATTTGTGTTACTTTTCAGGTTCACATCGTTTACATAGGGGAGAGGCCACAAGGGGATTTTCCTGCTGCATTAACCCACCATTCCATGCTAGAAAGAGTACTCGGAAGGTTGCTCCTTGTAACTTGTTACTCCTAGAGTTTTGATCTTACACATCTCATTTAGTCGACAGCCTATTATTAAAAATAATGTTAATGTACGTAATTAATATTTTGGTATAATATCTTCCTTTTACGTTCAAGTGTTTCACTCCTTTAATGATTGATTTTAAGGAAGCATATGTGCTTTTCTAATATCATATAACAATCCAATTCTAAGTGTGGTATCTCATCACTTGTACTAGATTTTTACCTTTTATCTCAAAAACATTGTTTTTGCCTGGTTGCAGTACTATATCAGCAAAAGAGTCACTAATCTACAGTTATGGAAAGAGTTTTAACGGATTTGCAGCTAAGTTGACTGATGAAGAAGTTGCAAAATTCTCAGGTGAGACACTCAAACAAGTGGCCAGGGATGAATTTACATTACTGTTCTGTGCCATCAAACAATACCATTAAACAAAATTGAAATGCTTGCAGAAATGGAAGGTGTAATTTCAGTGTTTCCAAACCGCAAACTAAGACTTCACACTACAAGATCGTGGAATTTCATGCAATTCAAACAAGACGAAGTTGGAATCCACCGAGAAGGAAATGTCATTATTGGGCTCCTCGACACAGGTTGTCATATTAAGCGCACAATTTTCAATATTCAAGTTTGTACAGATCACAAAGATAATCCTCTATATTGAACTTTTTTCATGTCCATTATTTGTTTCAGGAATCTGGCCAGAGTCTGATAGCTTCATTGATGAAAATCTTAGCTCTCCACCCAGTAAATGGAAAGGTGAATGCAAAGGTCCCAACTTCACCTGCAACAAGTAAGCTTTCTTCCTCCTCAATACTTGTAGCATTGCTATGAGTTCAAATCCCATTTGATAAACAAATAAGGAGGAAAAAATAAATGAGATAGAAAAAACTTGAAGACAAATTATGGCCATTTCAATGATTGCGTTACAGAAAATAGAAGTGACAATCTTATTTATGATTTTTTATCTCACAAAAATCCTTCATATGACAGCAAGATCATCGGAGCCCGTTACTACAACGCTGAACAAATCTATGAACCCACTGACATCATATCCCCACGGGACTCTGAAGGTCATGGAACCCATACTTCCTCAACCGCCGCAGGAAGGCGAGTAGCCGGAGCTAGCTACTTTGGTCTAGCTAATGGAACTGCGAGAGGTGCGGTTCCCGGGGCGAGGATTGCTGTGTACAAGGTTTGTTGGTCTGATGGCTGCTTTAGTGCAGATATTTTGGCAGCATTTGACGATGCAATAGCAGATGGAGTTGACATTATTTCTGCGTCCCTTGGTTCTCCGTTGCCTTTCCCATATTTCGAAGACCCACTAGCAATTGGGTCTTTCCACGCCATGAAACGCGGCATTTTAACCTCATGTTCTGCTGGAAACTTCGGGCCTTTTCCACACACCGTTGCGAATTATGCACCTTGGATATTAACTGTTGCAGCCAGCACCATTGACAGGAAATTTGTTGCCCAAGTTGTGCTTGGCAACGGACAAATCTATACTGTGAGTTTTTCCGTTGAAGTCATTTTATTCCGAAGGCATTTCAACATTCAGTTTTCTTTCCCAATTATATGCTAATTTCTTAACTAATACAATGAAGGGCCTCTCCATCAATAGCTTCCACCTCGATGATGACACATTTCCATTGGTTTGGGGTGGAGATGCTGCTAATTATTCTGCGGGTGCTGACACAGAGATTTCAAAATATTGCTTTCCTGGTTCTTTAAACTCACATAAAGTAACAGAAAAGATCGTCCTCTGCGAAGTCTTTCCGCTTATCGGCCCTTCTATAGCAGAAAATGGCGTTGGCACCATTATTGCTAGCTCATCCTTCCCCGATGTTGCCTTCAATTTCCCAGCTCCAGCAACAGTCGTTAGCATAGAGGATGGCCTCCAGATATTGGACTACATCAGATCAACCAAGTATATATAGTTCTATACTGCTGCTCATTAAATCAATCACTAATGAAACAACTTTTATCCAAACTAAGTGTCTATGCCATCCTAATGAAGTGATTCAAACACTTGACAGAACCCCAATCGCAACTATTCGTGTTGGTGAGGCATTGAAGGATATCGTGGCACCTTATGTTGCATCGTTTTCTTCGAGAGGACCCAACCCCATCACCCCAGACATTCTCAAGGTGAATAAGCATTGGGAACTTGGCATTCATAATTATTCATGCTTTGCTTTTAGTTATATATGACGTGTTGAGGTGTGTGAATCTTGTATGGACGATTTGCAGCCCGATATAACTGCTCCTGGAGTGGACATTCTCGCTGCATGGTCTCCTGTGGCACCACCCTCCTCTGAGCCCGACGACACTAGAAGTGTCAAATTCAATATTATTTCCGGCACTTCCATGTCCTGCCCTCACGCTAGTGGTACAGCCGCATATGTCAAGGCTGCCTATCCCAACTGGTCCCCTGCCGCCATTAAATCTGCCCTCATGACCACAGGTAAAGTAACAAACTCGATCCCCATAACATGTTGAACTGTAGAAGGCGGAGGTTAATCTCTAGCTAACCAACTTTTACCTTGAATAGCTTTTCTCATGAACCCCGACCAGGAGGAAGACCTTGAATTTGCTTACGGATCCGGTCACCTCCACCCGGCCAGAGCCTTAAACCCTGGGCTCGTCTACGATACATTGGAGGCAGACTATATAGACTTCCTCTGCAAGCAAGGTTACAATACCACCACCGTAAAACTCATCACCGGAGATAACAGTACCGTCTGTAAGAGCACGGAGTTTGGCAGAGCTTGGGACCTTAACTATCCCTCGTTCTCCGTAGCTGTCGAAGATGGCCAGCCGATCCTAGCTGTATTCACCAGGACAGTCACCAACGTCGGCTCCCCCAACTCTACATATATTGTCCATTGGGAAATGCCTCCCAGAATTAACTTGACAGTGGAGCCGTCTACTCTGTCTTTCTCTGCCATTGGAGAGAAGAAGTCATTCACAGTGAAGGTATCTGGCCCAATCATTGCCCAACAGCCAATCCAGTCAGGTGCATTCTTTTGGTTTGATGAGGTTGATGGTTATTATGTGAGAAGCCCGGTTGTGGTCTACACGATTCTCCCCGGTTCTGCAAACTCTACCGTCTCTATGCCTGAAAGAAAGCCAGATTTCAAAGGTTCCTCCATATATACCAAGAGTGGGCTCCTTCGACACTGATTCCCATTCGCAGGTTCTATCGTATCTGACATGGGCGTTTGAGATTGTCAGCTTTGTACCGCCTTCACTGGTTTGACAGAATGCCCAAATAATGCAGCTATAATAATATTGCTATAAATAATACTGCTAGTTCAGCATTGCTGAATGTAGTTGCCTTTTCGGCTTACAAACTCAATAAAGAGCTCTTGGTTTTGACTTAGAATTCCGGTAACACGATCTACAGATGGATGAGCTCAAACATATCTGATGGGTCCAAATCCTATACCATAACAAATCAGCCAAACGAGCATGAAAGCCATGAGGCTTTTGTGTTTGAAAGTTCCACTTACAGAAATCAAGGATCTTTTTTGTTGGAATATCTTACATTACTTGCAATCTGCCATGAAGCCTTTCATATCTAGAATCCCCGTAACATCAATTATGAATTAATCAATTTTAAATCAGTTACAAGTAACAGATATTCTTTAGAATATCTTACTTCATTTGCATGCTATTCCGAAATTTTCTATAAATAGACATTATTCTCTTCTAACTGCAAATAAATTACACTAACTGATATATAAAATTCTAACTTTACTCCATAGAATCTTGTATGATGTAGCATACGTATAGATTTACATATAGGTTCATGTGGAAGTATTATATATTTGCAGGTTTGTTTCATCTCCCTGCAATTGACTAATCCTGTAAAGCAGCTAAGCGTTACTTTAACTCGACCGAACACCCAAACAAAAGCGCAGGGAATTTTCACAGAAGGCATCCAGGGCCACTCAGTTTCCCTCTCCCCAAGCAGGAAGGGACAGTCATTGATTCCTGGGAGGGTTCTAGTAGAACTTCAGACAAATGACAAACAAATGCGGAAAAGTCAAGCACAAACCAGGCAAACGATAAGTTGGTCTAGATGGTAAATAAATGACTCAGTTAGCGGAATCTCCACTATGATCACTGCTGGCCACAAAGCCTCGTCTGCAACATCTAATCTGGAGATACATAAAGGGAGTAAACAACCTGCGCAGGAAAGCTTTTGAAATTTTATGTGTTCGTTTTTGGAAATCATTCAAGGATGCTCTAGCCATCTTCAACGAATCTCTCTTAAGGAAAAAATTTGGTCCAAACACGTTCAATGACAAAAACGAAGTCAAGACATTTTCTGCAAGAAAATCTAGAACAAAAATTTCCTTTACTAATTTTAGAGAAACCTTATAAATAGGGCATTGTACAAAGAATCATTCGTCAATCAAAACTTCAGCTTCTACAATCCTTTTGCCTTTTGCCTTTTGCCTGCTGTCTCTGTTTTGAGTTTTTTTGTTTTTTGTTCTTGATTCGGCCCTTTTGTCTTTGGCAGCTCTCCCGACCTTTGTTTCTTGTTTTCACCGACTCAACCCACAACGCTGCATTTTGGCCGTTTAGAGCTGGTGATAGGAAAGCTACCCGTTTTTCCCTTCTTCATTTCAAGCATATTGCCTCCATAAAGAGCTCGATGGTGTAGAAATTTTCTGCTTCTCTTGGAATGTAGTTACTTTAATATAATTCCGCTGCAGTTAACAACAGAGAAACAACCAAGAACCGAATTTGGCCAGTGAAGTTCAACTTATTCTGGAGCAACTGGGTTAAAACACTATACTTGAACAAATTTGAATACGAATGGCCAAGGAGAGGAAGGTAAGTTAGTTAGTTTCGTTAGTCACATGGGCTATCTTGAATGTCAAAAGCTATTAAACCTCGGATTCTGTTTTAGGCAATTTATAATCCACACATATTCATATTGTATACATGGGAATGCAGCCTCATGGAGACTTTTCTGTTGCATCAACACACCATTCCATGCTTGAAAGAATGTTCGGAAGGTTACTACTTTAGCCTACTACTGTCAGTGTCATAATTTGCACAAATCTTCGAGTTGACCTCTTGCTTGAAAAAGTGTTCGGAAGGTTCTCCTTTAGCCTACTACTGTCAGTGTCATAATTTGCACAAATCTTCGAGTTGACATCTTACAAGTTGATATATTATGAAATCTCTCAAATAATTAAAAAAATGCTTCTTTGTTAAAAATGATTCATCCCAAGCTACATAAAATCCTTGGTATTCTTTGTTATTGTTTTGTAGGTATTTACTATTTCATCCATGATAATTCCGTAAGCTGTGGTTAGGTAATGTAGAAGCCTACAATGCCTAGTAACGCATACTCCCAATGCATGTCTTGTATGCCTCAAAACCACTTATATTGGCAGGGACAAAATGTGACCTTGGTGCATGTTTTACAAATAAATGCGGTTGTAGATAAAGTTGCCATCTTTGGCTGAGAGGCTAAAAACGAACACTAGTCTAAAGCCCTTACCATAGAAGGCTACCTTAGGAATTATCCTAAGCACATATCTTGTTCTATTTGCAGCACTTCAGCGGCCAAAGAATCACTAATCTACAGCTATGGGAGTAGCTTTAATGGATTTATAGCAAAATTAAATGATGAGGAAGTTTCAAAATTCTCAGGTGAATAAATAACCTAAAAAAAAGCAAGGAATGAAAGACTGTAACTATGTCATATGATTAAAATAATTCACATATGTTACAGAGATGGAAGGTGTAGTTTCAGTGCTCCCAAACAATATGTTGGAGCTTCATACTACGAGGTCATGGGACTTCATGGGTTTTGCAGAAGCCAAATCAAGAAGCCCTCATGAAAGAGATGTCACTCTTGGGGTTATTGACACAGGTTCGTATATCAAGCAGACATTTTCTTTTTCTTTTTTTACCTTTTTCCTCTGCAAGAATCTCTAAGATAAGTTTTTTTAATCTCTTTCTTGTTTTAGGAATCTGGCCAGAATCCGAAAGCTTCAGTGATTAAGGGCTTGGCCCTCCACCAAGTAAATGTCTCTCCATTACTTATCTGAAAATTGCTTCTGATCAAACACCATCACAGAAAAGAACTAACGAGACAGGAAAGTTAAAGAAAAATTTCTCCATACGTTAACTCAAGAACTTCCCTAACCGCATTGAAGTTAATGTTTAACTGGCTCATGGTACTTGATATTCATATAACCAAGCAACTCAGCTTAACAGTACAGAATTTGGGAATGAAACATAAGATAATATGGATGGCATCCATCTTTCTCGCTTTCATCCGTGTTAGTGGCTCACGGAAACCTTAAAATTGTAGCCAGATCATCGGTGCCCGTTTCTACAACTGTAACAACGTCTATGGGGTCACTAACATCAAATCCGCAAGGGACTCCAAGGGTCATGAAAGTCATACTTCCTCAACCGCTGCAGTGAGTGCAGTAGCTGGAGCGAGCTATTTCGGGCTGGTAGAAGGAGCTGCAAGAGGTGGAGTTCCCGGTGCAAGGATTGCCATCTACAAACCTTGCTGGTTACTTGGATGTTCCACATTAGATGTCCTGGCAGCATTCGATGACGTTATTTTAGTTTCCCTTGGTTTTGGGCATCCTCGCCAATATTGCTAGTCCCAGTTACTATTGGGTCTTTGCACCCCACGAGAAACGGCATTTTGACCTTAGATTATGCTGCAAAGGACCCCATCCATCCACCGTTATGAATTATGCACCTTGGATATTAACTGTTGGGCTAGCACCATTGACAGGAAATTTCTTGCCCAAGTTGTGCTTGGCAATGGACAAGTCTAGAATGTAAGTTTCTCCACTGAAGTTATTTTATCCCGTAAACATTTCAAAATTTGGCGTTTTCCGATAATCTGCTAATTTCTTGAATAATAAAATGGAGGGTCTCTCTGTCAATAGCTTCGACCTCCATGGAAAATCATTTCCCTTGATTTGGGGTGGAGATGCAGCAAACATTTCCCCGGGTTCTGACGGAGGGCTTTCAAAATTATGTGCTTTTGGTTTCATGGATACGAAGAAAGTAGAATGAAAGATTGTCATCTGCCAAGTTTTCAGCGATGGTACCAGCATTCTGTTAAGCAACGGCACTGGTATCATTCTGACCGACTCAAGGCCTCTCGATGTAGCCTTCACTTACCCGGTACTCGCAACAGTCATCAGCGCAGATGATGGCATCAAAATTTTGGACTACATTAGAACAGCAAGGTATATATAATTCTACACTAGTTTCATCAATTTAGTCGCTGTTGTAGCAACTTCGTCCGAACATGGTTTGTACGTTATTCTGATGGATAATTTAAACTATTGATAACAATGCAACCACAATCGTTCTTGTTTTTGAGACATGGAAGGACATCATTGGCCCATATGTTGCCTTGTTTTCTTCTAGAGGAACCAAACTTATCACCCCAGACATTTTAATGATAAAGTTTTAGAAGATGTTTAGTGCAGAATAATTCTCCCACGAAATTTTAAATGTAGAAGATGTTTTGATGTTTTAAAATCCTGTTTCGAGGGTAAGTGGTCTCATATTACTACTCTTAGAGTGGGCATTGTCTCTGCTTGGTCTCCTGTGGCACAAAATAACGTCAAATTCAATGTTCTTTCCGGCACATTCGTGTCCTGCCCTCATGCTAGTGCAGCAGCAGCATATGTCAAGGTTGCCTATCCGAACTTGTCCACTGCCGCCATTAAATCTGCCCTCATGATCACTGTCGGAATATCTTACATTACTTACAACTTGTTGAATCCTTTATATATAAACCAATTGTCTTCTGCCCTATAAATTGTTCTTCCCGAAACAATCGAGGTTCACAAACTCATAAAGAAATTGGCAAACACTGATATGGACTTGATTTGAGAAGGCAGAGCTTTATCTCTCTCTCGCTAAGCCAAATTTTACCATACATAGCTTCTGTCATGGACCCGAATAAGAACGAAGATCTTGAATTCGCTTATGGATCCGGTCACCTCAACCCACTCGGTTTCATAGACCCTGGGCTCATCTACAATATTACATCAGAGGTAGACTACAGTGACTTCCTCTGCAAACAGGGCTACACCAACATGACGGTGAGACTCTTCACTGGAGACAATAGCACATTCTGCAAGAGCACAAAGCTTGGAAGGGCTTGGGACCTTAACTATCACTCATTCTCCGTCGCCATCGAGGATGGTCAACCGATTTATTCCGTATTCAACAGGACAGTCACCAACGTTGGCTTGCCAAACTTTACGCACAATGTCAGTTGGTACATGCCCCCTGCCATTACGCTTACGGTGGAGCCATCTGTCCCGTCTTTCCCTGCCGTTGGAGAGAACAAGGCACTCACAGTGAACGTAACCGGCCCAACCCTTGCACAGCAGCCTTTCGTCTCCGGTGCAGTCATGTGGGGCGATGGAACTTATTCGGTGAGAAGCCCAGTTGTGGTTTGTAACATTCTCCCTGGTTCCACAATCCCCACTGTCTTTGTTCCTAATAAAATTACAGATCTCAAAGGATCCTCCATGTATACCAAGAGCGGAATCCTTGGGCACAAATAACTCCATCCCCGGGTTTTTCAGATTGCACTGGTATGCATCTGACATTGTCAGCTTTGCACTACCTTCACTACTTTGACTTACAACCCAAATAACAGTGTCTCGTTGCTCCATGTAGGTTGCCTCTTCCGGTCACAAACTCAAACAAAAGCTCACAGATTTGATTGGCATTCAAACACATCCAATGGACCAAAAAATTGAAATTGTACCACAACAAATCAGCCAACCGATCACTAAAGTGATGAAGTTTTTTTATATGTAGAAAATACAAATGGGGCAATCATGGATCCCAAGAATGGGTTCCTTGTCAACAAGCAATTCCCATTGATAAGGTCTATCATAACCTTCGTTTGCCTTAGCGTGTGTGAGCTTTGTACTGGCATCTCTAGTTTGACAAAGAACCCAACAAATCATACTGCCAACGATGGTGCTACGTTATGTAAACCAACAAAACATCACTTTAACTCGATGGAGCCCACAGTGAACGCCCAGGGGGTTTTCACAAACAACGCCCAGGGCCAGTCATTTTCCCTCACCCCAAGCAGGGAGGGAAGGTCATTGGTTCCAGGAAGCGCTATCAAATACAACGCGGAAAAGTCAAGTGCAAACCAGTCAAAAGATTATCTTGAGCAAGGGATGACATACGCCTTGATTGAAAGTTATACCCCCATCAGCTCGGTCTGGGGAAAATGGTGCGTTGACGGGGAAGAACAGCAAATGCAGGACAAAACCAAGAAATCTCAATCGATTCATTGGTTTATTGAAATACCAAAAGTTTTCCAGCCCTAGATCTCTCCAGCACGCTTTCTTCTGGAAACCGTAGACTTTTTTGAGAACTTCTGGTTTTCACGGGGTACTTTGAGATGGGTTGACCTTCTAAGTATGCTTTCCCCCTAAGTTATCCTTCTGGTTTGCCAGTTTTCATGGTTTCTTCATACACCGTTCTTCTGTGTCCCGAGTCAATCAACTATTTTATCTCTTAGAAAAACTATTTCAAAGTTTGGAATTCAGTAGTGACGACATTGTGCAAAAGCCTACAGTTTTAAACAGACCTTTGACTTTGACTTGGTATATGTTTTCCGGAGGAAGTAATACAAACATAAACTAAACCTCTGACATCACTGGAGCTGGAAAAACGTGATAATACAACCATAAGAAAAACCATCTAACATCATTCAAGCTACATAGTTTATCTTTAGTGAAATTAATGTCAACTTTTGATGGGAGAGAAGAACCATAAGCGGTGACGTATTTAATACTTCACCTTATCAGGATGAGGCTCGACTCAGAACTGGTCTTGGTGGCTGTAGGCAAACAGCTAACTTAGCTGATGTATCTGATAAGATGTGTTGTCGAGTGAAAGCAAATTAATACTCGCAACTTGAGATTTCAGTGTCAATGTTATTTTTTTGTTAGAAATGATTGAACTTCCTCATCTTTGAGCAACCAATACCAGTCTCAATTTCAATTGTTGATTGGTCAAAAGAACCATAAGCGTTATTTGAAACTTCACCTTACCTGATCATGGTAACTCGGGGTGACAAACACAAAGCAGAAAAGTCAAGCACAACCCAATGAAAAGATTATCTTAAGCAAGCAATGACATATCCAAGATGTTAAATAGATTATTCAACCCATAACGCCTTTTTTGTCCATTTGGAGTTGGTAAAAGGAAGCAACCCGTTTCCCTTCTTATTTCAGGCATATTTGTCTCTGTAAAGAGCTCGATAGCGGAGAAACTTTCTGCCTCTCCTGAAATGTGGTACTTTAGTATAATTTGGCTGCAGTTAACCACTAGAACCGACTTTCGCCGGCTAAAATCAAGTTATTTTGGCGCAAGTGGGGCACAAGTAGTTGAAACATCTGTTATATAAAGTGCCAAACACTCCATAGTTGAACAAAGTTGAATACGAATGGCCAAGGCAGGGCTTCTTGTTCTTCTATACTCATTACTACTTGTAGTTCTTCAGCAGAGCTGTAATGGCCAGGAGGGGAAGGTAAGTTGGTTTCCTTAGTTACAAGGACTATCTGAATGTCCAAAGCTACTCAACTTGGGATACTGTTTTGAGTAATTTATGTTCCATACAGATTCATATCGTATACATGGGAAGGCGGCCTCATGGGGACTTTTCTCCTGCACCAACGCACCATTCCGCGCTTGAAAGAGTGCTCGGAAGGTTACTACTTTAGCCTACTCCTCTAAATGTCATAATTTGTACAGATCTTCGAGTTGACATCTTACAAGTTGTTAGGTATGATATTAAAAATGGCGTAAGAACAAAATGATAATTTTATCAACTAAGACTTCTCACATGTTACCTACAAATATCAGGCTTACGAAACCTACAAGTGTTGTATAATTTAGTGGGAATTGTCAAAATAATAAAAGGAGAGAACCACCGTGGAGAAATTCTTTAACTGCTCTTAAGTATATGAAATCTCAAATTATTAAAAAATAAATGCTTCTTTGCTAGGAATGATTGTCTCGAACTACATAAAATTCTTAGTAGATATGTACTATTTGATCCATAATAATTTTGTAAGCTTGTCAACATATGCTAGCTCAGTTGGAGCTAGTGTAGGCCCGAAAAGGTTATAAGTTCAACACCTGCCAATACTTGCCACGCTCCTTTTAGCCATTTAAGAGAGAGAGAGAAAGGAGAGAAAATTTTCATAAGCTGGTATTCGGATAAGCAATACCTAGTATCACATACTCCCAATTCATGTCTTGCATGCCTCAAAACTACTTATATTATGTAGAGGGATTCAGTAGTTCCTTTAAAGGATATTTGAAGGGACAAAAATGTGACCTTGGCGCATGATTTACAAACCAAAAAAAGAAGTTATAGACAGAGTTGCCATGTGCTTGGCAATGTACCAATTCCATCTATAATTAACAAACTAGAAATAAACACTGGTCTAAAGCCCTACCATAACAAACTTTACCTCATGAATTATACTAAGCACATACCTTGTTCTTATTGCAGCACTTCAGCAGCCAAAGAATCACTAATCTACAGCTATGGGAAGAGTTTTAATGGATTTGCAGCTAAATTAACTGATGAAGAAGTAACAAAATTCTTAGGTGAATAGACAGCCTAACAAGAAGTAATGAATGAAATACTATAACTGTATTTTATGATTAAATCAATTGACATATGTTTCAGAGATGGAAGGTGTAATTTCAGTGCTGCCAAATGAAATGTTAGAGCTTCATACTACGAGGTCATGGGACTTCATGGGTTTCACAACAGGCAAATCAAGAAGCTCTCAAGAAGGAAATGTCATCGTTGGGGTTATTGACACAGGTTATTATATTAAACACACACTTATTATATTAAACACACACTTTTTAACTTCTGGCACAGCAAGAATCTCAATGATAATGTCCTTAGGTAAGCTTTTACATGTCTTTCATGTTGTAGGAATCTGGCCGGAATCCGAGAGCTTCAGTGACAATGGGCTTAGCCCTCCACCAAGTAAATGGAAGGGTGTGTGCCAAGGTGCCAACTTCACCTGCAACAAGTGAGTTCTTTTTCTGCCCACTACTTATCTGAGAATTGCTTCTGATCAAATGTCATCACAGAAAAATAATTAATGAGACAGAAAATCAAAGAAAATTTCTCTGTACATAGACTCAAGGACTTCCCTAACCACGGCTTAGAACTCCCATTGAAGGTAATGTCTAACTAGCTTTTGGGACTCGATATTCATACAACCAAGCAACTCAGGTAAACAGCACAGAATTTGGAAAAGAAACATAGGACAAAATAAATGGTAATCATCTTTCTGGCTTTTATCTGAGTAACTTACAGACTTTAAAATTGCAGCAAGATTATCGGTGCCCGTTTCTACAACAGTTTAGACATCTACGATGACAGAGACATCAAATCTCCAAGGGACTCTCAGGGTCATGGAACTCATACTTCCTCTACCGCTGCAGGAAGCGCAGTAGCTGCAGCGAGCTACTTTGGGCTGGCAGAAGGAACTGCAAGAGGAGGAGTTCCCGGGGCAAGGATTGCCGTGTACAAAGTTTGTTGGTCATTTGGATGTTCCACAGCAGATGTCCTGGCAGCATTTGACGATGCAATAGCAGATGGAGTTGACATTATTTCTGTGTCCCTTGGTTATACGAGGCCTCGCTCATATTTTCAAGATCCAATTGCTATCGGATCTTTCCACGCCATGAGAAACGGCATTTTGACCTCAGCTTCTGCTGCAAACCTAGGGCCTGATCCATCCACCGTTTTGAATTATGCACCTTGGATATTAACTGTTGGAGCCAGCACCATTGATAGGAAATTCGTTGCCCAAGTTGTACTTGGCAATGGACAAGTCTACACTGTGAGTTTCTCCATTGAAGTTCTTTTATCCCGAAAGCATTTCAAAATTTTGCGTTTTCCAATAATCTGCTAATTTCTTTAATAATAAAATGAAGGGTCTCTCTGTCAATGGCTTCGACCTCCATGGAAAATCATTTCCCTTGATTTGGGGCGGAGATGCTGCAAACTTCTCTGCGGGAGCTGACAAAGAGATTTCAAAATATTGCCTTCCCGGTTCCATGAATTCATACAAAGTAGAAGGAAACATCGTCCTCTGCGATATTTTTTACTATGGTACTGGCATTCTGATGAGCCACGGCGTTGGAATCATTATGGCCGACTCACGCATTACTGATTTTGCCTTCAATTACCCGTTACCGGCAACAGTCATCAGCACAGAAGACGGCCTCAAAATTTTGGACTACATCAAATCAGCAAGGTATATATAGTTCAATACTACCTTCATTAAGTCAGTCACTGATATAGGAATTTCTTCCTAACATGGTGTGTACGTTATCCTAATGGAATGATTCAAACCCTTGATAGAAACCCAGTGGCAACCATTCTGGTTGGTAAGACATGGAAGGACATCATGGCACCTTATGTTGTGTCGTTTTCTTCTAGAGGACCCAACCCCATCACACCAGACATTCTCAAGGTAAAGCTTCTGAGAAATTATCTGCAGAAAAAATCATCCATGGACTTTTAGTTTTAGAAGATGTCTTTATGCTTCCAAATGCTGTTTGGACGATATGCAGCCCGATATTACTGCTCCTGGAGTGGACATTCTCGCTGCTTGGTCTCCTGTGGGGTCACCTTCCATTGACCCTAACGACACTAATAGTGTCGATTTCAATATTATCTCCGGCACCTCCATGTCCTGCCCTCACGCTAGTGGTGCAGCAGCATATGTCAAGGCTGCCTACCCGAACTGGTCTCCTGCCGCCATTAAATCTGCCCTCATGACCACAGGTGAAGTATCAAACTTAACGCCTATTTATATATATTAAAAAGAAAAAGCAAGTCCCATGATGACTTTGCGTTATAGCTTGTTGAATCGTAAACCTACACCGACAACTCAGCCTTAAAGCTGTTGGTGTACGTTGAAATCTTTCTATCTCCAAAACATAATAATAATTTGAATACGATATGAAAAAATATAGAAACATACATGCAAAGGGAAAGCATAAAATAATAGTTAACGGTGCTTTGAAACCATAGATAAATAAAAAGGAAATTTGAGGGAAACCCTAAATAGAGTCAATTAACCTTGATTTTGACATTTTTGTTTTGGGGGGAAAAATCAAGGTTTACAGACTCATTAAGAAATTGGCAAAATCCTGATATGAACTTTATCTGAGAAGGCAGACCTCTATCCAATTTTTACTACTTGTAGCTTATGTCATGGACCGCAAGAAGAATGAAGACCTTGAATTTGCTTACGGATCCGGTCACATCAACCCATCGCAAGCCGTAGAGCCTGGGCTTGTCTACGATGCATCCGAGACAGACTACATAGATTTTCTGTGCAAACAGGGCTACAACACCACGACGATAAGACTCATTGCTGGAGACAACAGCACCTTTTGCAAGCAAACAAAGCTTGGAAGAGCTTGGGACCTTAACTATCCCTCCTTCTCTGTCGCCGTCGAAGATGGCCAACCGATTCAGGCTGTATTCACCAGGACAGTCACCAATGTCGGCTTGCCGAACTCTGAGTACAATGTCAGTTGGTATATGCCCCCTGCTATTACCCTTACGGTGAAGCCGGCTGTCCTGGCTTTCTCTGCCACTGGTGAGAAGAAGTCATTTACAGTGAAGGTATCCGGCCCAACCATTGAACAGCAGCCTATCGTCTCCGGTGCAATCGTGTGGTATGATGGAACTTATACTGTGAGAAGTCCAGTTGTCGTATACACGATTCTCCCTGGTTCTGCATTATCCACCTTCTTTGTTCGTAACAAAAGTACAAATTTCAAAGGATCCTCCACGAATCCCAAAAGCGGGATCCTTGGTCACAAATAACTCCATCCATGGATTTTTCTTATTGCACGAGTATGCATCAGACGTTGCCAGCTTTGTACAACCTCCACTACTTTGACGCAGAACCTAAATAACAGAGTCGCGTTGCTCAATGTAGATTGCCTCTTCCACTAATATACTCATACAAAAAGCTCATAGTTTTGATTTGGAATTCACCCACATCCGACGGACCAAATAACTGGATATATACAAGAACAAATCGGCCAACCGATCGTAAAAGCGATGAAGTTCTTCTTTTATGTAGAAAATGAAGGACGGAAAATAGGAAGCACAAAAAATGTTTGACTACGTCGAAAGTAAAGCAAGAAAACAAGTTACAGAAATGCATAACTTGAAAAATCACTGCTATCTGATTTACTCATCATCAAAATACAAATACAACATTGAAATACAAATAGAGCAATCATGCATCCCAAGAATGGGTTCCTTCGTCACAAATAATTCCTGTTGATAGGTTCTACCTTAACCTCTGTATGCCTGGAGACTGTAAGTTTTGTACTGTCTTCTCTAGCTTGACAGAAAATCCAATAATAATAATAATAATAATTCAATGTACAGTGTCTCCTCTATTCACAGACTCAAACAACAAGCTCATGACTTTGATCTGGAACTCAAAACATAGCACAACATTATGAAAATAATAAGGTTCTTCTTCTATGTAGAATATCCCCAGATAATAGATCAAGAAAAAAAAATTATAAATGAAAAAACATGTTTGAAAAGAATTGACATGTACAAACCCTACTACTATGATGTAGCAGCAAGAAAATTATGTATTGATGCATATGCTTATCTAAATATATTGATACACACTTATACACATGCATGCACACGTAAATACGAAAGGTTGCTCATGAAGGGCACAACAAATAGATATTATATGAATGTGTATGTGCGTAAACACCATGCAGATGGGTGTGTTTATGTTAACAATCCTGAGGTATTTAAGGTGAGTAATTAAATTTGAGGTAAGGAGAAAGGAGGAAATGATAACTTTCTGGCCTCTGATCAGTTTTTGTAAAAATGTTTTCTTGGTTGATGCTTTTGTCTAAAACAAAAGGATAATCTGACATATGCTTTTGTTAAGTTGGTTTGCAAGATTAGTCAAATTTGTAAAAAGAGACAAATCTTTTTCATATATAAAAGACCTCATAATAAGTTGTAACCAACATTAGATATTTTAACCAACAAGATCCCATGATTTTCCCTAAAAAGCAATTTTCTTACACAAAAGAACCATATTGCTTTCATGATCAGTTTGTTGATTTGTTGCGGTATGTATTGAAGAATTGAAAGATTCAACACGGGCTATTGAGGATTCGATGACTGAAAAACACAAGAATGGACAAAAGCTCTTTATTGATGAGAACAAAACTGGTGACACAATGCAGGAATGGTGAACCCGCAGTAAAGTTTGTACAAGGACCAATTGAACCCTAAGATGTCTAATATACAGGGAAGAAGACGAAAGCTAGTGAACGGTACAGAACATGCTTTGTACCAGTCTATTGCAGTGCTCATACAAGAGTAGAAACCGCCACTGAACAATACAAAAAATGGTCGGTCGGTGGTGCTCAATGAAGGTTTGTCGTGCATGTCCATTGTGGCAACAATATGGCAGCCACACTGTCATGTATGCTAACAGCATGCGCACTGTTGTATAATGGTAGCTTTGGATCAGTTGCCTTAGAATTTGAACACAGGACGGGAAATATGGTTAGGATTGATGGGATTAATTATTTTTTTTCCTTATTTTTTGAGTCGACATCATTGAACTTCCGAAAAGGGCTTCATCACGCCAGATTGATGGGATTAAGATAATGGCAAGTTGAGATATTTTGAAGGGCGCTTAACTCGCTGATACAAGCCATCGAGTACCGAGAGGTTTTATCATGCATAAGGCAAAGTTTAAGCTAACAAAAGACTTGTAGGCCGTTCCAACGCTGATAAAGTATGCGCCTTGAAATGTCAAAAAGTTGTGAAAGTCCCCATATACTTTGCTCTATATGCAGCTTGCTTTTTGTGATGATAAAGATCAATTAACGTGCTGTAGTAGGTTTGATTTTTGCTTTTAAATTGGTAGTCGAACAGAGCAGATGCTTTGAGCTACTAGTGAACCTAATTGTATTGCTGTTGTATTCAATTTTCTCATGAAGTAGATTAGTTTGGTTCATCTTTGTTTCCACAGTAGTTTTTCTGTGCAAATATAAAGAGCAACTAATCCTCTATTCTATTGAAGTACGCTGTTTGAGGGTCTAATTTCTAACAAATGCCACATATGTAGAATGAAAATGACATATCATTTATGCATGAGCAAGGCAAAATGACATGTGGTTTAGGGAGCCCAAAGCTAGAATGTGACTTCTGTAGAAAATCGGTGATAATAAGACAAATTGCTTCAAAATCAACAATCTACAATGTGAATACTATATGCTATACAAATATAAAAAGGAAGAATGCTGTAAATTGAATGAATACCCTTTTAAGTCAGAAAACTTTTAAAGGGAATTCAACTACAAACCTGGTTTCAGGGAATTTAAATCTCCCTCAATTTACTCCAACATAGTAGGATTGTAGCCATTTTGTATTCTCATACGGTAGGTATATCGAACCCCCGAAGCAAAGTGCATGGAATTTTCACAAATGATAACCAGGGCCTGTCCTTATCCTTCTCCCCGATCAATGAGGACGGCTATTGACCCCAAGGGCGTTCTAGCGGAACCGAAGACAACCACAACGCCAAAAAGTCAAGCACAAACCATATGCTAGATGGTATATAATCTATTCAACCCAGAACACCTTCTTTTTGTCAATTTGGAGCTGGTAATTGAAAGCAACCCGTTTGCCCTTCTCATTTCGGGCGTATTTATCGCTATAGAGAGTTCCATCGCGTTGAAACTTTCTGCATGTCTCATAATGTTTTTACTTTAATATAACTTGGCTAAAAAACTAAAGAAAACATTAACAATTATATTCTCACAATTATAAAGGACTAATGTAGATTTTGAATTCACCAACTCAAACTTGATTTCAGGATTTGGATGTGGAAGTGAATGTTTGAAATTGAAAATTTGCTCTAATACCATATCTACAAGATGTGATAAAAGGAAAGAAAAAAAAACGAAGCTAATGAATTAGGCAAATTTAATTGTATTAATTTTGCTATGATGAAAAAATATGAAATGCTTCCACTACATATATAGGCTTAAGCTTAAATTAATCAATATGATAACAACTTGTACAATGATTATTCCTCTAAATAAATCACTACCTAATCTAGGTAACATACATCTAGATTTTTATTAAAACCCTAAACAGCTAGCTCTAGTGGTAAGTAATGGGGACCTAACTATCAAGTACAGGGTTCGATATCTTATATGCATGAGTTAAGTGCATGCATTGTAACATTAAAAAAAAATTGAAAAAAAAATTAGGTAACATAACATAATTGACACATTTCCTTCACAAATATGTTGTTGTAAAAATAGGATAGGGATGATACTTTAGTTATTGAACAAGAGAAAGTCAAGCACTAGCCAATTAGAAATGGGAATTACTTATATTCACACTTCTTTCAGTTAAGAATGACATATACTTAGACAAAAAATATCCCTTTTTCTTGGGATTATCTTAAGCATGCCATAGCTTAATAACAAGGAAACTTTCTGCTTCTCTTTGATTTTGTTTTATGACATTATTTGGGGGAAAAAAAAAACCAAAAACAAAAACAAATTAGCTAGTGAAGCTTAAAAAGATATGCCGTAAACGGTTGGGATAAGAATTTTCAACAACTCTTATAAATCCCTTAAACCCTTATGTTGAGAATCTTGCCAAGATGTTTTGATGATTGGAATAGTTACTAAACATTACCGCCATAAGATATGGAGTCTTACTTTCAAAATTAGAGTACTTGCTACCTAAGCCCTAACAGCTCAATGAATCTAAGGACTCTTACTACATGGTAGACCGAGATTTGATCCTCCGCCTCCCGTAATGAATCACCTAAAAATCCCCCACCTCCATCCCCAATTTAAAAAAGAAACTATTGAAATAATTGCTAATAATAAGTAGAATCTTATTGTCATGAATAGAATGATAAGATTATTACAATAATATTTTTGATTGATTGGAATAATTGCTAGTCATTATTGCCATAATATATGGAATCTTATTGTCAAAATTGGAATGTTGAGATCGTCGAGATTATTACAGAAATGGTTTGTTACTAATTATTATTGTCATAAGATATGCAGTAATTAACAATTTATTTTGGGTAAGGACATATTTTGCTGAGACGATGTTTGTCCCACTAGATGATGAAGCAAAAATTGAAAGAACATTCCAATTCTCATTCCTGCCTAATGCCTCACCCAAGATGGAAAATTCCCCTTTGAGGGATGCTACTCCGCAAGACTTACGACCCGATTACCCAGCCTTGCAGTGGACAAAATAAAGCCAGATTTCGAAACTCAATCCAACTGCCGGTGAGACTCTCCGAAGTTATTCACTTATTACATTTTGTGCAATGCAAAATTTATATCTTATTGCTAATCTTGATCAACTAGAGACTATCATCATCAAGAAAGTATTCTTGTAAGCCACTAGTTGTTAATATTGATATTCTCTTATATTTAATTGCTAATTGTTAAAACCCTAGATTAGGGTTACAGTAAATTATTAGAGCTTTACGGTGTAGTTATTCATTATTTGAGGTCCACTGAGATTCAACTTGTCTCTAGTCTCTTTTCCTCTTATTGGAAAATATAATATCTATCCACCGCGGTGGTTCTAGGGGATCGAGTGTATTATTGTACCAAAAATCTCTTTTCCTCTGATTGGAAAATATAATATCTATCCACCGCGGTGGTTCTAGGGGATCGAGTGTATTATTGTACCAAAAACTCATGACCTATTCTGATAAGGAACAAAGGTGGACTAAGATCGAATTGGGTTTGATCCAAACCACTAAAAAAATTGGTCAGTGTCTTATTGTGATTGTGATTATTTTCTTTTGTTTGCATATTTGTTCGGTAAAGATCAATTTTGAACTGAAAATTATCTAATCTATATACCATTTTAAATACTTCCAGACTCTCTTACACAACTAATCTAGTTGACAAGTTATTGTAAAAATAATGGTTGTTACACATTACTAATATTTTTACTTAATATCTTTCTTATATGATCAACCACCTCATTTTCTCATCAATCAATTTTAAGGAAGTGAATTTGCTTTTTTATCATAGTATTAGAGTTCAATTTCAAGTGTAACACCTCGCCATTCATGGAATAAGTCCTTATAATTTTCTTGCACTCAAAGAAAGGGATGTATTAAAAATAATAGTTATCCTACATTAATAATATCTTGGAGAAATATGCTTTCATCCAACTATAAAGCCTTGTTGTACAAAATTTATCATTTATCTCAAGGATATTGATTTGTTTTAATTTTTTGGGTTTCAGTACTAAATCAGCATTGCTTCTGTTCAAAAGCCATCATAGCAAAAGACCTGAGGAGACAATTTCAGAGTTTAAAAAAATTTTCTTCTCCGTGCATAGACTCAGGAACATGCCTGACCCTTGCTTAAAACTCCCGTTGCAGGTAATGCTCGAACAATGGTGTTTCTAACTTCTCTCTTGGTGAAATTAAGAAAAATAAATAAATAAAAGGGGTGTTAGTTTAACACTCAAAAAGAAAGAAGAAAAAAAAAAATCTTTCTTCTATAACAACCCTCTTGTATAAGAGATCACAAAATATTAAGGGGACTTTACCTTCAAACTCAAACTCAAAATCGTAAAAGGAATGAAGAACAAAGCAAATAACAAACAAAACTAAAGAACTAGAACAACAGCGGCCACCATATCTCTTCTGAAAAGCAAGTCATTTGCACGTCTTTAGTAAACAGCTATCATACGGTGAGGAAAGAAACATTATCCATCATGCCTTCTCACGTCCGGTCCTCTGTGGTTGTCCATCCTGGCACGTGAAGCCGCATTAAAGTCACCTCGTTAAATACGCCCTTTGTTCCTTTCAAGCTCGTGGGAGGTACCTATAGTAATGTCACCATTATTAACTTAACAGATCTAGATTTAGATAGAAGTGTGTCAGACAATTCGTAACAATTAAAATATGTAATTATGTGATTACTAGCACTAGTATCTAAATTTAATTGATAACAAGGAAATCTGATATACCTACCATATGAGAATAAGAAAAGGCTCCAGTCATACTATTTTGGAGTGAAATGAGGCAAATTTAAATTTCCTGAAGCCAAGTTTGTAGTTAGATTCCCTTTAAAAGTTTTATGACTTAAAAGGGTATTTATTTAGTATACAGCATTTTTCCTTCTTATATCCGTATAGCATATAGTGTTCATATTGTAAGCTATTAATTTTGAAGCAATTTTTCCTATTATCACTGATTTTCTACATAAGTCACATTTTAGCGTTGGGCCCCCTAAACCATGTGTTGTTTTGCCTTGCTCATGCATAAATGATGTGTCATTTTCATCCTACGTATGTTGCATTTGTTAGAAATTAGACCCTCAAACAGGGTACTTCGATAGAATACAGGATTAAGGATTAGTTGCTCTTTATATTTGCACAAAAAAACTACTATGGCAACAGAGATGAACGAAACTAATCTACTTCATTAAAAAATAGAATACAACAGCAATACAAATAGTTTCACTAGTAGCTCAAAGCATCTGCTCTGTTCTACTACCAATTTAAAAGCAAAAGTCAAACCTACTACAGCACGTTAATTGGTCTTTATCATCACAAAAGCAAGCTGCATATAGAGCAAAGTACATGGGGACTTTCACAACTTTTTGACACTTCGAGGTCCATACTTCATCAGCGTTGCAATGGCCTACAAGTCCTTTGTTAGCTTAAACTTTGCCTTATGCATGACAAAACTTCTCTGCACTCGATGGCTTGTATCAGCGAGTTAAGTGCCCTTCAAAATATCTCAACTTGCCATTATCTTAATCCCATCATTCTAGCGTGATGATGCCCTTTTCGGAAGTTCAATGATGTCGACTCAAAAAATAAGGAAAAAAAATTAATCCTATCAATCCTAACAACATTTCCTGTCCTGTGTTCAAATTCTAAGGCAACTGATCCAAAGCTACCATTATACAGCATTGCGCATGCTGTTAGCATACATGACAGTGTGGCTGCCGTATCGTTGCCACAATGGACATGCACGACAAACTTTCATTGAGCACCACCGACCGACCATTTTTTGTATTGTTCAGTGGCAGTTTCTACTCTTGTATAAGCACTGCAATAGAAGGGTACAGAGCATGTTCTGTACCGGTCACTAGCTTTCGTCTTCCCTGTATATTAGACATCTTAGGGTTCAATTGATCCTTGTACAAACCTAGTGCAGGTTCAACATTCCTGCATTGTATCACTAGTTTTGCTCTCATCAATAACAAGCTTTTATCCATTCTTGTGTTTTTCAATCATCGAATCCTCAACAGCCCATGTTGAATCATTCAATTCTTCAATATATACCACAAAAAATCAACCAATTGATCATGAAAGCAATATGGTTCTTTTGTGTTAGAAAAATCCTTTAAGAAAAATCATGGGATCTTAAAGATAAATTTTCATCCCTTCACAAGTTAGTTTTTAAAGATAAATTTTCTAACGTTATTCGTTATAAATAAATAATACTAACCAAATAAATAGTAAAACCCTAACTTTACTGCACAAGAATCTAGTATGATGTTGTAACAGTAAAATTATTTATCAATTACATACATATTATGCCTACACAGTTATATGTAGAATTATTGGATATATGTGTGCGCCAACCCCCCGTAATTGACTAATCCGGCAAACCAACTTTGCATACTTTAACACATGGAACCGCCGAAGCAAAGTGCATGGAATTTTCACAAATGACAACCAGGGCCTGTTATTTTCCCTCTCCCCGAGCAGGGAGGACGGCCATTGACTCCAGCGGGCGTCCTAGCGGAACCGAAGAACCACAACGCCAAAAACTCTAGCACAAACCATATGCTAGATGGTATATAAACTATTCAACCCAAAACACCTTCTTTCTGGCAATTTGAAGCTGGTAATCGAAAGCAACCCGTTTGCCCATCTCGTTTCAGGCGTATTTGTCGCTATAGAGAGCTCCATCGCGTTGAAACTTTCTGCATGTCTCATAATGTTGTTACTTTAATATAAATTGGCTAAACAACGAGAGAAAAAAACCAAGAAGGCCGGAGAAGTTCAAATTAATTTGGAGCAGGCAGGGTAAAGCAAGCTTAAACATCTATTATATAAGTGCTAAACACTCAATAGGCGAACAAAGTTGACTACGAATGGCCAAGGCTGGGCTCCTTGTTCTTCTGTACCCATTGCTCCTTGCGGTTCTTCTGCTGAGCTGTAATGGCCAGGAGAGGAAGGTAAGTTGGTTTTCTTAGTCACATGGATTATCTTGAAAGTCCAAAGCTATTCAACCTGGGATTCTGCATTGAATAACTTATGCTCCGTACAGATCCATATTGTATACATGGGAATGCGGCCTCATGGGGACCTTTCTGTTGCATCAACACACCATTCCCTGCTTGAAAGTGTGCTCGGATGGTTTCTACTTTACCCTACTACTCCTTGATGTCATAATTTACTCAAATTTTCGAATGGGCATCTTACAAGTGCTATGTTATGAAATCTCTCAAATAATTAAAAAGTGCTTCTTTGTTAAAAATGATTCATCCCAAACTACATAAGATCCTTTATATTCTTCATTGTTTTGTAGGTATTTACTATTTCATCCATAAGCTGTATTTGGAAAATCTACAACCCTGCAATGCCTAGTAACGCATGCTCCCAATGCATGTCTTGTATGCCTCAAAACCACTTATATTGGCAGGGACAAAATGTGACCTTTGCCGCATGTTTTACAAACAAATACAATTGTCGATAGAGTTGCCATCTCCTGTTGAGGGGCTAGAAAAATACACTAATCTAAAGCCCTCACCATAGCAGACTTTACCTCATGAATTATCCTAAGCACATTTTTTTTTTTTTCTTTTTGCAGCACTTCAGCGGCCAAAGAATCACTAATCTATAGCTATGGAAAGAGTTTTAATGGATTTGCAGCTAAATTAACTGATGAGGAAGTGTCAAAATTCTCAGGTGAATAGATAGCCTAACAAGAATCAACAAATGAAATACTATAACTGTGTTCTGTGCTTAAAGCAATTGACATATGTTGCAGAGATGGAAGGTGTAGTTTCAGTGCTCCCAAATGATATGCTAGAGCTTCATACCACGAGGTCATGGGACTTCATGGGTTTCACAGAAGCCAAATCAAGAAGCCCTCATGAAGGAGATGTCATTGTTGGGGTTATTGATACAGGTTCCTATGTCAAGCAAACAATTTTTTTTTTTTTTTTTTTTTACCTCTTTCCTCTGCAAGAATCTCTAAGATAAATCTTTTAATCTCTTTCGTGATGTAGGAATCTGGCCAGAATCCGAGAGCTTCAGTGATAAAGGGCTTGGCCCTCCACCAGGTAAATGGAAGGCTGTATGCAAAGGTGCCAACTTTACCTGCAACAAGTGAGTTCACTTTCTCCCAACTACATGTCTGAGAATTGCTTCTAATCAAACCCCATCATAGGAAAATAAATGATGAGACAAAACTTCAAGAAACTTTTCCCCCATACAGACTCAAAACATCCTGATCACTGTTGAAAACTCCCATTGAAGATAATGACTAACTAGCTTTTGGGATTCAATATTCATATATCCAAGTAACTCACGCGAAATTTGTAAAAGAAACATAAGACAATATAGATGGCACCCATCTTTCTGGCTTTCATCTTAGTTAGTGACTCACAAAAACTTTAAAATCGCAGCAAGATCATCGGTGCACGTTTCTATAACAGTTTAGACATCTATGATGACACTGACATCAAATCCCCAAGGGACTCTGAGGGTCATGGAACTCATACTTCCTCTACTGCTTCCGGAAGTGTGGTAGCTGGAGCGAGCTATTTTGGGCTGGCCAAAGGAACTGCAAGAGGTGGAGTTCCCGGAGCAAGGATTGCCATGTACAAAGTTTGCTGGTCATTACTGTGTTCCTCAGCAGATATCCTGGCAGCATTCGACGATGCAATAGCAGATGGAGTTGACATTATTTCCGTGTCCCTTGGTTCTGGGGGGCCTCGCACATATTTTCAAGACCCAATTACTATCGGGTCTTTCCACGCCATGAAAAACGGCATTTTGACCTCAGCTTCTGCTGGAAACGGAGGACCTGATCCATACACCATCATAAATTATGCCCCTTGGATATTAACAGTCGGGGCCAGCACCATTGATAGGAAATTTGTTGCCCAAGTTGTGCTTGGCAATGGACAAATCTACACTGTGAGTTCCTCCATTGAAGTTCTTTTATCCCCAAAGCTTTTCAAAATTTGTTGTTTTCGGATAACCTACTAATTTGAATAATAAAATGAAGGGTCGCTCTATCAATGGCTTCGAACTCAGTGGAGAATCATTTCCCTTGATTTGGGGGGGAGATGCAGCTAACGTTTCTGCGGGTGCCGACAAAGAGATTTCAAAATATTGCCTTCCTGGTACCATGAATTCATACAAAGTAGAAGGAAAGATCGTCTTCTGCGAAACTTTTGACGATGGTAGCGGCATTCTAACAAGCAACGGCGTTGGAATCATTATGGCCGACTCAAGCATTCCTGATGTTGCCTTTGCTTATCCATTACCAGCAACAGTCATCAGCCCAGAAGATGGCCTCAAAATTTTGGACTACATCAAATCTGCGAGGTATATATAGTTCTATAAAACAGTCACTGATGTAGGAATTTCTTCCTAACACAATGTGTACGTTATCCTAATGGAATGATTTCAAACCCTGATAGAAACCCAGTGGCAACCATTGTTGTTGGTGAGACATCGAAGGACATCATTGCACCTTATGTTGCGTCGTTTTCCTCAAGATGACCCAACCCTATCACCCCCGACATTCTCAAGGTAAGGATTTTGAAATTATGTGCATCAAAATTCTCCCATGGAATTTTAGTTTTAGCATATGTCTTGATACTTCCAAATCCTGTTTGGACAATCTGTAGCCCGATATAACTGCTCCTGGAGTGGACATTCTCGCTGCTTGGTCTCCTGTGGGATCACCTTCCTTGGACCCCGATGACACCAGAAGTGTCAAATTCAATGTTGTCTCCGGCACCTCCATGTCCTGCCCTCATGCTAGTGGTGCAGCAGCATATGTCAAGGCTGCCTATCCGAACTGGTCCCCTGCCGCCGTTAAATCAGCACTGATGACCACAGGTGAAGTAACAATGTTAACCCCTATAGCAAAATCAAGTCTCAAGTATATTTTCCTTATTATATGTTGGAATATTTGGTGTTACCTATAACTTGTAGAATCCTTTTTATATAAAAAAATTGTATTCGACCCTACACACTGTTTTATTCTTGGAATTATCGAGGTTTACACTAAAGAAATTGCCAAACACTGATGTGAACTTGATTTGAGAAGGCAGTGCTTGATCTCTTTCGCTAAGCCAAATTTTACCATGCACAGCTTATGTCATGGACCCCAAAAAGAACGAAGGCCTTGAATTTGCTTATGGATCCGGTCACATCAACCCATTGGAAGCCATAAAGCCTGGACTTATCTACGACACATTGGAGGTAGACTACATAAATTTCCTCTGCAAACAAGGCTACAACACCACGACGGTAAGACTCATTTCCGGAGATAACAACACCTTCTGTAAGGAAACAAAGCTTGGAAGAGCTTGGGACCTTAACTATCCCTCCTTCTCTGTCGCCATCGAAGATGGTCAACCCATTCAAGCTGTATTTACCAGGACAGTCACCAATGTCGGCTTGCCAAACTCTACGTACAATGTCAGTTGGTACATGCCCCCTGCTATTACCCTTACAGTGAAGCCGTCTTTCCTGTCTTTCTCCGCCATGGGAGGGAAGAAGTCATTTACAATGAAGGTATCCGGCCCAACCATTTTACAGCAGCCTATCATCTCCGGTGCAATCGTGTGGTGTGATGGAGCTTATACGGTGAGAAGCCCAGTTGTCGTATACACGATTCTCCCTGGTTCTGCATTATCCACCTTCTCTGTTCGCAACAAAAATACAAATTCCAAAGGATCCTCCATGTATCCCAAGAGCGGGATCCTTGGTCACCATTAACTCCATCCATGGGTTTTTCTTATTGCACTAGTATGCATCTGACATTGTCAGCTTTGTTCTACCTCCACTACTTTGACGTAGAACCTAAATAACAGAGTCGCGTTGCTCAGTGTAGATTGCCTCTTCCACTAATATACTCATACAAAAAGCTCACTGTTTTGATTTGGAATTCACCCACATCCGACGGACCAAACAACTGGATATATACAAGAACAAATAGGTCAACCGATCATAAAAGCAATGAAGTTCTTCTTTTATGTAGAAAATGAAGGATGGAAAAAAGGAAGCACAAAAAATGTTTGACTATGTCGGACGTAGAGCAGGAAAACAAGTTACAGAAATGCATAACTCGAAAAATTACTGCTATCTAATTTACTCATCATCAAATATAAATACAACTTTGAAATTCAAATAGGGCAATCATGCATCCCAAGGATGGGTTCCTTGGTCACAAATAATTCTTGTTGGGTAGGTTCTATCATAATCTCTGTATGCCTTGGAGACTGGAAGCTTTGTATCGTCTTCTCTGGCTTGACAGAAAATCCAAAAATAATAATAATAATAATTCAATGTAGACTGTCTCCTCCGTTCACAAGCTCAAATAACAAGCTCATGGCTTTGATTTGGAACTCAAAACATAGCACAACATTATGAAAATAATAAGGTTCTTCCTCTATGTAGAATATCCCCATAGAATAGATCAAGGGAAAAAAAAAATTATAAATCAAGAAACATATTTGAAAAGAATTGACACGTACTCTTCTACTATGATGAGCAGCAAGAAAATTATGTCCTAATGCATATGCTTAATTAAATATATTGACACACTTATACACATGCATGCACACGTATTTATGAAACGTTGCTCATGAAGGACACAACAAATAAATATTATATGAATGCATACATGCGTACACATGCATGCACATGGGTGTGTTTATGATAATAATCCTAAGGTATTTAGGATGAGTAATTAAACTTGAGATAAGGAGAAAGGAGGACATGATAACTTCCTGGCCTTCGATCAGTTTTTGTAAAAATGTTTTATTGGTTAATGCTTTTGTCAAAAACAAAAGGATAGTCTAACATATTCAAAGTTATTCTTTTTTATTCAAAATGAAAACCTCAAATAACATAAGATAGTTTCAATGTTTTTCAAAAACATGTCTTCATGAATGTTTCGTGACAAAATATTCCAAAGCACATCAAGATTTCATTGTGGTTAACTATTTTTCTTTTTCTTTCTATTGTTTAATTCAACTTTTCGGATGTAATATTTGAAATCAAACAAGGTAGAAAATTTACGGGGTTCCCCAACCTTAAGGTCTTTTACTTGCTTTTGCTATTATCATTCAAGAAGTCATGAAGGAATTTTTGTGTGTTCTTTTTAGACTACACACTTCTTATACAATTCCTTAAGTACACAAGAGAATCATATACAAGGTGGGGAAAAGGAAATTAAACATTTCAACATCACAAAAGAACTGTGTGGTTCATAAAGTGGTAACATCATATTGTGCTTAATTTATAAAGCTCTTTGATTAGGATATTTAAAAAATTGAAGAGTATGAACACATACTTCCTTGTAAAAAAAAGTTTACAAAAGTTTAAATATTGCAACTGGTAGTTGGTTATTGAGTTAGGCATATTGAAAGAAAGAAAAGCCAATGAGATAAATGAATTCAATTATATTGATTTTGATGTGATGAGAAAACTATAAAATGCTCCCACTATATATAAATGGATAAGCATAAGCTAATCAATATTGTAAAAATCTATACAAGAAGTATACAAGAAATATTTCTCTAAGTAAATTACCACCTAACCTTGGTAACATACCACAATTGAGACATTTTTGTTAACACTTCCCTTCAAGACATGGAGATTTAAACAAGTCAAACTCCTAGTTTAGAAAGAAAGTGTCATTATCTACTACAAACCACTTTTGTTAACAAGTCTACAAGTTATTCTATTGCTGAGACCTGCCAAAGACATGTTTCAATAAGTCATTGTTGTTACTTCTCTCTTCACATAATAGTAGTTGATTTCAATATGCTTTATTCACTCATGAAAAAATGGATTTTTTTTATATTCTTTGCCACATCATCATTGCGAAACAATAAGGCCAATTGTCTAATGTGAATCCCAAAATCTCTCAACAACCCTATGATCTATACTATTTAACTCATAATGATCTACATTGCATGATATTTTAATTCTACAAATGAGAGTGAAATGGTGAGCTATTTCTTGATTTTCCAAGATATCAAAAAGCTTTTAAGCATTGTACAAAATTTAGTAGTAGACCTCCTCATCATATCATAGAATTAAAGTCACAATACGCCTATAGCTTGAACTTAAATTATGACAAGAACATAAGTCCAAGGTCATGATAGCTTTTGAAATACCTTGTCACTTTCATGGTTGCTTTCATATGAGATTGACTAGGGGCATGCATGAATTGGCTAAGGAGTTGTATTAAGAAAATGATATCAAGTTTGGTTAGTGCCAAATAGATCAACTTGTTAACTAATTTATGATAGGATGATTATGTCTTCAAAAGGAGAATCATATCTTTCTCCTTTACACCAACATCTTATTCGATGTTTGTAAATTTTCTTTTTGCTCCATGGAAATCAAGGAGGGCTTAGTCCTCCTAGTTCTATGTCTAAAACAAGCTTCAAAGTGTACTTATGTTGACTTATATAGACTCATTTTGGAGAACAAGTTATTTCAATGCCAAAGAGAAACTTTAACTATCTAAGATCCTTCATTTATTTTTATTTTTTTAAGAAAAAAATTGGAATGGAGACAAGCCCTTCAAATTTGAAATAGCAACCTGACTATTCTTTTTTATTGGAATGTCATCAACATAAATAAACAAAGTAACAAAAAAAAAAAACTTACCCAATGTTTTTATGAAAACTAAATAATCATAATGAAATTGATAACAATCATGTGCAAGGAGCACTTTTATGAACTTCATGTTCCACTAATGGGAGGCATTCTTTAACTCATATAAAGATTTTTCCCTATTGATACTAGATGCTCCCTTTAAGTAGGGAATCGAGAGGGGAAGAAAACTCTATATACACCTCCTTAAAAGGATTCCCATGAAAAAAAAAAAGCATCTTGAATATCTTTATGAAATAAGGGGCCAATGATAAATAATAGTGATGGTAATAGGCAGATGAACAATCACATGTTTTTTTGTAAGTGGGAAAATATCAAGATAATTAGTTTATTTCCTCTAACTATATCTCTAGCCATTAAGCAAGCATTATATCTCTCAATAGATTTAACAGTCCTATAGTTTACTTTCTAGACCTACTTGCGACCAATAAGGTGTTACTATTAGGCTAATAACACTCATCTAATTGAGAAGGCCCATGAGCCTCTATTGTTGGTTTGCTATCAAGGTGAACACAAATGACCCACCATAAGAACTTTTAGGAGTAAAAGGCAAATGGCTTAATAAACTCATATTGGGCTAAGGAGACTAAAGTCACCCACCACAGTATAGAAAATGGCCTCCATGTGGATTGACAATATAAAGGTAGCATCTATGGCTGCATTATAGACTATAAGTCTATTTCTTACTAGTTTCCCCTTATTTCTCTTGTGCTTAAGCTGCCAGTTTTAGGATAACCCATTGGTAGGAAGTAGGGCTTTTTTATATGGTCTAACTTCTTACAGTATGAACAAAAGAGCTTCATAGAAATAAGGAAAAGATGGAAATATGAGTTGTATTTGGGTACGATCTCCACAGATACTATTGGCTTCATAACTAGAAAGGCTAATGCAAATTTAGCCTAAAAAGGACTATGGTTAGGCAAGATTTCTATGGATACTACTATTCTCACAATTATAAAGGACTAATGTAGATTTTGAATTCACCAACTCAAACTTGATTTCCGGATTTGGATGTGGAAGTGAATGTTTGAAATTGAAAATTTGCTCTAATACCATATCTACAAAATGTGATAAAAGGAAAGAAAAAAAGAACGAAGCTAATGAATTAGGCAAATTTAATTGTATTAATTTTGCTATGATGAAAAAATATAAAATGCTTCCACTACATATATAGGCTTAAGCTTAAATTAATCAATATGATAACAACTTATACAAGGATTATTCCTCTAAATAAATCACTACCTAATCTAGGTAACATACATCTAGATTTTTATTAAAACCCTAAACAGCTAGCTCTAGTGATGAGTAGTGGGGACCTAACTTTCAGGTATAAGGTTCGATATCTTATATGCATGAGTAAAGTGCATGCATTGTAATATTAAAAAAAGTTGAAAAAAAAATAGGTAACATAACATAATTGACACATTTCCTTCACAAATATGTTGTTGTAAAAATAGGATAAGGATGATACTTTAGTTCTTGAACAAGAGAAAGTCAAAGCATTAGCCAATTAGAAATGGGAATTACTCATATACACACTTCTTTCAGTTGAGAATGACATATACTTAGACAAAAAATATCCCTTTTTCTTAGGATTATCTTAAGCATGCCATAGCTTAATAACAAGGAAACTTTCTGCTTCTCTTTGATTTTGTTTTATAACGTTATTTGGGGAAAGAAAAAACTAAAAACAACAGCAAATTAGCTAGTGAAGCTTTAAAAGATATGCTATAAACGGATGGGATAAGAATTTTCAACAACTCTTATAAATCCCTTAAACCCTTATGTTGAGAATCTTGCAAAGATGTTTTGATGATTGGAATATTTACTAAACATTACCGCCATAAGATATGGAGTCTTACTTTCAAAATTAGAGTACTTGCTACCTAAGCCCTAACAGCTCAATGAATCTAAGGACTCTTACCACATGGTAGACCAAGATTTGATCCTCCGCCTCCCCTAACGAATCACCTAAAAATCCCCCACCTCCATCCCCAATTTAAAAAAGAAACTATTGAAATAATTGCTAATAATAAGTAGAATCTTATTGTCATGAATAGAGTGATAAGATTATTACAATAATATTTTTGATTGATTGGAATAATTGCTAGTCATTATTGCCATAATATATGGAATCTTATTGTCAAAATTGGAATATTAAGATCGTCGAGGTTATTACAGAAATTGTTTGTTACTAATCATTATTGTCATAAGATATGCAGTAATTAACAATTTATTTTGGGTAAGGAGATATTTTGCTGAGACGATCCTGTCCCACTAGATGATGAAGCAAAAATAGAAAGAACATTCCAATTCTCATTCCTGCCTAATGCCTCACCCAAGATGAAAAATTCCTCTCTGAGGGATGCTGCTCCGCAAGACTTACGACCCGATTACTCAGCCTTGCAATGGACAAAATAAAGACGGATTTCGAAACTCAATCCAACTGCCGGGAGACTCTCCGAAGTTATTCACTTATTACATTCTGTTCACTGCAAAATTTATATCTTATCGCTAATCTTGATCAACTAGAGGCTATCATCATCAAGAAAGTTTTCTTGTAAGCCACCAGTTATTAATATTGATATTCTCTTATATTTAACTGCTAATTGTTAAAACCCTAGATTAGGGTTACAGTAAATTATTAGAGCATTCATGTGTATTCCCCTTATAAGAGCTTTACGGTGTAGTTATTCATTATTTGAGGTTCACTGTGATGCAACTTGTCTCTAGTCTCTTTTTCTCTGATTGGAAAATATATTATCTATTCACCGAGGTGGTTCTAGGGGATCGAGTGTATTATTGTACCAAAAACTCATGACTTGCTCTGATAAGGAACAAAGGTGGACTAAGATCGAATTGGGTTTGATCCGAACCACTTAAAAATTTGGTCAGTGTCTTATTGTGATTGTGATTATTTTCTTTTGTTTGCATATTTGTTCGGTAAAGATCAATTTTGAACTGAAAATTATCTAATCTATATACCATTTTAGATACTTCCAAAATCTCTTACACGGCTAATCTAGTTGACAGCTTATTTTAAAAATAATGGTTATTACACATTACTAATATTTTTACTTAATATCTTTCTTATATGATCAACCACCTCATTTTCTCATCAATCAATTTTAAGGAAGTGAATGTGTTTTTTTATCATAGTATTAGAGTTTAATTTCAATTGTAACACCTCTTCATTCATGAAATAAGTCCTTATAATTTCCTTGCACTCAAAGAAATGGACGTATTAAAAATAATAGTTATCCTACATTAATAATATCTTGGAGAAATATGCTTTCATCCGACTATAAAGCCTTGTTGTACAGAATTTATCATTTATCTCAAGGATATTGATTTGTTTTAATTTTTTGGGTTTCAGTACTAAATCAGCATTGCTTCTGTTCAAAAGCCATCATAGCAAAAGACCTGAGGAGACAATTTCAGAGTTTAAAAAAAATTTCTTCTCCGTGCATAGACTCGGGAACATGCCTGACCCTTGCTTAAAACTCCCGTTGAAGGTAATGCCTGAACAATGGTTTTTCGAACTTCTCTCTTGGTGAAATTAAGAAAACTAAATAAATAAAAGGGGTGTTAGTTTAACACTCAAAAATAAAAATAAAAAATAAAAAATAAATCTTTCTTCTATACCAACCCTCTTGTATAAGAGACCACAAAATATTAAGAGGACTTTACCTTCAAACTGAAACTCAAAATTTTAACAGGAATGAAGAACAAAGCAAATACAAAACTAAACTAAAGAACTAGAACAACAGCGGGCCACCATCTCTCTTCTGAAAAGCAAGTCATTTGCACTTGTTTGGTCAACCGCTACCACACGGTGAGAAGAGAAACACTATCCATCATGCCTTCTCACGTCCGGTCCTCTGTGGTTGTCCATCGTGGCTCGTGAAGCCGCGTCAAAGTCACCTCTTTAAATACTTCTTTTCTTCCTTTAAACCTCGTGGGAAGTAGCTATAGTAATGTCACCACTATTAACTTAACATACCAAAATTTAGATATACGTGTATAAGACGATTCTTAACAATTAAAATATGTAATTATATGATTACTAGCACTAGTATCTAAATTTAATTCATAACAAGAAGTTTGATGAACCTACCATATGAGAATACAAAATGGCTCTAGTCATATTATTATGGAGTGAAATGAGGTAGATTTAAATTCCCTGAAACCAAGTTTGTAGTTGAATTCCCCTTAAAAGTATTGTGACTTAAAAGGGTATTCATTCAGTTTACAGCATTCTTCCTTCTTATATCCATATAGTATATAGTGTTCACATTGTACACTATTGATTTTGAAGCAATTTTTCCTATTATCACCAATTTTCTACAGAAGTCACATTTTAGCTTTGGGCCCCCTAAACCACTTAATTTCTCATGCATAAATGATGTGTCATTTTCATTATACATATGTTGCATTCGTTAGAAATTAGACCCTCAAACGGGGTGCTTCGATAGAATAGAGTATTAGTTGCTCTTTATATTTGCACAGAAAAATTACTGCGGAGACAGAGATGAACAAAACTAATTTACTTCATTAAAAAATGGAATACAATAGGCTCACTAGTAGCTCAAAGCACCTGCTATGTTCGACTACCAATTTGAAAGCAAAAATCAAACCTACTACAGCACGTTAATTGATCTTT
Source organism: Casuarina cunninghamiana (assembly GCA_028551485.1). NCBI lineage: Eukaryota > Viridiplantae > Streptophyta > Magnoliopsida > Fagales > Casuarinaceae > Casuarina > Casuarina cunninghamiana. Next base: position 6,532,880 of record CM052365.1, read on the forward strand.
ACCACCACAAAAAGCAAGCTGCATATAGAGCAAAGTACATGGGGACTTTTCACAACTTTTTGACACTTCAAGGTCCATACTTCATCATCGTTGCAATGGCCTACAAGTCGTTTGTTAGCTTAAACTTTGCCTTATGCATGATAAACTTCTCTGTACTCGATGGCTTGTATCAGCAAGTTAAGTGCCCTTCAAAATATCTCAACTTGCCATTATCTTAATCCCACGAATCTGGCGTGATGATGCCCTTTTTGGAAGTTCAATGATGTCGACTCAAAAAATAAGGAAAAAAAAAAAATTAATCCCATCAATCCTAACAATATTTCCCGTCCTGTGTTCAAATTCTAAGGCAACTGATTCAAAGCTACCATTATACAACATTGCGCATGCTGTTAGCATAGATGGCAGTGTGGCTGCCATATGGCAGCCGCCTTTGTTGCTACAATGGACATGCACGACAAACCTTCAATGAGCACCACCGACCGAGCATTTTTTGTATTGTTCAGTGGCAGTTTCTACTCTTGTATTAGCACTGCAATAGACTGGTACAGAGCATGTTCTGTACCAGTCACTAGCTTTCGTTCTTCCCCGTATATTAAACATCTTAGGGTTCAATTGATCCTTGTACAAACTTACTGCGGGTTCACCGTTCCTGCATTGTATCACCAGTTTTGATCTCATCAATAAACAACTTTTATCCATTCTTGTGTTTTTCAGTCATCGAATCCTCAACAGCCCCTGTTGAATATGGGTTCTTATGTTGGTTACAACTTATCATGACGTCTTTTATATATGAATAGGATTTCTCTCTTGTTACAAATTTGATAGAAAGTATGAAATTTTTGATGTAATATTATAACTCATAATTCAAATAAAAAGATTTTATTATGACCCTCAATCATTTTTTTTATTAGTTTAATTACAAGATCTATTCTACAATATCAATTATGAATTCTGCAATTTTACACATGGTGGTTGTAAGGGGAAGAGTTGGAATATCGCACTTTGCTTACATCTTGCTATGCAGTCGCTTGTAAATAAACAAAATATCATCCCTTTACAAGTTAGTTTTAAAGATAGATTTTCTAACATTATTTGTTATAAATAAATAATACCAACTAAATAAAAAGTAAAAATTAAATATATAATACTAACTTTACTGCACAAGAATCTAGTATGATGTTGTAACAGAAAACTTATTTATCAATTACATACATTGTGCCTACACAGTTATATGTAGAATTATTGGATATATGTGTGCGCCAACCCCCCGTAATTGACTAATCCTGCAAACCAACTTAGCATTCTTTAACACATGGAACCCCCGAAGCAAAGTGCATGGAATTTTCACAAATGGCAACCAGGGCCTGTCATTTTCCCTCTCCCCAAGCAGGGAGGACGGCCATTGACTCCAGCGAGCGTTGTAACGGAAACGAAGAACCACAACGCCAAAAAGTCTAGCACAAACCATATGATAGATGGTATATAAACTATTCAACCCAAAACACCTTCTTTCTGTCAATTTGGAGCTGGTAATTGAAAGCAACCCGTTTGCCATGCTCATTCAAGGGGTATTTATCGCTATAGAGAGCTCCATCATGTTGAAACTTTCTGCATGTCTCATAATGTTGTTATTTTAATATAACTTGGCTAAACAACAAGAGAAAAAGCCAAGAACCGACTTTGGCCTGAGAAGTTCAAATTAATTTGAAGCAAGCGGAGCAAGCAAGTTTAAACATCTAGTATATAAGTGCTAAACACTCAATAGGCGAACAAAGTTGACTTCCAATGGCCAAGGCAAGGCTTCTTGTTCTTCTGTACCCATTGCTCCTTGCGGTTCTTCTGCTGAGCTGTAATGGCCAGGAGAGGAAGGTAAGTTGGCTTTCTTACTCACATGGATTATCTTGAGTGTCCAAAGATGTTCAACCTGGGGTTCTGCATTGAATAACTTATGCTCGATCCAGATTCATATTGTATACATGGGAATGCGGCCTCATGGGGACTTTTCTGTTGCATCAACACACCATTCCCTGCTTGAAAGTGTACTCGGAAGGTTTCTACTTCAGCCTACTACTCCTTAATGTCATAATTTACTCAAATTTTCTGGTTGATATCTTACAATTGCTATCTTATGAAATCTATCAAATAATAATATATAAAAAATGCTTCTTTGTTAAAAATGATTCCTCACAAACTACGTAAAATCCTTTATATTCTTTGTCATTGTTATGTAGGTATTTACTATTTCATCCATAAGCCATATTTGGAAAATGTACAAGCCTGCAACGCCTAGTAATGCATACTCCCAATGCATGTCTTGTATGCCTCAAAACAATTTATATTGGCGGGGACAAAATGTGATCTTTTCGCACGTTTTACGAACAAATACGGTTGTAGATAAAGTTGCCATCTTTTGTCAAGAGGCGAAAAATAAAACCTAATCTAAAGCCCTCACTGTGGCAGACTTTACCTCATGAATTATCCTAAGCACATATCTTGTTCTATTTGCAGCACTTCAGCAGCCAAAGAATCACTAATCTACAGCTATGGGAAGAGCTTTAATGGATTTGCAGCTAAATTAACTGATGAGGAAGTGTCAAAATTCTCAGGTGAATAGATAGTCTAACAAGAAGCAACGAATGAAATATTATTGCCATGTTCTATGCTTAAAGAGATTGACATTTGTTACAGAGATGGAAGATGTAGTTTCAGTGCTCCCAAACGATATGCTAGAGCTTCATACTACGAGGTCATGGGACTTCATGGGTTTCACAGAAGCCAAATCAAGAAGCCCTCATGAAGGAGATGTCATTGTTGGGGTTATTGATACAGGTTCGTATGACAAGCAGACAATTTTTTTTTTTTTTTTTACCTGCTTCCTCTGGAAGAATCTCTAAGATAAGTCTTTTAATCTCTTTCGTGATGTAGGAATCTGGCCAGAATCCGAGAGCTTCAGTGATAAAGGGCTTGGCCCTCCACCAGGTAAATGGAAGGGTGTATGCAAAGGTGCCAACTTTACCTGTAACAAGTGAGTTCACTTTCTCCCAACTACATGTCTGAGAATTGCTTCTAATCAAACCTCATCATAGGAAAATAAACGATGAGACAAAACTTCAAGAAAATTTTCCCCCATACAGACTCAAAACATCCTGATCACTGTTGAAAACTCCCATTGAAGATAATGACTAACTAGCTTTTGGGACTCAATATTCATATATCCAAGTAACTCACGCGAAATTTGTAAAAGAAACATAAGACAATACAGATGGCACCCATCTTTCTGGCTTTCATCTTAGTTAGTGACTCACAAAAACTTTAAAATCGCAGCAAGATCATCGGTGCACGTTTCTATAACAGTTTAGACATCTATGATGACACTGACATCAAATCCCCAAGGGACTCTGAGGGTCATGGAACTCATACTTCCTCTACTGCTGCCGGAAGTCTGGTAGCTGGAGCGAGCTATTTTGGGCTGGCCAAAGGAACTGCAAGAGGTGGAGTTCCCGGAGCAAGGATTGCCATGTACAAAGTTTGCTGGTCATTAGTGTGTTCCTCAGCAGATGTCCTGGCAGCGTTCGATGATGCAATAGCAGATGGAGTAGACATTATTTCCGTGTCCCTTGGTTTTGGGAGGCCTCGCACATATTTTCAAGACCCAATTACTATCGGGTCTTTCCACGCCATGAAAAACGGCATTTTGACCTCAGCTTCTGCTGGAAATGGAGGACCTGATCCATACACCATCATAAATTATGCCCCTTGGACATTAACCGTTGGGGCCAGCACCATTGATAGGAAATTTGTTGCGCAAGTTGTGCTTGGCAATGGACAAGTCTACAGTGTGAGTTTTTCCATTGAAGTTCTTTTATCCCGAAAGCATTTCAAAATTTTGCGTTTTCCAATAATCTGCTAATTTCTTTAATAATAAAACGAAGGGTCCCTCTGTCAATGGCTTCGACCTCCATGGAAAATCATTTCCCTTGATTTGGGGTGGAGATGCTGCAAACTTCTCTGCGGGAGCTGACAAAGAGATTTCAAAATATTGCTTTCCTGGTACCATGAATTCATACAAAGTAGAAGGAAAGATCGTCCTCTGCGAAACTTTTTACGATGGTAGCGGCATTCGGACAAGCAACGGCGTTGGAATCATTATGGTGGACTCAAGCTTATATGATGATGCATTCGTTTTTCCATTACCAGCAACAGTCATCAGCCCAGAAGACGGCCTCAAAATATTGGACTATATCAAATCAGCAAGGTATATATAGTTCTATACTACTTCTCCTTAAATCAATCACTGATATGGGAATTTCTTCCTAACAAAGTGTGTACGTTATCCTAATGGAATGGTTTCAACCCTTGACAGAAACCCAGTGGCAACCATACTTGTTGGTGAGACATGGAAGGACATCATTGCACCTTATGTTACGCCGTTTTCCTCTAGAGGACCCAACCATGTCACCCCCGACATTCTCAAGGTAAGGATTTTGAAATTATGTGCGTCAAAATTCTTCCATAGAATTTTAGTTTTAGAAGATGTTTTGATACTTCCAAATCCTGTTCGGACAATCTGTAGCCCGATATAACTGCCCCTGGAGTGGACATTCTCGCTGCTTGGTCTCCTGTGGGATCACCTTCCTTGGACTCCGATGACCCTAGAAGTGTCAAATTCAATGTTGTCTCCGGCACCTCCATGTCCTGCCCTCACGCTAGTGGTGCAGCAGCATATGTCAAGGCTGCCTATCCGAACTGGTCCCCTGCCGCTGTTAAATCAGCCCTGATGACCACAGGTGAAGTAACAATCTTAACCCCTGTGATAAAATCAAGTCTCAAGTATATTTTCCTTATTATATGTTGGAATATTTGGCGTTAACTATAACTTGTTGAATCCTTTATATATAAACAAATTGTATTCGACCCTACACACCGTTTTATTCTTGGAACTATCGAGGTTTACACTACAGAAATTGCCAAACACTGATGTGAACTTGATTTGAGAAGGCAGTGCTTGATCTCTTTCGCTAAGCCAAATTTTACCATGCACAGCTTATGTCATGGACCCCAAGAAGAACGAAGACCTTGAATTTGCTTACGGATCCGGTCACATCAACCCATTGGAAGCCATAAAGCCTGGACTCATCTACGACACATCGGAGGCAGACTACATAAATTTCCTCTGCAAACAGGGCTACAACACCACGACGGTAAGACTCATTGCCGGAGACAACAGCACCTTCTGTAAGCAAACAAAGCTTGGAAGAGCTTGGGACCTTAACTACCCCTCGTTCTCCGTCGCCGTCGAAGATGGTCAGCCGATTCATGCTGTATTTACTAGGACAGTCACCAATGTCGGCTTGCCAAACTCTACGTACAATGTCAGTTGGTATGTGCCCCCTGCTATTACCCTTGCGGTGAAGCCATCTGTCCTGTCTTTCTCCGCCATTGGAGAGAGGAAATCATTCACAGTGAAGGTATCCGGCCCAACCATTGCACAGCAGCCTATCGTCTCTGGCGCAATTGTGTGGTGTGATGGAACTTACTCGGTAAGAAGCCCAATTGTGGTCTACACGATTCTCCCTGGTTCTGCATTCTCTACCTTCTCTGTTCCTAGTCAAAACACAAATCTGAAAGGATCTTCCTTGTTTCGCAAGAATAGGATCTTTGGCCACAAATAACTCTATCCATGAGTTTGTCAGATTGCACTAGTATGCATGTGACATTGTCAGCTTTGTACTACCTGCACTACTTTGACACAGAACCCAAATAACAGAGTAACATTGCTCAATGTTGATTGCCTCTTTCACTCACAAACTCATACAAAAGCTCGCAGTTTTGATTTGGGATTCAAACGTATCCAATGGGCTAAACAATTGAATGATATATACCACAACAAATCAGTCAACCGCTCATAAAAACGATGTTATTCTTTTATGTAGAAAATGAAGCGCGGAAAAGAGAGTACAAAAAATGCCTGCCTATCTCGTGTGTAAAGCAGTAAAACAAGTTACAGAAATGCTAACTGGAAAAATCACCTCAATCTGATTTATTCATCATCAAAATACAAATACAACATTCAAATACAAATAGGGTAATCATGCTTGTCACATGGGAAGAGGAGGAACCCAGATGGTGAATAGATCGCATCAACCCAATAGAACAAATAGCATAGAGAAAATGGGAAATTCGAACCTAAATCTTTCAAGCTCCGGTGGTCTTTTGATTTGGCTTGAACACGTACTTGACGAGGGACTCCTTGATGGATAACAGTTCAGGAAACTCCAGCTTCAACTTGGTTGCATCAAGCTCATTATTGCTTCTTGGGGCAACGATCACCTTTGCCTGCTCCTCAAGAGTGAAGTTCTTCCATGTGAAGTTGGGGTCGATGTATTCTCTATACATCTCTAATATCTCGTTGTGGCTGACCACCCCAGGGTTTGTGAAGTTCCAGATCCCGGTGAGATTCCTCTTCGCCATACCAATGGAGATCGGCAGGAGCTCGTCCAATATCGTCATCGAGTTTGGAATGTCCACCACCTTCTCATATCGTGTGATCTTTGTGATGAAGTTGCGAGGGTTGGATAAATCCGAGGAGATGGGCATTCTGACACGCAATGTACAGACGTTCTCATAGTTTTTGAGAAGATCTTCCACCTTTAAAAGCATCAAATCGAAGCCCCAATCAGTAAAGTAAGAATGTATATATAAGAACAGCCATCAACTATACATCTTGCCCTGCATTTTCTTTTCAATGAAATCTAATATAAAAGCACAGAACACCACCAAATCCAAAAGCTTAAACTGTTGATTATCACTTATATCCACTTAGTTAAACCGAAAGATCTTTTCTTGGATCAACAAGAACTTGCATTTAACCAAGATAAAACACTAGAAACTGCTAAACACGAAACATCAATAACAGTAACAAGCAAATGCAAGGGCACCCAGAAAACAATTGAAACACATAGAAACCCCCATAATTAAGCATCATCATCCACTCAAAATTGCATGCAACAGTGAGAGACTCAAAGCCCGCACATCATAAGTACGGGGTAACTCTGTCAGATCCAGATTTGCCTAGACATAGCACCACACGTGTGCAACATGCAAAGCATATCCTAGTACAAACTGTCTTGAACCATATCAAAAGAGCCAGATCTAAGTAAAACACGTGACAGGGTCACAGTGTAGCCTCAATACAACCCATTTTCCCATTCATAACCAAAGCTAACAACGCAAATCACATCAAATTAGTCATATTGTTCATAGAAATCAAAAGCCAAACAACACTCACCATGGCCTTGGTCTTGGAATAGAACGATCCGATGAAGTTGGGAGTATCCTCCTCTTTGAACCCAATTCCCGACCCCAATGGGTGACCATCATCGTACTCGAAGATACACCCAGTGGCGTAGTTGATCAAGACCAAACCTTTCTCTCTGCACACGTCGGCCAGGGTCAGGGTCCCAACGACGTTGGTCCGGATGGTCTCCACCTTGTGAGACTCGCACCAGTCCACGTTGGGTCTGCCGGTGACCCCCGCGGCGTTGAAGACATGAGTCGGCTTCACTGCCGCCAAGTCATCCTCGAGCGACGGGCGGTTCTCGAGGCGGCCCGAACCGTATACAAACTCTATCCCCTGAGCTTCACAGAGCCGGCCCAGCAGGCCGCCTATCCATCCCGTGCGGCCGTAGATCAGGAACTTGAGCGGCCTGTCGGTGGCTGACGTGCCGTTGGCTGCAAAACCCATCAGAGAAATTGAGAGCTCAAGAGTTTGGCCTGGATCTGGCGGGATAAAGGTCCCAAGATTGAGCAGCTGAGGAATTGGGATCTTGAAGAAGAGTATATATATAGTACGAAGCTTCTGCAGTTTTGGTTCGGACAGAGATCGGTGGCCCCCAGGAGGCCGCTCTGCTTGGGCCGGAAGAGAATTGCGAGCAATGATCAGACGAGGGACTGCACTGCTCTTAACATGGACATTCCTTCTCAAGATTTTTCCTTCTATTTTTCTTTTGCAATTTCATTAACACATAAAATAAGAAAAAAAATATATATTTTGAAGAATTATTCGGTTTGTCTGATTCTATGTAGGCACACTAAGTGCTCAATAAACTATGTAGTACTACCTTAGTTTAAGGAATAGAATACAAGCATCATTAACAATCATTATCTTATATAATAAATATTCATATGACAAAATGAGTGAATTAAGGCTTAATATATTTTAAATAATAAATATTTTTCTAATTTTAAATGATTTTTAATGGTTTTAAGTGGCTAATATCATAATAACTTTACAAAAAAAAAAAAAACTTCATTTTAGTTTTGAAGCTATTTCCTTTTATTCCATAATAGATAATATTTTAAAAGATGAGTAAAAAGTAATATGCTGTTTTTTTTAATTATATGAATTTCCCATTGCAAAATGTGAAATTATATCATATTTAATTGGTCAAGCTCGAAGTATGTGTTCGTTTGGGATTTTTTTCTCTTTTTTTATTTTTATTTTTTTATTTTTTATTTTTGGGTGGCTGATGAAGAATGATGACAACAACAAGAAAACAGCAAGAAAGTAGACAATTTAGGAATAATATCTCATTCGTTGGGACCACCAATTTTATGATGATTGAAAGTACATATTATGACATATAAAAATGATTCTACCATTACCTTTTTTTTTTTTGTTTAAATTAGAAAATGGGTCATTTTTACTTGTTAGAAAATTTAATACAATGATATAAATTATTTTGCATGTAATTTGTTTAAATTCTCACCCACTCACCCTCATGGTGGCATATGACAAATTTCCTCTTTTAGGCATCAAAATATATTATTTATTCTTATATTTTAGATTTTCTTCCTCTTTTTCACTTCAATATTCTTTTATTCTCCCACCATATCGTAAAAGCATTACGGAACCCACTTGTGGGTCAGTGAAATGAGCGTAGGTAATTAAACATGCTAGGGTACACTTTTTTACTTTCTCATGGATTTAATTAAAGTAAACACTTCTACCTTTTCCTTTCCATCTTTTTCTTTTCTCATGTTTGCTCCCACATCACAATCCATGGAGATCACGAGTAGACATTGGATTTTATAGTAAAAGTGAAATAACAATCTTACAGCTCAAATCTATAATGTCAATGTATTTGGATATATCACAAAATTATATTACAAATAGTTTAAACCAAACAATTATTATTTAGACTTAAAAATGATCTTTAAAAATTCTAAAGCTCTTACAACTCTTTGTAATAGTTTATAGATCTTATTCTTCATATCCTTTTTATTTTAACAACAATAATTGTACTCTTGAAACTCTGTTTATTTTTTTTCTTAACACAAAAATGGTAACAAATGAGACAAGATGTTAAGAAAGTATATGATTACTAAATAATAATAAAACCAAAAAAGAATAGAGAAGTTCATTGTGGGACACTAAAACCATTATAGATTGACTAAGTGATACATTTTTATTGTGTTATTTTATTTCAACTCTTAAAATAAAAAACTAAAATCAACTTGCTTGACAACAATGACCTTTTTTTTTATAACAAAATTTGAAGAAAAAATAGAAGTATGAAAAAAATAGAAGAATAACCTTAGAAGACATGTAGTGCAATATAACAAATGATCATTACTCTTTTATAACGCTATATTATTCTAAATCTTAAAAAGAAACATCAATCAAAATACTTATTATCATGACCGTACCATTACATATATATTCTAGAGAGATCAATTGAAATCCAATCTTTGAATTATAGAAGAAAAGAAAAAGACAAATGAATATGATATTCAAAATATAATTTGGATCTAAAGGTATATCTCTTAAAATAAAAAATAAAAAAAAGTCGTCCTTGACACATTAAAATATGAACACAAAGTAGATCTCGGGATATCCATGGCCATTATTCAATTAACTCAGTAAATATTCTGAACCTCCAAGTTCCAAGGCACATGGTCAAAATTAAGAAGGAAAAAGAAAAGATTTCATCAAGTGAATTTTTTTAAAAAAAATTTTCATCATTTTATTGGACGTTGTTTATTTTATGTGAAACGTATCGACCATGCCCTGTTAATTCGCTGGCAAGAGTGGCAGTCGTGTACGGAGGATCTGGGTTGGGTTGGTGCGCCTGCAGAGCATTGTAGTGCGGAGTCCGTGATGGTTGACTTCGATTCCAAACTCATTGTCCACACAGTAATGGGTGGCTTAAGGGAGAGCACACCTTCAGCCTTAGCATGACATTGAACAAATTTTTTAGTGGCTTAGAAAAAAGAAAGATTTTTTTTTTTTAAGTGGGTTTCTTCTTTAAGAGTTAAATGTGATTTTCTTTTTTGTTTAATGAACATAATTTAAAGCATATAGTTTTTTTTTATATCTTTTTATTAAGTAAAATAAAATTTAGAACATAAGATGTCGAATCTAAGACCTAAATCCTGAATGAGCAATAATTAATTGCTAATTTACTAGCTATTGACCTAAAATATATAATTGTCATTTTTTGATTATTAATGTAAGTAATAAATTTACTTCTTAATTATAATGATCTCAAAAGATTTATGCAATTTAGTTTTTACATCATAAGATATGTTTTGTTAACCCAGGAATTATTTTGATTTGATTAGGTTAATATTGAAGATTTGGATATTAGTATTTTAGCTATTAGTTAGTTTAATAATTTGGATTAGTGAAATCACAATTCATCAACTTAAGATTTCCTCATATTAGCTATCAGTTTTCAATACATTTCTTCTTTTATGTTTTAGGATTTTCCCTTCAATTTGTCCTTTGTGTCATGTTCTTGATCCTTCGTTTCCTTTTCTTGGGAAAAAACTAACAGAAGTACAAGAGAACAAAGGAAAACATTCTGGGAAGAAAACTTAAGCAAATTGACAAAAATATGAGTCAAAATATTACTGTAGGATTGGATCATAACATGAGAAACTGCCATGTGTAAAACATTGGAAAACTAAAGCTGGGAATAGTGGAATGGGTATCATTGATGAGATTAGATAGTGAGATTTTCTTGAATGACTGTGAATGTCCCTGTCACATTTCCCCCCACGTCTGGGAATGTCTCGCAGCCAGGAAGAGGTTTCACCTTCCCTGTTCGATCAACTTCAAGAGGGTACCTTAAAAGGTGACCCTTCATTTCTGTTACCTCCTCGGCCGCATATTGTTTCCAGTTGAGCTCGCCCATGAATCGTATCCGCCTTACACATTCGATGCTCTCTGGTTGGTTGAAGCATTCCTCAAGCACTCCAGTGTGCTCTGCCCATAATGACATCCTGTATCCATAGATCTGCCGCAACATATAAGCAGATGGTCATACATTACTGAGATATTAACCTTAAAAGATTGATAGATGGGCATCAAGAGTGACAGCAAGAGTCTTTTGCAAGCCTCAAAACATATCATTCTTCCAAGACATGAGCCTTAGAAGCAAACAGTCAAACCAAACTTGGCTTTCATAATCACAAAGGAAGACAATTGAACGGCAATCCCTATAAACACTCACTTGTTATACTTGTGGCTAATGAATATTAATGCCCATATGTAACCAAAAGTTACTCAGGTAATCTTGCACTCGGTTACTATTTTATCATGCCAACAAAATCTTTCCCAACTTTCATGGGACTTCATGATATGCTGTTTCCCTATTATAGTGATGTGCTCCTTCACTTGCCTTCTTGTGACTTTCACTTTTAGACAGACATAGAGAGAAGAGGAACCGTAAAAGTTCTGTTCTGTCAAGCTTACCTGTCCATATGGACTAGAATGCTTTCTTGCCCGTGTATGATAAGGCTGATATGCACCTATTGCTATTTCTGTGTCTCTGGTACCTTCCATGGACCTTTGGTTGATATTTGCAGACCCCAGTATGACATACTCATCATCCACGATCATTCCTTTTGAGTGGACATAAACCATGAAACGCCTATTCTTCCGAGCGAGAGTCTGGATTACATAAAACATACAGTATATAGGAAGACAAAAAAAGGTGGAAAGACGACGAAATGTAAATCGAAATTTATTATTCAGCAAGAGAAAGGCCAAACTTTGCTCAGGAAGATAAGATAAATACTTGAGGAGTCTTTCCAGTGGTGGAATTGCTAGCATCTGAACTGCCTTCTCTGTCTGGTGCCTCACGATTGCCAAGGCAAAAGAAGTTCAAGTAGTCCTGTGGCTCATACGTTTCCTGTAGTCCAGCCTCCTCTAAAGCCTTGTAAATCATTTCATACATCATTTCCATCGTTTTGCGCTGCATAGTCGAGATTGAAACCAGGTGAAAAGATCTTCCAGTAAGCTCACAAATAATACTATACTGTCTTAAGCACTAATGTTCCCTCCTAGCGAGTAGTGGTGACAATAATAAAGAGAATAGCAAAATACCTGCCAATAGAGAATACGCTGAGTGGCAGTGCTTGTAGGAACACCTTCTGGCCACATAGGGATAACAATATATACAGAGAATCTCTCATTTGCTTTTATTTTCTCAACAATTTTGAGAGCAATTTCCATTGGTATCAAATTGTTTGCACCTGCAGAAGAATATGTTTTATTTCTTTGCCAATATCATATCAAAAATTGAAAGGAGTAGAATATCCAAGTGTCATATTTACAGTTTCAAACAAATAGGTCTCAACCATAATAGAGTTTGGGACCATGGATCACATCAAGACTAGGTAACAAAACCATGCCTATGGTTAGCTTTTTTGAGTATCACAATTCTCATATTTGGAAAACCAGGGATATGTGCCAATGTGCTGTAACGCCAAATTTTTTCCTTTTGCACGTCACTGGATTGGGGATCAACCACTCATGAGAAACACAGGCATACAGGCCAATGTGCTTGCTATTTTAGAGACAATAACACGAAGAGGTAAATAGCTTGTCAAACCCATGACTTACCAGAGTATATATACTTAAATCTGACTGACCAAATGGTTATGGATACATGTGGATTGAAATATTAGCACAGAAATGGAATTATGTTAGACCTGATTTTCATGCTATCAACAAAAATTAAAAAGTAAAGTAGCAAGATGATCCTTATACTTATAGGCTCTGGAGTTATCAAACACTACTTGTTATTCCCTTCCTTCTTAACCTCATATATTAGAAGTCCTCACCTAAATCTTTGTGAGAATCCCAGTTGTATGACGACCCGAGAAAGTACTGGTTCTCAATATAAATAAATTTTTGGGCAGCACGGATGGCCTTGACATATGCTGTATGTATGCTCATGTCTATCAGTACATTCTTCCCACATACAAGATTCTGTTACAACAACGTAGAACACATTGGTTCATAAACTTTCATTACAAAGAAAAATAAAATGCAATATCTTTACAAGCAACTTAAAAGCCAAAATTTTCCGCACCTTTTCTGTAGCATCTTTTGGGTCCTTTGGAAATCCTTTCACAGAATTCGAATCAATTGAACGAAAGACCTTCATTTGTGGCAAATGTTTACAAAATGAAAGAAACTAATTATTGGAAAAGATCAAGAATTGGAAAACTTAACTCCACTGGAAGACTGACATCCAATATACCTGCGCATGCCAATCCTCTGGATCATTGTGACTTTGGCTAGGAAAATCTGCTATTCCAATGATGTCGGGAATTCTTTCAATCCTTAGAAGCGCATCATCGTGTGAAGCTTTTAGCTTCTGAAGGCCATGGAGTTTTGACGCCTTTAACCAGCGCTCCTCAAAATTGGTGAGGACGTCATATGCAGCTGAACCATCAATGCAGCAATGCAAATCATGCCATGGTTGTCTTGGACAATCAACAGGAGGCTCCTGGTTAAGTTAAAAAAACTAGTAGGTTAAGATCGGGTTAAAAACCCATGTGTTATTCTTCATCATACTTTAAATTGATCTCATCTTAAAGGGAAAATGACCAAAAAAACTTGACTACCAGCTTAGAGAACTTTTATCAAATGTCACTCCAAGGGGTAGCATACTCAATTAAGATGACAGCACATGCAATAGAGTTTACTGACTCTCCTACCTCCCTCCTTACATCTAACCCATCACCAAAGGTGCGATTTATAGAAGGGCTAAAGAGAAAATTTATCTGAGGTAATTTCAGGACACATGCCTTTATATTGCACATCACCAATTGCTAATGAACTATCGGCAGAATGTTTCCCCTGTGGACTGAGAGTTTAGTTCACCCGTATTTTACATCCTATTGGCAGATAGATCATTGAACTGCTTAGGTGTGCATGCGGTTTTTTTGGCGACAACAGAATTTTGGCTGATTAAAGTCACACAAACCAAATCGAGTATGTATGCATCTGTTTTGAAGCTAAATATTCATGATCTCTGTCAGATACTTCGCAGGATAAAATGAGGGAGAATATTAAGTTTCCAAAAGATGATTAACTACAATAATAGCAATCGAGAAAGTCAATTGGTTTACCACGAAGTTAGGGTTACGGTAGTCATCTTTGTGCACTGTTTGTAAAGTCCTAAAAAGAGGGTGTGCTGGAGTGTCATATCGGCCCATGCATAGATCAAGACCTCCAACAAATGCCTTGATCTTTCTTTGATTGTGACCTGCATCAGCATCCACTATCACTGTTTTCTGATGATGTGTATAGATTGTTCCAACTTCCTGATGATAATTAAAAAAAAAAAAAAAAACAAAAAGAGGAAGTTTAAAGTGATTACTAAAGCAGAAAACCATATTCGAGAATACAAACAATTTCATAAGCGTATGCAAATACATATACATGTGTATGTGTGCACATGCATGTGCAATACAAATCTGATAATAAAAACAAAGCAAATACAAGTTGAATATGTAGTTAACATAACCGTTCAGATGATTAACAGAACATTTACAAAAGAAAAACATCACCTACAAATGTTGGTCTAGCTGAAAAGAACATACTTGAACCTTGCACGCATAAGATCAATTTAATTGGGAACAGGTATACTATGTCTTAACTCATTCAACTTTCAACAGGGTAACGGCTTGCACTGTTCAAAATCTATAAATAGAAAAGTCTTGGAAAATATTAGCCAGATAACATATTAAGAGTGGGCCAAAAAGCTTCATCTAACATGCTACTCCCTATAGGCAATATGTCAGCTTTGATCTGCATTTCCTCTTGTTCTCATAAACAAACAGCTTGTAAGTGAAATGCTAACCTTCAGCACCTTAGTAATGGAACAGAAACAATAGCAGGAACTCGATAGGTTCACCCAATAAAGGAATAAGAAGATTATAAGATACAAAAGGCCTCTAGGTAATGTATGGACATAAGAAGAATTAATGATATCCAACCTGTTTCTTGACCCAGCTATGACCTTTCCAGCAGATCTGGGGCACAGTAGCACTTGAACCGAAGAATGCTTGAAAAAACGACGAGTCTCTTCATCATTCGTTTCCATGAGGCCATTCTGCATATTAAAGAATCAAGGAGTGCATAAATAGAACTACATGGTGCAAGAAAGGCAGTGATGAACAAAGAAAGAGAAAAATCGTGTGTGGTTCTCCTGAGAATGAGAGGGACTGCAGAAAAGTAAACAATAGTAAGCTACTTGAATTGTGTTTCTCCTTCCAGCGGTATGTGGATCATACAAGAGTTGAAGAATAAAGCAAGAGATAAATTGCAGAAAACATGCAGACAAATATTAACTGCATAACCCTTTACTTGATAATTGAAACTTAGACATAAATCAGAAAATTTATTTTAGGAGTGATACAAATTATATAAAATAAAATTGCACATCCAAAAAATAAAAAACTAAAAAGAAATTTGACGCAAAATTATGCTGTGAAATAGGAGAAATGTGATATGTACTGCTAATCTCTTTAGTTTCTTACTGTTTTAATTCCCAAAAAGCTCCTAGAAGTAGGATCGTCCCATATGAGCAGCAGCACCCTTACACCTTCCTGTGACTTGCACTTAAGAAGATCCCCCAACATGAAATCAGTTTCGCTATTACCATCTCGAATCAGTCTAACCTTGTGGTACACCGACCATCCTACAATGTATATCAAACGACGGGCCTGGCTTATTGCCTCAAAGATGTCATGCCAGCAATTCCCGTGCACATACTGAACACCGCCATCAAGCTCCAGATTGGGAAGGCAGCCATCAGGAACATGGGCATCTTGATATAATTTCACTTTTCCACCTCTCCGAAGTGGAAAGTAGGTTCCAGGGACCCCTTTATCATGAGGACCTGCACCTTCTACACCATAAGGGTTCACCTTCTCCACTGGTGTGTACTGAATCGATAAACTCAATACAGCACCAGCCTTACAAGGTTTCCCGCTAGAATTAAGGATGGGGAAGCTTCCTTCAATCTTCATGCCAGAGAACAATTGCTCCACTGGAATCCCAACAGCACCAATAATCTGAGAACCAACTACATCATTGTCTTTGACAACAAAGTGAACTTCTGCAGCACAATGTGCAACAGGAACATTGAAATGCTGCTTCCAAACGGGGTTCTCATTGTTACTGATCACAAAAGTCCTCGCAACTGCAGCACCTGAAACCGATACTATGACATAGGGATCACTGGTTATCTTGCTTGACATTTGCCCTTCTATTTTGCTGTTAACCTTCCCAGGCAAAAACGAAAACATGTCCCCTAATTTTTTATGAAACATATCCATGTTAGGAAGGTTTTTAGCCTCCCTGATCCAAATATCCAAGTTCCCATGTAACAGACAGAACTTGAGAGAAGAATCCCCACTGGTCTTGAATGGTACTGCTTGTTGACCCTGACCATGATGTGAGCCTCCAAATGACAGAGATTCAGCGTAAACCGGACAAGCCATATAACAATAGATCCTTCACCACTTCCGGAGCTTGAAATGTAATAAAGAACTTAAATTTAGCTCTGATCGCACAGATATCAGAGAACAACACCCCAATCAAAAAGGTAGCCCGAAGAACAGTAACAGAATTCAAAAGATCATGATAACAGAATTCAAGTATATCCTGGAATCTTCAGGCAATTCTCTCCCCGGAACTGGGTAGTTGATTTGGAATCAAATCAGCAACGGTAATGAGAAAACACGAAGCAAGGAATTCAGCAAGTTGATATGCTGAAATCAATGAGAATGAAAGGTTCAAGAAGAAGAAGACTAAAATGGGAAAGTGGGCTTTACAGGCAAGCCATTGAAGGGGTAAACGAAAGGAGAAGATCGAAAAAGAGACGCCAGGCTTGAAAATCTGAAACAGGGTGTCTAGAACAGCAGCCCGGAAGATTATAAAAGTCAAATGCCCACTGAATGAGTACAGAGAAGAGGAAGTAAACCAAACCTACCCATGATAAAGAATTGTTCTTAATGGGATATAGACCCGTATTATTCAACAACAAATTATATATAAGAGAAGTTGGATGCCATTAGCCGTGTGGAACAAAAGCCGTCGGAGGAAGGAAACCTCAAAACAAGTAAAACCAGAGAACCTTCGTTGGAGATTTCCCAATGCGGCCCATTGGCTTTTACACGATATTTTCTATGCTTTCCTTCGTTCCATTGGTCAGAGGAAAGCCGGAGACTTTTTCTTCCCCTCGGCGCCTGCGAGGGAAGCTTCAACTTCCTTCCCTCCATTAGGCGTTGAATTGAAAAGAAAGACCTTCAAATACAGCGTTCCTATTGGTTCAACCCGAAGACCCACCAACCAGTCCCCTTTGACCATGAGGTAAAACGGGCCATTGCTTGTCTCCAATTTTGTCGCCAATCAGGATACTGTTTTCAATTTAAAAATGAAAAAAAAAAACAAGAATAACAGAACGAGATATTAAGAAATTTTAGATATTCAAATTGGATTAACACTCGAATAATAGATGTCACCAATCAGTTTATCTTACTTTATCATAAATGTTATTTTCTTACAATTTACTATAATAAATATTCTATACAACATGCTATGGGTTTAGGCCTCCGTAATGATGATCACAAGATAATAGCCTTGTGCTTATGATTTATACTTGAAATTTCTATACCTAAATAAGTAAGATATTATTATAATTATTAAAAAAAAAATTTGTGTGTAAAAATATAAGTTTGTATTAATAAAAATTAATATACAAAAGTATAAGAATATATCTCAACATTATAAAAATTACAATAACTATAAAAAGATAGAAATTAGAAGTCTCTAAATCTCATTGAAAATGACATTTTCTAATGAAAATTTTATATTTCAAAACAAAGAAGTTCTTCTAATGTCAATTTTCTTTGTTTTGAAAGCCCTCCCTCATACCATCATAATTCCTTATGAGTTTTATATAAAAATATATTTTTTTCTCCAAGTTACTCTCATATAACAATGAGTTATCTCAATAAGAATGATCTAATGATAAATTTTTAAATGGATAATATATTATCATAATTCCTTGAAGAAATTTGTATAAAAGTGATTTGTTGTTTGCGGATTATGGCATTTTATTTATAGCTTCTTGGTATAAAAGTAATAATTGTTAATGTTTCAGTAATAATGTCAAATTTGTTTCAGATCAAGAAATTTATTCAACGTTTGTTTTTCCCAAGTACAAAGAATGTTGGGCTGCTTAAGCAATTTGACTCTTCTGATTGTACTCTCTACAACCCTTATGGCTATCGGTTCTTGATGTCATCCCATCGTCTTACCAAGAAATACAATGATTTGTTCAAAATATGTTGTAAAGCCCAATGACTGGGGCTGATTCCATGACATCTTGAAGCTAGATCTTATTCTGATAAACCCCTTTTCATCCCACCAATTGATTTTGTTCTTTCTGATCAGAGCCATACATTTTTCTGATCATATGTTCTTCTTTTCTTCTCTAAACATTCACTAAAAGCGTCAAAGCACCCACCCATATATATCATCATGCTGTCGCTTTCACTCTTGGTTTATAGGTGTTGGCATTCTGTCCTCAGACCTAATAATTGCGATGGATGAACTTTCAATTATTGAGAATTCTGTTCTTGATGGATTTGGCGGACAGTTGGGGGGTTGGATCGAGTGGGTTCGCGTTCTTGCCATGAAAGAATTCTGTTCTTTGGCTTCAATTTTGATATGGTTGCTATTATATTTCACTTGATCTTTAAGAATTAAGTGATACTTTGTGCAAAGCGTAGCTGTAGGTGTCAAACATCGTATATGATGGGATACGCTGATCACTAAAGGTCACAATGTATAAAACAAGAGAAAATCTCGGTTTACAGTGTAATCTTCAACTTTTAGTTGATAACATAGAATCCTTTCATCAACTCAATAACAGTTGAAAAATAGTTAGGCATCGTCACTTAGACAAAGAAAAGTATCTCAATCTTACAAATAAAATGAAAGTTTGACATAAAATCCCCACTTTGGTAAGGTGTAATGCGCTTTTGTTTTAGGGAAAAAAAAAAAAAGAAGTCTTTATGGACAAATATAACTAAAGGCAAAAATCTTACAAAATTTTATGAATATAAATTTTCTTTGAAAAAGGGAGGTTTTACTTTAATAAAGGTCTTAAATAGGAATTCTACTTCTAGAAAAGTAAATTCTTTTCTTTTGTTATTTTCTTCTCCTATTTTCTATAATTATTGAAATTTGATATGTGTTTTACATTTGTAATATATTAGTATGTTGTGCCTTTTATATATGAAAGTACTTTTTACTCTTATAAGTTAGTTTTAAGAGATGAAGTAGTCTTTCTAACTAGTATCTAAGCCCATGTTTCAAGTGAGATACCTCATTACTCATAAACTATGAAAAATGCTTTCCCACACTCTAGATAAAGGATTATATTGAAACCTAGTATGTGTTTCATGTTGTTAATATATTGACATATTGTGTTTTTTTAATATGTGAATGAGTTCCTCTCACTTTATAAATTGATTTTAAAGAAAGAAGTAGGTTTTCTAAGAATGACTATATGTTTACTTTTTGAAAAGAGAATAAAGATTTACAAATCTAAACTGTTGTTAAAAAAACTCCCAAAACTTTACCGAGTGTCTTATAAGATCCATCTTGGGAAAACTTGAAGTAGGATGTGTGTGCCTTTTGTAATTGGTATTGCTAAAGGAGTTGGAGATTCCAATTACAAAAGAGAATACAGAGGAGTAGGGAAGAGCATATCGTTGCTGTTCCAATGTTGGACTTTAGGAGGCTTAATTAGTGTATTGGGTTGGAATGCAAGCATTATCAGAGTAGAAAAAAAGAAAATTTTGGTAGTGAAACTGAAACTAGACTATTGAAGCAGAAGTATCTATCTAGAATTGGATCTAAAATATGGATGATAATCAGACATGAAACTAAAGGGATCTATTTAGAAGTGGGTCTAACAAATGGACGCAATTGCACTTTTGCAAACCAGTTGTGTAGTGGATAGACCCTAAGCATAAAGAGCGCAATCTATTTGGTCAAAATATTGAACCATATATTCTAACGGCAACAAAAGTAGTGATATTAACATTTGTACACATTGACAAAAATGTAAAACACTAGTGCGAGTGTCATGGTTATCACTGCTTACAATATGTTGTATGAGTATATGCATAGGTGTCAGCGTTTTATTCTGTGTTGTCATGCAGTTTTATTGTTATACAGCTACTGTGAAAATGTATGCGTTTTATGGCGGCGGTCTTATTGTTGTGTACTTGCTGTGGAAAAGTACGTATGTTATAGCTAATCACCTTTTTTCTGACATTGTCTCTGCCATTAAAAAGTAAGTTTTTTACTACCAACGAGCTTTGAGCGTGTCATCTTGATTTCTCTGTTCCATTTGGTTGTATTCACGATTTCAACTTGTAGTAGCTTTTATCTTTACACTAGAAGTACATTTGATACTATTTTGAGCAAAAGATTGCTTAGAAATCAAGTGAATATGTGAGTACGAATTTGGAGACTTCTTAAGAGAAAAACCCTAAAGATTGCTTAGAATTGTGGATACTAAACTACTGTAGTGTGTGTAAATGCCTGCGAGTAATTTTCTCAGGATTGAGAGAAGGCAGGGCGATGTTAGAGTGATGTAAACTACAATTGACCAGTAAAAGAGGCTCCCCTAGTTGAGTTAGGCAAAGGGAAAGGTGGTTGGAAGCTGAGTAGACATTCAAGCCGAACCACTCTATATACAATGCACTGTATATCAGCTTGTATATGTTTGATTTTGTTCTGCTACTCATTGATTGCTGATTTGATTCATATTCACTCAGATATCATTGAAACTACGCACAACTGTTTGGAACATTTGTATTAACGTATATTGATTGCATAAGTTTCTACATTCAAACCTGTATATGTCAATTGTTCTAGAGCTGCTTAGTAAAATGCTCATTTAACTAAATAAAAATCTAAAGAAATATAGACTGCCTAGTTCATTACAGAGAATTTTTTGAGTCGTAGTTAAAAACCCAATCCAACCCCCATTATTGGGTTGCTTATTAATTCCAACATATTTTATTATACTTCTTATTTCTCTTTGGTAGCCTAGAAATCATGCAATAATTGAGATAAAAGAGCATGGTTAATTTTTTTCTTTTGTTGCAAGTGAACTTTAATATTGAAAACAGACATTGCTTAAAGTCTCTTAATTTCAAGTTTGATATCGGGTACGTTTGTGAGTGTGTGTATTAAAAAAAGAAAACTAATATAGAGGCAAAGAAAGTTTCTCAAATTGGCTAAACAAGAAAATTTCTTTCCATTAAGCTGTCTTGTTAGCATATATAAACGTATATAAACATATATATTTCAAAGTTAGGTACTATCAAGGTGTCAAATTGAGGATCTCTTGGTTCCAAGTTTGCTCACCACTAATTTAGATGCTTGTTCTCATATTGGTGCAAAATAAAATAAAAAAAAGTTTGGCTGGATTATATAAACAATATTATCTACAATATCTAAAATCTCAATTATTTAATTTCAATGGATAATCAGAATTTTAACACCTGATTAAAATAAGGAAGAAAGCAAAACCGATGAAAATAGAAACGGTTGGTTTACCCTTATCAATTGCTTTGAAGTAGTTAACCATCTTAAAAGTTGTTTTGAGATAACTTGCTACCTCGTCAACTGCCATGGGGATAACCCATCACTTTCATCACTTTGACAATAATCAATCACCAAAAAAGTTTGTTTTCAAAGGGAGTGAAAAAGGTTAACCACCTTTTAGTAATTACTTTAAAAGTGATTGGCCATCCGTAAACCTCTTTAAAAGTAACAAATTACATTTGTTTATTGTTTCAAGGGTTCTTAGATCTTTCTCCAACTTATTTGAGAATTCTCAATTTTAATTAGTACTTGTTTTAAGAGTTAGTGGACCTTCTCTAATGGTGGTCAGACACTTCCAACATAATCAATAGACATAGTTAATGATCTTTTTCTTTTCATTTATTTGGTCGTTTATTTCCAACAGAGTTAACATTTGAGTTATTTCAAGCAGTACATGCACAAATAAGAAAATTTCTGCCGGATGCATGTAACGGTTTGTGCATTGATATGTCTTAGTGTGAAGGGCCTTCAAAGATCTGCACTTCTTGTTGCTTATGATGAAAACCAAACAGGTCGAAGCTTCTGAGGTTCCCATCGGTGGTGTTCTGTCAAATTCCGACAATAACCTCAACAGCGTGGATCATAGGAAAACATGTCATTTATCTGCATTGTAGTTTGCCTGCTTTTTCGAGCTAGATTTTCAAGTTCTTTTAAACGCTTAGGTTGTGATGTCCGCGGCCCGTTTCAGATTTTTGGGTACCTTCTTGTTTGCACACTTGGGCCTCCAACTCGATTTTAGTCCTCCAGACAAGCATCTCGAGATTACGAAACATATTTTCATCTCGCTTCAACTCGAATTTTCTTTCCTGGGAAACAAACATATGCTAAGTGGCTTTTCTCCGCGTAACTGTTCATCTAAGCATTAGCTTAGATCCAGCTACCAAAGCTTATAAGTCCATGAATGACGGGCTCTCTAGCTTGGAGATCGAGTCCAAGTTTTCGTTCTTACGAGATGAAACATCTCAAATGCCATCATGTAGTAAATAGAAGTCTTTGTTAACCAAACAGAAAGAGATAACAAAAGCATACGTATGTACCAACGCAATATTCAAGTAATACAAATACACCATTTTCAACACATCTTTTTATCTTAAGCATAATGTGCCTTTAGTTGAAACTTGGGAGCAACATGACTTGTTTATCTTCTAAGTTTCAAATATTAAGACAAGATTTTAACAATAAAAACATATTATTTTCAAGAAGAAATAATAAAATCATATGTATATATACAGATATGAGATCTAAGTAATATAAATACAACCTTTTCAACCCTTTGTTTCATATGAGGCATAAAATGCCTTTGATTGAAACATTGAAGCAACTTAACTTGCCCATATTTTAATTTCATATACTAAGACAAAATTTATACAATATAGACACATTACCAAGAAGAGATAACAAAAGCATATGTATATATGTACCACACAAAAGTTAAGTAACATAAATACATCGTTCTCAACACAGCTTTCATCTTAAGCATAATATGCATTTGGTTGAAAGTTTGAAGCTACTTGACTTACTTATATTCTAAGTTCCATATACTAAGATAAGATTTAAACCTCATAAACACATTACTTTCAACTCGTACTTTCCTCTCTGAGTATGTAACTCAACTTGTCTATGCTCTTAATTTCGGAAGCAACTCGACGGGTCGTCTTGGCGGCAGCTTAGGAATCGGTTTCTGTGTGTTCGAGTACTCCACCACCTCTTCCATGGACGGCCTTCCATTATTCTCACTCAACGTACAACTCAGAGTGACTTCGAAGAGCCGAATGACCTACTCTGAGTTAGCACCAGGCCCTACGCTGTCTTCCACCACCTTTGCCTTCTCTCCCCTCTCATGTGCGCTCCATGCAAACCCCAACACAACCGTCTCTCCCTCACCTCCATTTGACGACTTTTTTCCGGCGATGATTTCCAACACCAGCATTCCGAATCCAGATACGTCGCCTCTCATCCCAGCAACCGATTCAGCCTGGCTTGACTTACCCTGAAAGAAATGGAAACCGTAATCACATAATACAGCTCGATAATCGATGTCAAGGAAGACGCTGCTTGTCTTCAAGTTTCCATGAGCGAGTCCTTTCGAGTGGAGAAAACACAGGGCCTCGGCAATCTCTTTGATGAATTGAAACCGTCGACTCCAGGGAAGAGCGCCGAGCCTATACAGCCATTGGGCTAGGCTTCCGTTCCCAAAATAATCGTACACGATGATGGCCTCCTGATTGTCGCAACACCACCCGCGAATCGAAGCCAATCTCGGATGGGATATCTGGGATAATTCATTGATCCTCTTCCGAATCGGGCTTGTCTCCAATCGAGAAGACGTCAGGAATCGATTCGAGAACCGCTTCAACGCCACATGACGCCCATTTGGGAGTGTCCCTCTATATAGAACACCTCGAAGGTCACTTCCCAAGATTTCAGATTTGCTAAAACGCCGTGTGGCTTTGAGAACCTCAACAACTGTGTAACAGCGAGGCTTACTAGGTAGCATGGGCTTCCAGTTCTTGTCAACAAGAAGAGCAGAAGAAACTGAGCTCTCCCTGCGGGAACTATTCCAATAGAAACAGATCAAAGATACCGTAAGAAGTCCGGTTACAGCCACGAAGATCAGAAAGCTGCTCGACGAGGCTGTGTAACCTGCACGGTTAAGTTTGGAGACTTGGTGAGCCACATTTTTGTGGCAAATTTTTGCCGAAGGTTTTGGAATTGAAGCTAGACTGGTAGATGAAAAGTTCCAAGATAAAACGCTATGGATTTGCGTCAAATTTCCCGTTGAGGCCGAGAACCCAATGAACATGTATTCGTTCAGGAAAGGAGAGAGGTTTAGCGGAGAAGATAACATTGGCTCTGATGGTTTGGGGTCACCATCGGAACCGAGATGGACTTCGATCCTTTCTGTCATAAAGGAGGAAGAAAGGCATAGATTTGTGGGAATGCTTGTATTACTTTCTTGTCTCAAACTGTACATATGAGGGTCCTTATATAGTGTAAGGAACAAACCATAAAGGAAACAATATACAAATAGAGAAAGGAAATAACTTCCTATATACAATAATAATTTCCTAAATAAATAGAATAATAAGGAAAGAATCAACGTAACAATTCAAGGGAATAATCCCCAAATATGTTAACGTATCTCCAACACTCCCCCTCAAGCTGGTGGTTTGGGTGGCTTGTAAACATCAAACACACCAAGCTTGTTCAATAGATACGTGTGTTGTCGATGACAGAGTGCTTTAGTGAAGATGTCTGCAGGTTGTTCCGTAGTGTTAATCTCATGTGTCTTGATGACGCCTTCCTGAATTTTGTCCCTCGTAAAATGACAATCCACTTCAATGTGCTTGGTTCTTTCATGAACGATTGGATTTGCCGCGAGTTTTAAAGCCGCATCATTGTCACAGAAAAGTAAGGTAGGACTCCGTATCCATACTCCAAGGTCACGTAGTAAGCCCCTCAACCAAATTATTTCACAAGTGGTTTTAGTCATAGCACGATACTCGGATTCGGCAGAAGATAATGATACAGTTGACTGTTTCTTGGTCTTCCAAGACAAAAGAGAATTTCCGAGTTTTATGGCAAAACCAGTTGTCGATCGTCGGCTCATAGGACATGTGGCATAATCAGTGTCGCAATACCCCTTCATTTCCATGTTGCAATCTCTAGAGAGGAGCAAGCCAAGACCCGGGCATCCCTTCAGATATTTTACAACCTTTAAAGCTGCATTCATATAAGACTGTTTCGGGGCATGCACAAATTGGCTAAGAATGTGAACAACATAACAGATATCTGGTCTTGTCATAGTAAGGTAGATAAACTTTCCAACTAAGCGTTGATACTTAGAAGGATCCTTGAGTGGTTGATCTTCTTCTGAGGACGACGTTCCCACATCGAATTCTGGCGTAGTGAGACTCAAGTTCTGTTCAAAAGGAATGATAGCAGGCTTGCAACCAGATAGTCCAGCCTCAGAAATAATTTCCAAGACAAATTTCCATTGACTGAGACAGATGCCCTTGTCCGATCGAGCAATCTCGATACCCAGGTAGTACTTAGGGGGGCCTAAGTCCTTGATGTGGAATGTAGAGTGAAGGTATGACTTAAAACGGGCAATTGCGGAAGCATCGCTACCCATAATCAAGATATCATCCACATATATGAGTAAGTAGATAGAGGAAGTACCTTGGCGCCATGTGAAAAGGGCATAGTCGTGACGAGATTGGCGAAACTGGGCTGAGAGAAGGGCTGATGTGAATTTTGCATACCATTGCCGAGAAGCTTGCTTGAGACCATAGAGGGACTTCCGGAGACGACAAACCCGAGACTCCCCCTGTCTGCGAAGGCCCGGAGGAAGGTCCATGTAGATTTCTTCATCTAAATCACCATGGAGAAAGGCATTATTGACATCCATCTGATGTAGAGACCAATCACGGAAGGCGGCAACGGCGAGGAAGGAACGAACAGTGCCAGCCTTGGCGACTGGCGAAAAAGTGTCCTGATAGTCAAAACCTTCTTTCTGGGTGTAGCCTTTTGCTACAAGACGGGCCTTATAACGCTCAACTGAACCATCGGCGCGATGCTTGATCTTGTAGACCCACTTGCAACCAATAGGGCGTCGATGAGCAGGGCGGGGAACAACATCCCAAGTGTGATTATCTGTAAGGGCACGGAGTTCAGCCTCCATGGCCTGTTGCCAACGGGGATCAGTGGAGGCCTCCTGGTAACAAGAAGGTTCGGTGGCAGCAGAAATCTGACTGATGCAGCAAAGATGATCTGGAGAGAGACGGGCAAAGCTGACATAGGACGTGATGGGATAATGAGACCCAATGTGTTCACTGCTGGAACAAATGTAGTCCTTGGTCCAAGTAGGGGGCCTAGTAGTGCGACCAGAACGTCGAGGAGGAGCCGAGACCGTAGCAGGAGGAGGAGCCGAGACCCCAGTAGGAGGTGGGACATAGGGGACAATGGCCAATGAGTCATCAACGGAGGCCTGCAACGGAGAAGGCGGTGCAGAGGGAGGCACTGGGGTGGGGCCCACTGAGACTGATGGAGGAGCTGACGGAGGAGCTGGGGGTGCAATAAGGACCACAGGTGGTGGTAAGGGATCCGAATCATCAGGGAGAAATGGTCGAGAGCCCGAGGGGGGCACAGTATCAGCCTCCGATGAAGGCATAGCCTGAAAAGGAAATACGTCTTCATGGAAAACAACATCGCGACTGATGAAAAAGGTACGTGTAGCCGGGTCATAAATACGGTAGCCTTTTTGAAGGGAAGGATAACCCATGAAGATGCAACGGGTGGCCCGAGGGGCGAGCTTGTCACGATGGCCCACAGTGGTAGCAAAACACAAACAACCAAAAACGCGGAGATGACCAATATCCGGTGGCTTGCCAAATAGGAGCTCAAAAGGTGTCTTCCCATGAAGGACCCGAGTAGGCATCCGATTGATCAGGTAAGCAGCAGTAACCACACAATCGCCCCAAAAATATTCAGGAATGGAGGCTTGGAATTTTAGGGCTCTGGCAACCTCGAGAAGATGGCGGTGCTTGCGCTCTACAACCCCATTTTGCTGTGGAGTGTAGGGACAAGAACTCTCATGGAGGATGCCGTGAGTAGAAAAAAAGGAAGAGCAATTATGATTAAAGAAGTCACGGGCATTATCAGTGCGAACACGTTGAACAGATGTGTGAAATTGAGTGTGAATAAGGGCAAAGAAGCGGGTGAGATGAGAAAGTACTTGGGTTTTGGATTGCATTAAGAAGACCCAAGTACCACGAGAAAAATCATCAACAAGAGTGAGGAAGAAGCGGGACCCGTCACGATGGGGGGTGTGATAAGGCCCCCAAATGTCAATGTGGAGGAGGGAAAAAATGGAAGGAGCGCGAGAAGAGCTGGTAGGGAAGGAAGGGCGAGGTTGTTTCGCCAAGGGACAAATCGGACATTTTGGATGGGGGTAAGAGGCACTATGACCCAAACGTTGGTGAGAAAGTAAAATATTATTACTAAAATGGGAATTACAAAAAGAGCCCGTATTGGGAGAAATACATGAATTTAAATTGAAATTTGCGGGAATAGAAATCCAAAAATAAAGTCCTTGTTGAGCGTTACCCAAGCCCATCAGTTTGCCAGTCGAACGGGCCTGAAAGAAACAGAAATTAGAGTCCAAGAGGGCTCGACAATGATTATTTTCACAAGCTTTGGAAATAGAGATGAGATTAAATTGGAATTCTGGAACATAAAGAACATTTTTGATAATAAAATTAGGGCTAAGTTGGACATCACCAATTTTGGTGACGGAAGTAACGTTTCCAGTGGGGAGACGTACAGACATGGAAGATTGGGTAGTGTGGATTTTAGAAAAAAAATTTTGGTTGCAAATAATGTGGTCACTGGCACCTGAATCAATAAGCCAATCAGAGGGCAAGATGGAGCTCATAAAACAAAAAGAAGTACCTCCAAAACTGGCAATCTGGTCAGGTTGACCCATTTGATGGAAGGCCTGGATGATCTGTTGAAGTTGGGCCTCACTGAGAGGTGAATTGGACTTATCCTGAGAAGAAACAAAATTAGTTAAAATATTATTATTTTCTTTGGAGTTGGAGTCCCCCGGTCTGCCATGTAATTTCCAACATGTGGCCTTCGTATGGTTGGTCCGCTTGCAGTGGTCACAAAATAAGTGGTTGGGCCGAGTCCGTGAAGAAATTGGGCCATTGGGGCTGTTATTGGGCCCATTGGGTTGGCGAAAACGCGACCCATTTACGCTGCGCGGCCCGGCGGATCCCCTGTGGACAGGCGCACTGAAGCTGTGTTGAGAGGCGTTGATCTGCGAAGCCGAGATCGGATAGAGGCCGTCAGATGGAGGCGCGCCCGCGATGAAGGAGGGACCGTCGGATCTAGGGTAATGAGGGGAGCCGTCCGATCCAGGAGGGATTGAAGGGTCGCCCTCAAAAAACCCTAAAGAGCGCATATGCGCCACAGAGCCGACGCCACCGCCGCCGTGACCAGCGAGAGATTTTTGAGCAGCAGTGGCTCGAGCGGCCAAAATAACTGAATCTCCAACACGGAGATACTCGGCGGAAGCGAGACGGTGGTTCTCCTCTTGGACGGCAAGGAAAAGAAGGCGGCGCAGAGACGGTGGCGGATCCATAGTGAGGATTTGGGAGCGGAAGGAGGAGAACGACTCGTTGAGGATCAGGAGAAAACGAGTGAGGCGTCGCTCCTTCGTCAACCGGTGAAATTGGCGGAGAGTGGCGTCGGGGCCGTCGAGAGGTTCGACCGTCTGGTCATATTCATGGCAGAGAGCCATGAATCGGTTGAAGACGATGGCGACGGCAAGGTTGCCCTGCTTCAATTCAGAAAGCTTCTGCTTGATTTGGAAGAGGTGGACGCGATCATGGCGGCCGTAGAGCTCGCGGAGGGCGTCCCAGAGAACTTTCGGGTCATCGGTGGGCGAAAGAGCGGCGGCGACCTCCAGGGGTGAGAGTGTTCCCAATCCAGGTGCAAACCAATTGGGAACATTTGCGCCATTGTCGCGCAAGGCGGTCGGTGGCGGGAGCCGGGATAGCGCCGTCGAGGAACCCGTCCTTGTCTTTGGTGACAAGGGCGCGGCGGAGCTCGCGGGACCACACGACAAAAGTGTCCGCGCCGGTGAGAGGTTGGGCGATAAGCCGCAGTTCGGGGCCGTCGGAGGCGACGGTGTATAGAGGATCGCCGGGTTCCGGTCGGCCGGTGGCAGAATAGGGCAAAAAAATTGGGGGCGAATTCGGGTAGGGATTGGACCCTGAATCCGGCATATGGGTACGGGTTAGGGTCCAAAAGGAGACCCGAAGATCCGGATGAGGGTGAGCCGCCCACGGGTGGGTGGGTCGGGGCAGAGGTGGGAGACGGGCCGGGGAGGGGAGAAAAAGTGGGGCCCGAAGAAGAGGAAGTTGGGCCGAGAGGTAGGGCCTGGGAGAGGGTAGGACGGGGCTGGCCAGGGAGAGAGTAGGGGGCCCAGGAGAAAGGGGGTCCAGAGATGGGTAAAGACTCAGGGAACCCATAAGAGGGGGCAGGGCCAGGGAGATTAGGAGAGGGAGGAGAGGTGGAGGAAAGGGGGACATCCTTGATGATGGGAGCATCGGGGTCAAGTGGAGAAGACATGATCACAGAGGGGAGGAGAGAAGAAAAAAAAAAGGGCGGAAGCTTGAGGTCAGGAAAAAAAAAAAAACTAGGCTCGTGATACCATGTCACAAAGGAGGAAGAAAGGCATAGATTTGTGGGAATGCTTGTATTACTTTCTTGTCTCAAACTGTACATATGAGGGTCCTTATATAGTGTAAGGAACAAACCATAAAGGAAACAATATACAAATAGAGAAAGGAAATAACTTCCTATATACAATAATAATTTCCTAAATAAATAGAATAATAAGGAAAGAATCAACGTAACAATTCAAGGGAATAATCCCCAATGTTAACGTATCTCCAACACTTTCAACTTGACTGTCATAGGTTATCCAAGCTCGATGGACAACATTGTCGTGCAAGGAAACGTTGGCTTTCGATGAACTCGCGGTCTTGAAGGAAACAACGGTGCGGAGGTTGACACCGACGTGGTCGTCATCGGGGTCCCCGAATTCTGAGTCGTGACTAGTATCGAACTCCACAGCGAAGACCTTGTAATGGTTGCATACGTCGTTGAGAATGCCAAGCCAAGGTCCCAGTCTTCCAACATTTAACTCGTCTGGTAAGAAGACAAAAGCAAGGCCGTTACCGCCACGACCCTCTTTGGAAACGGACCCATCAGAGTGCGTGGAGGTGAATTTGAAAGAGAAGGTGGTTTGGAAGGAAGCTGGCGTTTTGGTTAATGGGTCAAAGAGGCGGATAGGGGAGGCATATAGAGCTCGGCCTGCTTGAGACCTAATATCAGTGGCCAGTGACACATGAGGGATTTGAATGACATCTTCTGAAAGCTTGGCGTTTCCCATAACCTTAATGTCCTGACTGGAGTAAGGATTCAAGTTCAGGTCAAAGCTGGGGAAGAACAAGCTCTTGGTTACATAAGTTGAAGTTCCATGGTGGCGACTGCGGTTCAGTGAATGCGCTGCCACCAGGTGGTTCTGCACTAGAAGAAGCGAAAATGTGGTCGAAAAGACTGGCAGCCACCACAAACATTGAAGAGAATCCATCGATGATCCGAGTTGGGGGACAAGTGATTGAGCTTTTAATTTATAGAATGCATGATCTCCTGATCTACTTTTCTGTAGGCAAGGTTTGTTTCACCAACTTAGTATGATAATTACCGGTAACTAACAAAAGGACAGCTAATACTATTAAGTTTTTAATATTAAACACAAAAACCCTCGAAATTTTCATAGTAAAATAATGGAAGTTGGTACGTGACTTCAAGGGATTAAAGTTCAAGAGTGCGACTGATTGAAACTTAGTGCTACTTCTCACGACATAGATAACGTATAGAAAAACAGCTAGAGCTTAGAATAAACAAATAGTGGAATGATAGACTATGAGAGTGAGAGTCATACAAGAAAAGCGACGAAAACTAATTTTGATACAAGGAGTTATCAGAAAAGTAGCGCCTAGGAATAATATTTTAGTCTCTATCAACAGCGAGGTAAATGCTTTAGAAATAAGATCTTTAATTAAGTTAAATAATTAATACTTTTATCTTTATCTTCCACAGACAAAGATATGTTCGAAATCATTTTTTTCTTTTAATCTTTCGTTGTACTATTATCATTTTCCTATTCTCTCATGTACAGCACTTGAAAAGAAAAATTAATAAAATATATCTAAGATATGTAGCACTAGATATGGTGACGATTATGGTTTGTCATCATGTTAGAAACATTTATTAAGAGTATTTCTTAAGATCTTTTTGTTTCACTTTTTCAGGGATCATTAAATAGAGGACCTTGTTGGCTACACTTTTTAGTTATCCTCCATTAACATAGAAAATGTTGAAGGTGTGGAATACCCATGTGAAGATAGATAAAGTATGTTGTGGGAGATAGCTTTCCTCTCATTAGTGACCATTGTTCACTTTTTATGTGTCTTATATACAAATTTGGTCAAGTATCAGCCTCTCAATTAGAAGATCAATGGAGTTTTAGGTGTATGATAAATTATACCCTTGTACAATTGGGGGATCAAAAAAGTAATCCACACTTTAGCATGTACGCGCACTATGTATGCCCATTGACAGCTGATCTTGTAGCAAATTGGTTGTTTATTAGCCAATTCGAAGTGGGAAAAAAATATTGAGGGAAAGTGCTATGCATTCTCCCATGAATGGAGGACACCTAAAAGTGTTCCCCAGCATGTTGCCTTTTCACGCTTATAATATTTACAAGGATCTTAGTGCAAAGCAACTTGGAGATATACTTGTAATTGCTGTCCTTAAACTGTAATGGTTCACCCATTAACAAGGCATTAGTAGTGTCATTGTTTTAAAATGCATTGTTAATAATATTGGGACTTGGATGTTTGAGAAAACACACTTCTATACCATATAGGGTTTTCTTGGGAGAGGGCTTAAAAGCACGATTATTCTCATATCTAATGGGTTATCGATATTTTCTTTTATCAATTTTTTATGTATAAAAATAGAAAAGAAAAAAACCTACACGTAAAAATATTTAGGTCATAGATTCTTTGACTAATTTTTTTCTTTTCTTTTTCTGAGTGATAGGTCAAGTATTATATATCATCAAATCAAATACAACAATTCAAATACAATATTCTTATTTAGGCTTAAAAACTATATTTTGGAAATTTTCAAAATTTTTGTAAAAACTTATTTTTATTTATAGATTTCACTTTCCTAATTGATGAAATTTTATCTCACACATCCTTCTTGATTTTAACAATAATGATCAAACTATCTAGACTTTTATCATTAAATCTTTTTTTATTCATTTCTCTTCAAATGTTATACAAGATAGTTTTGAAGGATACATCGAGAAAAATTATTGCAAGACTTTGGGTAAGGATTTTTTATTGAGAAAACTGTGTAAACAGGTGCCTTACTAGATCTCAATGAGTAATAATACTAACAGAACTAGCTAATTCAGAATGGATTAGCCTTATTGCAGCTTGTTTAACTATTACTAAGAAATAAAATAGCCTGGAAGAGTGATTTATAAAAAGATAATTTGATCCACTTAATGTCTAATGATTTTAAATAACATATAATTTTTAACAAAATCATTGAGGAAACAATAAGTATGCAACTTGAGAACCATAAGTTTCTGTTTCAGTGTCTTTCAATCCGGTTTATTCTGTAACCTGCCTTTCTTTGGGTAAACAACCTATAGTGTCCTACTAAGTAAATTATCGTTGGATAATATGGTGATCGAATCTGTATAGATCCTTGAACATTGTAAGCATGTGTGAGTTGTGTGAAAAGTGATGAAATCATGTGGAAAAATAAATAAGACAAGTCTAGAAGAAAAAAATATATAAAATTTCAGTATCTTGGTTTTGTTAGCTTTCAAAAAAATCCTACTAACAGTAGGATCGGGTACAAATATGAACATATATGTACACAATAATTCAATGTGATTTGGCCTTCATAACTTTTTTACATTTACAGGATTATGTTTTCACTACATTTACAGGATTTGGCCTTCATAACTTTTCTAATACTTTACATCTATTCTTTAGTAGAATTGAGTCGGTAAAACCTTCTTAACCTTAGTTTCATAACCCTTTTCAATAAACTAACACATTTTATTTTTTTATTTTTAGTTAAATGAAGGGGTATTTTGAAGATGAGGGGGGTCAAACCTGGAAGGCCACTTTGCTACTCACAAAGCCAAGGTGACTTGATAACAACACGTAGTTTTTAATATTACACAAATTTGTTTATTTTATCTCAAAATACATAGACCTATTTATAGATTTTCTCTTTAGAGCCATATAAGACTTCTTCTTTGACGATGTACGGAGTCCCTTACTGTTTCTAGTAACTCTTTTCTATTCATACTCAAATTCTAAAATGTTTGGCATCCACTTTAAGCAAGTCTGAAGAGCAGGATCTATCACACTCAAGCTCATTCTATGTTTTTCTTCTCTCTGTCGGTTTCCTAACAGGATAATAATTAGTTTTCTTGCACGAGAACTGGTGGGCCACTAGCAATCTTCTCTGCCTGTGTAAGATCAAAAGGCGCATTAGCTGTTTTCAATTCTTTTTCAGTTCATGGAAGTCTTTGGCAAGTTGGTGGAGAGAAGACACAGAGAAAAACCAATATGTCTGCGCCAATTTACAGCTTCCACTTTGATTATCCGTTTGTCTCAAGACGTTTTCTTACAAGAAAACTGGTTCCGACTCATACTTAAGTCACCAGAAAATAGCTGTGGCATATTTAAGAACAAAAGGCGCATTAGATTGGGTCTGGTTCAGTTGGCACGAAAGTAGATTGTTGCTTGCCAAAGACCTGTAATTAAGATATGTGAATGACCTCTAGCAACCACTTTGAAGTTATAAAATCAAAATTAAGACTAAGAGTACAATGATAATTTGCGTGCAACAATAAGCTAAATGTGTAGCAAAAGTGGCATGGAAAGAAGTTTGTTGGCCTAAAAGTTCTGGAGGACTAGGTTTGATAGACATTCACACTTGGAATAAGGCGGCAATTGGAAAACTCTTATGGTCTCTTGTGCACCCCAATTTAAACTCTTTATGAGTTAAATGGATGATAACAGAAAATTTGAAGGAAATGAATGTATTATAAGTTGAGATGAAAGGATCACTAGCTTGGAGTTTTAGGAATATTTTACAAGTAAGAAGTGAACTCACACAACTAGTGACTGACTCAGAATACAATATTGCCAAAAGTTATGTAGCATTAAGAGAGAACAGAGAAGATGCCAAATGGGCAACACTTGTGTGGAAAGAATGAGTACCAAAGCATAATTTTATATGTTGGATTACTTTAAGAGACAAACTATCCATAGCAGATCGGGTGGCTAAATGGAATAGTTCAGTGGATCTACAATGCAACCTCTGCCAACAAGAAGAAGAATCACAGGAACATTTGTTTTTTAAGTGCAGGTTCACAAACTACATTTGGAAGGTTTTGTTAGGTATGAATGGATTAACTCGAAGAATTGAACACTGGAGAGCTGAAATATGTTGGATGATCAAGACTGTTAAGAGGAAGAGCTTCGCAGCAACTTTACTTAGTATGTCTTTCAAGGCCGTATTGTATCACATTTGGAGCGAAAGGAATAGAAGAAGATTCAGCAATACAAGTCTAGAAAACTCAACCATTATTGCTAAAATCAAGAAGGATGTGAGAGGGAAGATTTCATCTACCAGAGGAGTCAAGCTTACAAATTGTAATAAATTTTTACAAGAGCTTTGGAATTTGCCAAGTGCAATATTTGAGCTTAGATGATGATATCTTGTAATCGAACAATCTTGTAAATTTTTTTTACGGGTGATATATAATTTGACCTTTCACCAAAAAAAAAAAAAAAAAAAAAAGCTAATAATATAAATTAAAATTTCTCTCATGTGACTTTACAAAAATGATGCTTTAGAAATCTTAGTATGTATTATATCATTTGGTGAGCATTCATGCTAATCAAATTAGGAGAGTCACTAGGAAAAAGAAAAAAAAAATTCTCTTGCAATTTTTTAATATAGGAGAGTTATGAAATGAAGAATAAATTGTAAGAGTATAGATGAAGTTTTGATGCTAGACAAAAGGTGTTCAGTTAATGTGAAAATATCAAAACTCAAGTGGAAAATGTTAAGTGCTTACAAAAAGTGTCAAACATAAAGTGAAGCTTAATCAATTGGCTATGGACACTTATGAATCTCAAAGGAACATTAATCAAATGCATTAACACTCTCCTTGTGCTAATATTTTAATGTGATTGGAGCTATGGTCTCATTTACTTCATTCACCAAGACTGTGCAATATGTTGTCCAATAAAATGTTCATGTTGCAAGTAGAAATAGGACAATAGCAGATGTGATGGCAACCTATTCATTGTCCTGTTGATGTATTAAAAGTTCAAAAATATTGGACGATAAAGTGCATTGTTATGAAACGCTGGAAGCAGGTAGAGGAAGCTCATATAACATGTCAACGTGCAATGTGAAGCTCAAAAAGAAAGTTATCCATGCTATCCGCATATGAAGTAAGAGCATGTACAGCGTGAAACTCAAAAGAGAGAGTTTTCCATGATGTGCACAAATGAATTGAGAGAATGAGCAAGTGCATTGAATAATGAATGGGGTGTCGTGCAAAAAGAGATGTGGTGAAAAAGGAAGGAGAAAGCAAAAAGCGAAATCAGTAGGCATTAAATGAAAAAGTTATTGACCAATAGACAAAAGGATGAATTTATGCTGCAAGAAAAATTCAATTCAAGCTAGATAGTTGTATATTATCCAAGAGTTAAAGAAGTAAAGTCTCACAACATAAAGTTACAAACATGAAGACTTCTCACTCAAGCATAATACGATTTCACAACAAACAAACTTAAACTGATGATAAAGTTTACCAACGGATTTATCCAATGGTAAGTGAGGCATCAAGCGCTATATATGAAAGGGAGAAAAATGAAGAAGGTGGCAAAGGAACCCATGAGACCACAAGAGAGAAAGTGAGCCATCAAATCATATTCTACTTGAGCTGAATTAATATCTTATAGTGTGATTCTTAATAAAGTGAAATCTTCTTGTATGATTGAGAGAAAAATATTTGTAAAGAAGAGAAATCGAGGGTTTATGCAGAAAATTTCAACCACATTAGTTTGCTTAGGAAAGCTTGTTATTTCATGATTAGAAAATCATGGTAGGTTTGTAGTTCAATCTCTTGAGATATGAGAGATCCAAGGGTCTCTTGTGTTCGTGACTTGGAGAATCAAGGTTGTGCAATCTTTCAAAGTTATGAAAGATTGGTGTTAAGAGATAGAGGATCTCTTGTGCATCACTAATTGAGAATTAGTGGAGAAGTGCTTTAACCAGTTTGCTTAGGGGACGGTGGATGTAAGCTTGATTCTGTAGCCAAATTACCTTACATAGTGTCTATTTTCTATGCCTTATTTCCGCATTATATTTATATCTCTTATGATTGAATTTTTTTTTATCTTAGCATTAATTTTTAAGCAAATTCGTAGATTGTTTAATTGCACTTAGTGCACAGGTGATACATAGCCATAGTTGTTTTGTTTCACCTCTTTATCCAATAATTATCAGTGTTTTATTTGAAAGTTTTTAAATACTGAATAGTAATTAGAAAATGTTTAGAACTAATTCAACCCCTCTCCCCTCCTTTCTTAGGTCATTTTATAGTCATTAAGCTTAAGATAATTACTTTTGTTTTTGGGTGAAAGGTTAAGTATTGTATATCACTAAAAGAAATACAAATTGTTCAATTACAATATCACTATTTATGCTCAAAAATTACATTTGAAAATTTTCAAAACTCTTGGAAAAACTTATTACAATTTATAGATTTTACTTCCTTGATTGATAAAATCTTGTATATGACGTCTTTCTTGATTTTATGAATAATAATTGAATTATCTAGATTTTTACCATTAAATCTTCTTTTATTTCTTTTTCTCTAATTGTGATAAAATGCAGCTTTGAATGATATGTTGAGCAAGGTTGTTGCAAAACTTTCATACATTTAACAAACTTGATCATGTAATGTATTTTTACTTTCTATTGTTTAATTCTTTGAGATAATCTATTTATGCCTAATAGAGCTCTCCAATTGTAATTTGTGAACTTACAATAAAAGAATAAATGTTCATGTGATTCTTCTTATTGCTGGAAAAATTTGTATTGAAGGTTTACTAAGTTATTTCATATCTAGATTTTTATTATTGAATCTTCTTCTAATTATAATAAAATGAAACTTTAAATGATATATTGAGTAGGGTTGCTACAAACTTTTACATTTAATAGACTTGATCATCTAACGTACTTCTACTATTTATTGTTGAATTCTTTGAGATAATCCATTTATGTCTGGTAGAACTCTCTAATGTAATTTTTCAACCTACAATTAAAGAATAAATGTTCCTATAATTCTTCTTATTGTTAGCAAAATTTGCACTATAGGTCTACTAAGTTATTCCAAATAACCACTAAATCTATTGTGGTTAGCTTGTCTTTCAAAATGATCCAAAATATTAAAATATGCTTTGTATAAACATATTAATCTTGGCATTCTTTTTTAAAATTTGTTATGTTCATATTTATTGTACAATCACCATCAATCTCCCAATACCATTAGCTTGTTTGCATTTCTTTTGCTATTAAGATTTTTCATCATAGGAGTTCACCTTCTCCATTTCTTTCACTACTAATATCATTAGCACTAAAGATGGGAAAGCTTCTCAATCGTCATGCTAGAGTACAATTGATCTGCTAGAATTCCCATAGTGCCAATAATTTAAGAACCAATAACATCATGGTCTTGACAACAAAATGAACTTCTATAGCATAATGTGTATCGAGAACATTGAAATGATGCATCCAAATAGGGTTCTCAAAAAAAAAAAAAAAGAATTGGGTTCTCACAATTATTGATCATAAAAGTCCTTCCAACTATAGCACTAAAATCGATACCTTATTGGAGATATGCCCTTTTAATTTGTTGTTAATCTTCCTAGGCACTATCAAAACTCATCTTCTCATCTTTAATGGAAGATGTTGAGAAAACGATGCCTTAGGTTTATTGAAAATTTGCATAGTCAATAAACATACTCTATTGACCAATGGATAAAAGATTTTTTACGTGATTTGTTGTATTGTCTATATGTAGAGATTCATTTATTTGCAACTCTCTATATTTTTTTCTAGTTGTCTTTATTTTTATTGTATCATCGATTGATTATAAAAACACAACATGAATGAAATTGGTATGGTTCCAGAGTAGAAATCGTCCTATTCTTGATTGATAAGGACCCACTTACTTTTGCAAATTACCACAATTATCACTTTTAATTTAAGCATTTTCAAAGTTGAAATCATTATAGGATTCCTTCCATATTAATTCTACAATAGTATTCATTCAATTTTGTGTAGCTTGGTTGAACTTTCTAATCACGAACAATTTGTTAAATACCTTGTGTGCCATTCACAGAAGGCTCCTTTCATTGAGTATTTTCATCAAACACTTATCAGTCGCTTGAAAACTACCTGTGTTGAGCAACAGTGATACTGGGCAACAAGGCAAGAAACACAATAAATGTCAAAGAGGACAAAATCGTGTTTGTCCCCATGTTGTTCATTTGTAGAAATTGCAAAGACACTCGGTAGGGCAACTTTAGAATCGGGCTATATCCATTGATTCCCATTAAAGCCACTAGTGTGCAAATCATGCCAACCACTAATTGGAGCTAACAATTTTGCATGCTATATTCAAGATATAAAGATCTCATTGTTAGGAAGATCAAATTTGGTATTTGATAATGGCTTAATCCTATAGCCACCACAGATTTCCCCTATTACTGTTGAGATGTATAAGCAACTATTTTTGATGATGAGTGATAACTTGGTCTTAACCCATGATTATGAGCTTCAAGTTTATATTATTCCTCATATTACTAAATGAGTTTTTAGAGGAATATCAATTTTTTTAATAATGGAAGTAATGAGTGAATAATTCTTATGACCTTTGTATCTATATTGGACATTGTACTTTTTCGTTGTCCAAATTTATAAGGCTTGAGCATATGCAACCAAGGAAGGCCCAACACAG
This sequence comes from Casuarina cunninghamiana, assembly GCA_028551485.1. Taxonomy (NCBI): domain Eukaryota; kingdom Viridiplantae; phylum Streptophyta; class Magnoliopsida; order Fagales; family Casuarinaceae; genus Casuarina; species Casuarina cunninghamiana. The sequence continues at coordinate 6,572,602 of CM052365.1, forward strand.
AGAGAGAGAGAGAGAGCCCATGTAAGACAAGGAAAGGCACGGCAAGAGAAAGCCCATCAAAAGGCCGACGGATGTAACCCATGCAAGCTGAATTTTTTTTTATCAAAAAGCAAGACTACCAGCGGGTGCATATGTGAAATGTGGCTAGACCATTTCAAATAAGCTAACCCTCTTTCTCCACATTGATAATGGCAAATTCAACATTTAGCCTTATGGAGTCTTCTTGAAGAAGGAACACAAAAATCTCAAAACGTGTTGCTCTCACAAAATCGAATGAAAGCCTAACTATCCTATCCTCTTTACAAATCCGACCATTATGAATCCTCTGCCAAGCTACCATCATCTGTCTTGTCTTAAAATCTCCAAACTAGGGAGATGTTTGAGCCTATGGAACAAGAAGGAGATTTAAAAGGAAAGGGAGGAGAAGAAAAAGAGAATAGATCAACAAAAAGAGAAAAGTCATGCAATCTGATCTCATTGTGATCTCAAAGAGTTTTCTCTTTGCACTTAATATTTATGCTTTTTATACTATAGCATAGAACATCTGAGCATACAAACCCTAGGCATTGAAATTCTTTTATCTTTTAGGGTTTTGATACCTTGAGTCCTCTGTATGTTGTATCTTTATAATCTTTGTAAAGGATAGCTTGATTTCATTCAAGTATTAATCTTGTAACAAAGTTATCTATGGAATTACTCAACTAGACACCCTTTGATGGTTTATCAAAAAGAGGTGGGTTGGAGAAGTTTCTCCAGTGACTTTAAAAAAAAACTAGTGGAACTCTTTGATAACTTATTAAAGGAGGTGGGTTGGAAGATATTTTTCAATCACTTAAAAGAATTGTGTGCATTGTCTCTCCTCACTCTTTATCTTCTTATGTAGATGATCACCTCTAAAATCATTGGATAAAGTGCATGCACTATTTTGATTTGAAGATCATACAGGTAGCACTATTAAGAGTTGTAAATTTGTTCTATATTTCTTAAGATATAAATCTTTTTAAATGAGATATGGAGGCTTCCAACCTCTATTTTTTCTTACTCTTAGTTTATTTTTGAAAATTGTTGTAATACTAGGGTATGCCCTTATGCTTTTGTATATTATATTATATTAATGCAACTTACATTAAAAACCAAAAAAAAAAAAAAATTTGTGGTTGAAAGCTTTATATGTTCACTAGATTTATTATTTAGTTGTGTTGCTTGTTGTTGTGTGATATTGAATTTTTAAACCATATTATTATTTTATTGTGTACTTAATTCTTGCATTTGTGCAATGTAACAAACTAGTGACAAAATAATTAAGAAACCTAATTCACTCACCTCTTATGTTGCTTCTAGGGACCCAACAATTACCCTTACTTGTAGTGATTGAATGACATTGTTTTGTCTTGGCTTCTCACATCTCTTTAAGATTGGCTATACAATAAACTTACCTATGCTAAGAAAACCTAAGATGTGTGGATGCAAATCCATAGCAAGTTTTTGAACATGAAATCCAAAGAAATTGTGGCTTTCAAATGGGATATTTCCCTTTTCACGCAAATGGAGTATTTCATCACTGGCTACATCCTTTAACTACAAAAGCTATGAGACCAATTGAACACCCACCTTACCATTTGCCATCCCGAGCTCACAATTTTGTTGGCATTTTACGTCTACCAAGATAAACATTGGCCGATCAAATTTCTATTTGTACTCATTGATTCCTACAACCAACTTGGAAGCCAAATCTTGAATATGAGGCCCCCTTTCTTTGCTAAACGATGTCATTTGTCAAAACACTAGAAACACAATTGTGGGTAAAAACTTAAATATTGAACAAGAAGACTGTAGAATGCTTTGAGAGAAATTAGATCCTAAGACAAGTTACAAGTGAACAAAACAAAGAACTTATAGAACTAATTCAAATATTCTTTGAGAGGACTCAATAGGTTCTGCTCAGCTGACTTCCACCAACAGAAACCGAAAGATAGAAATTGTGCACTCTCAATATGTAGCTATGATTAAAACATTCTAACCCTACTGAGCTATTTACAAGAAAGGAACCTTTGTACAAGGCAACCTTAGTTCCGGCCTCTTACAAGAATGTACAAGGAAGGAAACTTTCCACAAGGCAACCTTAGTACCGGCCTCTTACAAGAATGTACAAGAAAGGAAACTTTCCAATGCTACATAGGAAAGACTAAGTTGAGGCCATAGACAGAGATATTGCCTTATGTGTTGGGTGCGTCGGTGATATCCTAATAAATATCATAGAACAACACCGCAAACTAAAAGGTATTTGAAGATCAATAGGAGAATTTAAGATCACAGTTAGGAAAATATCCAGTCAATAGAGGTAATGAGCTGTTTTTTTATTCAAAGCAAAAGAAAGCTTTGGCAGTGAAATGAATCTTCGGGAGCTCTCTGGAACTGGTTATTTGATTTGCTCAAATCAGCAATGGCAAAGAGAAAGCATTAAGCGCAGATTGACCAGGTTGCTATGCCGAAATCAATGAGAATGAGTGGTTCCATAAGGAGAAGAATAAAATGCGAACGTGCGTTTAGGGGCAAACGAAAGCATAAGGCCAAGGAAATCTGAACATGTGTATGAATAGCTGTCCGGAAGATTAAAAGTTTCAAATGCACATTTGAGTGAGTTCTTAGGTCTTTCTCCATCATGGTTAAGAATTCTCAATTTCATTCATTACTTGCTTTAAGAGTTAGTGGACCATCCTCAAGCTTCTCTAATGGTGGTCAACCACTTTCAACATAATTAATAGATGCAGTTAATCACCTTTCTTTTCAGTTATTTTGGTCGTTTATTTCAAGCAAAGTTAAGATATGATTTATTTCAACAAATCCATGCATAAGACTTTTAGTGCATTGATGTGTCTTCTGGTGGAGGGCCTTCAAGAGATCTTATTCAGTCGAACAGGTCGAAGGGGATCTTTCATATTCCGACAACATCCTGGACAGTGTCGATCATTGAAAAAAGGGCCATCGAACTACTTCTAGGATTGTAGTTTCTTGCTTTAGTGAGCTAGATTTTATAGTCCTTTTAAACGCTTTTGTTGTCATGTCCGCGGGCCGTTTCAGATTTTTGGGGAAACTTGTTCAATAATTCCGATTCACACACTTGGGCCTCCAACTCAGTCATATGGCTTAGTAAGAAACTCGATTCTAGCCCTCTAAACAGGCATGTTACGATTACAAAACACGTTTTTATCTCGCTTTAACTCGAATTTTCTTTCCTGGGAAACAAACATGCGCTAAGTGGCATTTCTCCGGTTAACAGTTCTTCTAAGCACTAGCTTAGATCTAGCTACCAAAACCTTGCCAGTCCGTGAAGAGCATATGAGCGGATATAAAACTTTATTGAAATAAAAACATAAACAACTAGCATGATTGCCTAGCCATTAATGAAAAAAAAAATTTTACTCTCATTGAAACTTAACATAAAATAAAAGTAATTGTCTAAAGAGGCATGTCATGCTTTAGGCCTAATTGATCTTCCCATGAAATTTTTTTGCATCGACTTGGTAAAGAGCCAAGAGTTGTAAAAACTTGCAATTCTGATATTGAGTGTCCAAAATTAGTCATTCCATCAACTAAAAATTTTGCTTCACAAAACACATGAGATATTTGAACATTCAGAGGAATATAACTAAAACATTTGCATAGCTCGTAAGCCAATTGCTAAGGAGTAGCGTGTTTCCTTTTATGCACTGAATCATAAACTAAGAATCTGCTTCTAACATTAAGTCCAAGGTTTCGCGTTCTTCCAAGATGAAACATTCCAAATGCCATCACGCAGTAAAGAAGAAAGTGATAACAAAAGCGTACATATAAACCGACACAAGATTTAAGAAATATAAATACACCGTTTTCAACGTATCGTCTCATGCTTGACATAATGTGCCTTTAGAGGAAACTTCGTAGCAACTTAACTTGCCTATATTCTAAGTTTCAGGACCAAGACAAGATTTCGTCAATATACGTTTATATTATTTTATACACGAGGAGTATGCATGCGGTTGAAACTTTGAAACAACTCAGCTTGCATATGCTCTCAGTTTTGTAGACAACTCGACAGGCCGTCTTGGTGGCAGCTTAGGAATCGGTTTCTGTGTGTTCAAGTACTCCACCACCTCTTCCATGGACGGCCTTCCATTGTTCTCATTCAACGTACAACTCAGAGCCACTTCGAAGAGCCGGACAACCTGCTCCCAGTTAGCACCCGGTTCTACAATCTCTTCCACCAACTTTGCCTTATCTCCGCTCTCATGCGTGCTCCATGCAAACGCCAATACACCCATCTCCCCCTCGCCTCCCTTTGATGACTTCTTTCGAGCGATGCTTTCCAACAACAGCATTCCGAATCCAAGCACGTCCCCTCTCATCCCAGCATCCAACTCAGCCTGGCTTGACTTACCCAGAAAGAAATGGAAACCATAGTCACATAATACAGCTCGATAATCGGTGTCGAGGAAGACGCTGCTTGTCTTCAAGTTTCCATGAGCGAGTCCTTTCGAGTGGAGAAAACACACTGCCTCGGCAATCTCTTTGATGAGTTTGAACCGTCGACTCCATGGAAGAACACCGACTCCATACAACCATTGGGCTAGGCTTCCGTTCCCAAAATAATGGTACACGATGATGGCCTCCTGGTTGTCGCAACACCACCCTCGAATTGAAGCCAAACTCCGATGGGATATCTGCGATAATTCACTGATCCTCTTCTGAATACGGCTTGAATCCCATCGAGAAGACGTCAGGAACCGATTTGAGAACCGCTTAAAAGCCACATGACACCCATTAGGGAGCGTCCCTCTATACAGAACACCACCAAGGTCACTTCCCAAGATTTCAGATTTGCTAAAATGCCGTGTGGCTTTGAGAACCTCGACGATTGTGTAACGGCGAGGCTTGCCAGGCGGCGTGGGCTTCCCTGAGGAAACCAGGAGAGGGGAATACAGCGAGATCTCCCTGCTGAAACTATTCCAATAGAAACAGATCAAAGCCACCGTACAAAGTCCGCTTACAGCCACAAAGATCACAAAGCTGCTAGGCGGGACTGTGTAACCTGTTCCCGTATATTTGCAGACTTGGCGAGCCCCATTTCCGTGGCAAATTTTCGCCGGAGGTTTTGGAGTCACAGCTGGACTAGTAGACGAAAATTTCCAAGATAAAACACTATGAACTTGCGTCAAATTTCCTGTGGAGGCCGAGAACCCAACGAACATGTATTCGTTCAGGAAAGGAGAGAGATTTAGCGGAGAAGATAAAATTGGCTCCGACGGTTTTGGGTCACCGTCAGATCCGAGATGGACTTCGATCCTTCCATCTTGACTGTCATAGGTAATCCAAGCTCGGTGGACAACATTGTCGTGCAAAGAAACGTTGGCTTTCGATAAACTCGCGGTCTTGAAGGAAACAACGGTGCCGAGGTTGACACCAACGTGGTCATCGTCGGGGTCTCCGAATTCTGAGTCGTGACTAGTATCGAATTCCACAGCGAAGACCTTGTAATGGTTGCATACGTCGTCGAGGATGCCAAGCCAAGGGCCCGATCTTCCGACAGTTAATTCGTCTGGCACAATGACAAAAGCAAGGCCGTCACCTCCACGACTTCCGTCGGAAACTGACCCATCAGAGTAGGTGGCGGTGAATTTGAAAGAGAAGGTGGTTTGGAAGGAAGCTGGCGTGTTGGTTAATGGGTCAAAGAGGCGGATAGGCGAAGCATAAAGGGCTCGGCCTGCTTGAGACCTAACATCAATGGCCGGTGATACATCAGGGATTTGAATCACATCTTCTGAAAGCTTGGCGTTTCCCATAAGCTTAATATCCTGACTGGGGTGGGGATTCAAGTTCAGGTTAAAGCTCGGGAAGAACAGGTTCTTGTTTACATATGTTGGAGCTCCATGATGGTGACTGTGGTGCAGTGAATTTGCTGCCACCAGGTGGTTCTGCACAAACAGAAGCAAAAATGTGGCCTGAAAGACTAGCTGCCACCACAAACATGGAAGAGAATCCATCGAAGATCCGAGTTGGGGGACTAGTGAATGAATCTATAGAATACATGAGCTCCTTTCCTAAGCTTTTGTAGGCAAGGTTTGTCTCTATCAACTTAGCGTGATAATCAACGACAACTAACAAAAGACGGCTAATACAATACATACTTAGTACTAAAAACAAAAGTCACCGAAAATTTTATATTAAAATAATGAAAGTTGGTAGTTGACTCTAAACTATTGCAGTTTAAAACTTGGAGTTGTTGAAATTTAAACCTACTACACACGACATATAAAACGTATAGAAAGCTACTGCTGGGTTTAGAATAAATAAATAGTCGAATGATAGGCTATGAGAGTGACAGTAATACAAGAAAAGCGAAGACAGAAAATTTCTAATAAAAGGAGCCATCAGTGAATTAGTGCCTGGAAATAAGTCTCTATCATCAAGATGGTAATTACTTGTAGAAATATGATTCTCAAATTGAGTGAGTTTATTTCTTAAGAATTCCTTTTTCACTATTTTAGGAGGTCATTAAATAGAGGACTTTGTCGTCTACCCCTTTTCCTTACACTGATTAAAGTATATAATGTTGAAGATGTTACGTACCTAAAAGAAGATAGATAAAGTATGATGGGCGAGATAGCTTTCCTCTCGTAAATGATCATTGATCACATTTTCAACATTTTACCAATTATATGTGTCTTATACACAAATTTGGTCAAGTCTTAGCCTCTTAATAAGAAGATCAGTGGAGTACTAGGCGGATGATAAGTTAAATCCTTGTTCAATTGAGCGATAAAAAAAAAAAAGTAAACCACACTTTAGCATGCAAGCGCACTATATATGTACATATGTTGACAAGATATCTTAATGCAAATTGATTGTTTGTTAACTAGATCTCACGTGGGAATAAAACATTGAGGGAGGAAAGCTATCTCTCACTAGAAGGCACCCAAAAGTGTTCCTCTCAGCAGTTTACCTTTTCTTGTTTGTAATATCTACAAGCATCTTAGTGCAATACAACTGGGAGATATACTTGTAATTGCTGTCCTTAAACTTTAACGGTTTCGCACATTGTTTAAAATGGATATCACAATGCAGTCGTGGATATCACTTATTTAACATGCATTGCTGATAATATATATGGGACTTGAGGGGTTTTATTGTGTGCCAAAAGTTAGTGGTTCCCCTTTTGTTAGGTAATTACGCACTTCCAAGGACATAAAGTGTAGTCCCATGGTTTAGAATACACTTCTATACAATATAGGGTTTCTTGGAAAAGTGTTAATAACGTCATTGATCTCGTATATAATGGGTTATCGATATTTACTTTACCAATTTTTTTAATTTATCTTGAAGTATAAAATTGGGAAAGAGACAACCTACAAGTAAACAAATAATAATAATAATAATAATAATAATAATAATAATAATAATAATAATAATAATAATAATAATAATAATAATAATAATTGTTGGGTTGCAAATTCTTCAACCAAAACTTTTATTTTGGTAAGGCCCTTTTATTGAGAAAAAATATGCATAATTGTAGGTGCGCAAAAATATGCCTTTTGTCAAATCGGGATGGATTGGCCTCATTACATCTTGTTTAGTCGTACATGAAAAGCATAATAGCCATGGGAAATATTTATAATAAGATCATTCATCTAATATCTATATAATTTCTAACATAACTCCTTCAATAACTATAAGGCAGACTTGAATTCTTATTTTCATCAAGCTGCTTGATAAATTAGTTCCCGAATTGGCCGTTCTTCGGCTTGAGAACCACAAGTGTTCTAGCGAATAATGTTCATTATTGTTGCAAAATATGGCGTGGGATATTGTGCAGATCCTCGAACATAGTAAGCATGCGTGAATTTATACAAAAAACAAAAAATCCTTCTCTTTCGTTTTAATTTAACTCTTCTCTGTTTGTGTTCGAATTCCAAAACGTTTGGCTTCCACTTAACGCAAACCTGATTGAGCCGAATCTATCACCCTCAAGCTCATTCCATGTTTTTCTTGGTCTCTTGACAGAATAATAACTAGTCATCTTGCACTACAACAGGTGGGGCACCAGCAAATCTCTTCTTGACATCGTGCATGAACAAAGGGCGCATTAGCTGTTTTCAATTCTTTTTCAGTTTATTGGACTCTTTTGGCAACTTGGTTGGAGAGAAGACAGAGAGAGAAACCAATATGTCTGAGCTCACTTGCGGCTCCACTTTGATTAGCTGATAGTCTCAGAGGTTTTGTTGCAAGAAAAGTGATTCAGACTCATAGTAATTTTCACTATAATGTTTCCTTAGTTATCGATGAATATGAATTTTTGATAAACCTTAGAATGTATTATATCTTTTAGAGAGCAGTCAAACTAAAACAAGAGAGTGAAAAGAGAAATTTTTTAGCTATTTTGATATATGAAAGCTCTAAAATAAAAAATAAATTATTTCTCTATAAAAAGAGAACTATTTCTTTTAGCCCACATAAACTTCGATATCCTTTTACTTGTATTCTAAGTTTATTTATTATATGATCCACATTATTCTCCCAATACCAGAGACTTGACTGCAGAGTCTTGGCCCAGCCCATCAGTCAAAGAATGAGTCTACTGGTGGCCTGGAGAGGAAGCTCGATGACACTGTCATCTGAATAGGAAAAGCTATAATTAGTTCTGCCCTTCCATCGTTGGCTCTGACCAAATTAGAGTTTGGAAATTATTTATTTATTTATTTATCTATTTGGCTCGAGTTGATATAGGTCCTCTGATGGAACTCATCATGCCAAATTCATGGTTGCAGAGAGGCTGTAACTTAGTCTAGATTGGCGCTCTGTCACAAGCATCAATGTTGAAGTTGAATGGGTGATTAAGTAGCCAACATTAGACATAAAGGGAAAGGAAAGACTGGAGGTGGATGTCCTGCGGCCAAGAGAACTTTTTTGAAGGATGAACTTTTAGATTAAGAAAACCACTGCATCCTTTTCCAAAATTTTGAAGGGGGTCAAACGGATTTTATACAATTTTTTAAAGATGAATAAAAGAGATTATTCAAAATTTTAAAATAACTCTCATGAGTTACTCTAAGATATTTGAGAAGCCCAACCAGATAGGAAATTAATTATCAAGCAACAATCACATAGATAATAAATATCAAGAAGTCTAAAAATTATACATGGTCGTCTAGAATAAACCTTTTTCATGCGAGGCAACAATTCTTTCACTATTTTGAGATATACTAAAGAATCACCAAAAATTTCTTCCCTTTAGTGACTTCAAAGACTCACCAAATTACGTAGCATAGGCAAAATCTCTCAAAGACTTAAATTTATAGACAATTTGAGAGAAACTCTAACTGATAAAATTAACATTTTATACGCATAAAATTCAATAAGACATTTATCCAAGTGAAGGTCTATGGAATTCAAAGTTCAAACCTTTGGACAAAGCCACCTGCACCCCACAATGAAAAGGTGATGATGGATAAGGTTATGGGTCCATGTTGGTTGGGTGAATATGGCACAGGAAATCACTACCAATCTGCAACGACTCGAAAGAAAGCCTTGTACCCTCACTTGAGCATAGGGATGTTTATAGAGACATCACAAATGTAAAAGATATCCAGCGAAAAGTATCTTTATCCAATTAAAAGCATGAAGTTACAATCTCATATATATGCGAGCTATGTAAGCGATGGAGACACCATCCATCGCATTCTATACCCCATATTCAACTAACTTCCACCGTTCCTTCATAGCTTCCGCGTACAAGAAGAGTCAGCTACCCTATTTACCTTCCATGGTCAAGAACAGCTACGTATTGACATAAAGTAAGTTGGTCTTTCTTGGTTTCTGATTCAACATGTGAGATGATTTGTCTATCTTTTGCGCTTGGACTTCAGAGAGGTCACTGTCTGAGAATTGCTGTGCCAGTTGCGCTTCCTCTGGTTGATGAACCAGTTGTTGATTTGCTTCAGCTGCAAACCTGTCTCCTCCACAAGTTTTGCCTTGTCATCTTCCTGTAAATCCATCATAAACCACGTCAATGCTGTAAATCCTACTTAGATTTAGAACGTACGATCAAGAAGCATAATGGTATCAGTCTAAGCGTGTCGACAGAAATAGTTAAGATCGATGAAAAGTCCTTAAGATACCAAAAACACTGTAGATGTTTCACAGCTGATAAACCTGAAAAAGTAGCCTTCTGTTCAGAATCTGTCCATTTGTACTTGGCATTTCAATAGAAGTCTAATGCAAATATAATTTCAATGGAGTTTCTTATGTTCCAGGGCCTTGTGTCAACGTCTGCATGGGCTAAGAACTGAAGGCGATACTGTGCAATCATGGTCAGTCGAAACGATAGCCTCTCTATTGTGCAAATTGGGTCCTGAATTTTGGATGCGGCGACAGATAAAAGTGATTGCTCCGATGTCAGTAAGATAAGATTTTTTGTCAGCTGGTTATATTGTCTTTTGCTTTTGGTTTGGCGTGGGCAAGAGAGAAAGAGAGAGCAAAGAATCAGTGTGGCAAAGACAGTATTTGATACTTCAAAACTTATGAGTGTAATACAGGTGGCTAATGCTATTAACATATTTTGGGTCCTTTCCATTTCCTCCTTTAATCTATTTCGCCCATTCTTAAGCACTTTGGTTAGGGTTTGAACAAGTCCAGGAGATATTTAAATGTTATAGGAAGAAATAACGAAACACTTGAGGCAAAGAAGCAACACCATGAATATTATGCTTACACATAATCATAACCAAACGATGAGAGTGGTTGCTTACAGTAGGGTAAGGCCACTTTGAGTGTTGCTGCCACCAATTTTTCAACACGCTAGTTGTGTCCCCTGGTAATTTCCCTGCCCTTCTCTTTCTTAAGATCTCCTCCCTAACGTCTTCAATTCTCGACTTAAAACCCTGCAAAGTAAAATGAGTAAAATATTGATTCAATGTATCAGACAGCAAAAATGACCGAAATCTTACCCAGGTTAGCAAGAAGAGACCTTCTTATAGTTAATGGATTGCAGCAGGTTTATTTAAAGTCTTCACTTAAAGGAAGATTATGTTTTAGAAACTTTCTTACAAAGTTTTAATATTATCACCTGCTTCAGTTCAATCTTCAGTTCCTGTCTGACTCTCTCCATCAATGACCTTTCAGATTCTGTCGGGAGAAGTGGACCAAAGCCCATCATGTCATGTCCATCAGCACTCGATTGATCAAGAGAGAAATCCATCTGCATTTCGTCCTCATCATCTGACATTGTTGCACCAGTACCTTCACCAAGACTAACACCTGCAGAATATGCCAAACGCCAATTAGCCTTCATTTCCACCAACTGATCCAAATCATGTTATTTTTTTACATTCTTTAGGTCAAGACAAGACCTTCAATGATTATGTGTCAAAAACGATTGCTGTCTTTCCCTAAAGATTAATTATCTCTACTATTTTCTTTAAGTATTTCGAACGCTAACTTTGGAAGAGACTATTCCCATCGGGTCACATTCTTGCTTTTATGTGCTAGATTCTGAAAGATTCATGAGTTTGCTTTACATCTGTGTGTTTATCAATGATACCTTCAACTAAGTGGAAAACAATTTTGGAATTAGTACTTCAAAGAAAAATCACTTCTTTGATTGCCACTAAGGAAGGGCAAAAAGAAAATTTGCTTCACCAGATTAGAATAACATTTATGCATGGTGACTCTCTTTTTTAGACCATTTCGCACAGTATAACAGCTGGAAATTAGAGTTTAAGATATCCTTATCGGAATTTGGCCCATTATTGAATTGAAAATATTCATTCTACGTTTTTTCCTTTATACAATCACAGCACCAATTTGAAAAACGGACATGAATAGATCCTACTTATCCTTTTCTTAAATCACACAGCAGCTAGGGCCAGAAAGATAACAATATATGATGACCAGACAGTCCTTTTTGAAGTGCAATCTAATATGCGAAGCAAATAGAATTGAGGTTCTCTTTTTAATCAGCAATAAAGGCTCAAGTGGAAAGGGTAAGGGGAAGAGAGATCCAAGCTAGTGAATTCAACTTTGTGCTCCTTTATGATGTGATCCCAACTAATTGTTGTACATCTTGGGTTATATCATATGAAAGATATTATCTTACAATTCCATTTCTTCCATCTGACAAACAAAACATATAAATCTTGGCAATTATATTATTCAAATGACAAAACAAGATAGATGAAACATAGCAACCAAGCAACATTTGAACCTTCAAAAATTGAAGGGAGATGCACACACATAGAGAGACAAGTTACAAAATATGTTGATCTATGAACCACCTATTTTAGGTTAAGACACTAGATAATAAATTTGGGAATGTATTTACACGGTCTTATTAGGCAGTAGAATGCTTCAAGTTGTCTGGATTGTGAAGAAATATTACATAAATGCATGTTGAATCACATATATATACGAATTAAAGTTGTCCATATGAGGTGAAAATGAACTGTATTAGTGACTACAAGAAGGTCCCAAAACTTGTATGTCACATAAGTATGCTAATGCCTTTCCAAATAGTGATGTATAATATCGCACTTGAACTACTAATCTCTTGCATTGATTCATATAATTCATTTTCTAGGCACAGAATGTTCTGGTTGTCCAACCAATCAAGCCACCAACATATTCCAAAACTTCTGGAATAACATTATTAAAAGTTTATTGAGAAATTATATGCATGATTGGGTGGGACCACCTACCTTTGGTCGGAGAAGAACTTAATGTGTTTTTTTTTTAATAGGAAAACAATTTCTTATTAGGCACTCCAAGATCTAAATAGCTAAATAAGGAGAAGAGTGTAGAAGAGCCCCCAGTAAAGTTGTCCATGTACAGTTTTCACTTAAATATACAGTCTAATCTTTCTCCCTAGTAAGGATTAAATTGAGGTGTTCTTTAGCTTACCAAAGACAATTTATCTTTACTGGTCGTTCGTTGGCATCACCTTTTTCCGATGGTCTAAAATCACAAGTGATGCACACCCATAAAAGAAATTTAAACCTATACGACTTGTAGCACTATTACAGTCATTTATATTACTACCAAGTGATGAATGCCAGCTTCTTTGTGGTGTTGATGGAGAATATCCACAAGGAGGGTATAATTCAATGTGCCTATAGCCACATAATAGACCTAGATCATGGTGCTACGTTGGTCACATCGTGGCATGTAATAGAAGATGCATTTTATTTACCACGTGTCATGATTGATCATAGGATCATCCTAATTTCAGATGTCTCTGGTTTCTGGTTTCTTTAGCTGATAAAACTTGAATTATACTATTTAAACATGGTAGAAGTTCTTTGTTAGTGTTCATAGAATCTTTACACAATATCTAGTTTTGATTGTGCATATTTACAACTAGTGATCGAATATTCTTACAATTTAAGGAGGTAGACTCAATTGCTAAGGAAACTAGCGAGGACATATAGTCTCAGCCAAATTGAATTTTCAGCTCAGACTAACTGAGAATACTTTGAATACCTCAGGTGCAGTACATATAGGGGCAGAGCATGTAAAAGGTTACCAAGATGTAAAAAGTTCCTTGCTTTCACCACTCTCGATGGAAACTTTCTATTACCGGTGTATTCGCCAATGGCAGCTTTGGATACCAAGGTGGAAAGTTCAGTCTTTTAAACAAGCTCTACTTCTTGCCAGGGAATAGTGCTCTCCTCCTTTCAACTATTAGTAAATTTAAGCCATTACATAAATACTAGGTAAGTACTGCTATGGTTACTTAAGTCTTACGAACTCATAGATTGATAGTTCAATATTGAAGTATTTCAAAGTTAAGTGTTATCGCATGGAATTAGTATTTTCTTGACCGACTTAAGAAGCCAAGCAAGATTTTTGGCCATTGCCCCAAGCTCGATGTATGGAAATATCACAAGCAAGGCTCCACGGTGATTCTCTTTAACTAGATATCATATCATATCATATTTTCATGGAAAAAAAAAAGGCGCTGCAAGAGTCCGCAGGCCTAGACTCTCCATTAGGCTTGAACCTAATTCCGACGGTGGAGATTTGAAACGCCATTCCTAAGAAGTTCCCAAGCCGTACATTATGACCTCCATTTCCAGATTTCACTCTAGAGGTGCAGCAACTCTTTTTGTGATCATGGGTTCTCAATCATATATTATGAACTCACTGCAAATATGGTGGCCATTTTCAAACGCAAATCAAAGGCCTCTAAAGCTCCAACCCACACTTGGGAAGAAACAACAACATTCATGCGTCAACTTTGAAGGCCTTAAACTATTATTTCTCGAAATCAAATATTCTCTAATAAACCCTATCGGTTGTTGGTGGTGGGAAGACCTTCTTCACCGAACGAACAAACCCTTTCCCAGCAATAACTTAATTGACAATTTTCTAGGTAGGACCCCACCTCCGGCTCAGACACCAAACTTTGGAAGAACCCCAAATATCTTCTCTTATCTGTCTACCTACCGAACCCATCAAACATTTTAAGCAAAGAGAGATAATCATCATCTCAACCGAATGATACAAACAAATAGAAGCTATTTTTACAGAAAGAATACTGTTAGGTATAGAAGCAGCCAAAAGATTGTCATATGATGCAAATTGACAAGAAATAAGAGCATCAAGAAGAAATTACAGTGAGATAGTTTGAAAGACGACATACCAGTGAGAGCCTGCAAGGTGTTTTCGATTTCACGGCAAGCCACGACGGCCTCAACGGCATGGACTCTGACATGTTGTTGAAGCTGTTCTTTGAAGCTACATAAAACCAACAAATATTGCGTCTGAAATGAAAGCGTCAAAAGAAAACCTCAAGTTAAACCTCATAACAACTCAACAAAACAATAAAAATTATCCAGTGAAAACGAAGGAGAAGGAAATGAATACGTGTGAAAAGCATCTTACCAAGAAGCTATCGAGCTCTTGACGCTCATGGGGAGAGAGAGAATGGCTTCGCTGCGAGGCATAAGAGCGCAAAAGATGGTGAGACTGTGCTAACTGCGCATCGATCAACGGCAACTGATCAATCGGAGTGGCGACGCGCAGGCACGCCACGTGGGCCGCCAGAAGCTGCTCATATACTGGGTGAGTGGCTATCTCCGCCTTGAGTTGGCGGCTATGCTCACCGGAAATTCCCACTTCACCACCTAACCCACCGCTACTACCTCCAGCCCCCGCACCAGCACCACCTATCATTCCCAGGCTTGGTTCTTGTATTTCTATATCCATAAGATGGAGCTCAAAAAGAGGCGCTTATATATTTTTATATATATATACAAACGAAAAGCAAAGCAAGAGAGATGGTGTAAATGGTGATAAAACCCAAAGGGATTAAAAAAAAAGAGCCGGATTCTAAGAGGAAAAGTGGGGGCTTGAGGGTTGAGGACCACAGACGAAAGACCCCCTTGTGTTTGAAAGTGGCCTATATATTCTGGCGTAGGTGTGTTTGAGAGAGACACACAGAAGAAAGCAGACAGTTTTATCGTTACCAGTGCATAGGAAAGCGAAGGGTATAGGGTAGGAGGCGCTGCATATCGGGATCCGAGAACAAACTTTCTGCAGCACGTCTGAGAGCAACTAGGATTTTACATACAAAGAGAAAAAAGAAGCAAGCTTGGACATGAACAAGCGAGAAAGAAAGCAAAGAAATATAGAGAAAGAGAGGGAAGAAGGAGTTGTGCAGTTTGGAAGCGTTTTAAGGACCTTGAGAAGAGAGTCCTGAGAAAGACAGAGAAGACATGGCTACAGAATCATTACTATGAAAGGAGTTGGAGGCGAGGTCATAAAAAGAAACCAGATAAAGCTGCTTCTGTGTTCTGACAATTTGATTGCTTTCTGTTCTTTCTTTCTTTCTTTCTTTTTTTCCTTTTAACTTGTTGAGATTTCTTGGCAAGTGTTAGTTCCGGATTATCAAAAGCCAACTTGATTGCTTACGCAAAGAAGCCAATTATCAGAATAATATGTTCCTAATCATAAACAAATGCAATTAAGAATTCAACCAACTCTTGGGAGCCTCTGATGTGGGCACTCCCCCAAATAAAAGATGTAGAGCACCCCTTCAATGATTAGGGGGTATCTGCCGACTAAGGACATGGCTTTCATTTGCAGTCACTGTTTGAGGGCTTGCTGGCTTTTCGCAAATGATCCATTAAATGACTGTTCCAACAAACGTTTTCTCTATCTCAAGTCTATGTCTATGAAAATAAGTCGCCATCTTTCTCTTTCCCAACGAAATCAGATCATTTCATACTGTTCCTATTTCTACTGCAAGTACTTCAATGGGTAGCTTGTACAATTATTGGGTGAAAATTCAAACTCCACATGGGAAACAGCCATAGAGATCTAGCACCTGTTATCTTCATCACTTTTAAGCTTAATTTTATCTTCAATGTTGTTAAGAAATGACATTACGAGCATATGTAATATTTACAAGTATAAACTATTTTTAATTAGATAAAAGATAAAGGTATTGATGTGTTTCAAACTCTAACCATTTAGTCTGATATCTATAAGGAGTTCCACTTGAGCTAAAAGACACAAACTTTGCTTAAGAATAAAAAAGACCCATGAAGAAGATCCATTATCGTACATCAAACAACGACAAAAGGCAATTCATAAGAACCTTTTTTTGGCAGTTCATTACTATTTGCATGCACCAAAATGACTCAATCCAACTCAGTTTATAAAACTCTCTTCATTGGCAAGTAGCCTTTTTTTTTTCTCTAGGCTTTGTTGGCAAGTAGTCACGTTAAGCTTTACCTATGGACAAAGTTTTCCATGGTTGGTTCCACTAATCAAAGAAAAACAAAGGAACCTTCAGGGTAATTAGTTTAGGTATTACCAAAGAATAGAAGCTGAGGTTGAGGAGTCAGTGTTCCACCTTCTTGACTGGTGTACTGTGCCTTTCAGCCCTACGGTTCCATGAAATCGACCAAAATTACTTGTTTGTTTGTGAGCATAAATTATATATATGTATATATTTTTTTTTATATAGGTGTACATATATATAAGCATAAATGACAACCTACCAACTACCACACAGGAGTTACGTGGCATGCAAGCATACTCGGTAGGTTCCCAGCTAAACTGCTAGGAACCGAGTTTGACATTTGATGGGATACTCCTCCTGTCGAATCAGGGATTTTCCTGCCATGTCTCTTTGAAAGTGCGTAACACCTATAATTGTGTGTTTATTTAGTGAAAAACTATAATTGTGTACATTTGGAGATTATATAACTCAATGACATAATTCCATGTTACAATAAGGATTTAATAAGATGTAACTTTATGTATTTTTTGATTATGAATTGGTGAAAAGATATTTATATCTAAGGTGGGTCGATTTCGAAGTTTGGTTATAAGAGAAAACAATTTGTTGGGAACGGCAGTAGAGTAGAACCTAAGCAAATTCCGGAGAAGGACATAGTACTTCTTTCCTTCTGTTTACGTGGAAATGTTGCTTTGGGAGCAAGACAGCATGATATGAATTTATCGTATAATGTTGTTGGAGTAGCTGGGAAGCAATCTCCCTTTTCTGGCAGGTTATGCAATTATTTGGTCGAGGAGATTTCTTGCAGAAGAACGTTACGGTTTCTTTATTTCCTCTTATTAAGACCTCTGTTATAATTGAAACTTTCTTATTTTTAATTCAATTTTTAGAATATAATATTAAAATATATTCTTTTTTGCATTGGTAAGTAAAAACCCGTGTAACTGAGAATTTAGAACAATCGTTATGATGAGACTTGTGATTGTAGTTGCATCCAGGAGGAGGTACAAGATTCTGCAGAGATGAACTTGCTATGCCCATCTCACTGTGGAGACCAAAATGGAAAAGGAGAAAAGGTATGTGTTTCACGAGGAAGGAGACCATAGAACGAAGGGACATCCGCTGAGAACTTAACAGAAGCTTGGAAATGTGAGCCTTTCGTACCACTTATTTTTTGCTTTCCCTGCAGAGGGGGAAAAAGAAACCAAGCTCTAGACATTATTACCAACCCAAAGAAGAGAGAAGAAGAGAGAAAGCGTTGGGAAGTGGGAGGGTTGTCTTCTTCCCACTCTCCACAGTCCCAAATCCAACCGAAAGCTTTCCACAATCTTGCTCGCCGGCGAGGCCCACCGGAGTAGCGTTGAAACTTCACCAAGCCTAGTCTTCCAGCTTCAAACTTCAACGCATTTATCTAAGCCAACGCTCTGTAGACTAGGTATATAGTGTGAAAGGCACAGCCGTGGACATAGAAAATGGCCGAGGGCCATCTTCCATGCCTGTCTCCCTGATGGTCAAGGAGCCAGATGGGCAGATCCCTTGTCTTTTGAAGTGGACGTACGTTTAGGAATCATTCCCTAATAAAAATTTTGGCATTATTGAAAGCTCCCAAGACTAGGAAGATGGAACCCTTGTCGTGTGCTCATACTATAATGCACGAGAGCCGGCCACAGAGACCAACGCATCAACATCATATGTGGTCGTTGTCGTTATCGTCTCTGTTGTTTCTGTTATTTTAACAGATTAATGCTTTGAAAACCCAAGAGCTCAACTCAAAACATGGGAGCTTCCTAGTTCTATTCTGTTCAAAGAGCTACTGAAATTGAAAATCTTAGAACACCCACTAACATTCAAAGGTGATTGATTAATCATGTGAGGATAATATTTTTTATTCTAAGTGCAAGGAATGGAAATCACTAAATACAATCTTTAATTATTACCACTATATCAACTTGAACCAAAGTGGAATCCTTAATTAGTATCATTAACAGATAAGTTCAACTAATTGAAAGCTAAAAACTATCGTGTGCATGAACGTGTATGTTAAACATTTAACATCAAATCATAATAAGTTGATGTATGAAGTAATCATGGTTAATTCATTCACGAGTGATAAAAGGGATTTTGCATTCCACAGGTTCTGATGGTCACGTTTTACAAGGTATGCTAAAACTAGGCTTGACCTACTCGAGTCGCAGTGTTTGGTCAGGAGGGCGTGCTGAAAGCCGACGGCGAGATTCACGAGGGAAGATGATGATCGAGCCATCGTCGGGGGAATCGGAGGTGGGGTCAGTCTCACAGCTGTAGCCTTGTCGTATTCTCGCCCCTATCGGATTGCGACCTGAGCAGCGTGGTCCCGGAGCGATAAAAGGAAAAGAAAAACAAACGCGGAGAGGATCAGGAAGGCGGGGGAGGAGGAGAGCCGGTGGTCCCTACACTCGACTCCCCCCGGCTTTAAAAAAAAAGAACTGAGAGATTGGCCGGTGTCGTCGCTGTCATCGGCCCCACGATTCCGACCCATCGTTTTTTCCTTTTATCAAACCGTGAACAAAAGTCAATGCGATTGCTAATCACGTCCGCTGGTTGGCTTATTTAATTCTATATTCCAGGGAAGGTTAAAGATAATGGCGGGCTGGTTGTCGGTGGGGGGTTGTCCGGCATGACGTGTCGGGATCTGGGCCCTCGGTTGGTGGGGTGATCGTAGGTGGTAGGAGGAACAGCGCGTTGGATGCTTTAATAGGCCACGATGAGGACGTAGAATTTGATGGTGTGTGGGGGCTTGTAGTCCTGGGTATGATTTTTTGGGTGGCGGGTACTGTGGATGGGGAGTTCTGCGACAGACCAACAACGTTCTGATGCGAACCAGGCGGTTGTCATTAACCAATGTGACGTTTCATTGTTGTGAGGAGGGTACTGGGTGACAAGTGGGTTCGCTTTTCTAAGTGACCCAGACTTCCTATGTTTTAGCCTCTGAAAAGCCGGCTGAATTAGCAGAAAAGCCACAGTAGATTTTAAGTCCGGCCTCTGCTCAACTATTATTGAGAATATACGAAATCCGATGCAGAAGACTAGCTCCTTCATTTTTTGTTTAATTTTCAAAAATTCAAATTATAATAAATTAATTAGTGGTGACACATCACAGTTAAGCTTTACCCTTATAGCTTGTTAGAGAAGGTTAAATTTCAATGCCATTTGCAATCCAGCTTTTCATTCACAAAAATGGCCTATGGATTTGGTCATGTGAGAAGCCTTCGCCATGTGAACCAAGAGTTGAGATATTCCATTGCCGGTAGACAACGAGTTATGAGCAAAAGTAGTCAAACAATCACTGTAAGACTAGGACAACGGAGATGATTTTTCCCTATTAAAGTTGCTGGGCCAGCTCTTGTTCACGCGGAAGCAGCGAAAAGGATGGACGGTGATCACACGAAGCGGTTTATGGAGTAGTCACGCAATCAAAAAGCTCAATCCTGTCAAAAACTGGAACCAACTCTGTTGGTCAGCTTTTCTCCCAACACAATGAAGATTAATGGCATCGAGATGTTTGCAATAGACCATGTGGGGGCAGGAGAGGGTGGCCAATGTAGTCCCTTCCAAGAACATCACAATTTGATTTAGTCATGAGGAGACCTCTCTTAATCTGCCTATTTATTTCGAGAAGAAAGAAAGAGGAAGCGAAGATTAAGGGCCTAGCCATGTGGTACTATTTACTGTGCGGTATTTACAGAAAGAAAGCTTTATCTAAAAGCCCAAAGAACGCGGAAACAGTTGATAAGCAGCAGAGAATAGAAAGGGCCATCACACAATATACAACAAACATCGGAACACTGCCCGCATACAGAATTCACATTATAGTACATTTTTCTTTTTTGGCTTCAGGCCTGGGGGTGGGCGGATTCCGGTTTCTTGGCACCTGCAAAAATCCACCGGGAAAAGAGATCCACATATTTTTCTCAGACATTACGGGAAATTAATGGACAGTACTCAAGTTCATCAAGGCCATAAGCCAATACTCGACACAAACAAGAGGATAATAGGATACAATCTCTAGATAAATAACAAATAGCTGGAAAAAAATTGCATTGGTTTTTGTATTATTAGTCAATTACAGATGTTATATAACATTTGAAGAAGTTCTTACTCCCACGATGTTTTACAATTAACAACTCTACCGCTTGCAACATAACCCGAAGCAAAACCATGACATGTTTGTGATTGTCTACAAATAATCCGTACGCATACACTAACTGTCAGAAAGAATAGCGGTCCAATTTGGATCCCCTCCGAAAAACACTACAGGCAACACCGAAGAAACTACCCAACAAGCCTATGAAAAACAGTTCGACTGCACAGGTCAGATCCTACCAGGTATTCTAACTGCTCCAGCACAACGCGCATTCTTAAATTCTAACCAACAAAGTCGTACAGGAAATGAAAAAACAAACCAAGTCATCAATAAGCACGTGTATATCTTTACTGAATGATATGACTAAACAGTGGCAGACCTACCTTGTAAAGCTCTAATGTTCGTCTTCAAAAGTACATGATAACTAAACACCAGTTCTAGGCAGGGAATCACTAGTATATTTTAAAAGGCAAAATCACGTAGCATTCAAATGAAAAAGTCAGTTTTCCGTTAAAAATAAAAAAGAAAAGGAAAAGAAAAGAAAGAAAGACAGTTTTCATGGCACTTATATCCTGAAACAGACACAACACCTTTTTTTTTTCTTTTTTTCTTTTTGGTGGTGGGGGTGGGGAGAGACCCAAAACCTAAATTCACTTTTCATAACTTCGAATTGAAGCACTTCACAGATTAACTAAATAGTTTACTTCCTAAGGGCTGACAAGCTGAAAGAACACAGACCAGTAGCAAAGTACTGTTGATAGATATCTCAAGTTCAAACAAAAAAATTGAACTTGGTAAGAAATGGGTGTTACAAAACACGGTTCAAAAAGCAGTACCTGTGGACCAGTGATCAACCTTGAACTACCAATGGATGGTTGCTGAGGATTACGACGTTGTGGTTGTTGTTCAAATTCTTGTTGTTGTAGTGCAATTGCCAGTTGCAGATCAGAACTGCCAGAACAAAGTACATAACATTTTAACGGCTAATTGTAACCCCACAGGAACGTCCACACGATAATCCAATAAAACGAAGAAAAAAAAACTGGGCATGATTTTTGTCCTCAAAACTAAAAAGAGAAAAAATACATATATAAGAATGCTGTTTGATTTTAAACTTTTTCCTTATCATTTTTCTAATTCTAATCATTTTTTCGCATTTCATCCCAGTCTGAAATAATAAAACGAGGTAAAAACATTTATTGCCAAAGACAGATAGCTATAAACGTGATCCGAAGAGAATGGAACTAGAGATTATCCAACTCACTATTATCATACACGATATCATAAATTGAATGCAAGCACTAGTAATCAAGTTGAAATAATTACTTTAGATTGCCCTCTTGAGCGGAATTATCAATGCTGGCCAGATAGTCCTGAAGGAAATAAACCCAAATTAGTCATGGAAGCAACTCCTGACAATCTTACATACACCTATAGATTTTTTTTCACCCTCCCCCAAAAAAAGAAAAAAAAGAAAAAAGAAATACATACAGCAGTGCTGGTCATAGCGCCATGTTCATCCCAAGCATCATTTGTTTGACTTTCTACCTGGAACTCCCTGAAGTTACCTGTCATGAACAATGTGTCCCCATTGACCTGATATGAAAAGCATGACTACAGTTAGGACGCTTCTCAAAACAAGATGTAACTACACGAGATCAGCACAATTCGTATTGTCAAACTTAAAGTAACCATTTGCTTATTCTATTGAAGATATATTCCCTATTTAGGGCTAAAGGAAAATGGAAAAAGAAAAAAAAGATCTCATACTTGTATTTAAAACATCTCTCCATTTTCAGGATGCCAATGAGGAAAACAGTAAAACAAATGTTTCTATTACTATCAGTGAGGGTAGAGTCCATGCTGACAGCACAGCCACTATCATGCATATATCTATACAAAGACGGCAAAATACAGCCATATATAAGTAAAATATTATGCAACATAGCAGGTTGATTGCTCTGATGTCCATCAAGGAACATAGACCTAGCATTAAACCAACACAAACAGACAACTCTTATTTTAAGCATTTTGTTTGCTGAAGATGACACTTCAACCTTTTAATTGTAAAGTATCAGTGTTTCAATCTGGTTGCGGCTAGGAATAGAACAATATGTAATCCTTGAAAAAATTGGCAATATTATAATTTTGATCACTTTACACTGGAAAGGATTGCAGGCTAGGTACTTTACCTCATTTAGCTTTTCCCACACCAAATCAGGCTGATTTATATAACCTTGGTCAGTAGCTAGAAGATAAAGTTCACCATCGAACTGCAATGACGGGAGATTGAGGTATTAATTAAGAGCAGAAATTCGTGGCCCTTGAACCTAAAGCTTAAAAAAAATATAGATGATTTCTTCAACTTTTCACCAATAAGAACTGCAGTCAACAGTTCAAAAGCAGAAATCATCAATCAATCTGTCTGTCACAAGAATATTCCAGTTCCGACTAACCTTAAACATGGTGCTGAAGTGATTATTACGAAAAAATACACAAAGTTCACGTTCTTTAAGACCATCTCGTAAGCAAAAAAGACTGCACAGATTGAAAACATTATATAAGAGAACTTCCAAATACCCAACACGGTAGAACACATGGATTAAGAAAAGGAACTTGGAGTAATGTAGCGTAACAGTAAATCAACATACCCATGAATGGTCAACTGGCTAGCATTGTTCTTCAAGAAGTTCTTAATCAGCTCACCTAGAGCCAATCAGAAAGAGGAGACTCTCTTTTAGACAAATTAAAGATAATATTAATTGGACACTCAAATAGATATAAATACTCCACACACATGTCAAGCACCAATTTCTCTAATAAAAACTTCTAACCTTTTTGTGGAGTGATTTCATCCCTGGACCTAGCATTACAGGCATCTACGGGGCTTTTGTCAGGTTGTTTTCCAAGAACCATTTCACCTTCATACACAGGTTCCCTGTCCTCGGGTATGGCAGTTCTTGAATTCAATATCCGGTCCTCTCCCTCATATATGGGCTCATCATCATCAATAGAACTCAAAGACTTAGAGGCATCTATGTGCTGAACTCTTCCACTAGATAGCTCTACATCTTCATTTGGGGAAGCTAAGCATGATAACTCCGCTGTGCTACACCCACCTGGAGTATCTGCAGATTCATGAACATCAGTTGTAGTAGTGGATTGATTCTTAACTTGTTCAACCCCTCTAGAAATATCCATAGGGCTCTCATCCAAAGATGCAGATTCTCGTCTAGGAGAACCAGAAAGTGCACTTCCACTTTGGAGCAGTGCATCAGTACTGCAATTCTCAACCACATTGTTGTGAAGGATATATTCTTTAGATTCCATAGAATAGGACTCAACAAGGTGATCTCCCACGTCAGCTTGTGAGGATGAACCAAATGCTTGACCCGGTGAATTTTTTACAAATATCAGATCACTGTCATTGCTTCTGACACTGCAATCATCTAATGAGGATGGATCTGGTCTCTGAAAATTGTTATCTTCAAGTCCAATACACTTCTCTCTGTCTACAGAACCTACTGGCACAGCCTCCTCAGGACACGCACTTCCATAAGCACCAACAGACAGAGTCCCCCCATTAACATCTTCTAAAAGAGTATCACCCACTGAAGTTGTCAGAGACAGCTTCAAAGCTCTCGAAACCAGTGCTTCCTCTTCAAGGTCTCCTTTCCTTACTTTCTGGTGGTCAGAGAGTGAGCGAGGAGACTCATCAAAAGATGTTGCTTTAGAGAGGCACGGAGAAGGAACACCTAGAGTTGCTGTTGTTGCTGCAGCAAAATCAACACAATCTTCTTCAGAAATGTTCTTCTTACATGCAACTTCCTCATTTTGTGTATCTAGGGCTACCAGCTCTCCAGTAAGAGCATTATAGGACTTCGAGCCAATAGCATCAGCAGTCTCACGGTCCTGGAAAAATAAAGCGGATCATTTATCAAACCAAAAGACCACAAAATATTGAAACTGATATTCACTTCAAAGAGCTAGCACTGTTAGACAATTAAACATGGACAGTGTTAACTAAATGGCCTCCCAAGAAAGGGGGGTTGAATTGGTTGTTTAAAAAATTCCTTTGTAATTTTTTACTGTTTTTCAATTAAACGCAATTTTATCACAGTTCTATATAACTTCCTTTTACGTATGGAAGCATCTGTCTTTGATAGATCCTAAATATAGCCATGTGGCACAGTATAGTAAATGTCTGACATCCAATTAGTCTCCGTTGAGGTACTACAGATCCCAACCTTCCAAAGCAATAAAGCAGTATACTGGACCTATCAATTGTCAATGTGCCTAACAATTGTTATCATTTTGTTTATAGGCAAACACAAATCAAGTCATCCAACACTTCTCAATCCGCAACTCCTTGTTTAATTGGTTGGAGATGCCATTTGGTCCAAAGAGCAGTGGCTAAACAACAGCATGTATCATGATGAAAGGATTTTGAGATAGAGGAAAAAACTGAAAGAGAGTGCAACAGAAGCATCAGATACTAACTTGGTACACTGTCTGCCTAGAGTACACTTTTTTTAACAAATGCAAAGCAGTTCAAGACAATAACCGAATGAACCTTTAAAATGCTTCTGAGTTACTATTTAACTCCTACAGAATCCATCCATACTTAATCCAAGAACAAAGGGGATCCCAAGTCATTCCACCTCTACAAGCAACTGCAACACCATCAAGTTACTATTTGTACTTCAGATCCTCTTGATGGTACTACACGTCAAGATCTAGGGCATCAAGAATTCCCACCACGCTCAACCTATCCTAAAAAGCCTTCGTCATTAACGACATAGAACAAATGTCACCAAGTCTACCCAAGCTTCAACATGCAAGGACCATCTAGGCCCAAGAAAAATCTCTGACACAAAGCAAGATGTCATAGAACACGCTATTGGAAATTCACAGAAATATGCTTTTGATACGTTTGCTACCAAACACATGAAAAAAGTTTGAAAGAAGCATCCAAGCCATAACTTGAATAAAACTGCAATTACATTGTTAATTTTTAAGAGGCTTGGACATATAAAATCTAAAGGCACCCATGAGACACACATACCCAATGGTCAAATTGTATTCAAACTAGACTCCCAAAGCTTATCCATTAGATCTAAATTTACCATGGTGCATTTCAAGCTTTCATTTCTTTTGGACGCTCCCCTATCACATTTCAAGCTTCCATTTCTTTTTCAAAGGCCCCCTAAAGGTAGTTGGAATAAGTGCATCTCATGTAGGTTTTTAACGTACTTTGCAACTTTTATGAGATATATGCTAACTACATAAATCTTTTTTCTAAATAATTCCCACAAGGAACACAACTTTGCGTCACCGCTAACAACCATGACAATGCAAGAGTTGATATAGAATCAAACACGCCTTCAATACTGCTTCATGAATCTACAAGTATTAAATAGTTTTCTCACTTCTCAAGATCTCAAAGCAGGAGGAAAACAATTAAAGGTATTCTACCTGATACAAGTCAGAAAAAATATCTGATGCCCAAGAGTTACCTGCTAAAGTTTAAGAGCTTGAGATAAAATCTAATTCAAGGAAGGTCTGATGAAATCTATAAGAACCAGATAGATCGGAACAAAAGCAGTGAGGCAAAGCATTACGATCAAAAATTCTTGTAACAGCACAAAAAATGATCAACGAGAGAATTTTATGGTCAACATACAATTGATATAAAAAATAAATAAATAAATAAAAAATATACAGATACTCTATTATACATGGTCAATCCCATTGCATAGAAGAAACCAACATTATAATGCCACTGCAACAGATCTGAAACAGCAGTCTTTTAAGTAACCCATATTATGTAGTATTTCAGAGGCCAGAAAAGTGCAAACCTGAGGATCAACTATCCAGCCATGGCATAGAGGAATGTCCAATAGATCAAATATGGAACACTCAGGAGTAAACTCAAAATCGTCTATTCTGCAGGTTTCATTGAGGTTCTGGTTAAGACAGCATAAAGAAAGTGACAATAAATGACCAGCAAAAACTAAAAAATGTACCTCCTAAATTTTATATTTACATCGATGCCAGTTGCAAGTCGAGGAAGTAGATCAATTGCATCAGAAATGTTCTTTTGTTGATTTTCAACATACACAGCGTCCTTATTCTGCAGCGTGATAAAGAAGTGATTACTTTATATTACACCAGCAAACAGTAGGACCATAAGTGACTCAGAAATAAAAATATTACATCGAGATTGCTGTTGGAGTCAATTAATCTTTCAGCAACAAGTGAAAGCAATTTCTCCTGCGAGACTTCGACAGTATCTGGACTTAAATTCAAGTTATTCCTTAGCAGAAGAACATTGCCTGCAGCAACCCCAAGAGTAAACCATCTCAATCCCAGAAGATACTAACATGAAAGACTCTGAAAAATTGACTATTTACTGGCACACAACTCAATGCAACTCCGAACACCATCCAGTCTGAAACTAAAAATGAAATATCTAATTCAACAAAGACAAGATAGGTAAAGAAATTTAGCAAATGATTCTTACGGTAATTGGAAAGTAACAAAAGCATTAACAAAATTCTTAGCAATAAGATTCAAGCCCGAATGGTTAAGTCTTGTAATGTATCACCACACCAAATTCTTTCGCACTCAAATTCAGGTTCAGCTGCACAGAAAGCTAAGGAAAAGAAAGTGAAAATCAAAACCTAAAGCTTCCAAATCAACAACACCTAACTATCTCAACAACCATGCCTCTTAATCATCATATAACTCTCCACCATCCTGAAAACAAACAAAACAAAGCCTAACTTTCCAAACCCAATCGCACAGACTTCAATCCAAAATTACATCCAAATATGATAATTAAATGATGAAACTCGATACTCAGAACAAAGTTTCAACAATGAACCAGAAATTATTGCAGTTAGGTGTCCCATTAATCAACTTCTTTCACATTTGCTTTCTCATACACATTGGAACCCTACACCTTCCATTTCAAACACCGCCTAACCATCATAGCACCACCATTCCCCTTGAACATTACAGACTTCTCTACTTCCCCGAAACTGAAACAAAACCAGACAGAACATTTGAAACCTAATGGTACAAGTCTTCAATCCGTATGCACAACCAGATCTTATAAATAGAACGATGAAATCCTGTCCTTCGACGTGTGGTTTCTCAGACACACGTTGGAAAACAAGATAAGAATCGAAACCCTAAATCTTCCATTTCAAACACCGCCTAACTTCCCCTAGCAAAACCAATCCCGTTGACTGTCACAGAATTCTCCACGTTCTTGAAACCAAAACACAACCAGACCTAACATTCCAAGCATAATAGCACAGACTTCAAATCGAAAGCACTTCCAGATATGATAATTAGAATGATGAAATCATGATTCTACAGAAAGGAATTAGAACAATATACCAGAATACTATTGTAGCTAACTATCTAATAAGTCATTTTCCTTCACGTTTGGTATACACCGATGGAAAATGAAATTAAAATCGAAGCCTAAATCTTCCGTCATGAATACCGCCTAACTATCTCTAGAACAATCATTTCCCTCGACTGCTACAGAATCCTACACGTTCTCGAAACCGAAACACAACCAAACGCTACATTCTCACTCCGGTTCCCCGGCAACCAATCGAGTGGACGAAACAAAACCAGAAAAGACAAGAAACCCTCGCAAAAGCGTGAAGCAGTGTCAGATAGAGGTGTTTACAGATGGCGAGGAGAGGGCAGGGGCCATTGTCGTTTTGCAAGACAATAGGCGTGGTGCGTCCCAGGAACTGAATGAGCTTTGTCTTGTGCACGCGCTCCTTCACTTGCTGCTCCTGTCTCTGCTGTGGCTCTTCAGCGGACGCCATTCCAATCACCGATTTCTCTTTCGAGCTGTTCACTAACCTCCACCGCACGCACTCGGCTCCGGTCTCGAACTCAGAGAACGAATTCGTCGTCACAGAGAAAGAGAGAGAAGATAGATTTACAAGGCAGGCCGAGCGAAGGAGAGAGA
This sequence comes from Casuarina cunninghamiana, assembly GCA_028551485.1. Taxonomy (NCBI): domain Eukaryota; kingdom Viridiplantae; phylum Streptophyta; class Magnoliopsida; order Fagales; family Casuarinaceae; genus Casuarina; species Casuarina cunninghamiana. The sequence continues at coordinate 6,601,501 of CM052365.1, forward strand.
AGTGACGGGAGATGCAAGTTTGTGATTATATGAACTGGCTTTGTGTTTGGGTGCGACAACATGTACGGCGACTATGTAAGTCGCCGCAAAAAAGTTATCAGCGTCAACAAAAAAGGGCGAGAAGATTACCTTTTTTTACAAGATAGACATAATCTATTATCAAAGCATATACTTAAAACTAATACTATATAATTTTTCTTTGTTAGATCTACACATGGGCTGTCTTAGCTGTTCGTAATAAAGAAATATAATTTTTCTTTAATTTATTAGAAATGGGGTGGGAAAGTTTAGAAGATTTATTGAAATAAAATGTTCTTAAATCTTCTAACCCTTAAATATCATTAATTTGTTAAGATTCAGCTTACATATATTTTTTGAATATTGTATTTATGTGCTTAGCCACTTAGCTTAGTGGTGAGTTGGCAAGGATTTCAACCAGAAGTTCTGGTGAGTTAGCAGAGACTTCAACCCTACCTTGTAATATTAAAAAAAAAAATTGAATCACGTATTTATCTTAGTATTTTTATTTAATTATTTTTGAAGTTAAATAGGAGATTTGACTAGTCCAAGTAAATACGGGGCAAAAAAAGTAAGCAACTCTTTTATTCTTTTTGGTCAAACAAAAAGCATATTCGCACCGAAGTCCCACCCGCGGATTATATTGGCGATTTGTTTATGGGTTCAAACCGCCCCTTTTTATCTTTTTATAAGGAGAGCATTCCCTCGTCTTCTCCGATCGACCTTTAAAGGGAATTTTCCTACTTTTCAAGTTAGGTATGCAGATGTAGTGTTTGTATTTATGCGATTGGTCTCGGTGGCCGACCAACTTCGAGATACTGCTGGAAGAACGGCCCAACCGGCTGAGGCCGGCGCAAGGCCCACGGCGACCGCCACTGCAAAACGGGCCTGGAGTGGGCAAAGGCAACAAGAATTTAGAGTGGCGTTAAGGTTGTTTCAAAATTTAGGCCCTTTTGCAAAATAATTCATAATACAGAATAATATGTTTAATTTAGAAATTGATGAGCCGTTGATTTAAAGAAGCGTTTACTATAGGTTGAATATTAATATTTATTGGAAAAGGTAGGAATAGACAATGTTGTGAAGGAGATCTACCAACCATTTATTAATGGACATGTAGATTTCGTATGAAGTAGTTTAACGAATAAAGCATTGAGTTGATTTGATACCTAATAAAAGAAAGGAAAATTGATAATAGATTAAAAAAAAGAAAATGGATGGTGGATGGTTAGGATTCCATTACCACGTAAGACATGTGCGATGAAATAACAAAAATTATATTCTTTTAGAATAAGGATGAAACAATCCACTATCTATTTTACTATTGAAGTTAGATAAGTTCTTCACAAGTTAATAGTTCGTCTGATTCTTTATTCATGCCAGTCTCTAGTCATTAAATTTATTCATTTTCCCACACGTTCTACTAGGTGATGGAGGAATATGTCTTAGGGAGTATTTAATCAATTTTTAAAATAATTATATGCATTGTGTGGTGGGAGGTGACTCGAGGTGGCATTCTATGGCATGATTGATAAGACATTTAAGGCTAGATAGGGTTGGAATGCTTTGATGGACAGCCATTTTTTTATCAGCTTATTTGTGTATTCCTAAAGATTATTCTTGGACAACACATGGTGAAATGTAGCTCATCGTGAGACAGCTTACGGTGAGCAGAAGATTCTTCTAGCCAGCGCACAAGAGAGATATTTTGTAATTCTAGTTTCTGTATAAAATGTAGAATCGTTTCCTAGGCTATATCTTTAGCCTCAAAACTCCACTAATTGATCACCAACTATATGTGAGATTTGTTAAAAAAGAGGACACTCAACACTTTATTTTGGAACCAATTCGATCATAGCTATCAAAGTGGAGGAGATTTCAATAGCATTGGCAGTAGTATAGATAACCAAACTTGCCCAAGATGTATGGATGACTAATTCAGGAGCTACTTCTCACATTATAAACAATAAAGGTAAACTTCATAGTTCTGTAAAATTTGAAGGAGCATACTGTATAGTAATAGGAAATTGTAATCTTCTTCTTATTACATATGTTGTAAATACCAATTTAAATTGCGGTCTAGTTCCTCTTAAATCTAATTTAGTTGTGCTAGCAAAATATACTTTCATTGTCTAAGCTCACAAATGATCTGCCATGCATGATTCAAATCACTAAAGATTGTTCTATTATAAAAGACTTAAGGAATGGGGCAATCCTGCTCCAAAAAATTAGAAAAAGTGGGTTATATGTGTTGCTATCACAAAAGCAACGAACCTACTTCTCCTACTTCTAGCAAATCATTGATGGCAACATCTGGCTCATGTGTCTAGGATACCCACATGCTAATATTTTGAAATTTCTCAAGCCATAAGGACTTATCTCAGTGAAAGGCAACAAAGACTCTTTCTACCTAAGTTGTATATTTGGTAAAAGTTGACGTCTACCTTTTGGTTCATCGTTACATCAAAATATAGTGTCATTGGAAAAGGTGCATAACAACATTTTAGGTCTAGACTTAGTGGCTTTTATGCAAAATTTTGCTTATTATGTAACTTTTATATGTTGTCATGTTTTATTGAACAAATCAGTTTTTCCTTTTACAAGGAAGATATCATCATAGGATCATGGGATTGTTGATTAGAACACTTTAACAGTGACATGCTTCCCATTATTAGCTGAAGATATAGAAGAACATGAACCAAGCACTCTTCCTAATACCCTTGACAACTTAGAGAAAATACACCATGCATTCAACAAGTGCAAGCTGACTTGCACTTACTTTCCTTACCTATATTGGAGCTGTCAACACCAGTAAAAGAAATGGAAAATTGTGACCAACCCAATTGTGACTTTGAAAGTGATGACCAACAAACCAACTCTCGACAACCCATGCAAGGCATGCCATCTAAGAGCAAGACACCGAACATGGTAATGCAACACACTTAACTCCCTACACCATATCATGTCTTAGGTTCTAAAGACATGGCCACTTCACCTATTTAACCATTTAACAAAGAAAGGGAGCATGAGAACATCCTAATCATGCCGCCCCATTTAAATAGTAGCAATACCAAATTCTTAAGATATGAGCACCTCATTTATTCAACCATTTTGTAAAGAAAGAGAACAAGAAAACATCCCAACCATACCTCTCTCTCCTCACCCCACTCATGCAACACCAAATTCCTATGACACGGCCACCTCACCCATTCAACCACTTAGTGGAGAAAGAGACAATCTCATTCTAAGACCTAAGACTCAACCCAACATCATAATCATATCTTTCCTCCCTCAACAAGCTTAAGCACTCGATTCCAACCCCATGATTAGAACATCTCATCCTATGGTCACAAGGAGCAAGGTAGGATTCACAAACCAAACCCATGTTATGCTTTATCCTCTCACACATAGGTTCCAACAATTCTCACCTCAATTCCATAGGCTTTCTGGCATTTAGGTTGGAAATGAGAAATAAAAGAAGAAATGTCTACTCTATATAAGAATAAGACTTTCTTAAGTACCCAGAACTCTCTCAATGAGTGTTGTGGGATGTAAATGGGTCTTTAACCCAAGATAGGACTAGACAACACTTTGGATAGGCTTAAAACACATTTGGTTGCCAAAGGATTCCAACAAGAATATAGGTTGATTATTTAGAAACATTCAACTATGTGATTCACTCAACAACAATCAGAATTGTTCTTTCCATTACAACGGTAAATCCCTAACTCTTGCATTAATTTGATATTAATAATGTATTTTTGCAAGTTTTCTTTCTCAGCCAATGTTTATGAAGTAACCTATGGGTTTTAAAGATACAAATTTCGAAACCACATATGCTTACTTAGGAGAGCATTATATGGCTTGAAATAAGCCCTTAGGGCTTGATTTTATATATTCTCTAAAGTTATCTTTTCTTCTTCTTCTTAATATTACAACATATGCACCCAACTCATGTATGCAAGGTGTCGAATCTCTGACCTCATGGTTGAAATCCCTACTAGCTCATTGTTGAGCTAGTTGGCTAAGCAATAATTTCTCCTTAATTATGCATTCCTTTACTACCCATTTAACTCCTCCTTATTTATCTATCAAATAATGAAATGGTCATTTGGTTGCTCTTTTATCTTGATGATTTAATCATCACCAAAAACTCTAATCGTCATATAGAGGCCATTATTGAACAATTGGAAAAAGAGTTCCTTTAAAGCAACTTGGAGATATCCATTACTTCTTAGGGATTCAACCTATGAAATATAACAAAGGACTTCACTTGTCTCAAAAATAGTATGTAGAGGGCATTTTATGGCATGCATAAATGGATCATTGTAAGCCTTTGCCTACCCCTTTAGCTATCAAGCCAACTAACATGAAAAATGGGTTATCTTTTTCTCATTAACCCACAATTTTTCGAAGCTTAATAAGTTTTTTATAGTACCTTACTATCACATAATTGGATCTCTCCTTGGTTGTAGATAAACTTTGTCAAACAATGGCCTTTCCGACTGAAGTACACTTCCACAACCTTAAGAAAGTGATGAGGTTTGTTCATAGTACAATCGATTTTGGCCTAATAATTCATACCAATAGCACACTAAATCTTTACCACTGTTGAAGTAATGTGGGTGCTCCATTTGTTGAGAAGTTTGAGCATTCCTCATATGCATCTATACTGGTTTTTTTGTGATAATTTATTTGTGTTGTCTCTCACAACAAAACCAACACTTCATGGTAAGTCCAAACACATCAAAGTGGATTAACACTTCATGTATGAAAAGGTGGCCCTCAAAACACTAATCACAACATATGTTCCTTCTAGTCAACAACTTGTAAATGTATTCACCAAGTCTCTATTGTAAGATAAGTTCCAAGATTTTTGAACAAAACTCAACATCATGCCCATGCCTATTTTGTAAGGAAGTATTAAGCATACATTAGTGGTCCACACTATCATATGCTTGGTCAAAAATTAATTAAAGCATTCAAGGAGTTTTCTTAACAAAACTTTAAGTACGGTGCATAACCCCTAAACCTTTTACAAATTGAACACCAAAAATAATGCACCTACTTTGAGTGAATATAAAAAAGAAGGGATAATGCTAACCTTGTTTACCTTGTCATTGTCTCCTTAAATGCTCCATTTTTTGTAACTTTAAAAAAACTATACCTTTCTTTCACATCCTTTAGGGAGCTACAAGCCGATAAAAGACATGTAACCATGGACAATCACTTTAAATGAAAGAACTCTTTCATCCACTATACTTTCTTGCTTCCACAACTACGCCACAACATTCCTTATCTCTCTCTCTCTCTCTCTCTCTCTCTCTTTCTTGTTTTCACTTACTCCTTGACATTCCTTATTTTTCTCTCTCTTTTTCTTCTCTCTTGCTTCCACTTACTTTGTAGCACTCCTTATTTTTCTCTGTATACTCATATTATTACAATATAGAAGATTAACAAACTTTTTTCCAAACCTGAGTGTTGATTTAGTAGAATTCTTTATAATATCAAAGCATGTATCAATTCTATTAGGTCTCTAGGCAAGCTAAAAGTGCGGTGAATTGGTTTATGTTTTTTTTTTCCTTTTAGTAACTAGTTAATTTTACCACTTATGCAGTACATGAGTAAACAATATAACACAATCTAAGTATATAGACAACAAACAACAAACAAATAATGTAAACAAAGCCCTATGCACACACTTTTAAATAATTAAAGGAACTCTCCAACCCACCTCCTTTGACAACATATCAAAGGTGCCAACTATATTCAATGTGGAAATTATAACAAGTAATTTCTCAAATGTACATCAACCGAGAATAATCTATTCAATCCTTTTATAGATTAGCATATATGTAAATGATAAGGATTAAATAAAAGAAACCTACCACATATAAATTCAATCATGAATCTAGGGTTTTTGTTTTCTTCTCAAATCATTAAAATTAAGGCAGGCAAAATAGGATTTGAACAACAATAGATAGATTATCACAATAAACAAAAGTTTTCTTAGATTTCACACAATGTTGGAGCACAGTGAACTTGGAGTTGTTTTATGTTTTCATCAAACCTAGCCTTTCTACAATTTCTTCCCTTTATACTTGAATCTTTTACCTATTGGAGCTTTTTAGGTCAATGGACATTGAGCATTTACAACCTTGTCAGAGACTGTTGAGCGATTCAGAACCTGTTAAGTTCTTTCACCATTGCTACAAAGGAAGAGAAAGGTGGAAGGTTTTCAAGATTTCTACCTAGTTTTTCCATCTAAAGAAAGAAAGGAAAGCTTTTTTTTCTTTTTTGTTCAAGCAATGTATTGTGGCCTCATCAGTCCCTCAACATGGCAGGTGCATCATCACTTGTTTGAAGTACATTGGCCTTATGTTCTTCTCTTTGGTGATCTACCATTTGGTTTTCTCATGTTGGGCTACTTTAAGAATTCTAGTTAAACTTCACAAGCATGTTCACAACATGAGCCTTTTAAAGCAACTGACTTAATTTAGGCTTGTTCTTTTCATTATTCATTAAACTATACCAAAAGAGTAAGTGTCATATTATTAAGTTTATGAAAAATATAATCATAATAATAGAATTAAATCCAAAAACCACTTATGGAATTATCATAAAAAATATTGTCCTAGAATATTTATTAAGCACATGTGAGATAGGTATATAGGTATGGTTATTGTGAATATATTAGAACATATGGTGCAAGCAACAAATGTTTGGAGCATGCAGTAGATATGCAAGGAAAAAGAACTCCCCTTCACATTTATAAAATAATTGGCATAAACATATGGAGAGGTAGGTGACCAAATACAATACTACCTTACTAAGTATATAAGGATAAGTTCAAGAAGGATAGTACCTAAAAGAGGTTGAGATTGAAAGAAGATACCAAATGTAGTATTGAAATGTTTGAAGTTGCATAAGATTAAGTAAGAGCTACCAAACAAGAGGGATATATAAGGAAGGTGCACTAGGAAAAAAGTATCTAGTAGTCATTAAAAATATTAAAAATTCAAGCATGTCAAACAGAAACAAGTCCCTTAGTCATATGGATGCAAAGAGGTTAAGCTGTTATTTTCCACATTATGAACCATAAAAAAGAAATTCTTTGTTGAGTGCAACATTTTTTAATCAAAAAGGAAAAGGTCTTGGTATGGTAAAAATGGGGCAATCCTAAAGCATGTAGAATAGGATTTGAACAATAATAGATAGATTATCATAATAAACAAGAGTTTTCTCATATTTTGCACAACGTTGGAGCACAGTGAACTTGGAGTCACTTTTTTGTTTTTGTCAAACTTGGCCTTTCTTCAATTTCTTCCCTCTATACTTAAATCTTTTGTCCATTGGAGCTTTTAAGGTCAATGAACATTGAGTATTTACAACCTTGTCAAAGACCATCGAGCAATTCAAAGCCCATTAAGTTCTTTCGTTGGTGCTGCAAAGGAAGAGAAAGACAAAAGGTTTTTGAGATTCCTCTTTTTTACTGAGTTTTCCATCTAAAGAAAGGAAAAGGAACCTTTTCTTCTTCTTTTTTTTTTTTTTTTTTTCAAGTAATGCATTGTCGCCTCATCAGTCCCTTAAGGTGGCAAGTGCATCATCACTTGTTTGAAATAAAATTGGCCACGTGTTCTTCTCTTTGGTGATATGCCATTTGGGCTTTTCATGTTGGGCTGCTTCAAGAATTCTAGTTAAACTTCACAAGCCTCTTCATATCATGAGCCTTTATAGTGAACGACTTGATTTGGGCTTCTTCTTTTCATTATTCATTAAACTATACCAAAAGACTAGTGTCATAGTATTAGGTTTATGAAAAATATAATCATAACAATAGAATTAAATCCAATAACCACTTACGGAATCATTATTGAAAATATTAACCCAGATAGCTCAATAAGTTCTTGCTTATGTTCCTTGCTAATTTTCTTACTTCCCTAACCTTTGGTTCCTTATTTCCTTTGTTTTTACATGTTGTGAAATAAAGAAATGTTTGTTCCATTTTTATAAATAATCTCACATTTAGTAAGCTTTCCTACAAGCTCTTTATAGTGACATATGTGAGCAGCAACAACAAAGGAAACTACACAATAGAGGTCCCTCGCTTAGGATAAATGATGACCATGTTTCTCCAATTCCTCATATTACAAATTACAATGACCCACAACATCTACCAAATGGAGACACCAACAAAGCATCACCACCTAGTTTTAAACTTACTAGAGCATTAAATTATGCTTCTTGGAGCCAAGCAGTGAAGCTATCTTTACTTACCAAAAATAAATTGGTTTTTGTTAATGTTAAATACCTAACACCCAAATTTTCAAGCTCATATCACCCAAATGTATTCAAATCCCTTTGAATACATGTTTTAACCAAATCAAAGAAGCCCATATACATGTCTTGTCAAGACACCTTGGCCTAATGGTAAGCCAAGGTGATTTGGGACCTTTTTTGTCCTAAGCTTGAAATTGGGTGGGTGTGAGTGTGTGAATAATTTTTTTTTTTAAAAAAAAAAAAACTAACTTTACTACCTAATCAATGAGCTTAGTCTTGTGTGGCAAGGAAAAGGTTTTCTTTCTACTTCAACTAATTGTGTCATCTCTAGAATGAGTATTCTACCTTTATGGAGCTTGATTTGCCTGATACATCTAAAACCAATTCAATACTAGGTGGGTGCATGCATGCGTGAGTAATAAAAATAAATAAATAACCCAACTCTATAACCTAACCAACGAGCTTGATCTTGTAAGGCAAAGAAGGATTTAGTTTTTGCTTCAATTGATTGCATCACCTTTAGAATGAGTATTCTGCCCTTATGGGGCTTGATTTGCTAGAGATTTGTAAAATTGACACTTAGCAAGCATACCAAGGAAAAGTAAAATTTTATTAGTATCTTAAAGGACTTTGGACTAACACGCATCACTCTAGGACCATATTCTTATGATGAAGTTACTTCTCGATGTAATGAGTATACAACATCATCAATAATGCAAAATACCAAAATGGAGGTCCAAAGCAAAAGGTACGAGATGTCATATATATTGCAACAAGTCCATTCAGTTCATGAGTCTCAAGAGGCAACTTTATTAAGAGGGGTTTTTTTTAATGGGATAAGTGGCAGTGATGTAAGAGACCAATAGAAAAACAACATATCATTTAAGGCTAGATAGAAACTCAAGTATGATTATTGTAGGAAAAAATGGCATAGAAAGGAGACTTGTTTTAAGATTAATGGTTCCTAATGCAAACACTACAAGATGCAAAAACACAAAAAGAAAGATTATAAGAAGTTGAACAGATACCCCCAAACTTACAAAAATTAAAAGGGCAACACTATAGTAAAAATTTGTTACAAGGAACACAAATTTGCACCTTTTTACTTTGGTGCAATATGACTAGATTCCAAATCTCATCAAAAATGATTTTGGTTGGACTTCACATGCTCATATGCTAAGTAAATCCAAAATTCTTAGTAAAATATGGAAATTTGGATTATAGATTCTAAAGCTAGTGACCATATTGTTATAGATTTTAATTATTCAAAGTTTCTAAAACTTGTGCATATGGTTCTAATTGTTAAATTGCCTAATAGTGACCTAAGTAAAATTACTCATTTTGACTCAATTAGCATGCCTAAATTAAATTGCAAATTGTCTTATACTATGCTAAATTTAAATTTAATTTAATTTAATTTCAATATCCAAGTTTGATAGTAATTGCTTAGTCATTTTTTAATCCTCATTCTCGCCTTCTTGCGGACCTCATGATAGTTAATGTCAAAGGAATTAGTAGGATAAGGCACAAGCTGTTCTTTTTTATATCATAATGTAAGGAAAATTGTGTTAATGATTCTAGACCACCAATTTCTCTTTCCTCAAGATAAGATGTAATAATTTTGACTTGTATCATTCTAAATTTGGTTAATGTCCAATTTGAAATTTAAATTCTTAAATGTTCTTAAAAATTTCAGGTTTCACCTAGCATGTATTATTCTATATATTTGGTTGCAAAACAAAAGTGTAATCCTTTCCTAATACATCTTAAAAATGCAAATGAAAATTTTGACCTTATATGTATAGATGTTGGGGGATCATGTGGAGTTTCCAATTGTTCGGTGAAATTCTAAATGCAAGTGAACATGTCGAACAAGTAATATAATGATAAGAAAGATATCGTCCCACAGAGATTGGTGATTACTAGACCAACTAATTACTAACAGTGAATAACTCCTAGAATTTATCTAGCAAATCCAATGATAGATGGTAGATTAATTAACTAAATTTAAGAAAACTTAATAAAAGAAATATGTTAGAGCATATGACTTCACCATAATTACTAGGTATTAATATTGATTATTTATGCTTGCAAGAGAGATAATATCTATGTGATGGCGGAATTTCCTAATTTATTTACTATCCTATGTCTAGGTATAGCAAACCTACTTAGTTCATTAATTCACTATATCTCTATATGTGAATTGAAACAAACCAAATGCATTAGGATCTATGAACATTCCCAGTTTACACCGAAAGCCACACAAACAATATGGTATATGTCTATCCATATTTAATTTATGGTTGCATATTACAAGAAGCAACTGCATGCTATTTCCTGTCGGTCTCTAACATGCAAACCAAGTCATCTAAGTGGTAGCTAATCACCTAAAAGCATTAAACACAGTAATATGTAACTTCACATAAACAAAATATCTTGCAGAACATAATAATCATAAGATTCATACCATCATAATTAGGTTACATCGTAGCTCTAACAAAAATAAACTAAAACATAAAGAAATAATGAGGAAGAATGATAATAAGAAATAAAGAAGGCATCTTGAATCCAAGAACAAGAAGTCTGTCACCCTTTTTGTCTTCTCTTCAAGAAAACTTTGAATTCTTGGCCTTTTTCTTGAGTTGTGCTCAATTTCCTCCTCCTCTTCTTTTTTGCCTCTTCTCTTCTCTTAAATAAGGTTTAGTTTTAGACCTACCTCCTATCCTAATAGAATTGGGTTTTAGAGATCTAAAACAATTGGGTTTTGAACTTCTAAATTAATTAGGATTTGAATTCCTAACATGACTGGGTTTTCTAAATAAATAGAAAACCCAATAACAATAGAAAATCTAATAACAATCATCTAAAGCCCAAGCCCATCTTGACTCTCTTGATCTTCATATTATGATTTTGCCACACAATAAGCATCAGGTTCTCCATGTTCATTCCTTTTCTCCTTGCCTCCTTGTGCTACATAAACAAGATAAATTTAGGTAAATAAAAAGGAATTCAAATATTTTCTCATAAGCATTGTATTGCTTATTGCCTAAAAATAGGTCAAATAACTCTATAAAAATAGAGTTATCTCCAATCATGATAGATATAAGTTTTCCTAACTATCATTAATGATTCTTCGAAAGAAACTCATACACTCTTCATGAAAATCAAAAGTGAAACTATGACTCATATAAAGCAACATCTTAGTATGATAAGAAATTAGTTTGGCATATAAGTTAAGTATGTTAAGTTAGATAATGGAATAAAAAATTTTAATTATGAGACTAAACAATTTTTTTTTTAGTAGGATATTTTTACATGAAAGATCATGTGTGTATGCCCTAAAAAAAAATAATGTTGTCAAATGTAAACATCGACATATCTTAGATATAATGTAGACTTTGAAATTTTAGGTAATATGTTCACTACATTTAGGAAAGAATGTATTCCTACTACAACTTACATTATGAACAAAACATTTTCTTCTATTATGGATGCTCACACACCATTTGAGGTATTTTTTAAGAAATTACCATATATTTCCTATTTTAGAGTTTTATGTTATCTTTATTATGCAACTATGAATAGGGTACAAAAAAAAAATTCCCTAAAGCAATTCTAAATATATTTATGTGATATATCCCTATAGACAAAAGGGATATAAACTTTATGATATCGAGGAACATAGATTTTTTATTATTAGGGATTTATATTTTTCATGAAATTTTTTTTTTTATTTTCACGTGTGCAGTCTATGGCTTATGTTGCATAAGACATGCCTATAATACTTCCTATTAATGAGGACGTCAGGCAATGCATAATCAGAGAATGCTTAGAGCCTTTTTCTCCTTTTTCATCATCTTCACCTCCCATAACTCCTATACCTAACCCTCCTCCTTCTAAGCCAAATATGCTTTTACGAAATTTAAATACATCTAACCCAAATCATTCATATAATATCAATCCATACACAAATTTGCCCATTTTGACTAATCAACCACCACTCAAAAGACCTACCAAAGAGGCCAAACCTCTAATTTGGACTACAAACTATATGTGTTCCACATCTTATGACAAAACCAGTGAGTATTCCATTTCAAATTGCATATCTTATGCTCATCCATTAGAGCTTAGTTAGCATTTTATTGCTTTTATTACCCTTAATATTAAGCATACTATCACCATAAGGCACTTAATAATCCTAGATGAAAAGATGTTTGTTGGATCCTATAGCAACCTAAGAGGGGGTGAATTAGGTTTCTCTTTAAAAATTCACTTCTAATTTATGTTTAATTACTTTTTGCAATCAAATAAAGCATTCAAAGATAATTAAACACAAGAGAGACAAGACACAAGTTTACACGGTGGTTCGGCCCTTTTTCACCTACTTCCACCCTCTTCTCCTTCAACACAACCGGTTGAAGTCCACTTTACTACAAAGCTAAGAGAAACCTTCTCCTACACTTTCCAACTCCTCCTCAAGGAGTCAAACAATCCTTACACTAAGGATCACAATTACAATGTGTGTCCAACACACATCAACAAGCCAAAGGTTATCAAACTTATTACAAATTTCGAACTAAGCTTCTGTAAGATATGCAATACAAGTTCAGAAGCTTCAAACAACTGCTAGAGGCTCAATACAGAGTAAATGGACAAAAGCCCCAAATTCGTTCAAACCCTAGCAGAGTCTACTTGCAGAAAATCAACTTCAATAATAGAGTATAATGAAGCACAAATTGATTCTCTAGTAAACAAGTAATGAGCTTAGAAATTAGTCACCCAATGAAGATCAAAATCGTAGGTTTGGATGAGCTAGGATGAGTAGTATGAGATGCTTCACAACTTGCTTTCTTTGCTTATAATTTTCGGACTACTTCTCATGGTGAAGACAAACTTGCTTAAATACCTTCAAAGCAACTAACCTCTCACTTCAAAGAGTCGTTCTGACACTTCTGAGCACCATCAAATCTTCTTCCCGTTGGAGCTCCTTATTTCCCTCTTCTCTGTCCATTTTCGAGCTTAAGAGAGACAGAATGTGGGAGAAGAGGTTCTGCCTTCGTTTATTTCAAAATCCTGTCCAAAACGGTGCAGTTTTGGTGTCAACTTAAATCTCTATAATTCGGGTTTTGTGGCGCAAGTTTCGGGTCTCACTCAAATCTTCTTCAATTCTCTCCAATCTTGAATCAATTCTTTGTGGGTCCTTCATAGATTGATAGAGCATCATTTTCCTTACAAAAGCCCTTTGAAATCGTCTTTAGAAACCTTCTAATCTGCTTCCAATTTCACTTTTGATCAGTTAGGGCAAAAAACTCGACGAGCTTCACCATTTCTTCAAATTTGATCCTCTCTGAGCAGTGGGTCTTTGATTTATCTTCACAGAAATATTCTCCTCTTTATTAGCTTTCCAACGAGCTATCATACGCCTTGATCGGAGGTGAAATGGGTGGTCAAATCTTCCGGCGAAGTCACGTCTATGAGCGGATTGCGGGTCGGGCTGATGATCCGGCGAGCTGAGTCGCGGGTCACTTAAGCTCTCGCGGGTCGCGGGTCGCGGGTTGCGGGCAAGCGGGCGAGCGAGCGAGCGGGCGAACGGGCGAACGGGTCGCGCCTCTGGATTGGATCGTGCCTCTGGACTGGATCGCATTTGCACAGGCCTGACTCGCGGGCTGGAATGCGTCTCTGGACTGGCGAGGGTTTGCACGGGCTGGGCTTCATCTGTACGGGCTCTGCACAGTTTTTCTTTCGGCTTCTCATTTTTCAAGCCAATTCCTGCAATTTAATCCATATTATTTTGCTTATAAAATCCTACAAATAATCAAATAATAATTATAATATTTCCATATTATACTTCACATTTTTCTCATCATCAAAATGTTTATATATTCTAATATCATTAAAATATATTCTAACATTCTCCCCCTTTTTGATGATGATGAAATAAAACATTTTGATACAATATGAGTTTCCAAAGTAGAGCAACAACTCTTCACTTTTCAAGTTTCCAAAATAAATATGATCATTTGTTGGACAACTTTAAGCATATATATTGATGCATAAATTAATCCAAATTCAACACACATCAATATAATCCATAAGAGATATATTCCCTAGAACAAGTTATATATTTCTTCCCTTATAACAAGTTCAAAGTGTATCAAATATATATTATATATGATCAACGTAGCATCATAACATATATTTTTCTCCCCCTTTTTGTTTTATCAACACCAAAAGCATTAAACCATGGACTATAACCAAAATAAGCAAACGTTTATCTACACCAAAATCATAAGAATGATGGTATGTGGTCATCTCCAAGAGCTCATAGCTCCCCCTCAAGGATAGCTTCCTTGCAAAGTAAGCCAACCAGCCACATAACAAAGGGTTATGGTGAGATAAATTTTCTGCATGATAATATCTCTCCCATAGAAATATAATGAGAGCATACGTGCTCAATACATACCATGTTCCCTTTCACATTCTTAACATTATGCAGAAATTTTCAGCAAGATATATGATGAATATGAGGAAGACACAGCAGCAACCATTATCATAATATCAGCACCATATGATCATAATTAAGAGTTCACAGCACTATCATAGTGACAGTAGTCAAAGTTCATAGCAGCACACATAGTTGCAGATTCATATTCACAGCAGCATAATAGAGTAGAGATAGATCTTACAGAGCATGTGTCGTGTGCTTAAGCAACCAAAAATTTGAAAGATCGTACCAGATTTGATGAATCAAGAGCTCCCCCTGAGTAGAAGCGCCTAACATTGTTGTAGAGAGGAGTTTGTAGCAAAGTTTGGAGTTATGCAGCAGAATACCAAGTAAACTCCCCCTTAAACTAGGAAGGACCCCTTCTTGTTACAAGAAAGGGAATGTTGATTGACAATGAAGGCTACTTCAATCATGAGATTGATGAAGAGCACATGGATGCCAATACATTAATGTAGTGATGCAGATTTTACAAAAACTGGACTTATAAATCATCTACATTACACATTCCTAACTCTCTTCTTAGATAACAAAATCTTTCTTTGTCAAGAGGTTTAGTAAAAATGTCAGCAAGTTGGTGAAGAGTGCTAACATATTCTATGGTGACATTTCCCTTAAGGGCATGATCTCTTATGAAGTGATGTCTAATCTCTATGTGCTTAGTGCGAGAGTGCTGAACAGGATTTTTTGTGAGGTTAATAGCACTTGTGTTATCACACTTCAAAGGTATAGAACTTTGAAATGAATTAAAATCAGCAAGTTGATTTTTCATCCAAGAACTTGTGCACAACAACTACCCAAAGCAATATATTCAGCTTCAGTAGTAGAGATAGCAACACTTTGTTGCTTCTTAGAGAACCATAAAACTAACATATTTCCTAGAAATTGACATGTTCCACTAGTACTCTTACGATCAGTTTTGCAACCAGCATAATCTGCATCACAATATGCATGCAAATAAAATGACGACTCTCTAGGATACCATATACTAAGCTTAGGTGTGTGCTTGAGATATCGAAAGATTCTCTTTACAGCAGCAAGATGACTCTCTTTAGGATCAGCTTGATACCGTGCACAAATAAACACACTAAAAAGAATATCAGGTCGGGAAGCAGTGAGGTATAACAATGATCCTATCATGCTTCTATAAGTCTTTTGATCAATGGAAGTACCTTCCGGATCAGCATGTATATAGGTAGAAGTACCCATAGGAGTGTCTATCTCTTTGACTTGATCAAAGTTGAACTTCTTAAGAAGTTCATATGTGAATTTACTTTGAGAGATAAAAATACCATGTGCAGTTTGCTTGATTTGCAATCCTAGAAAATAACTAAGTTCTCCCACCATGCTCATTTCAAATTCTTTCTTCATAAGTTCAGCAAATTCAATGCATAAGGATGAATTAGGTGAACCAAAAATAATGTCATCTACATATATTTGAACTAAGAGAATATCATAATCATGTGACTTGATGAATAGAGTAGTGTCTACAGCACCCTTTTTGAAGTTGTTTTCTACCAAGTATGTACTCAAACGATCATACCAAGCTCTTGGAGCTTGTTTCAAACCATACAATGCCTTAGTGAGTTTAAAAACATGATTTGGAAACAAAGGATCTTCAAAACCAGAAGGTTGTTCAACATATACTTCCTCATTTATGTAGCCATTCAAAAATGCACTTTTGACATCCATTTGAAACAATTTGAAATTCTTATGAGATGCATAAGCTAAGAGCATGCGAATGGATTCCAATCTAGCTACTGGTGCATAAGTCTCATCATAGTCTATGCCTTCTTCTTGGTTATATCCTTGTGCAACAAGTCTAACCTTATTTCTAACTATTGTTCCATGTTCATCTATTTTATTCCTATATACCCATTTTGTTCCAATGATGGTTTTATTTTCTGGTCTAAGAGTTAATTCCCAAACTTTACTTCTTTGAAATTGATTTAACTCTTATTGCATGGCAATGATCCAATTACTATCAAGTAGTGCTTCTTTAATGTTCCTAGGTTCTTCTTGTGATAGAAACGCAGCAAATGCACAAATATTATAGGTTGAGGAACGAGTACTAACCTTATCCAAGGAATTTCCAATAATATTAGTAGGAGTTACCTCATTTCGTACTCTTGGATAAGTGGGGTCTCTTTGCACATGTTTTGGCCACTCTTCCCTTTCATCTTGTATAATGCTAGCATTGGGAGAGTTGTTGTCTGGAGCTTCCAGCAATGGTACAGATTCTAAATCTTTATTTGTACTAGAAGCATTGTTGTCCAGAAGTGGTGCAAGCATTGGATTTTCATCTGCACATGTAATCAACCTTTCCTTTGCTTGGGAGTTAATAGTTTCATCAAATATTACATGGACTGATTCCTCTACCACTAATGTTCTTCTATTTAGAACTCTAAATGCTTTGCTACTACTAGAGTATCCTAGAAAGATTCCTTCATCACTTTTGGAATCGAATTTACCCAAATTTTCTTTTCCATTATTATGCACAAAACACTTACAATCAAATATGTGAAAATATGCTACATTTGGCATTTTTCCATAAAACAATTCATATGGGGTTTTCTCTAATATAGGTCTGATCAGAACCCTATTTGAGACATAACATGCAGTATTTACAGCTTCACCCCATAAATACATAGGCAAACTATTTTCACACAACATAGTTCTACCTAGTTCTTGTAGTGTTCTATTCTTTCTTTCCACTACACCATTTTGTTGTGGTGTTCTTGGTGCAGAGAAATTATGTTCAATTCCATTTTTAGTGCAAAAATCTTCAAACTCATGATTCTTAAATTCTGTCCCATTATCCGTACGAATGCATTTGATTTTAGAATCTTTCTCATTTTGCACCTTTTTACAAAACTTTTCAAACATATGAAAGGTTTCACTTTTATGTGCAATGCCAAATGTCCAAGTAAATCTAGAGTAATCATCAACAATTACAAACACATAATACTTACCTCCAAGGCTTGCTGTCCGCATAGGTCCGAAGAGATCTATATGTATTAATTCAATTGGTTTTGTGGTTGTAACTATATCTTTTGAATTAAAACTAGTCTTTGCATGTTTTCCTTTAATGCATGCATCACACACCACATTTTTGTCACATTTTAGTTCTGGCAACCCTCTTACTAAGTCTTTTCTATACAATTTTACAAGTTGTTTCACATTAATATGAGCCAATCTCTTATGCCACAACCAGCTACTATTGTCCAGATCTACCGCTAAGCATATTTCTTTGTTTTTGAAATGAGTTAGATCTAGAACATATATATTTCCTAGTCTTTTTCCAAAAACAGCAGTCTTTTTATTTTTGCTAGATATTTTGCAGAAATTTGATCTAAACTTTACCTTATGTTCATTATCACATAGTTGACTAACACTGATGAGATTATGTTTCAATCCTTCTACATACAAGACATCATCAATCACAAATGATGAGGATGAATTACCTATTGTTTCTATACCTTTTATGATGCAAGAGGAATCATCTCCAAATGATACCGTTCCTTCATGTCTTGGGGCAATGGTTGAAAACAGCTTGGGATTTCCAGTCATGTGTTTGGAGCATCCGCCGTCCACAATCCATGTTTCCTTGCTGTAATCTATCTCCTCCACTGATTTCAAGCCCTGCAGAACAGAAAATAATCTTTGATTTTGTTGGTACCCACTTTTCTTTGGGTCCATGAGTGTTAGGGATCATTGTGCCTTTTGGCACCCATATTCTTTTAATCTTAAAGCTTCTACCATATTTCAGTGGACATTTATCAATGGAATGACCAACATATTTACAATATGTGCATTTATCATACAAAGAAGTCATGTTGTTTTTCTTTTCAAAGAATTTAGTAAAAGGTTTTGCATCTGCATTTGATCTATAGCCTATACCAGCCTTGTCATACATGCCTTGTTGTGATTGTAATATCTTTTCAAGCATGGCACTACCATTAGCAAACTTGTTCAGCAAGCATGTTGAGCTATTTAGTTTGTTTTCAAGCTCTTTCTTTGAGCATTCAATATTTGACAGCTTTATAGTTAAAGAATCAATTTCATTCTTCATGTGCTCATGCTTTTCATTCAAATCAGAACACATACATATATTATCATTCATTTCAGATTTGTTTCCATGAGATAAAATTGTTTCTTTTAGCTTTTTAATCTCAAGTTTCATGCTTGAATTTTCATTTACAGTTGGCTCATATTGGTTTTTCATTTTCTCATGCTCTTCTACATTCAAACTTGATTTCTTTAATTGGCATTCAAGCTTATTCTTTTCAGATTGCATGCTAGACAGATTTTCTTTTAATGCTTTATTTTCAAATTCTAACTCATGCAATCTATCAACCACTTCATTGAATGTATCATTCAACTCATTGAATAAAGTACAATCTTGACACTTGTTAGATGTACTTACCTCATAGTTATCATAACTCTCCATTGCCATGAAACATTGAAAGTTCCTTTCATCTTCTTCTTCATCAGAAGATGAACTGTCTTCATCCCAAATAGGCATTGATTCACTCTTTTCAGCTTGCCTTTCTATCCCCATGAAGCATACATTTGCTGTCTCCACTACTTCTTCATCCGAAGATGAGTCATCATCCCAAGTAGCCACCATCGCTTTCTTCTTAGGCTTTCTATCCTTCTTTGCCTTCAAGGTTGGGCAGTTTGCTTTCATATGACCTGGTTTCTTGCACTCAAAGCAAAGATCATCAGTAGCCCTAGTTGCATTCTTACCTTTTGCTTTGTAGAACTTCCTTATTTTTCGAGCAAGTAATGCAACATCCTCATCAGAATCAGAATTATCATTATCATTTACAGCAGTGTTAAAAGCAATATTTTTATCTACTTTCTTTGACTCTTCTATATCATTGATTCTTCTATTGATTTGAAGCTCATATGTTAATAGAGATCCTATCAATTCATCTAGCTTCATTGTATTCAAATTATTTCCTTCTTCGATGGCAGTTCTTTTAGCTTCCCAAGTTCTATCTAAACATGCTAAAATCTTTTTGACTAATTTCTTGTTTGGATAAGTCTCTCCTAGCAATGTAAGTTTAGTAACAATATCATTAAATCTATTATACATTTCAGAGATGCTTTCACCTGGTTTCATCACAAACAATTCATAGTTATGGATCAACATGTCAATTTTAGAGTCTTTAACTTTTTCGGTTCCTTCATGCAAGACCTCTAATTTATCCCAAAGTTCTTTTGCTGTTTGACAAGTAGAGATTTTGTTATATTCAGATGCAGTTAAAGAATAATACAACAAAGTCATAGCTTTACCATTTTTCTCCATTTCTTTAGAAACTTCATTTGACCAAAGTAAAGGTGATTGTGTAGGCATTTCTATTTCTTTGTTAATGATTTTCCAGGATTCTACATCTTGTCCCATTATAAACATTTTCATTATATTTTTCCAATGGTTATAGTTTGTACCATCAAATATAGGTGGTCTATTGAAGGTCAATATGGCAGCCATTCTAGTTGCTATGTAAAGTTCACTGATATCTAACTAACGGTGGTCAGATTAGATATAACGAGGCTCTTGATACCACTTGTTGGATCCTATAGCAACCTAAGAGGGGGGGTGAATTAGGTTTCTCTTTAAAAATTCACTTCTAATTTATGTTTAATCACTTTTTGCAATCAAATAAAGCATTCAAAGATAATTAAACACAAGAGAGACAAGACACAAGTTTACACGGTGGTTCGGCCCTTTTTCACCTACTTCCACCATCTTCTCCTTCAACATAACCGGTTGAAGTCCACTTTACTACAAAGCTAAGAGAAACCTTCTCCTACACTTTCCAACTCCTCCTCAAGGAGTCAAACAATCCTTACACCAAGGATCACAATTATAATGTGTGTCCAACACACATCAACAAGCCAAAGGTTATCAAACTTATTACAAATTTCGAACTAAGCTTCTGTAAGATATGCAATACAAGTTCAGAAGCTTCAAACAACTGCTAGAGGCTCAATACAGAGTAAATGGACAAAAGCCCCAAATTCGTTCAAACCCTAGCAGAGTCTACTTGCAGAAAATCAACTTCAATAATAGAGTATAATGAAGCACAAATTGATTCTCTAGTAAACAAGTAATGAGCTTAGAAATTAGTCACCCAATGAAGATCAAAATCGTAGGTTTGGATGAGCTAGGATGAGTAGTATGAGATGCTTCACAACTTGCTTTCTTTGCTTATAATTTTCGGACTACTTCTCATGGTAAAGACAAACTTGCTTAAATACCTTCAAAGCAACTAACCTCTCACTTCAAAGAGTCGTTCTGACACTTCTGAGCACCATCAAATCTTCTTCCCGTTGGAGCTCCTTATTTCCCTCTTCTCTGTCCATTTTCGAGCTTAAGAGAGACAGAATGTGGGAGAAAAGGTTCTACCTTCGTTTATTTCAAAATCCCGTCCAAAACGGTGCAGTTTTGGTGTCAACTTAAATCTCTATAATTCGGGTTCTGTGGCGCAAGTTTCGGGTCTCACTCAAATCTTCTTCAATTCTCTCCAATCTTGAATCAATTATTTGTGGGTCCTTCATAGATTGATAGAGAATCATTTTCCTTACAAAAGCCCTTTGAAATCGTCTTTAGAAACCTTCTAATCTGCTTCCAATTTCACTTTTGATCAGTTAGGGCAAGAAACTCGACGAGCTTCACCATTTCTTCAAATTTGATCCTCTCTGAGCAGTGGGTCTTTGATTTCTCTTCACAGAAATATTCTCCTCTTTATTATCTTTCCAACGAGCTATCATACGCCTTGATCGGAGGTGAAATGGGCGGTCAAATCTTCCGGTGAAGTCACGTCTATGAGCGGATTGCGGGTCGGGCTGATGATCCGGCGAGCTGAGTCGCGGGTCACTTAAGCTCTCGCGGGTCGCGGGTTGCGGGCAAGCGGACGAGCGAGCGAGCGGGCGAACGGGCGAACGGGTCGCGCCTCTGGATTGGATCGTGCCTCTGGACTGGATCGCATTTGCACAGGCCTGACTCGCGGGCTGGAATGCGTCTCTAGACTGGCGAGGGTTTGCACGGCTGGGCTTCATCTGTACGGGCTCTGCACAGTTTTTCTTTTGGCTTCTCATTTTTCAAGCCAATTCCTGCAATTTAATCCATATTATTTTGCTTATAAAATCCTACAAATAATCAAATAATAATTATAATATTTTCATATTATACTTCACATTTTTCTCATCATCAAAATGTTTATATATTCTAATATCATTAAAATATATTCTAACAATATTCTAGATCAAGAGCTCAAAGCATTAGAGTTGAATAGTACATTAGAGTTTTTCGATTCATTACATTGGAGGAAAGCAATTAGTTGTAAGTGGATATTTAAAGTTAAATATTATTATGATGACACTATGAGCATTATATAGTCAAAAATAGAACATTGATTATCATGATACATTTTCACCTACGATAAAGAATATTATTGTGAGATGTGATCTTCATATTGTGACCCAATAAGGATGGATGGTTCATTAGATGGACATTCATAATGCTTTCTTATAGGAAGATTTAGAGATTAGTTATGGTGATAATATACGTGGATGATATAGTTATTATAGACAATGATCTCCATCATATTAAGAAATTGAAAGCTCATTTACATTTGACTTTCCATATTATGAATCTAGGAGACCTTAAGTAGTTTTAGGAGTCAAGATCCTTAGTAATGATATCAGAATACATTTATGTCAAAGAAAATATATTTAGAGCTTATTTTAGAGATGGAGCTTTCTAGAGTCAAGCATGTTGACAATGCTATGGGGAAAAATATTAAGTTCACAAATGCAAAATATGATAAGGCACTCAAATGAGACATTGATCATCCTTTATTTAAAGATGTAACTAGTTATCAATAGCTCATTTGGAAGTTAAATTTTCTTGATATGACTAAACTAGATATTTCTTTCTTAGTGTGTTATCTTAGCTAGTTTATGCATGGACGGAGGAAATTTCATTGGGATGTAGTGGTTAGAATTGTAAAGTATTTGGTGAGCTATTCGAAATAAGGGTTGTTTATGCCTTCTAGTGGTGGTTTTGTATGCAAGCATATTCTAATGCTAGTTGGGCAAAGTGGTATATGACAAGGAGATCCATTACCAATTTTTGTGTCATGCTCGAGAGATCTCTAATTTCATAGAAAAGCAAAAAGCAAGCAATTTTTCTCTCTCCTCTATAGAGGAAGAATGTCTTTGATGGCCAGTATGTCGTGTGAGATTATTTAACATGTTGGTTTGCTATGTGACTTACATATAGATATATATGGTGATAATGAAGTGCCGTTGAAGCTAGTAGACAATCTTATCCAACATATACGGATAAAGTAAACATAACATGTGATTGTATTAGAAAGAAGAATAAGAACGGGCTTAACCGAACAACTCATGTGGGAACACTTGATCAATCAGCAAAAAGTCTTAACAAAACTATTGAGTATGCATCAACATTATCACCTTCTCTCTAAGCTTGGACTCTTAGATTTTTATCAACCACAACTTTTTTATTTTTGTTTTTTAATCAACCACAACTTTATGAAGAGGCGACTCGACCGGGCATTCTATGCCATGGTGGACAAACACTTATCTCTATAATGCCCGACATGGTTGAAATGATATGGTGGTTGGCGAGCTTATTCCTAAAGCTTCTTCTTAGACAGCACATGGCAAAATACAGCTCACAATGAGTAGAATATTCTTCCAACCAGCGCACATGGTGTGTAATCCTGGTTTTCGTATAAAATGTAGAATCGTTTCCATTCATTTTTGAGGTTGTGGATTACTGGCATAGCTTTTCTATGACGTTGTGGTATTAGTTTAACCCGGCTGTTTTTATTTGTATTCTCAGTGGAAGAACTCTTCGATTCTATTTGGCATTAGTTGTAGCGTTAATGTTTCTGTACAAAATTAAGTCCATTGCCAATATTACCGATATCCCATGTAAAGGCAGTGGAATATTAGATGCTAGTTACATTTAAAATTTGCACATTCAAATGGAATTGACTTTGTCAAGAATATCATTGATAGAGATCTTAGGCATTTAACCGGAAATAAATAAATAGAAAAGTATTTACTCCTTTACAATGATATTTACCAGCAATTTAGAACAAGCTCATAGACACGCACTTCCAATATGTAGAGAGAGAAAACAGTCAGCCCAATCTTAGACTAACCAGGTCGTTTAGCTTAACCCACACTATTTAAGGTTTTAACAACTCAATCCATGCTTGTCATTGAATCAGCAAGGAGGGTCTGCATTTCATGCATTCCCCCCAGAGTCTGTCCTAACACATAGTTTTCTTTGCCTTTACTTTATAAGTTTCATTCTCTACTAAGCTTCTGAACTCCATGAACTTTTGAAAGATTTCGTACTTCTCTGCTAAGAAATATACCTCGCGATTAATCATCAATAAATGGTTGCATATAACGCTTATCTAAGCATGATGGAGTGGAGACTGCCAAAGACGTCTGCTTGAATGACCTGGTCAACTTCTCCCCAGTTCTGTACATGTGCAAAGAATGTCTAAGTTCCTCTTACTTTCCAGAACCTGTGAGAACACTCTAAGAGTATGCCAAGGAAAAGTGTTAAAAAATTAACAAAACCTAAGAATCCTATTGAGGCTAAAAGTTCTACATAAAAAGATATGATCTTTGAATAATGTTTAAACATTAAAAATATCATCTTTACTCATGATTTAGGTTTTGAATTAAACTTTAGATCTATTTAATATGGTAGTTGAGCTTAGTTGATATAGTCCAACTCTACTAAATTTTGAGTCCTTTAAGTATAGTCAATGTGTAAAGAAGCATCTATGTCACTTTATTCAACCTTAAACTCAATGTATATTTAATGTATAAAAGAGTATAAAAGATGAAAGTCTTACATTGAAAAATATAATCTTTGAATAATATTAAAATACAAAAGATGTCCCATTAATTCATGCTAGCTTTTGGGTTAAATTTCACCTATTTAATAGATGTTATCTCTTTTGTGTGGGCATCAAGAAGACTTAAAATAGGAGTTTGAAGTAAAACTCATCCTAAGCTTTAAAATCAAATTAGCTTATAAGTTAGAGAAAAGAAAAATTCACATTTAACCAAGACTTAAGGATCCTATCTCCTCAATATGGGACAATAATTTTTAACAAATACGCTATATGATCTCACCAACAAGCATCCCACAAACCCAATTTATTAATGTCATCGCTGGCGGAATTTACGAAAATATTTCCTCCATTGCTATGATTTTTTTCCATTTAAAATTTTTTAGGGAACTGTAGATATGTTGTTCACACTACGCAATCACCGGAAACAAGACAATCTATTTCCATAACTCCGACGGAGCCCCCAAAGCGAGGCACATGGTACTTCCTCGGTGGCAAGCAGGGGTTCTCATTTTTGTGGTCCCTAAGCAAGGAGGGAGGGTCGTCAACTCGAGGCACAGCTCCTGCAAAACTTAAGACAACCATGGTGCCAAAATTGTTAATAACGAGGAAAAGTAAAGATCACACAGCACTAGCATTTACAGCTGTCCTCTTTGATGCTTATTAAAGAACTTGAAATTGGAGAAGGAACAAATCAAATTGTTTTAATCCTATGTAATGTGTTAAAGATGGTGAAGGTTTGGCATAACTTTGGAATACTATGAATGAAAGATTAACTTATTTTATCGCAAGAGTGTCAATTAAACTTGCTATACATTGCATTTAGTGAGAGAAATGCTGAGAACCCATATCGCTAATTGGAAATGCCAAGGAATTTTGAAGCACATGATATCTAGATTAAGAAATTGTATATCAGTTGGTCTAAGATAAGATTGAAGCAAATATAGGGTATCAAATATTTGAGTTTTTAAGACTAAGTCCTATTATTACATTATGTGTTAGCTATTAGATAAACCCCAATGGAGAAAAGAACTACTCGAATTATGATTTTAACTAGTTTTTATTACCAATGTATGATTCTGTTCATCGTGAAAAATATGTATTAAAGTTTTGAACACTTAATATGTGTCAAAAATGGTGTGCAATTGTCGAACTCGCCCCCTAATTATACCCTGTCCATGCACACGTGCAAAAGAAAGAAGTGTAAACCTGGTAGTCAACCGTTACATGGAAGGAAGAGAATAAGGAATTTTTTATTTTTACGTTGTCTTTTGTAGTGGATTAATATGTCGAAAAAGTATTAGAAAATAGAAAAGGAATCGCCATTCTAATGCCCTCGGGAGTATCTTTTTCCTGGAAGTAATCAAAACAAGGTAATTATACATTCTCTCTCTGCTTCAGCGTTTCACTGAAACCCTGTCTTCTCTGTGCAGCTGCCCGTGCCGCCGATGGTATCTACTATCTACCATCAATGGCTATCTCGGAGGTTCTGCCCTATTGACGTCTCCTCAGTTCATCTGACGGGAACAGTTTTCCCGGGCGAAATGACCTGTCTTCTCTCTGCAACCTACGTAATTTACAGGAATCTGACGTCACTTGCAGAAGCTTTTGCAGTGTTTCTTCATAAAATATGCCCCAACATCTGTTACTCCTCGTATTATATGACTTTAAAGGTTGATTTCTTGGAATGCTCCCTGCGTTTTACTTTCAGAAAGAAGGTGAAACGAGAGAGAAGAGAGAGAAAGATAGAAAGAGAGGAAGAGCTCTTTACCAGTACTCAAACTGTCTGCTATCACTGGTTGGAGCTAAGAAGCCTGAACTTTCTTCAGGACTCTGCATAAAAAAAGGCGTAGGGGGAAATCAGGGCCTAAGTTGGCCAAAGCAAGAACAGCATGGTTGATGTCAGAGAGAACAAATTAAGAGGCAGCTTCTTCCTTTTCCGACCCTTATATTTTTTTCCGCGTCCGCCTGAAAAGCCTCCCAGTGTGAACTTTCTCTTTCTTTTTTCCCTTCGACGTGTTAACTTACCTTTTCAACTTGGTTTTGCTTCCGAAACCAGAGACACATGAGCTCATAGGATATGTGCCGGCGAGATAGGGCGCTTGGAAAGTAGCATTTCCTGCCGGGTAAGAGTGAGGAAAGGTGAAAGGGACAACTGTCGCATGCTTGAGCTCGGTGCCGCAACTCCCAGCTAAATCTTGAGATCTTCAGGATATCTTGATTTCTGACATTTATTTCTTCTTTTTTATCTTGTTTCCTTCCCCCATAAAGGATCTTAACCAGGGTAAAGATATATCTTTAACTTAATTAACAACAGTGCACATGCTCCACTGCTTCAACATTGCAGGGCATTCATTGCAAGAACCAGACTTATAACCATGAAATGGCATAACCCGTGAAAAATCTATCTGGGATCGAATCTCAATTGCCAGGGAAGGGGCGCGGGTGAAAATAGGTTAGGAAATGAGTTTTTAAACTTGTAAGATAGGTTACAAGTATTCTCTTCTTTAATATGAAGTTTTTTGTCCAACAAAGCTTACTTCTTCAAAATCAGCTTGTAAGAGTGTTTTCATGGTAAAATCAGTAAAATGATAAATATGTCTTATTTACTTACAAGTGATGGACTTCTGGGTGATAAGCTGCTAAAGTGTTTCATAATGTTCTCTAGCTTTCTATTCAAGGGCCAATGTTCGGTGATGTAGCCATATTCCCAAACCATTTATGTTTTCTTCTTTTATATTAGATGGTGTTTTTTGTTTCTTTGATTTCTTGATCACAATATCTTACATATGTTAGATTTCGACATATTTTCCCTAATTTCAAACATAATGAAATATATCTCACAGCGATCAAGTTTATGAGTGATAAAATGCTCTCTCTGTATATAAGTAAAACAAAAAATTAGTAAATTGACAATATATACTAGATTTTAACATAGTAAAATTTTATAACAAATGAAAATAGACATTTATTGTATAATAAAAAGCAAAAACTTGAGTTTAGTGGATTTTTATCCAATTTTCTCTCTTTTAGGCAGTTGTTTCTATGGACAACGACAGTAGCATTTTGGGCAGGTGTGGGGAGTCCCAATCTCTGTTCTCCATATGCACAAATGCCTGTACTTCAAAGGGAAGATGAAAGATCTGATCACTGATGCTATGTTTTCTGAAAAGCTAAGGAATCGATCTTATCTAAATCGGGTTCCTTTTCACAAGTCTGTTTGTGGTCCGCCACCTCAGGACACGGCCGTCGATAAACCACTGGAAGAAGAGAAAGCGAAAAACCCTGCAGCAACACGTAAGGGCCATAACAATGTCGAATAATATCTTCCTTCAGTGCTGACTTGGCAGAACCCGATTGGCCCGGATTTCACATCATCGTACGAAAAGCCACGAGTGTTGTACGGACAAACAATTTTTAACTCCCAAGTGGAGCATCTCACGGACTCAACCGATGCCCCCAACTTACCTCCAATCTCGGGTTCCAACCTGTCATGGTGTAACTGGCAACCGACAGGAATGTTCGCTGTTTTTGCCTTCGACGCCCCCGCTGCGTCGTGAGAGGTCACCGAAGCGAGAGGTTGTCGTTCTCGGCGATCCACGTTGCATCAAAGTACGCAATGGCACCGAATTTCCATGCCTCAAAAAGTGCTTCAACAAGGCGTTCACTCGTCTTGGCACTTATTCCAGGTTTTTCTTTTTCTGGGATGTGTCTATTTTTGCCCTTGTGGTTACCTAAAAAAGAAAGGGATTAGGTTCTCGATGGGCTTCCCTTCTTCTATATATGTTCTAGGGTTGATGGAGGCTTTGGCTCAGAAAGACAAGAAAGTAGGCATGAAATCAGTCAGTCAGTCCCTCTTATGGCTTCTTCTTCTCTAACACTTCAGTAGAGTTTCCAGGGATTTTCTCAGACTTCACTGAGATCTTCCACTAATTTGTTTCGGTTTTTGCTCTTTGTCCGACCAGATTCCTTTAACCCTTTTCTATATTTGGAAACTACTGTCGGGTCTGGCACAGTGGCTCGTCATCCTTGGTTGTAGATCCTGTTTCACACAATTTTTTCCGTAGGATCCGCCATTTTTCGTTCTGGGTTTTCCCTGGTACCGTCTTTCTTGTCCAGAGGTGCAAGAAATGGTGAGGGGAAAAACTCAGATTAAGCGCATAGAAAATGCAGCAAGCAGGCAAGTCGCCTTTTCGAAGAGAAGAAACGGGCTGCTTAAGAAGGCCTTTGAGCTATCAGTTCTATGCGACGCGGAAGTTGCACTGATCGTTTTCTCTCCTAGAGGAAAGCTCTACGAGTTTTCCAGCTCTAGGTATGTATAAGATCATCAATTCTTACTAAGAAGCATAATTTTTTATCTTCATCTCATCGTTAAGTTGATAAATTCATGGATCTAGAAACTCACCTTCGGCAATTTGCTTCTTCTCTAGTTTCTTCAATTTCTGGGCAAAGTACTCATCTTTCACAATTGAACTTTTTTCCTAAACTCTTCTTCCAACATATGGCAAGGCATGTACAATACTCTACTAAAAATATGTTTTTTCGGGTTGAATTTCAGTTATTTATAGGAACAAACGATGTAGTAATAATAAACAACACTTTAATGGCTGTCAGTACTAAACCCATTTAGGCCGGACCATGAAGTTGGCTGAAAGGAGTCTGATCTTCATCAATCTTACTTATTTCTTTTGTTTCTGTCTGCATCAAGTAGTGCCTAACGATGTTCGTCGTTGCTTTGCTTTACCTTCTTGACGTTCCAACAGATCGTCGAGATTTTCCATCAGCTGTTGTTTCCTTTCCTGATTGTACATTCAGCTCCACGATCCCTAATGTCTCTCTGTTAGTATTTGTCTTGGGCAAAGAAAAGAGAGAGAGAGAGAGAGAGAGAGTTTCATCAGTCATAAGTTAGCAGAAGATAGCTTCTTGACGGAGGGAGAGAGAGAGAGAGAGAGAGGGAGGGAGGGAGGGAGAGCGAGAGATCTGTTACCAGGCCTGTAAAAGATCACTTCACCGTCACTTCATGTAGTTGCACCGGAGAAACAAAAGATTAAAAACAATTTAGCCCCCCATCAAAACTGTTTCTAAGTCAGTGACAGTATACTCGAGCAGTCTTATATTCTGTTTTTTTGTTTTTTTTTTTCTCTTTTATATATGTTATGCAAGTGGTCCTGCGAACTATATGGCTCATCTAGTTTGTTCACAAAAACCATGCCTTGATAGCAATTAAAGGCTGACAGTATATGTGGAAGGTTGTTGATTATTTAAGATGTACTTCTGACATCTGAAATACCTTCGGCTTCACGCTCTTACTGTTTGCATTCACTATGCTTTCTACCTTTTATACATTTAAATAATACCTTTTGGAAGATATTGGATCTCTTTCACTCCAATACACGACCTATTCTTTTAGGTTAATCTTGGTATTGGCGTTGTACGTGCTCATTTACAACCACATACATTGGTTAATATCGGTGGACTTAACAGTTAAATAAAGTTAACATAAAGCTATCTAGACTCAACTATTCAATTTACCTCTATAATTCTAGGATCATGCTTTTGTTAAGTTGTTCATCTCTTTCTTTTAAGCTTTAAGAGAGGTATGGGATATATAAACGTATGTGGCGTTCTGTATAAACCATATAACTCTAATGCTTCAGACCCCAAACAAGTATAATTTTATGCATCGTCATTCACTAAATCACATACGCGATTCTGAAAACAAAAAGATTGGAATTAGATAACACTGAGATTTGCTGTTTGAGCAAGCTCATAAACCTCAATGTAGATACTATCCTTTCTGATAAGAGGTGTCTTAATCATTCTGTGTTGTTTTAGCCGCTTCAATAATGGTATTGGGAGGTCAACTGGCCGTTTCGTTGATTGATACTGTGATTAATGTGATAATTATAGAGATGTCACTTCTTGCTGAAAAGTTATTGTGATCTATTGTTTCCATCTTTTTTAACCTGTTTCATTTTCCTTCTGGTTTATGATTTCATTGGAGTCTCTTTCTGAACGCATGCTGGAAACCATGAAGTTGTTTTAGGATGTGACATAATGCACAGTGCTCTTACGTTGCTAGATTTTAACAGCTTAGATCATTCCTCTAGTATTTGGATTTGGACCCCTTATCAATCCATGCTTTTCAAGTAAAGATGGCCAGATGAATCATAAGTTCTTAGTTGGTCTTGCATTTCTAAACTTGGACATTAACTTATTGTCTTTCTTTGTAATGTCTGACCCACTTTTGATTACTTGGAGGAAGAGGAGAATCATGTAGAGTTGCATATCAGACGTAAATATTTTATCAAGTGTAGTCTTGTTAACATTAAGAGAATTACTTTACACTTGCTATTATGTTGTATTTTCAGTTAAATTCTCCCATTATACTGATGGCCATAAACCCTCTTATTATTTTATAAAGTCAGTCTTCATTGTGGTGTGAATTTGCTAGTCTTCACATTTACCTTTTCTTTTAAGTTTGGAATTCATAATTCTTATCAAGTAGTCATCTATGGTCATTTTTTAGATCTTAAACCCTAAGAAATTTCATCATGATTGGAAGCACTTAATATCATGATATCTTGATTCAGAATTCTATAAATCTTAACTTTATTGTTTGGTGCATCAAACAGTCATTGATTTCTGTCATCTTGTTGGTGTTTTATTGCTGCTGCTGCTAATTTTGTTATTCTTCTTGTTTTTTGAAACCACTACGACACACCACCCTAGACTGATAAAAGCTTCACGCACTGTGAAACCTGTTTTCACATTCGTCCTCTAGAAGATGAAAGTCTAGACGTATGAAACAGATTTGATCTTACTGCAAGAAAGTAAAGTATAGGTTGCATTTAGCTTTAAAAATTGGCAAGCTCTTTGGGGCAGTTTTATCTTTGAACTACGTTCACCAGTTTTCAGATGCTTCTGGACAAGAACTTTAAGTTAGAGGATTTTAGGTATCGTAACACCCAGTTTTGGAGTATAATATAATAGTGAAAATTAAAAGCAAGGATTTACTTGACTTCCATAATGACATGGGAGTCACGGTATGACTGAAGAAAGTGATAGAACGATATTTCATGCTTGTTAGATGTAACTTGAGATTTTTCATGAACTTTGGAATGAGTACTTTGGCTTTTGATAATTTAACCCCAAGTTGATTGTTTTTCATTTTAGTGCAAACCTCTCATTGGTCTTTTTGTTTATTGAAGGGAAAAAAAGAAAAAATTAAAAATTGAATACTACTTTAAGCCCATGATTAGGTATAGAATCTTCATACCATGTTGTGAAGTTATTACTAGATCTCACCACAAATATAATTCACAAAGGCTTTGAAAAAGGAATTATGATTCCGACAAAGACTTAAAAAGAGTTTTATAGGATCTACTACTCGGTAAATCCCGTTTGGTCATTGTACTTTAATGACTTCAAATTTTCTATATCATTAGTCTATATCCAAAAATTTTCAAGCTCATCAAAAGAATTTGCCAATTTTTTAGTCCAGTAAAAGCCTGAAAAAATGATCTAAAAAACAAATTTTCTACCACTTTGAAGCATATCGTTGTTCATTACTATGCTCTGTTAGATGTTATAGCGAATTACTCATATCTAGCTTAAAACTCTAAGGCATTAAATGGAGGAATCCATATCTCTTTAAGTTACATGTTAAGTTTTTATTTTTCTGATGTGGAACTTAAACACTGCCCCTTGTCCCAAGCATGGGACAATAATTTTCACGGGAATTTTTATCCATGAGCAAAAGGGTGGAAGATTGGATGAGATTTTCAATAGATTTTTTAGCAATGTAAGATTGGACATTTACACCGTAATAAGTCCTCTCACTGCAATGCAGGTTTGGACATCAACATTGCGGTGCTACTTTCTACATATATCTAGTTTATCCAAATCTGTAGGGGTGTTAAGAAAGAATCTTGGCTCCGATACCATATTAGATTTTATAAAAAAAAGAACTCATATCTAACTTAAAACTTGAAGGCATCAAGTAAAATAATCTATTTCTTTTTAAGTTACATTTTAAATTTCTATTTTTTCCATGTGGAACTTAATATGATTACTAACTGCTAATTATTTGGATTGGTTGAATCGTATCCCTCCCGGTTCTTGTTCCCCTTGGGAATGATAAATTTGTTTGTTACCTCACAGCATATTCTCCGTTCTTTACCGCTGTTTGTACTTCTTCGACATGATCAAAATCATGTAGAAGAGCTTCTCTTGGTACTCCAATAGCCCCTCACACGATTGATGGCAAAACTCCATCTTGAGTTTTGGCCTTAGGAGAGTCCTGAGTGAAGGTTGATACTGGGATATACCAAGTGATATGAATAAAATGATGTGGATGATGAAGTAAAAGAAAGTGTACATATTGAAGGAGGGAGGGAAGAGAGGTAAGAAAAATATTGTGTTCTAAACACTGATGGTATAGGGTTTTCACAAACTGTGGATCTTGTAATGTCTTGTACTTAAAACAGTTCTTAATGTTAGAAAGAGTGAGTTTTAGTTGTCATCTGTAGAATTGATGCTAGGAAGTTATCCATGTCGCTAAAAAGTTCCATTTGGAAGAAAAAAATCTCTCTTTTTGTCTAATGACCTCCCAAAGAAATAGGAAAAAAAAAAAAAAAAAAGGTCATGATTGATATAAGGAAGATTATAAACTTTTTGATACCTGATCTCTCCGACGTGGTATATCATCGGCATGCATGTAATAGCTGCATGTAATAATTCAAAGTTGCCTTCCATGATTATGGTGCTAATGAAAAGGGTTCAAATTCTGCTTCCATGTGCTCTCATCCTGTTGGAACGGGACATGCATCAGTATATCCAAGACGATTGAGCGTTATCAGAAGAGAACCAAGGAGATAGTACTCAGCACCAAAGGTCAAGAAAATACGCAGGTTTGCCTCCTTGCCCCCATTTTGCACTTGCTAGAGGATAAATCTTTTGCTGATGACATGCATGATCCCAACCATTATGCCAAAAGCCCTAGAGCTGCTGCCTTAGCTGAGATCATAGCTCTTGAACAGCATTACCAACTTAGGCCAACGCTGGAGTTTAAGCCCAAGCCCACCATAATCCAGGTTTCAATCCTAGATCATGACATGACAATTCTTGATCTCTTCATAATGAAGAAAATTTGTCTCTTGGCTGGTTTTGAAAACGGCAAAACCCTTTGCTAAACGGCTGAGGTTGTGGCCTTTATCATCACCTCAAGCTCCATTAACTAAGGTGGTATAGCGGTGATCCACCATGACCAAAGAACTTCCTTTTCTTTCTTCAATTTCATATCCCCGCATACCTTTTCATTTTCCATGCATAGGGAATTTCGATAGGACATGTGAACTGTGCCCTTGCGATTTCTTTTGGTACTTTTCTCATGCTGAATTGAAGGTTTCCATAATGTGCTATAGTCATGGCATGTGTAGCAGTTTATGGATTAACCCCTTTAGCCATATCTATATAATTTGCCTATTGTTTTTGGCACTCTATTTTGTGGGTGATACTCTATTGTTTTCGGATCCTGCTTAACTTGCATTCTCATGAATGGAGGTGAGGGCAAGGTTTATCTAGGACCTAGATCTTAGTTAACAATACCTGTATTGAACTTTTCAATAATATTATCTTTAATTTACACATCAAATAATCTCCAAAAGACTACAGCCTTTAATGTATTTTATTTATAATCATAAAGTTTAGAGTTAAGATAATCTTCTTAGAATTTTGAAAGAAACTAAAAGAGGTAGCGAATCAAAGCTTATTATCCCATCAATTACAAACTTTGATCTCTAGTTTCCAGTATTGCTTTATTATAAAAGACTATTACCCCATCGATTACAAACTTTGATCTCGAGTTTCCAGTATTGCTTTATTATAAAAGACTATGTCTAGGTTTTCTAATATCGGATTATGGGGAATAGCATGCTTATGGTTTTAAGGTATGTCTAAGATCCATACGGCAGATGTTGGTGTACAACTGAAAAAAGCTATTGTGATCTCTATCCAATGAATATGATGTTGGGATAACATTGTTTAAGAAACTTACTAAGTCATCGTGCTTGGGAAAATGTTATTCCAGTCTGGTTATTGGTTTTGCATGCAGCATTTGAAGGAAGATGCTCTTAGCTTGGCAAAGAAACTTGAGCTTCTTGAAGTCTCTAAACGGTTTGTGACCTAGTTTTGATGGCGGCATTAAACGCCTTTGTGGCATATTTTGTTGATCACAGCTACAATCTTTTAATTCTGAGATACTGGAATATATTGTAGAAAACTCTTGGGAGAAGGCTTGGAATTAAGTTCCATTGAAGAGCTACAGCAGGTCGAGAACCAGTTGGACCGAAGCCTACACAAAATCAGGGAAAGAAAGGTAGGTTAATTTTAGAAATATTATTGCAAATTCATTTCTTTCTTAAAACTGACTTATAACAAGGCGGATATCTTTTTATATTAAAGAGGATATAGATACAAGTTTTAAGTAATTTGACAAACATCATTTTCCACGCTCCTTGCTCCAAACTTGTTTAAAGACCTTTCACAATAATATTTGTCCACAAGTGAAGTTGTGCTGTGTTTGGGCTTAAATAGTACGTTAGAAAGTCAAAACTTTTCGTAAGGAGGTGCCATGTTCTTCATTTTAAAGAAAATATGATAACAAGATTTAAGCAATATGTCTCACCGTACTGGATAATTATGAAAATTAACTTGTGGCTTGCATAGTTTTCTCTCTTTCTTCGAGCTTCTTTTACGTTTTCCTCACCTCCTTTTTTTTTCTCATTGTTTGGCCTGGGATCAGGCACAATAGAAGCTGCATGTGCTTAGAATCAGCATTTGATAACATTTCTACGACATTGTTAACTTACTGCATTACAAAAAGCCAAGCGCATTATTGACACTAATGCACTTCATCTTGATTACAAACTCAGAATCAACTACTCAGGGATCAGATTGAGCAGCTAAGAAAGCAGGTAACTCTTTAAAACTACTGTATGATTCATCCTTCAGGAATTGAAAGTTCTGGTACTCACTTTCACTGGGGTTTTTTCAGGAGAGATATCAGCTGGAAGAGAACGCAAGACTACGTGAGAAGGTAAACCCTCTCTCCTACTTCCCCATGAACTTCAGTTTCATCAGCATCTCTTCTCAGTTCTTGCGACGAAAACTCTGGGACGGCACATATGGGTTGAAATGGCATGCTGTACTGGAACCATTTAGAGCAAGTTTAAGTGGGCTGCAATTAATATAGGGTTTGCATTGATATTGCAGTGTGGATTGCCACCACTACCTCCGTCGAGCCGACAGCAAGAAGAGCTTCGCGGACGAGGTTTTGAGGTGGAAACGGAATTGTTCATAGGACCACCCAAAAGATGAAGCCGTCGCAACCTGCAGACTGGAGTAATTATAAATGTAATAACTCAAAAACCCTACATGGTTGAGAGGATTCGATGGCCGTGTTATTTGTCTTGACGATATAATAGTGACGTCGAATAAAGTGTGTGAATTTACGTGCTCTGACAGAAGGAACTAAGCTATATGAATATAGATAGTGGATAAACTATGTGCGATGGGAAGAACTATCGGACTATCTTTCGTTAAGCTTTTTCTATAAGCCGGTTATTCTCAATGTACCTGTACAAACCTACTGAAAAATCGTGCAGTATATAATAGCAGAAACGTATGATATCCTCTGATGAATGTGAGTTTCTTCAAGGAGTTTTGATTGGTTAACGCTAAAGAAGCTTTTGGTAGCCACGGTCTACAAGGATGGCATGCGTAGCATGACAAAACTGGTTAAGGGGGCTCTGGAAAGAGTGCAAGAAGAGAAAAAGAAGAGATTTCTTTTCTGGAATTCTCCTTTTCTAGAGATTTCTTTTCTGGAATCCTCCTTTTCTACAGATTTCTTTTCTGAGTTCCCAGTTCTATAGTTGATTCAAGAAGTTGAAGAACTATTTTTTTATTTTATTTTGTCAGTTCTCTAAACTTTCAGATGTTTGTCCAGTAACAGCTCCAGTCATCGCCAGTTTCTGCTAAGAATCCTGCGATAAAAATCTATTGCAGTCTCTACCATGACTACTTTAACAATGAATCAGGGTTTCTGTCTTCTGATATAAGCACTTTGACATCTGAGGCTACGAAGAAAAAGAAAATATCTTCACGGATATGGCGTTTTCATGGATTCCGTGGAAAGAAGAACTAAACCCTGAAGTTTAAGTACCTTGAAGGACCTTCTTTTTCTGCATATAAACAAAGAGCAAAAGAAATCCAAGTTCTGTGTCGTGGTTTTAGAACAAAAAGGAAACGTGTCAGATGGATGTAACGAGAAGGGGTGCTGATGGATTTTTCTCTCAAAAATTCCAAAAACATCTCTACGCAATCTCAGCAGCAGGTACAAGAAAATGAACCTTTTTCTCGTGATGAAAAGGAAATATTTTATTTAAATCTTCTTCTTTTTGCCCGGGTTAAGAAAAAAGAACCCACAAAAGGGATTTTGGACTATCTCTCATAAGTATGTTAAAAACCCTGTAAAAGAACTCGTGGCCATTTTCCAAACAAGGGAAGAGATAAATATTAATATTTGAAGGGTGATTAATCATTTTTAAGTTGGGTCAACAGGAGTTAAATACTCAATAAAGTGTTTTGTTTCTTATTATTAACAATCGTTAAGCTAGTTATGGGAGTAAGCAACCGTTTGGATTACTTAATTAAGTTTAACTAATTACTTTCTCAAAAGATACGACCTTGATCCAATGATCCTTTTTTTATTCAATTACATGTCTCAAAATCCATGGTTTAAACTAAGAGAATTAGACAAAAAAAAAAAAAGAATTTACTTGTATGTTGTATTAATTAATGAATTAAAAGGCTCATGATGGTACTTTTCTCCTCTTTCCCAACCTGCCATATTTGTACTAGTTGTCCAGTGATGCCTTGACTCTTGTAAACAAGACTTCGTTTTTTGAAGCACATCGGAGTATGACGGTTCTAAAGTATGGATGAGGGGTTGATGGGTCATACTCCCTAAATTTGCCCCTTTTTTTTTTTTTTTTTTTTAAGTAGCACAAAGTTTTATTGAATTTTTAAGATACAACAAAAAAATTTTTTTTTTCCTCTTAAGGATTTCATGGGTCCTTAAATACAAATGTTACCCTTTCTTTATTTTCTTATCTTTTATACATGGAACTATTTAGATTAGTCTTCATGTATCAATTTTCTTTCC
This sequence comes from Casuarina cunninghamiana, assembly GCA_028551485.1. Taxonomy (NCBI): domain Eukaryota; kingdom Viridiplantae; phylum Streptophyta; class Magnoliopsida; order Fagales; family Casuarinaceae; genus Casuarina; species Casuarina cunninghamiana. The sequence goes on from CM052365.1 coordinate 6,639,443, forward strand.
AAATACTAATAACACAACTACTTCTATACGTACACAAATCATAAGAAATTTTTTTTACAAAATGCAAATTATAAACACTAACGATATAGTTCTAAGTACTCATCATTAATTTTGTTTTGTAAAAGAAAGCAATGGAAAGAGAAAGGCCTTTCTCTTGGCTTCGGTAAACATCGTGTATAGGTGGCAGTTGAAGGAAATGAGTGCGATGTGTAGAAGTTTAGCCTCATCCCGTCGTCTTTTTGTGCCAAGTCAATCCCGGCAGGTTAACCTAACGTAAACTTTCCACTGAAACTGTTGAGTTACTCGTGATGAAGGCATTTTCTTTCACAGCTTGAAATGTTCTGGATTCGTCCTGGCCAAAGCTCTCATAATTGAACTTTAAGGGAAGAAAAAGGACGCCATTGAAATTTCGTCATCTACAGTGACAGTTTCCCACAAAATTGCAGACTCACGGCAGAAAGTTGGAGTCAGACGGAGAATAATTACAATGACCAAGGAAGAATAATTAGTAAGTCTTTTTCATTTTTTAACTTCAAGAATATGAAATTTTTGTCTTACACATACTTTTTCCTATTTCAACTTTTATTGTACTTAAAGTTGTATAAGGTAAAATGATTTAATATTAAATTAAAAAGTTTAAAAGTTCAATATAAAAATTAACTCAATGATTAAAGGTCTTCTTTCAATTTAAATATTACCTTTACAAATTTATTTTTTGATATAAAATTCTTATCTTGCATATACTTTTCAAATGCTATTTTGCTATAATTCTCAGTTACTATGTCAACAATCCTAGAGTTAAAAGGTCAATTAAGGATCACTTCACTTCAACTATTATATTTTATCAAATTTTTTAGTCAATGTCCCAACAGCCACCTCTACACTACAGGTGGCCGAAACTATTGACAAACCCACTCTCGCCTCCCTCTCAACCTTAGGGCCACGCGTCTGGCACCCACGTTAAGACATACAAATAGCTTGCAAGGATTTGAACACTAGGTTATAAGGTTAAAATATTCAACCTAAAATTAATTTAAGTGATTTTTCTTTTTTCTTTTTAAGCTTCACCTAAAGGATTTCACAACAAGATAAAAGGCTAAACTGAATGTATTCGAAGGGAATATGCAGAGGAATCAGAGACGTTGTTTTCTTCAAAATAGTGAACATCAAAGAGATTACAAGTTGGATCTCACCACACTCCAGCAATCGAGGACAGAATGCAAAGGATGGAACAGAACACACTCTTTGAGAACAGCATTTGGCAAAACGATTACAGCTTGAAAATACAAAGGGTTGCGACGTGAAGTTTCCGAAGTGGTCCAGCGTTACGTAGAGAGACATAGTTAGAGTCAATTGCGTAAGGAGGAGCAGCAACCGACGCAAACGTAATTGAAGGGAAAGCGACGAGGCGTGTACGCAGGAGCTTCGCCTATAGAAGGCCCCAAAAGCTTCAGACCGCGAACCTCGCTGAACGAGCAAGCAAAGCAAAGACTTGAAGCAAAAGAGACCCAAGTCAAAAAAACAAGCAAAAGCAAAAGTAAAAGCAAAAGCGAAAGAGGGAGGGCTGTTGGGAGAGATAAAAACGTTCGGGTTTCATCGTCAGAGTGCAACTTTTTGGGGACTGTCGAGGGAAGGGAGAGGAGATACAAATAGTTTCTATATTTGGGTGCCCCGAAAAGATTGGAGTTACAAGGGATAGATGGGTACTTTGGCCGCCGCCGCCGCCGCCGGTCTTGTGCTCCCATCGGATCTGAAACATTCTTCACTCTCTAAGCAGCGGTCTCTCTTTCATTACAGAAAAAGACCCAAGAGGAAGAACTTTGCTATTGTCCCTGTAATCATCCTTTTGTGGAGTTCTTTTTTAACCGAGACGAAGCTTTTTTTTTTTGTTTTTGTTTTTCTGACTATTGGGTTTGATTGGATCAGGTAGCCAGGCTGTTTGGACCTGCCATGTTTGAAGCTTCGAAGCTGAAGGTGCTGTTTTTAGGGGTGGATGAACAAAAGCACCCGGGGAAGCTTCCAAGGACTTACACACTCACGCATAGTGATATAACTTCTAAACTCACTTTGGCCATCTCGCAGACAATAGACAACTCTCAGGTAATCTTGACGTCTTAGAATCATATGCAACAAATCATCTTTTGATTTTTCAATTCTCAATTTGTTCTTTTTACTTGAATTGGAATTTTACCAAAAAATTGGAAGGAAAGAACCATGATGGACTGGCAACCTTATGGGTTAGGTTAGATTAGATTAGATTAGATTAGATTATCAGTAACTTAGCACGTCGAAGACTAGATGTGGGTCTGTTGTTAAACTAGAGAAAAACAGAGGACAGTAGTCCATAAATGACTTTATGATTCATGTTTCAGAAGCTAAAAAATGAAAAAATTGGCTTTTAATTTCAGTTACAAGGGTGGTACAACAGATTACAAAGAGATGAAGTGGTGGCGGAGTGGAAGAAACTGAAGGGAAAGATGTCTCTTCATGTTCACTGTCATATAAGCGGAGGCCATTTTCTATTGGATTTGTGTGCCAGGCTTAGATACTTCATCTTCTGCAAAGAACTCCCTGTGGTAAACTTCCTATTAAGAACTCTAAACCCTTCTGACTTTGGTGAATCCATATCCTGAAGGGTGACTTCCATGAACAGGTTTTGAAGGCCTTTGTTCATGGAGACGGCGATCTGTTCACCAGCTACCCCGAGTTGCAGGAGGCTCTGGTTTGGGTTTACTTTCACTCAAACATTCCGGAATTCAACAAGGTAGAATGCTGGGGCCCCGTGAAGGATGCTGCCGCACCAACCCGAGGGGTCCGGGATGACAAAGTGGAAACGGTCCCATCAACCGACGGCGACTTGCCCATGCCCGTGGCCTGTCAGGAGGACTGCGACTGCTGCTTTCCCCCAATGAGCTTGATTCCATGGCCAAAAGAACTTCCCCACGGGAACAAAAATGGTTTGGGGACCCAGCATAGCTATCAAAGGACCCAACAAAGCTAGTAGATGATGTGTTTCATTATAGTTCATATACTGTTTTCTTGGCGTACAAGAAATGTGCTCCATTGTAAATACAAGCCCATTCGTTTAGAACCCCACCCAAGATTGTGGGGGTAAGGGTAGAATGGTCATTGTGAATTAAAGGGTAAAAATGTCTTCTTAACAATAGAGTTTCGATATAAAAGTATTTGATTAGTACGTGATAAAGAAAGTTCTAAGTAAGTAATTATTTTTTAGTTCAATAATAAGTTAATAAAGTTTAAAATATATTAATTTCAAGTTCAATACATGTATATGTGAATTGAGTGCGTATGTAAAAAAAGAAAAAGAAAATCAAGCATGCATAATTCATAGAAAAAGATTTGTAAATCCTTCTATGAAAGAGCATATGTTTATCATCAAACAATTTCACTTGCCTAGTCTTGCAAATAAAGCCAATCTAAATTGCATAGCAGAAACATCCTTAATCTTATTCTTTTTTTTTTCTTTGGGTTTTTGAAGAGATTAATTTTCTTTCTTAAAATTGATAGTGTAAAAGAAGAAGTAACTGAACAAAAATAATATTTTTTTAGATATTGTCCATATCAAACCGTCATTGTCTTCAATGAAAGAAATGTGCCTTATAGACTTCGACTTGGCATGAGATATTTGGTTCTAAGCATAAGTTTAAAATTTAGCCAAAAAAATCTCATGGACACCAAATTTAGGACCAAAGAGGATAAGCTGTTGTCAAGAAACGTGAGTTTGCAGTGCCATGAATGTCTAACAAGCATGGAGCCCCGTGGAAATTGGATAACCAAACTATTTTCTCACATTTGACTCAATGAACCGAGATGGTGACCCCTCAGTTTTCGAGTCCGAAAAAGAAAAAGATAAAAAGATAACTCAGAAAGTCTCAGTCCACAATTTTTGACCTGGATATTACGTGTTCTCATGGAACATCTAAGAAAGGCCAAGAGTTGTTGCGGCACAACATGGAAAAATATAATTGATAATTAAGGATAAGAATAAAATGATTGTATTATATATTAAGATACAATCAGAATTTTGTTAATTATTATTT